>OZ024829.1:78564172-79209172 GCA_964016985.1 Anodontia alba
CAGTCCACTATGTTAAAGTTATTGTGGCAATATTGGAAAATGTTGCGTGTTATTGGCAGATAAGCAATGGCTGTTTCACTCAGGTGAGCGAATTGTGGCGCATGGGCCTCTTGTTATTATTTCTCAACGAAAACATATAATGTGGGTACTCATTTAGTCTGGCCCCAGACCCTTTCTTTATTTTTCTTTTCTTTCTTTTTCTTCTTTTTTTTTTTTTTTTTTTTTTTTTTGGAGGGGACACAACACTTGTATAGCTTGTTTGTTTGTGTTGAGGTTTTACGGCCCAGTCAACCCAGTGGGTTCATGTCGAGCGCGGTCAGTTTACCTAACCACACGTTTACTGGGCAGGCTTAGTCCTCTAAGCGGTTAACCAGTATTGTGCACATTCTTTCGCCAGAAACTGACAACTGCCCTTCTTGAATCAGCGGAAGGGAGAGAATGACCGTAGAAAATATTTCATGATCAATCTCCACGAAAGAATGTTGCCGACCTCGGCGGGGGTTGAACCCGCGACCTCCTGGTCTCCAGTCGGACGGCGCATCCAACTGAGCCACCGAGGCCGGCTGTATAGCTTGTAGAATTTTCGTTTTCTTCAGTCCCTTGGCTAGAAAGAAAGGTTTTTGTTCAGCCATAGGTAACTTGAAGTTGGATTAAAGAGGATCATGATAAAAAAATAATGTAGAGAAAGAGAGAAATAGATATAAAACAAAAACGACTGGAGCCAGTCTAGTACTCATTAGAAGCACCATAGGGCGTTTCTCATAAGTACCCACAACATATGTTTAAGTGAAAAATTAAAGAGAGACCTCATTCTTCTAGGGTTCTTTCATCAAACTAACCTGTCAGATAACCAGGAGTGAAGTCGAAATTAACAGTAATATCAATGATGGTGTCCAGTTTGTAGCCACAGATTGGCTAAATTAAAGATGGCTCATTAGCTATTACATGCCAGTTTTAACACAAAGGTGTACTCCAGCAGCTGTATGGGCATAGAATTGAGAAAACAACATTTGAGTGTAGCAAACTTTGATCCTGAACAGTACTGGGGTTTATTTTTTGTAATATATGTCTTAAATTCATCATTTTAGAATTTAATTCGGTAACTTTTGTAAATGACTTCATTATAATTTATTTATCCAATTATGTTTAGATGGTATACTTGACAATTTAGCCGATAACAATCTTATCTAGACTTATTGAATAGTCAGTCTACTCTACAAGACAATACGTTGATATTTGAGCATATCAGTTTTTACAAGGGAGACAAAAATTGTGACAGAGTTGTTTTCCCTGAAAGTGTACTCATTCACCTTAACCCATTGTAGACTGAAAAGGTTCCCCTAAACTATATAGTGGAAGAGTCCAGTTTCAATTACAGGTACGTCTAGCTATAATATTTAGATTAGATATCCACAGAGACAAATAGCTAAACTATTTTAAAACAGTTGAGACCCCGATCAGACGCCGCGTTTTTGCAGCGTCTGATCTGGTTCTGCACTGTTTGCCAATTACTCTTTGGAGGTCTCCAGACTACAATGGGTTAAGATCCCATTAGAACACGGTCTCATTATTCGAACCAAATATCATAGCATCAGATACTCAACGTCAGAAATGTACTCTTGTGCCATATGCGAGCAGCAAAGTTCCAGCTAACCTTGCACATCCACACAGTATCAGCTGGACCATCTTCTTACAATCTAGTCTTACGATTCTACACTACCGTACTGACCGAGTATTCAAATATTTTAACTCCTCTGTAAGCTGTTCTAAACTTTAAATAAGACCACTTGTATCTACAAATATACTAGATGGGTGCAAACAATGTAGACCCTGATCAGACGCCGCATTAACCCACATTGTAGACGGGAGACCTGTAAAAGGGTAACTGGCAAACAGTGCAGACCCTGATAAAACGCCACAGAACGCGGCGTCTGATCAGGGTATCCACTTTTTGCTAATAGTATAGTCATTTGTCTCTATGAATATATAACTCACACAGCCTGACACACCTAAAATTAAATTGGACTCTTCCAATTTATAGTGTTGGAGTGTCTTATCGGTACAAAGTGGATTAAAGGGCCTATAACTGCAACAGACATTTTGAGTTTTGTTTTATTTTTATGTCTTCTATAAATTTTGCTTGGCGCTTTAAGGGTTCAGCTACTTTGTGTCAAAACGTGTCTTCCGAACATTTGCAGACACTGTCCTGACCAGTCTGTGCAGTTTGATCAGGGCCTTCGCTGTTCTCTTACAGAAGCAACAAATTTGAAGGGGCTATGGAAATACCATGCCTTACTTGCCATCCCAACCACGCCTCTCCTACACACACACTTCCCTCAGCAGGGTTTTCCCTGACTCACAATTTGGCAGTTGTTAGCGTCAAACCCTTGTTCCGGACCCTTAAAAAATTAAGGGTAAGGTTCCTGAGTAAGGCACACAAAATTTCAGATATAAAATACATTGTAAAGCAACAGTAATCATAAAAAATAAATTTAAATTAATCCTAACACTATCAATCAGGACATTTGCAAACGTCTTTTCTCAATATGTTTCTCGTTTTTTTTTTTTGTTTTTTTTTTTTTTTTGTTGTTGTTGTTTTATTTTGTCAGAGAGAATAAGGCTTGACATGACGTGAATCGTCTACCAGAAATGGCAAGCCTTATTTCCTTGAAAATATTTTTTTTTTAAATATTGCTGTTCACCCGTTCGCTCTATACATCTAAACATTTATATGTGCTTTACGGGTTAAGATGGGTTTATGTGATAAAGTTGCATTTGACATGGTGAGTGTGCGTGCGTGCGTGTGTGCAAAAACTGTTTATACCCATTACCCATTTCTGAATGTCATTATTTTTATTCCTTTGTTGAATGAATGAATTATTTGAGAGTCACCACTGTTTACAATACAAACAGCATTTGAAAGCTTATGAGACACTAAACAATAAATATACAGGTTTTAAGTCAGCAAGGCGGTATTGCTCACCCATTATCCTTTTCAGTCTAACGGATATCACCTCGAGGAGAAAAGAATCTCCTGGCGAGCCTGCGCATCTGTGTAGTCCCACCAGGGCACCCGCTGCCAACTCTCTCAGGCGCTTCAAGTGTACATATCATCTTGAAGAGCAGCGAATGACCGGGCAAGCCTGCACATCTGTACAGCATCGCCAGGGCACTCACCGCTAGCTCGCTCAGGTGCTTATTAGACACCCAACACAAAAACATGCCTTTTCAATAAAATGGACCCTCCCACGGCTGCGAAAATGAAAATTTTCAGGTGAAAAATGTGATATTTTTTGCTATTTCTGCCTGAAACAGAGATCGCGGGCACCCGCTAGAAACGCCTCACTGAGGCGGCCCCAACGAGCTCACATAAGCCCCGTCCCGTGCAGAAACAACAACAATAATGTATATACCCCTGAAAACCCCACATTTTATATTAAATATGGTTCTAGGGGGCCAAAATCACACAGAAATGCTTCCTTGAGGTATAAACTAGAGATGCATCGAATGTTCGGGCAAATCTGCGCATCTGCACAGTCTGCGACAGTATTCTAATTAGTTCTTCAGTGTTCTGGTACTTTTTTCGGTTGCTGCAATTATAAAGTTTGCTACCAAATTAGCCACAGATATTTCAGATACCAGTAAGCGAAGTTTTTCAGGTAACGTTAGAATTTGAAAAATAACCCAGCGTTGAGTCGTTGAGTTTCGATTATGTTTCGAAATGGAGCCCTAGACTATTAATGTACAAAAATGTTAATGCACCCAGTGCTCGGCTCCAAGCATAACGCAGTACTGTACGTGTTCACTAAAAAGAAAGAAAAGAAAAAAATAAAGAAAGGGTCTGGGGCCAGACTAGTGTTCACTATTTCTGTGTGGTTTTTGCCAAGCTTAAAGTTAAAAATTGTACATGCACGGATCTTAGGCCCTTTCTGGAAGTGTACTACTTTCATCTTATCAGTATTGACCTGAGTTTGAGTGAATAATAATGCATTGTGTTGTATTGTAACAGATAAGCGACAGTTGTCTGACCATCTGTGCAGAGATTCTAACTGTTTCCATAATTCGTCAGGAGAATCAGATATTAAACAAATGTCATCAGCATACATTAGCAAGCTTACATCAGTTGGAACAGGAGCAACGTTTGTTGAAAGAATTTATGATTTTACAATGGTGGTTTAGCATACATAGTGATAACACGTGATAATCAGGGTCTTGACTGTTTGTTGCAGTCCCTTTATGAGACTACAGGCGCAAATGGATTAACACTCTTTATGCAAAAAACAAAAACTCAGGTAACATGCCAAACATAATCTCCCATCTGGTGGTATAAGAAAGTCTGTGGTTTCTATCACTTGCAAACAATTTCCATCTTTATAGCAGAAAACTAACTATAGGGGGCTAGCAGACGGAACTTATGCACAGATCAAATGAATGTAATTTTTAAAACAGTGGTTTCGATTTTAAAGCTTAATTGATGCTGTTGTTTTAACACGTATACAGTCTATTTCAATATGCCAGGTATCTCCAAAAACCTGTAACGGTACACAAAATAAAACTCTCAGCATGAGGTGTAATTATCCCTGACTCTGATCTTATTTTACTCCTATTCACAGACGGTTCGTACATAACCAATACGGTCATTCTCTCCCTTCCGCTAGTTGCCAGCTTCTGGCGAAAGAATGGGCACAATGCTGTAGAGGACTAAGCCTGCCCAGTAAACGTGTGGTTAGGTAAACTGACCGCGCTCGACATGACCCCATTGGTTGACTGGACCGTAAAACCTCAACACAAACAAACATAATCAATGCATTGCTCCCCCTAATCCACACAAAATGACAGCACGCAAACAATACAATCAGAACATTGAACGGTCCATCTATTGGTGTAGTAAGTTTCCCTAGGACATCTCGAAACCTATTTTGTGAAAAAAAAAAAAAAAAAAAAAAACATTTCAAAGAGTCAAATGTTTTATGCAGAATTAAGATAAATATCCCATGGTGATCATCAAATATATCTCCTAAGTGCCTATCACTCTGTATTAACTTTTCAGCAGACAATATAATGAAATATATTTCTTATTTTTTCCAGAAATAAGAAATTGACAATATCATGCAACCTCTCTCCGATGGAGACATTTTGCATGAACTGTCTGGGAAATATAAGAAAATATCATCAATTTGTCGTCTGCTGAATTTGCCCCGAGAACGGTAAAGGTTAAAAGAGGGACCTCGTTCTTCCAGGAAGAAACCCATTCAATCAAACTGACCTTTCAACTTTTACTCTATTGATTTGTTACCCCAATAAACATACATCAAGTTCTTTTACCTTTACAAAAAAAAAAGCATTTATTTTTGCTATTATTTCTGAATATGTACACTCACAAATTCAAAGTATTTGCAAATATTGAGTATCCTGTATAAATGACCACATCAGAAGTTACTATAAGATGATTTTGACAACAACAACAACAACAATAATTAATAATAATAATAATAATGATAATAATTAAATAACATGCAAAAATAAAATCATTAACAGTACACCTATTATTGTTTTCACTTATCATTTTGGTCACATTTCATACTATCTTTGCATCTTTTTACTTTGCTATGTTTTAATATTTCCATGATATCTGATTGAAAATCACCAAATTTAGAAATTGCGGTTTGGTCGGGGGATTTGCCATCTCTTCTGATGTTTATTTATTTTATTTATTTATTTTTTAATTTCGCATGCAAACTTCGTTTCAAATAAACCTACTGTTTCCTATAGCCTTTATTAGAAGGTCTATAGAAATGGATAACCACCAAAAATGTTTTCATCCAATATGGCCACTACAATAAACCTGTAAGAAAACGTTTGCTTGCAAATTTTATGATACATTTTGAATGACACAATTTAAATTTTACCAGACATCTTTCGGGCATTCGTGCTTATGGTTTTTAATAAAAAAAATATTCGTGCAGAACCCTGTATAGTACTTACGTAAGTCTTAAACATGCATGTTGAGAGGAATCGCCGCGTATTTCTTCTTGTACATAACTTCATAACCTTTGTTGTCAAACTATTTTTTTTACAAGAATGTATGAAGACCAAACATAATATTTGACGTAGTTTCCGCAAACTTAGATGTTTACCAAATTTTTATAAAATACACGCCGTTTTACAAAATGCGACAAGAATTTTAAACATTGTCAAATTTATGTTCAGACATGAATTGTACAGATTAATGTATCGCGAGTTCGGTGTGTATTGGGTTAGACTAGCTTCTAGTCTGATACGAGTCTGATCTGTTTATTATTATTATTATTATTATTAAAAGAAAGTCAACTTCTTAATAATGGCTGTTTGATAGCCTCTCCAATACACATACTGGCTTAGTATTATCAGACTAGCCTTTTGCGAAGGTTGCAGCTAATTTGCTTATGAAATTGTGTTTTAATGATCTGCCTGCCAATAAATAGCTCCCCAAATCAGATTTCTTTCAGGATTTCACCTACAGGATCAGTATAAACTAGACTTATAAAGTCTGATGAGATGTGAAATTTTTTATTCATAATGGTATCTTTAAATACATACTACAAATAAATATATCCTTCCTCTCAATCACTATATGTCTCTTCAGCTATCTCATCAGACTTACCAGATTTGGTCAATGGTTATGTAAGTGATATGTTTATTGTCCATCGATATAACGGTACACTAATGCCTCCACCATCAGCTGCTGATAATAGCAGTTCAACTTCAACCGCAAGACAAGATTAATATTAACCTCATAAAGTTCCCCCCATCAGGTTCCTTGCATTTACAGAGTGAAGAGTTCCCTTGTATTTTTTTTTTTTTTTTTTTTTAATTTGGGATAAAGCTTCATGACTAATGTAAAATGAGTATTCTATATGGAATAAAACATACCGAAAATAACAACATATACTTGAATGCCTTATTGGCATTTTTAAATGTTAAGATACTGCATTCTTAAAGGGTCTATAAACAAATTCTGTATAATAGGTTGTAAATAGTGCCCTGGACGGACCATTTGATTTTCTGGATGGGTTGGTGACTGGGATGGGGGTGGAGGGAAAGGGAGGCTGGGTATTTTTCTCCAGCAAGATTTTTTTTTTCACACTGACCAAGAAATACAATTTATTAATTTTACATGGCCAATTTATTATTATTACTATTATTTTTCTCTCACAAACTCCTCCAATACTTTTTTTTACGTTTCTGTTAATCATTTTTTAACCAACCTAATAGACTTTCAAGATCATAATGGCTTAAGATATAAATATTTTAAAGAATACAGTAATGTTCAATAAATATTAAATACATATTTAGATACTTACACACTTCTTAAAGCCAGTATTTTGCATACAAAATTATGCATCTGGCCTTCCGTCCTGGTCATTGTTCTATTGTTCTCAACTAAGTGCTTAAGTTGAAAACAATAGAATGATAAGCAGGACGGAAATAAAGAGGAAATGGGTCATTCGTTCGATAATAGTCTGAACAGTTACCATCATATTATTAAGAGTGGGAAGAGAGTAGATATATACTACAAGATATTTTTGTAACCATATGTAAAGTAATATTTTAGAAGTTTCGTTTTCGTAACAAGAGTTTATGACGGAAATAAAATCCCAATTTATGATTATTAATTTTATTTCCGGACTTCAGACAAACTTATGAGAACTTATCATACCATATGTAGCAAAAAAGAGTATACCGCATTATTTTGACAGTCTGCTTCTACAACGAAATGCAACACAATAGACAGTAGTTTTAGGATATGGCATATTAAATTACTGATACTGTAAACATCCAAATTATTATAAGGTAAACAATGCATCTAGGCCAAACATGTAAACTATCATGTATTGATACTAGCAGACAACCTTGTATGACGTCATTCACAGATCAGATTCCGACTTTTAGCGGAAGAGACAAATACTGCTGCTGTAAGTGAAAATATCAGATATTATCTAAAGTACTGCCACTTGGAACTGATATACAGAGTTAGACTGGCTCCAGTTGTTTTTGTTTTATATCTATTTTTCTTTTTCTCTGCATTATTTTTTTATCATGATCCTCTTTAATCCAACTTCAAGTTACCTATGGGACTGAAGTAAACAAAAATTCTACAAGCTATACAAGTGTTGTGTCCCCTCAAAAAAAAGAAGAAAAAGAAAGAAAAGAAAAATAAAGAAAGGGTCTGGGGCCAGACTAATACAGAGTTTGCAATACAGAAAAGGGTATCGTTTGCAGGACAAAAGGAACGCAACAAAATCAAATCGAATTTCAGTGTATTTTGAGACGTTTTGAGATTTCTATCATTATTATTTTACTTTTCACTACCAAGGATTGCAAGTCCGATCCTCGCCTGATAAAACACACACCAAGATTCTGCTCATAATGCGACGTTTCTGTTATAATCATTTTTAACCAACCTACCAAGTAAGATTCAAACTAGTCTGTTCAAACCAGTTTGTTCAGCTAATGAGTCTAGCAAGAATCTTCAATCTTTGGATATAGCAAGCATATACATAATACTATCTACGCAGCGAACAAACCTGTGTTGATCAGGTTGCACGGATGTTTCTTTAGTTGGGTATATGGTTGGCAATATTATCTTCTCGCACAACAAAGTTGTGGAGGGGATAAAGGTTTTGTCCCGTATGTAAGCACGTACGTACGTACGTATGTTCACCTTTTGTCATCGCTCTAGCGTCTACATTTATTGATGGATTTTAATATAACTTCAAACAAATGTTGGATATGATAATAATTCGAGAAAGTTCAATTTTCAGGGTCCTGGGCTCAAGGTCAAGGTCACTGTAGCTATTTTTAGGAAAATCTAATGTGAGGCTTTTGTACGTTTGTTCGATTTGCGCCTGTTTAGTTTTGTCAGTTTCCTCTTCCGCTTGATGTCTGGGGCCTGTGATTGTGACAGTCCCTGGACTTTTCTCATTTTTTTTTTCATACCAACGTTGGATATGACAATATCTCAAGCAAGTTCGACTTTCACGGTCCTGGGCTTCAGGTCAAGGTCACTGCGGCTACTTTTAGGAAAAAAACTTTGTCGTCATTCTAGCGCCTAGATTTATTGATGGATTTTAATATAACTTCACAAAAATGCTGGGTATGTTAATATCTCGAAAAATTTTTACTTTCAGGATCCTAGGCTCAAGGTCAAGGTCACTCTAGCTATTTTTAGAAAAACGTCATCGCTCTAGTGCCTACATTTATTGATGGATTTTAATATTACGTCACACAGATGTTGATTATGATAATATCTCGAGCAAGTTCGACTTTCAGGGTCCTGGGCTTAAGGTCAAGGTCACTGTGGCTATTTTTAGAACAAAAACTGTCATCGCTATAGAGCCTACAATTATTGATGGATACAACTTCGCACAAATGTTTGGTATGAAATTATCTCGAGCAAGTTTAACTTTCAAGGTCATGTGCTGAAGGTCAAAGTCACTGTGGCTATTTTTATAAAAAGAAAAAAAAAAAAAAAAAAAAAAAAAAAACATTGTCATCGCTCTAGTGCCTTCATTTCTTGATGGATTTTAATGCAACTTCACATAAATGCTGGATATGATAATATCTTGAGCATATCTGATTTTCAGGGTCCTGGGCTTAAGGTCAAGGTTACTGTAGCTATTTATTGAAAAAAAAGTCTATGCTCTAGTGCCTACATTTATCACTAGATTTTAATATGATGTCACACAAATGTGGGTATGACAATATCTCTTCCAAGTTTGACTTTCACCCTGAAAGTCAAACTTGGAAGAGATATTGTCATACCCACATTTGGGCTCAAGGTCAAGGTTACTGTGGCTTTATTTTTTAGTATAAACTTTGTCATCGCTCTAGCACCTACATTTATCGATGGAATTTAATATAGTTTCGCACAACTGGGTATGACAATATCTCGAGCAAGTTCGACTTTCGAGGTCCTGTGCTCAAGGTCAAGGTCATTGTGGCTATTTTTAGAAAAACATTTTCATCGCTCTAGAGCCTACATTTATTGACGGATTTAAATATAACTTCACATAAATATTGGGTATTATAATATCTCGAGCAAATTCAACTTTTAGGTTGGTAGACTCAAGGTCAAGACAACCGGCTAAAAAAAAAAGACAGAAAAAACTTTGTCATCGCTCTAGCCCCTACATTTATCAAAGTTCGACATTGAGGTCCTGGGCTCAAGGTCAATGTTGAAGACTGCAATATTTTCTATCACGTAAGAGCTAATCTCTCCCAACCTGAAAATCTGAATGTTTACAATACAGTACTTTAATGTCAAGATAATATATGACCTTTACATTAAGATCATAGGATTTTTGTGTCTTCATTCGTGTAACTATTATATGTCATGAAATTTCCCAGTTCAGTGTTTGCCCACACAAAGTAGTCTTGTGCGAGGGGACTTGCATCGCCTGCGATGCCTTGTCTAAATAAAACTGAGCTGGAGCATGGTGAAACTAAAATTAATGACACATGCATTATGTGATTTGTAATAATGCCCCAGTTCAATTTCACAAAGACTTTGATCTTTCTCTCACAAATACAGCGTATGCAGCCTCGCAAACTACAAAGCTGCGTATGAAGAGACTTAATAAAACCGAGTCTCCAATTTCGTTCTTTTGTGTATTTTTTGTTCCAAAGGCAACCTTCTAGACTTTAATATTCTTTTGCCTAACGAACGCATCTTTGTTCCTTGAGTTCTCATTATAGACATACGCGGGACAGAACAATACAACACAAACTAGGCAAATGGTGTTTTATCTTTCAAAAAAAAACTCATCCAAAGGACTCAATGCTAATTCAAATATAAATGATTTCCCTCTGTCAGTTAAACACATCCTTTCCACTAGCATATCCTTTTATAACCTTTCTCTGATTAGGGCGAAACTCTGACTAGTTCAGTTTTGCAATTCCATATAATTTAGCAGCTTCCATTTTTAGTATCCATCAAGGTATATATATGGTATCCGTTTATTAAAAATATTGTCTCTCTAAGTATGTATGTATGTATGTACGTACGTACGTATCTATCTATCTATCTATCTATCTGACTGGCTGGCTATGTATGTATGTATGTATGTATGTATCGTTGCTCATGTTGAGGCTTATGTACATTTTGACACCAAAATAAATAAATAAAAAATAAACCATTTCATTTTATACAAAACACTCACAGATTACAGTTAAAGTATGTTTAAAGCTTAGAGGATTAAGCCTACCCAGGAAATGTATGAGTAAAGTAACCGATGGGATCGACATGACCTTAACAGTGATGATAGGGCCGCAGAACTCCTAAAAGAACAAACAAAGTCATAAGAATGTGGGATTTAGTGCATCTGCGAGCTTTTCGCTGGTTTCGAACATGGGTAGTGTCTTTCTGTCTTCCTCTTGGTGTCATTGGTAGACTATTGGTAGACTTTGTGTGTGTGTGTGTGTGTGTGTGTGTGTGTGTGTGTGCTTTGACACACGATTTGTTAGAAAAAAAACAATAGGTCTTAAACTGAAAGGCTGAATATCAAATAGCCTATATCCCGTCTCATCTGAATCTACACGAAAATGTTAAGCTGAGCCCTTTGTTGTGTTACTTGTTTTTTTGTTGTTGTTTTTTTTCAAAACCGGAAGTCCTTAGAAATGCAATAAACTTAACAGAACAAAAGTTTATCTTTCTATAAAAATCCATTTAAACTATTTCTTTGTCTTTTTTTTTTTTTTTTTAAGAAGTGGACAAATGAACAATGGAAGCATAATTGCGCCCTTCTTGATTTCAATTGTCTTCTGACGAGAGCACTTCAATCACAACGATTCACATTGCTGTACTTAAGTGTCGCCTTAACAAGTGGATATCAACATGAGATGCTTTTGGATATTACTTGAGTATTAAAGATACAAAAATCCTGATTGTAACTCTTTGTCTGCTGGGTAAAAAATTCAGCAGACGACATTTTGAAATATTTTTTCTTATTTTTCCAAGAAAACAGGTTTTGATATTTCAAGCAAATTGTCTCCATAGGAGACTGTTTGAATGAAATGTCAAATCTTGTTTTCTTGGAAAAATAAGAAACACAGAAGACATTTTGTAATATTTGTCATAATTTTTCCAGAAAACAGGTTTTACATTTTATGCAAATTGTCTCCAAAGTATGCAAGAAATGTCAAATCTTTTTTTCTGGGAAAAATAAGAAAAAATATTTCAAAATGCAAAATGCCATCTGCTGAAAACTTTGCCCAGCGTGCTAAGCGGTAAACATGCACCAGGACAAGAAAACAAAATACTCATTTTTCATTTGCACTTTGGCCTTTGGCTTTCTAAAGGTCAGAAAGAAGACTACTGTGATTACTCCAAACTAAAGCCCATATTCTTACCATGAAACTGAAGCAGATTTATTTGGCAAGCTTGGCGGTGTATTTAAACAGACCTGGGTGAATTGCCAACAGTGTACAGAACCCCTGATCAAACTACTCCAACTTCAATCTGGGTCTAAACTGCTTCCTCAGAGATGCCCTCATATATAGGATAAGGTTTGAGAAAACATGCAGCCGCAAGATATCATGGTAATGAATAATTACTTAGCCAGTGGTGGGAATAATGTGGGGTCTTATACAGACTGAATTATACTCTAATTTTGATCTTTCTAAGAATGAATTGTATCACAATAAGATAATAATAGTTTACTTAACCCTTAAAGCGCCAAGCAAAATTTGCAATAGACGACATTCTAAAAAAAATTTTTTTTCTTAGAAAATAAGTCTTGAAATTTCATGTGAATCGTCTGCCAAAATTCACATGAAATGTCAAGACTTATTTTCTAAGAATGATTGGCGCTTTAAGGGTTAAAAGCACAGTGTTTCATCTCCATCCATGTCATTGGCATTGATTTTGAAATCATAATAACATACTGAAATCTTAGTTCCCATGAACAAGTTTGAGTTCTCTTATTTACTTTGACAACTATGTTAGACTCTTCTTTTTTAACATTAATTCAGTTAATCATTGAAAACTAGACATTTAAACCCATTTTGCCTTTTGGAGTCGAAGTTAACTGTCTTTTCCTGCGAGCACCACTCAAAATACCTCTTTTGTTTTTTTGACAGTTACACATGGATGATCTGTTAAGCTTTGAAAATGCGACTCTTCCCCAAAGTCATATTCAGTTTCTCCGTTTGTGTTTTTCTTTAAGCATTTACGTCCTAGAAAGTTTGGCATACTGTACTGGTGATGGCCAGCAATTTGGAGACACTCAATTTGCAACTTAATTAGATTAGCATATCTTGCAAAAGCAGGTTTTTTGTCGGGGTGGGGGGGGGAGGAGGGGGTGGAGGGGGGAGCCATTTCCGTGGATCTGCTGGGGGTGCGGAGGGGGGAGCCATTTCCGTGGATCTGCTGTTTTAAAGCCTGATGTTTTGCTTGTATCTTGTGTCTTTGCAATGCTTATTGAACACACTCCTCATATATACACGTATATATAACCAAATCAGTGTTCAAACTGAACTTTCAATTTTTTAACACAATACAGAAACTGCCTGAAATATGTATCCTCAAAAACCAAAACAAAAACACTCACACACAGTATCATGAGACACTGAATATAACTTCGGCACAAAATCATTTCCACCAATGTCAGTATGTTTACAAGCTATTTTATTACTTCTTTGCAGACTTCAGCCCATACTGGCAGGTCGTGACCTATAGGGGGTAAGAGGTATCCTGATAAGAGCTATAAAACTAACAGTACCTAATTCCTCAGCATTGAGGAAAATTTTGTCATAAAAGAACCGACTGTATATATAATTATGTGTTAAAACAGATGAATAGTTTAATGTTTATTTGTGTTCAGTGCTCTCTAGGCAGGTGCAGACGCTCAAAGATCTTTTATGACACAGTTATAAAAGAAACTTTTAAAACTTGCAAAACATTATGAACATAATTCACACACACACACACACACACACACACACACACACACACACACACACACACACACACAAATATATTTTGTAAATATTTAGATTATTTGTGTGTTTCTATTACTCACACAAAAAATATATATTAGTTCAAAGATGATAGCCTTGATAAGGAGAAAGCCCTGAAACAATATGTTAGTTATTTCAAGATGGAAAGATGTTCATGTAAACTAAAGCAAGCGGCCAGTCAGCTGGACAGATCAGCCACATGTGGTAATAGTGGCTTCTCAGTGAAGTATTTATCACCCTCACAAGTATTTAATGCCTATCACTGGAAAGTTCTCCAGGACTACCAAGTTCGGCCGGCTATTGCAAAATAAGTCATACGGTGCGAAGGCATACAAAAGGTGTTTGTACTAGCCGAATGTAGAAACTACTGTCTAATCAGATAGATACGTAAAGCATTTTATACAGCAGCTGCACATTATTTGACTCAATTATGCAAAATTCTGTGAGCTTCAACATTAAACATTTACTTTAATATATAGTTATCTAGGATCAGTAAACTAATTGCCATCTATCTATATTTTTATATATATATATGTTTTGGCTCGATATGATGCCGGTAATTATTACACAGATCGGTATGTAGTTAAACATAACAAAGAGGGAAAATAATAAGAGCCCGGACGTAGGAAAAGTGTTATTCAGACAGTCAGTATCGCCAATGTTTCAGTGCACATTCTCATGCCCTTAGTGAGTCTAATACAGTGAATAGTGCCCTTTGCCTGCAGTTTATATTGATGAATAGCGAAGGTTCAGGCGAGACGTATATAGATGTGTACTCTCGCCAGAACCTATGCTGTACGCTTATGCAATAACGGCTGTTTTCCTGTGGCACGGCTCAATTTGTATTGCTTTAAGTAATGTTTATTGTTTGTATCTTTTGAAATCAATCTACATTTTAAAACTGTGTCATTCTTTTTTCAGCTCACCATGCGACCTTCGTGTTTTGTGGGGGAAAATACCCTTAAAAGAAAGGCATACGAGACCCGACTGAAGAAGAGAAACTGAAATACCGTGACATCTTTCAGTGACTATTCAGAAAGGCGGCAGATACGCATCCTTGTTTTAAGTATCATACCTACGTACGTTCTGCGAATCGATGTGTGGTTCGATCATCTGGTTTGGCAACTTCCTTACTTGGAAATCATGAATTATTATACGTCCTTCTAGCAAGTCTGGCAGATGCTCATGGCTTGGGAAATTATGGGTACTAAGTGCTGGTTATCCGCTTAGACAACCTAAATTAGCCCAGGAAAAATCTGGTTAAATTCATCAGCTGCCCCGCCATAAGATGTTTACTTTGGCTTAGACTAGTATACAAACAATATACAAATATGTGTATAATAGAGCCACATTGTGCTCCGTCTACATTGTGCTCTCTCGAGGAACATTTTGCGTTCTTTGCATATATTTGGGCCTATTATGCATGCTACTTAATCAATATGTCCCCTAGCTGATGTGTTTCCATACGCTACTATGATATGATTACATGCCGGGTGTCCTCGACGTAGTATATTGTTTTATGGAGCACATTGTGGTTCTACATTGCTTGTATAGAACTTGGTTTCGAAGCCATCTTTAATACAAGACCAGATTCGAAGCCTTCTTAAATATGTAAAATGGTGCTAGATTCCAATAAGTATCAAAGGATGATAATGGATGAAAGACATTGTGTCACCACAGGTGGGCACGAAACTGTGACAAACCTGGAAATAATTTTGTAAAACGGCTTTGTCATGTAGAATTTAATGGATGCAGTTAAATATCATAACTTCATTTTCTACTGACCATTGCTATATTAAGATCAGAATTTTGTTTTTAAAAGACATAAACGTTGCATTTGATTAGTACTTCAAGTATATAAAAGGACTACCTGTAAATCATACAATCACATTTTGACTGTCAGCATGATATCTAACTAAATGAAATGAACATTTTACTGCTTGCGAAATTGTACCGTTTTGTATGGCAAGCTGTTTTACTATTTATTATGCAATGTAGATATATGTTATATCAGATATCTAATATAGGGTATAAGATATTTCTTCTTTATCTTCTATCTTCTTTAGTAAATAAGATATCTTATATCCTATTTAAGATATTCAGATATCTTATATAGCATATAAGATATCTTTATTAACATATAAGATATCTAATTTATATTAGATATCTGATATATTACATATCTGATATATTAAATCAGATATCTGATTTAGAGAATAAACAGAAAAACTGTTTGCTGGGAAGCCGTTTTAGTAAGCCGTTAAGTATTTATCATACATTATATTAGATATCTTATATAGGATATAAGATATCAGAATTAGTTTATCAGATATCTTATATCTTATATTAGAGACCTTATATCCTATATAAGATATCTGATAAATGATATTAGATATCATTTTAATTCTACAAATAAGATATCTTATTTACCATATAAGATATCTTATTTGTTAAATAAGATATCATATCTTTATATAAATATCTGATTATACTAATAAAGATATCTGATATACTTAATTAGATATCATTCAATTGAATAAATGAGACATCTTCTTTGGTAAATAAGATATCTTATATCCTATATGAGGTATCTTATATACTTCATCAGATATCTCATATAGCATATAAGATATCTTAAATGTCAATTATGATATATATTTGTATAAGATATCTGATATATGATATATTAAATCAGCTGTCTGATTTATAGAATAAATAGTAAAAAGGTTTGATATAGATTTGATCTCATAATGGGACGCCCGATTAGCTCAGTCATAAGCGCCTCTAGTTCGCGACAGTGTAGATACCTCTGCAGCACAGGTTATAATCACTCTGACGGCGCTAGCGAAAATGTCGAGTGATAAAGATATGTTCAATTACTCCTGCGTCGAACTGTGTATATGTTTTGACTCTCGACTTCCGAGTCGCAGTAGTTTCATAGGGTATTTCCCGGCTGAATGCCGGGAACTATTCTGGCATTCACCCCACCATTAGATAGTTGGAGTCTGTAGTATCAGATATTCAGTTTAGTTTGACGTCTATCTTGCGGAGCCCCGTAGCCTAGTGGATAAGAGAGCTGACTCTTTTTCTATTTGGTTTCTCACCGCTGTGGTTCGAGCCTCGCTCAGGTCACACGTGGGAAAGCCAAGTTATGCTTCCGAATGGTCAGGTGGTTTTTACCCCGGGTTCTCCGGTTTTCGCCCACCTTTGATGAACGATCGGCTCGATATAAATGAAATAGTCTTGAAAGGGCCGAAAAACCCAAATCAAAAAAAAAAAAAAAAAAAAAAAAAAAAATGGCGTTTATCTTACGGACGCCTATATGTGGCATTTCTGTTATGTGAAATGCTGTGTTGACTTTTGCGTCTATAACTTGTTGTTACTTGTGTGATTTTTGACTAATGAGTTTTGAGGTTTCGCTGCATGTACGAGTAAATCTTTTGGATTTTGAAAAAAAAAAATGTTGGCTTTGATTTTACCTTTCTTATAAAGTAAATATTGCAGACACACGCTTTTATTTAAAAAAAAAAAAAAAAAAAAAAAAAAAAAAAAGAACAACAAATATGGCTCTCGTGACATACGTCACATTACTAGTAGAACGCACGACTATTCACTTGCATTTTGTTTCAAACAAAAGAACAAGAGAAACACAGAACCCAAAACATAAAAGAAAGAAATCAAAATACAAAACACAAAACTCAAATTACAAAACATGAAATTCAGAAATGTTTATTTCTCTCATGGTATCTGAATTATCTTTGTACGATGGGCTAGTGCAATATGGTTTCCACGTCAGGGGTATAAATAGAAGCCAAGTTTTTTAGGTAATCTGCTCGTCGCCGTAACTCATCACACCAAAGCTGAACCATTACATGTACAGTTATTAGCTTGAACAATTATCTGATAATATGAATAACTTGTCTTCTACTTATACTCCTGGCATATGAACCATATTGCACTACCCTGTCGTACAAAGATAATTTGAGGTTTGGGTTTCGTTTGGTATTTTGACTTTAGCTTTAAATTTATGTTTTCAGTTTTATGTTAAGTTTGTTTTTCGAAAAAAAAGGAAAAGATAACTAAGAAGCTGCTGTATACTTATACGCTAGTAGTAAAGATACATTATAGCAACGTTTTTTTTTTTTTTGTTTTTTTTTTGTTTTTTTTTTTTTAGTAATTCTTTGAAAGTAAATGTGCATTTCTCGATTGCTTCGCATTGTAATCAAGGTAACCTTAAAGCTATTTTTTTTTTCAAAATTCAATACTTCTACACGCAGAATGCAAAATTAAAATGTCAAAATACACAAGTCACAAATTAAGGCCACAAAAGTCCAAACACCATTACAAAAACACAATGTCACAGAGGCTTCTATACTATCTGCAGTAAGATGGACTAAAGTTGTTCTTCTATTAATATGCTAAATAAATAACATTGTCTTTTAGTCCACAGATGTCCAGTTTTAAATTTACATACATACTGACTTTTTACATTCGTTGGAACTTGATACGACATATTGTTTATGTAGCAGATCATCAAAATCCAATGTCTGTAGCATATGTGTAGAAGGGCATTCAGTGTCTTCACAAAAACACACTTATGCGACTTTGTGCCCATCACAGCACAATTTTATATAGTAAAACTGAAGTGAGACTGGGTAAACGTTATTCATCTATTTCTGCTCTAAGATTGTGTCCTGGAAACAACAATATATCTTTTGAGCAGAAATAGGAAAGATATCGCTATTATTCATGAGAAAATTACAGCCATAAAGACCCTATGATATCGAAAAAGCGTGTTTTGTAATATTTGACATAGCTGGCAGTGGTTCTGAATCATTTTATCTTTATTATGGCTTTATCTGTGATTAACTGGTTACCAATGTTTATTCATTTGGTGTTACAAAATATCCACATGGACGGAACACACACATGTTTTGAACCATAGTGAAGGTGAGGAACCTGGACGTAACTGAATAAAAGTTACATAGATAAAAGGAAAATTAAATATCTCAGTTGTCACCCTTACTTTCACTGTGGTTCATACATGTATTTGTTCAATCCACATTATTAGAATAACGTGTACTGCTAGTTCCGTAATGAAAGACCGATACATTTAACGCCTGGGTCCTACATATCGCCCACAGATGTTAAATCTGCATTGAAATTTCGTTTGCCCTCTGTTTGTACAATACTATCGATGACTTGATAATCAAGTTATAAGAGCACATATAACTTCATGTTATGTTATTCTTCATTTACATTAACCATGTGCACACACACACACACACACACACACACACACACACACACACACACACACACACACACACACACACACACACACGTGTAAAATTAAACACACACACACACTAACACATGTGTAAAAAATGAACACACACACTCCTTTGCAAAATGTACTGGGAAGGAGCATTTCTTGCTATTTTAATAACTCAATACTTTAGTCACAGTGGATACGCATTTACGAACAAATTCGAATTAATGTCGACAACATTGAATAGACGTTGACACCAATACTTTGAATAAACTTCGATTCATATTGCTGCAACAATGTGGTGATGGGTTTAACGGGTTTAAATTCCCCTTAAAACTAATAAACTGGGATTCGCTCGTCCAATAATAACGGCTTTTCTGAGTGCTAGTCGAGAGCAGCCGCAATATCTGCAGTCAGAAAACATATTAACCTTATTAAAGCAGTTTAAGGGGAACGACTTCTGAATGTTGTTGGCTTATTGTTTATAGTGATCATCAATTTTAACGGTAATGGACTGGCATGGAACAGGGATTATTAAAAAAAATAAGTGATTTCATACTTCAAAATGCCCTCTCTTATTCAGAACCTACTTATATAGCGATGAACTTATAAAACAACAAAACGTGAAACGATAATACCCCGCCACTATCATGTTTCGGGCAGATAAGTCTGTCAAAAATGGACTAGATTTGCCCATCAGCAACCCCAAACCAGGCCTCCGCAATACCAATGCACACACCAAGTTTTGTGAAAATTCATTGAATTTTACTTAAGTTATCATCCGGAAATGAAAATACGGACGTACTGCTTGCATATAAATCTGTCAAAAATAACGAAAATCCATTGACATTTACTCAAGTTATCGTCCGGAAACAAAAATACGGATATATCCTCAAAACATAATGTATATTAATGCAAACCCACAATTTCCCTATATTAAAAGATGAAGTGACCTTCGACAGTGTCCAAAAACTTGTTCCAAAACTTAAATGGGGATCATGCCCAAAACTAGTTTGAAAAGTTCCCGAGGAAAATTTTTGGGATCGTGCCCGAAAGCAACTTTGAATTATTCTCGGGATCGGTCCCAAATGATCATTTGGGATTGTGCCCAAATAAAATCTCAGGAACTTCGACAAATTATGTTTTTGGGATCGTGCCCAAAAGCTAGGTAAACACAATATAAAATGTATTCCTTATCAAAAGCTGAAACAATTGCTATTTGGGATCGATCCCAAAACATGAACTTTTAATCGGAAGGTATTTCAATAGACTTCAATATTTTGGGATCGATCCCGAAACGCATATTATATACACTTTACACAGTCTATAATACATGTATTTATGATTCAAACATACTGTAAACAGGGGATCGTGCCCAAATTATAGCGATTAGGAAAGTGTTTGTTAATATACATTTCTAATATTCACGTGGTTTTTGTATTTTTTGCCAGAAAATTATTGATATATTACCAGAAATATTTCAAATGTAAATTTCGCAATCAGGAAAAAAATATTTTTTCTCGATTTAAAATATTGTTTGTTTCAAGCAGTTTCAGTTAAGAAGACATTTAAAAATTACACAATTCTATACATGCATATAGCCCAGGGATAAGGGTAGATAACCCTCAAGGGACAAAATTTTGATTATAACTAAAATGTTTTACTACTTTAATCACATATTGTTGCAGCCATTAATCTTTAAAACATTTGTAGAAAATGCAACAGTTTCCCCATACAAATGCATGGGGATGCAAATTTGACCTTGCCGTAAAAAGGTCAAAGATTAACTTGCGATCTTCATTTGAACAAACTTGGTAGACCTTGAGTCCTCAATGCTATATACCAAGATCCAGCACCAAAGCTTTCTTGGTTCTTGAGAA
The DNA here is from genome assembly GCA_964016985.1 of Anodontia alba. NCBI lineage: Eukaryota > Metazoa > Mollusca > Bivalvia > Lucinida > Lucinidae > Anodontia > Anodontia alba. The sequence continues at coordinate 78,585,323 of OZ024829.1, forward strand.
GAAGATTTTTAAATGTTTTATTATATATAGACATGGCGGCCATCTTGTTCAATGGCGTGGAAAATTTGAAATAATGGCAATACCCATTCAACAGAGAGCCCATGAGAAATCTGGTGAAAATTGCTCAAGCGGTTTCAGAGAAGACATTTAAAAATTACATAATTTTTGAATGTACATAGCCCAGGGGCAAGGTCAGAACCCCAGGGAACAAAATTTTGATTATAACTTAAATGTTTTACTACTTAATCACTCATTGTAAGGTTCAGCCATTAGTCTTTAATACATTTTGAGAAAATACTTTTTCCCAACATTTTCCTCTTACAAATGCATGGTGACGCTAATTTGACCTGGCCGTTTAAGGTCAAAGGTCAAGCTAGGTCATTTGAACAGACTTGGTAGACCTCGAGTCCATAATGCTATATACCTAGATTCAGCCATGAAGCTTTCTTGGTTCTGGAGAAGAAGACTTTAAGTGTTTTTATGATATATGGGTATGGCGGCCATCTTGATTAATGGACCGTGACAAAAAGAGCAAATTTTTAATCCCCCCCCCCCCTTTAATAAAATGCTCCACATGAAGTTTGAAGGGGGTTTCAAAGGAGAAGTCATTCAAAGATATGGACGGACGACGGACGGACGATGGACGACGATGGATGACGGACGGCAAATGATCACAATAGGTAATCCTTCTAAACAATGGTGGTCAGTTCTCAAACAATTTATTGCTCGAAACTCACAATCTACCCTTCCTCAATTGGAAGTGGACGGTTCGGTGTACACAGATGAATCAGAGCAAATATTCTTGATAACTATTTTAGGGATCAGTTCATTTTAAATGATAATTATGCCATACTGCCTGACATAATTCCTGACACAGTAAGATAACACTATTCTTACAGCATTTTAGTCTGGCTTCACACCAGGAGACTCCACTGTCAATCAATAAGCATATTTATATAATACATTTTGTCAGGCACTGGACTCCGGAAAAGAAGTTCGAGCCATCTTCTGTGACATAAGCAACTTTTTGACCGTATATGGCATGCCGATCTACTCCATTAGCTCTATGCAATAGGTTTAACTGGTGATATCTTGAAATGCTTTAGAGGTTATCTCATAGCTAAGAAACAACGTTTTGTTTTGCCGGAGGTTAAATCGGACCTTTATTGCGGCAGGTGTACCTCAAGGATCAATATTATATCTCCGTTTCTTAGTCTTCATTAATGATATAGTTTCAGATATCGGATCATATATTCGTCTTTTTGCAGATGAAGATCCCAATATTCTTCAGAAATAGTGAATAATGATTTAGAAAAAAATAACTAATTGAGCTAAAATTTGATTGGTTAACTGAATAATATGTCATGTACCCTTGTGTACCTCCTTAAACCAGTGGCACAGAGTAAAAATACAAGTAGGATTATACGGTCCGCTACAAACTGAATCAAAACTTAAATCGCGTAAAAGCAACAAAGCAGTAAAAACCATCATGGTATTTATGTTAGGCCAGCAAATAAAAGAAGTTCACAAATATTCAGGAGTATACTTTTCTAATGTTTGTAGGCATAAACACTTAGATAACATTAAATATAAAGCTTGAACAAGGATAAAGATAATGCGCAAATTAAAATATGAACTGACAGGAAGGCGTTAGAAATAATGTATACAGCTGTCATTCAGCCAATTCTGGAATACGCAGATGCAATATGGGACAACTGCAGTCAGCAAGAAAAAACAAGAGACTGAGAAAACAGAGTTAGAAGAAGCTAGGAGAGCCACTGGAGCTACTAATTAGTGTCTGTTCAAAAGTTATATGACGAAATCGGTTGGGAGTCACTAGAATCTAGAAGGAAACATAAAATTACTTTATTTTACAAAATATATGACACGCTTGTTCCCTCCTACCTTGCAGGTCTGGTACCTCCAATGGTTAATAATTTTTCACATTGTGATTTAAGACATGAAAATAACATACATACAAACAATAAAAAACACGAACTAGTCAGTACTTTAATTCTGTTTTACAAGTTTTTGTAAGAGAATGGAATAGCATATCTGATAATGATAAACAAGTTAATGCTTTTTAACGGCGAATAAATCAGAACACAAATATTGTTCTAAAAGACTTTTACTCAGGAGTTGGAAACTTTCGATATTACATACAAGGTTACGTACAGGCTGTAGCTCTTTGAATAATGACTTGTTTCTCAAAAATAGTACTGAGTCCCCTTTATGCTCTTGTAGATGTTGAAATATTGAAAATGCTCAGTTTTTTCTTTGCAGGTACTTTTGACCAAGATCACCGAAATCATCTACAAATTGTTTCACGGCACTGTAAGCCTCTTTGCAGATACTCCTAAATGGCAACGACTATTTATCTTATGAAGCAAACGTAGCAATCTTTGGGACAGTTCACAAATATATCAAGCGCAGCAGACGATTTTAATCCGTATAACCCTACTTGTATTTTTACTCTGTGCCACTGGTTCAAGGAGGTACACATGGGTACATGACATATTATTCAGTGGATACGGGATATTGAAATGGTCAAAATCATTTCATTTCGGTGGTATGTATCGATGTTGCCTAATTTATTCTGGTTGTCCCGCCCCCGTCCTTACTCCCTCCAGCTTTTTTTTTCTCTCATCCCCTTCCAGTTCCAAAATACATTTATATGATATATTTAATTATGTTTGTCTTTAAACATACGATATGATTAATTATGTTTTCGTTCAAACAATCTATGGTTAAGAAATAAGATATATATTGTATTTTATTTTTTATATAGTTGTGAGCATGGGTGCCGCCATTTTGAATATTAAATTAAGTATTTATTTTTTAAGACACAAATAAATTTTGCCTGTTGACAGGTGTGGTGTGAATTAGTTGACAGTCTATATGCAAATGCACACATATACAGTTATATAACAAAAAAAAAAAAAAAAAAATGATTTTCATGATGGCGGCCATGGCGACCATGGCTTCCTACAAACTTTCAGCCATGGCGACCATCTTTGATTTCCGATCGAAACAATGTTAGCTATTTTTGATCTACAAGTCAACCCAATGGTTCCTACCAAGTTTCGAGTAAATTGGCCTTTGAGTTCTGGACTTCAGGAGAAGCAAAAAAAAAAAAAAAAAAAAAAAAAAAAAAAAAAAAAAAAAATCATTAAAGCGGCCACGGTGGCTATCTTGGATTTCCGATCGGAACGATTTTAACTATTTTTGATCTACAAGTCACCTTCATGCTTCCTACAAAGTTTCAAGGCAACTCTCTTTTCAGTTCAGGAGAAGAAGTTTAAAAATTATTTCAAAGATGGCGGCCATCTTAGATTTCCGATCGGAGCAATTTTAGCTATTTTTGATGTACAAGTCACCCCGATGCTTCCTATCACTTTCAAGTCAATTGGCAGTTCGGTTCAGGAGGAGAAGCGAAAGAAAGGATTTTCAAGATGGTGGTCATAGCGGCCATCTTGGAATTCCGATCGGAAAATTATAGCTATTTTTGATCTACAAGTCCCCCGATGCTTCCTACTAATTTTCATGTCAATTGGCCTTTCAGTTCAGAAGAAGAAGCGAAAAGTAGTTTTTCATTCTGGCGACCATGGCGGCCATATTTGATTTTCGATCGGAACGATTTTAGCTATTTTTGATCTAAAAGTCACCCTTATACTTCCAATCAAGTGTCAAGTCAATGGACCTTTTGGTTTAGGACAAGAAGCGAAAAATAGATTTAATAAAATAGATTTCTGATCGGAACGATTTTAGCTTTTTTTTTATCTATAAGTCACCTCGAGGCTTCCTACCAAGTTTAAAGTCAATTGGCCTTTAAATTAAGACGAAGAAGTTAAAAATAGATTTTAAAGATGATGATTATCTTTAATTTCCAATCGGAACAATTTCAGGTTTTTTTGATGTACAAGTCACCCCGATGCTTCCTACTAAGGTTCAAGTCAGTTTGCTAATCGGTCTAGGAGGATAAGCGAAAAATAGATTTTCAAGATGGCGGCCATTCCGGCCATCTTGAATTCCTGTTCGGAAGAATTTTAGCTTTTTCTGATCTTCAAGTCACCCCGATGTTTCTACCAAGTTTCAAGTCAATAGGCCTTTTTTAGGAGAAGAAGAAAAAAAAAAGATTTTAATTATGGCGGCTATGGGGGCCATCTTGGATTTCCGATAGGAACGATTTTATCTATTTTTGATCCACAAGTCACCCTGTTTCTACCTAACAAATTTCAAGTTAATTGGCCTTTTGGTTAAGGATAAGAAGCGAAAAATAGTTTCTCAAAATGCCGCCTGTGCGGCCATCTTGAACTTCCGAACAGAACCATTTTAGCAATTTTTGATCTACAACTCACCTTGATGCTTATTACCAAGTTTCAAATCGACCGGCTTTTCAGTTCAGGAGAGGAAGTGAAAAATAGATTTTCAAAATGGGTACCACGGTTGCCATCTTGGATTTTCGATCGGAAAGATTTTAGCATTTTTTGATCTACAAAAAAGGTAAGAGAAAAGTCCAGGGAGTGCCACAATCACAAACCGCAGCCCTTCCCAGACCCCAAGAGGAAGAGGAAACCGACAAATCTAAACAAGCACAAACCGAACAAACGTACGAAAAGCACTAAGATTAGCTCTCTCTTCTCCAAGCGAGGTAATCGCAATACTAAAAGGACTGAAAAACACAAGAACAAAATGACACACTAAAGACATACAACAAGTCACCCACAGTTTCCTGCCAAGTTTCGTCAATTGGCCTTTCAGTTCAGGAGAACACTTTTAGCTTTTTTATGTACAATAAACGTCAAAATGATTGCCTTTGGAAACAAAGAACACAAAACGGATCAGAAAACGGGAGTCCCGGCCTCATCGAGATCCCCCATAAGCAGTAATGAAGCTTGCAACACTATTCACGCCATCTAGCGTATACACGAGCAGAACTCACTTCCAAATATACCACAATGGGCCCAGTAATCCCAAAGTTACCCCAATGCTTCCTACCAAGTTTCAAGTCATTTGGCCTTTCGGTTCAGGAAAGAGATTTACAAGACTGCGGCCACGGCGGACATGTTGGATTTCCGATCGGGACAACTTTTAGCTGTTTAATTTACTAGTCCCCACGATGCTTCCTACCAAGTTTAGGTCAATAGGCCCTTCGGTTCAGGAGGAGAAGCGAAAAAAATAAACGATTTTGAAGATTTCCGATCGGAACGATTTTAGCTACTTTTGATCTACAAGTCATCTCGATGCTTCCTACCAAGTTTCAAGTGAATAGGCCTTTCAGTTTAGGAGTTCAAAATTGATTTTAAAGATGGTGGCCATCTTGGATTTCCGATCGGAAGAATTTTAGGTATTTTTGATGCACCAAGTAACCCCAATGCTTCGTGCCAAGCTTCAAAAAAGGTAAGAGAAAAGTCTAGGAATTGTCACAATCACAAGCCGCAGCCCTTCCCAGACACCAAGAGGAAGAGAAAACAGACAACTCCAAACAAGTGCAAATCGAACAAACGTACGAAAAGCACCTAAGATTAGCTCTCTCTTCGCCAAGCGAGGTACATGTAATCACAATGCTAAAAGGACTGAAAGCCACAAGAACAAAATAACACAAGGCAAGACTTAAAAGAAATCGCCTCGTAGAATGAACCACAAAGCAAAAAGAGTAAAACTAACACCGGGACCGCCGCCTTAGAACGGTCAGTAGAATAAACCATCGTGGCGGGGGGTGGGGGGGGGGGGGGCGGAGGGGAAGGGGAAGGGGTGGAGGGGTGGCGTGGGGTGGGGTGTCAAAGCACTTTTACAGCTAGCAAACTACCCTTGGTCCCGATGGTATTCTTAATACAGAAATACATAAAAAAGTCGTTTCGCATAAAGGTTCCTAACACAGTCAATGCATCAAAGCGAAAAGAATCAAATTAGTCACTATGATAAACAAAAACGAGTACTCATGGCTAATGTTTAGTGGATTCAATACCGATAACGTCATGCACTGAGGAATTAACTTTGGGTGATTAATTTTGTTGTGTCACATTGCAGCTCTCATTATATATTATGTAGCGTACGGGAAACATATAAGTAAATAAATTACAACATGTGCGTGACTCGGTGCATGCATCTGCGTACATTGTACTTGAAAATATTTGCGAATTATATGTTCTCCTATACATTTTTATGCTTAGCACTATGGGTTTATTTCTACAGACGACGTTTTTAAAATAGATTTTCTTATTTTTCCCAGAAAACAAGTTTTGACATTTCCTGCAAATTTTCTCTATTCGAGACAATTTTTATGAAATGCCAAAACCCGTATTCTCGGAAAAATAAGAAAACTATCAATAATTTGTCGACTGCTGCTGCTGCTGAATTAATCCAGAGAGTGGAAAGGATTAAGCTTTAGCACCCTGTGAGCTAGATTATCAAAATCGTTTATATCTTTCTCCATTTTTTTACCGAAATAACTGTAAGACGTGATATTAAATTTAAATTTTCTCAGAATCGCTGAAAATAAGACTTGACATAAGACAATTCGAATGTAACGTCAGGTCTTATATTCTGTGATAAACATACGAAGTCTCTATTTTAAAATTTACCATTCTATTGGCGAATTCAGCAGATTACAAATTGATGATATTTTCCCCAGAAAAAATACTTTTAACATCATGCAAATTGTCTCCTCAGCTGAGCATGAAAATTTCCCTGCTAATAAATATGAAAATGCCAACAATAGTTGGCATTTTCATGTTTATTAGCACAGAAATTTTCATGCCCAGCTATGTTTAGTAAGAAAGAATGCGCAATTGTTAGGAATTTTAAAATATATTAGCAGGACAAAGTTGAGTTAAGCATGAAAAAAGTTTTATAACCTCGGGTGCTGTGTATGCTCCTTTACATTTTGCATGAGAACATACAGAGTTCGCCCAAACTGTATTTCATAATTTGTGCCGCGCTAGCATCGGCATCGATGCAGTCTGATCAGGACCTTCACTGCCCGCTTATAGAATTATTGGGTGGTGTTGAACATAGCTAAGTATAGCGAGGTTCCAGATGAGACTACATCTCCACTGGCTGATCTGGATCTTTGCTATATATATATATATATATATATATATATATATATATATATATATATATATATATATATATATATAACACGACGGTCTTGACCTTTAGATTTTGTTTATAACATGTATAATAGTGTTTATATTATAAGTAGCCATATGCTAAATGTAATATAAGCAGACCTTACCTGATATCCCGGTGGTAATTAAACAAGGAGGTTTACATGCACACAATTTGAAATGGATGTTTGATTAACATCTAAATACACAACTCTGTTCCGAGAAAGTGAGACAGACCTTCTTACTTTACTTCCGCTAAATTTTGTCATAACCCTGATCCTGCTGAACCCGGATATGCCCTGCCTTTGCAAATAGTGTAGATCCGGGTCAGCTGGCCTCTGAAGAGGCCAACTGATCTGGATCTGCACTGTTTGTCATTCAGCATGTGAATTTATATCAACAATCTGGGTCAAGGAATCTGATTGGCTGACAATTAGAAGGTGGCGTGGCATCTTAATTTATTCAGCATGACAAGTGTTTAAGTGCTTGCTGAATGACACACAGTATAGACTACTTCTTAGGTCTTTCGACAGCACTCGGATAGACGTTTTTTTGCTTGGCGTTTTATTTTTTAATGAGAATATTTTGTGCTGATTCACCATATCTTATCAGAAACCATTTGTCTTTTCTGTTTCTGTGTTTTGTTCGCAAATATTTACCCTAAAATTAAATTTACGGCCAACATTGGTCTGACCTATGCAATTTCTATGGTAAAGTGATTATCTTGAATTTTTGTTTTAGAAAATATTTTTTACTTTTCTTTGCTGAATTTGAATTATTGATGTTTCACAACAATATTGTGAAAATTTCAGACAAAATGAACAAGTCGAACTTGTTCAAAATCTGCCTCCAAGTTACCAACCCTAAAGATTTATGCATAATTTGCATTCATTTTTACTATGGGAAAAAGTGAAAACATTTGATTTTTAAACATCAATGACTAGAATAAAACTTTTTTTGTGCAAAGATAAATGGTTTTGCATTAAGTCATGCCAAAGTGTGCAAATTTACTTCTTCTGTGTAAAGCACCAAGCAAAAACCCTTCTTTCTGAAAAATGTTGAAAGCACAGTAGATACAAGCATCTGAATAGTCAAAACGGTTTTCTAAAAATCCAGGTACATGTAGGTATGAAACCCAATATGACAAAAAGGGGCCCTGTGCCTCAAGCGGGCAAAGAAGATCCTGCTTAGACTGCGCAAATTCTCACGCTGATATCGGCCGACGGTTTCCCATTAGGTACTGTCTTCATTTCATTGGACATTATTTCCTACAAAGATGAGCTGACTGTTCTAAAGGGGATTCGATATATGTAGGCTTTGTTAATTTTCCACAAACATTTTTTTTGACTTTCTGATTATTTGTTTTGGCCGGGAGAATCCCTGATAATACATGCAAAACGTCTACTCTAAACAGGAAGAATTTGCTCCCATGGGGAGCAAATTCTTTCAGTTAAGAGTGGACGTTTAGAGAAGAAGCCGTTTCAAACGGGAGCCAAACAAGTTTGAAAGAAGTGCTTCCCTTGAAAGTGTATCCATCCCCTTAACACCATTGTTTTGCGAATCATTTGCAGAACAACCAAGATCTCTGATAATAAGTTCCCGACCAAAAGGTTTCAATTATTGTTTCATGTTTTAAATGATCTAAAATGTAGTTTCATGAATAATGATGAGCTAGGATAAGATCTCTTTATGCAGATTTCCTGCAGTGAAAATTAAAACATGGCTACATATCATTTGACCCGTGTTATAGGAACCCACATTTCTGTATGCGCAAAACATGACTACATGTACTAAACATACCAAGATTAGACTGTGACTTAGTGTATGACATGCGCAATTCGCCCAGGCAATATTTGGTGCCTGTATAGTTAAAGTGATGTGTATTGCCTGTGAACTATGCGTGCGAACGGGCTACGTATAAACAGTTCGCAGGTGCTGCAACGCACGCAGACGTCTAGATCTATTTCGCATTATTACATGAGATTTACGTCGTCGGTTTTCAAGTACTATGCATTTTTCTCAGTCAAATCAACATTTCGCAAAATCGTTTACACTAATCTTAGCTATTAGTTCCTAGGTTTTTTAATTGAATTCTTAAATCATTAATGCCGGAAGAATTCATTATGTGTCTAAAAGGTTTGTCTAAAAGTTTTTTTTATAAAAAACAAATCCTACGTATTTCTGCTATTGCAAAAGAAAACATATAATATCATGGCAAGCAGTGTTGATTCTGATCAGGCGCTTCTTTCTGCGTTGTTTGATCTGGGTCTACACTGTTTGACAAAGTCCTTTTTTATGAGACACCGGCCATAACCATTTAAAACCTAACGTCCTGCAAAGTGAATGGTGGGTAAGCATTGTGCACTCAGACTGAGCTATAAATGTACGAAAACTCGTTGCATTGTATTCCCTTCAGCTACTAATCTACAGGATATAAATAATGTAAATGAATTAAATGCAAATAATCTTTACAAAATTGTGCTTGGACTAAAGAATAGCCATAGGACATAAATTGGATAAACGCAGAGAATACTAAAGAGCTACATGTAAGCTTGCGCACATGCCAAACCAAATCAGGGCATGGCATATTTTACAATGTTCTTTATGCTCAAACAGTCAGCTCCGAAGAGAAGATGCGCTTTCTCGGGTTGGCTTTGACCTTCGTTCCAGATATAGACAGTTTTTTCACAGAGACATGATATAAGAAAGACACTAGTATGTTAGCTTCAAAATGGCTATTTACAAATGTAGCTTAATTACCAAAACAATTTTGAATGTTTTGAATACTTAGAATATGCACATATATCTGGCGTCTTGCAGCTGACAGTTCCTCACCTTGTTTTTAAAGTAAACGTCCTAAACAATTACTTTGACGATCAGGAAATTGTGAAGAAAGAAAAATGTTGGGAATTATTTTGTATTAATGATTTGTCTAAACACAGGATCACACTTTAGGAGTAGAAAATTTCAAAACAATGCCTTATAATGTAAATCCCTGAATATTCCGATTTTCACTATATTTAATGGAGAAAATATGTTGAGGCACGTTACATAGATCTGTCAAATTCAACAGACGCAAGTGACATAGTTTTCTTATTTCTTCCCAGAAAAAAAGTTTGACAGTCCATGCAAATTATTTACATGGGGGACAACCTGTGTGAAATGACAGGCAGTATAATCTGGGAAAGTAAGGAAATTACATCTCAAAATATTTTCTGCAGAAATTTTACCCAGCAAGCTGAGCGTTAATTTCGCTATAAAGTCACTCTGATCTTGATTTTCGTAGCGACCAAATGCGTTAAGTCACTGTTTTTTCATTGCCTACATTACAGTTGATAGACGTTCAAATAAAAAAAAAAAAAAAAAAAAAAAAAGAAGAAAAGAAAAAAAAAAATCGAAAGAAAATAACTGAGCCTTGTCACGCAAAAAAGGGGCCTTAACATATACGTGAATAGTGAAAGCCCAGCTCAGCCTGTGTTTCTTGCCTGGAAGAATATCCGATACTGTAAAATCCCCTGGTAGAATTAGAAAACCTAAAGCTTTGATCAAACTGCGCAGACACGCATGCTGATTTGTTCTATTTAGACAAGCACTTTGGCACCATTTTGCGTCATACGTTTCAGTCAAAACAGCAAGCTCCAAACTGAGAAAGGGCACATATATTATATGCAAAGAGCAAAGATCAACACCAGCCTATGCATAGGCGCAGTTTGATAAAAAGTTAAGCTCTTCTTCAATCTTGTCTACATGTATTGTATCCAGTGACTATGTACATGTAATATATGCTCCTATATATTGTTGTTTACATGAGTTAAAGCGGACTGCGTAAATGTGCAGTCTGATTTCGGCCTTCGTCGACTACATTTACTGTATCAAGTGACCATGTAATATATGCTACTTAACACTATGAACAACATGTATTAAAGCGGACAACGAAGGCTCAGATCAGACTGCGCAGATGCGCAGTCTGATCTGGGCCTTTGTTGTCCGCATATGGAATAAGAAATGTTTTCACATGCTAAAGTTTAAATACACAGAACTCACCGGACTAATCCTCCTGTTATATCCTTAGAAGAGGGAGGTTTTAAAAGCCAGAACAAACTAAAGCTTGCCTATCAATAAAACTGCAATTGAATGCCAATTGAGATCTAACAGATTCTGTAGAAGATAGCTGCGTTCATCATTTTATTTCTTTACAGAGATTTAGCGTTTCTTTTATCTTTTTCACTTAAGGTAAATAGATAGCATCTCCAAGGGAAACCACTCTAATTTAAAAACAAAACGTTTCCACACTTTGAAATTGTTCTACAAATAAAGAACAGACAGCCACTTTGACAACGGATTTATATACAAAGGAAGTAATTTGTCTTCTGTTGAAGTTGCTTTCTTTGAAAAAGAAGCATAACGTTTTGGCAATATTCTTTCGTGAAGATTGATCAAGTAATATTTTGCTACGGCCATTACAATTGGCCCTATGTTGGAAAAGTGTGGTTAGGTAAAATAGTGAGCTCGACAAAAACAAAAAAACAAAACAAAAAAAACAAAAACAAAAAAAAAAAAAAAACAAAACAAAAAAAACAACAAAAACAACAACAACAAACACACGGGGAATACATGTTAAAGCAAGAAAGGTTGAGTTTCAGTTCCTGCGACCAATACCAAGATAGATCCAATACGAATAAAATGAGAGACAAAATGAAAAGTGTCAATAAGCAGCTCTTATTCGATACTCCCCGCATGAATCATAAAACTTTTTTTCTGTCAAAATTTAAGTTTTAAAGTGCCGGCGTGACCTTGAAATAAAGTCAAGGTCACCAAACTCTAATAAAACAAGATTCCTAAAATTATTAAGAAGATACACAGGAAAAACACAAAAGTGTTACGGACATTAAAAAATTGCAAAGGGGAATAACTATAAAAGCATTGAGCCCCTGAAACTTCTTTTCCTGTAGCAGCAGCATCTCATGAATATAAACGTTTATGCAAAACATCACGAAAACATGCCTATATAATTTTGACCCCCTTAAACCCCACTTTTATATAGTAAAACTGGGGTTTACAGGGGTATATATTATTTTTTTTATTTCTGCCCAAATATATAGATTGTGGGTACTCATTAGAACCGCCTCGCCGAGGCGGTTCTAATGAGTATACACAATCTATGTTTTGAGTAGAAATATGAAAAATATCAGAGTTTTTATCTGAAAATTTTCTGTTTTTGGAGGTGAAATTTTCCATATATTCGAATAGGCGTGTTTTCGTAATGATGTGTTAAGATTCCTAATAATACTATTCAAGATATGTAGGAAAAAAAACAGAGTGCACACAGGGCTCACTTTTTGAGTATTTATAATGTAGTGGCCTTGAAAATAAGGTCAAGGTCACCAAAATCTAATCACTCCTTTCCACCATCCTGATGTATCTGTGCTACGAGTAGTTTTGTCAAATTCCAGCCATTGGTTAAAGAGATAGTGTGCACACAAACTTTTTACAAGGCCCATTTCTGGAGTCTTAATAACGTAGTGACCTTGAAAATGAGGTCCAGCTCACAAAATGTGATCACTTCTTTCCCATGTCCTAACAATGTATCAGTGCTAGTTTGTTAAAGCCATTGGTTTAAGATATGGTGTGCACACAAGCTTTTTTCTATCAAAATTTGAGTTCCAAAGTGCCAGTGTAACCTTGAAAACGAGATAAAGGTCACAGAAATCTAATCACTTCTTTCCCCAATCCCAATGATGTATCTGTGCTATTTTCAAATTCCATCTATTGATTCGTGAAATAGAGTGCACACAAGGCTCATTTTTGGAGTATTTTTAATGTAATGACCTTGAAAATAAGGTCAATGTCACCAAAATCTAATCAATTCTTTCCCTCATCCTTAGGATGTATTTGTGCTAATTTGGTCAAATTCAAGTCATTGGTTAAAGAGATAGTGTGCACACAAACTTTTTCTGTAATAACAATATTCTCTTTTTGAGTATTTATAATGTAGTGACCTTGAAAATAAGGTCAAGGTCACCAAAATCTAATCACTTCTTTCCCCCGTCCTGATGATGTACATGCGCTAGTTTGGTCAAATTCCAGCCATTGGTTAAAGAGATAAAATGCACACAAACCTTTTACTGCATTAAAAAAAATACAAATGGCAATAACTCCAAGAGTATTGGCCCCTAGCCCTTACTTTCTCTTATGTAGGTACACCTTATTGATATCATTGGTTCAGCAGAAATTGATGAATATCCATCACTGCGTTTTCAAGATATCAGGAAAAAAAACAGCGTCGAGGACGGGCACACGGACGGACACACGGACGGACGGACGGATGAACGGATGGACGGACAACGTGAAAACAGTATACACCCCTCCCCCCACAAACAAAATTTGCAGGGGGTATAATGATGTTATATTATTCCTTCTAGTGTCCCTTCTTCGAGAACACATTTGTAATACATATGACTGTAAGTAACCATTTTAATGTTTTATTTTTTAATTATTGACAGATGACTGAAAATAACCAATTTCGCGTTTTTTTTTTTTTTTTTTTTTTTTTTTTTTTTTTTTTTGTTTTGGGCCATTTACAGCTGACAGTTAAATAACCAATTATACGTTTTTTTTTTTTTTTTTTTTTTTTTTTTTTTTTTTTTTTTTTTGCCTGTTTACAGTTGACTGCAAAAAGCCTCTTCCTTATTTTTAAGCAAAGAATGTTCTCCCGTTGAAACGTGTCCTTTCAACTTTATTGTTTCAATAAAATATAGCAGATGTATATGGTTGGCGCCTTGCGAAAACTTGTCTTCGGGCATATGCGTACAGCGCAGGTCCAGATCAACCTGCGCATCCGCGCAGTCGAATCAGGACCTTTACTTTTAAAATTATAGGGTAGTGTAGAACATAACTTAGGAACTCAAAGTTCCTGATCAGACTATATATATCATCGCTGGCAGATCGTGATCTTTACAACGAAGACACATTTTCTCCTTGTACGGCTCTTAGATGATATGTCATATAGTTAATACTGTTTCAGTATAAATTCAGGGGTACAGCGAACCCTCGTTACAACGAAAGCATTTGTTCCCAAAGACGTTGCCATTAACATGAATTTGCTGTTGTACAGAAAACTTAATGGGCAGATTGATATGTAAGAAAGGTCTTATTTTGTTCTTGTTTCCTCATAAAACAAATGTATTGGATATTTTTTAGAATCACCTCACCAAGGCTATTCTGACAAATATTCAAAACATATGTTTCTTTCAAGTATTAAATACTATCTTGCATAATTTGTGGCTATTGTTTTATCTCTTAAGCGAAGGTTTGGTGACAGTCAAATTGTCATTATAACGAATTTTACCGTTGTATCGAGTGTCGATATAAAGAGGGTTGTCTGTAATGCATTTAAAGTATTTACTCTAAGTATTCTGACAGACTGACCTGAAAAAAAAAAATCTGAAAACCCAGACTACACACGTGCAAAGTGCACGATAGGGGAGAGACGTTTTACGGTCGCCACACGGCACTAACACCAGCTCCAGTGAAGATAAATAAATTCTACAAGTAATGACCACTTTACTACTGGGTGAGTTATTAACATTGAAGGCCCTTATCAGAGCCCGTGTTCAGTGGCGTCTGTTTTTGCACTGTTTGCTCAAGCCTATCTGTCGGAATAAATACATGTTGTTTTTTTTGAAAATGCTCGCAAGTGGCCGCACTTTGCACGTACATTGTATGTAGTATTTTGGGACTTAAATATAATTCACTCGCAACGGGTTGCATCTTTTTTTTTCTTTTTTTTTTGTTTCTGTTTTTTTTTAATCTATTGTTGTTTTTTTTTTTTTACTATACTCTGAAAACTGATTAGAATGGTTGAATGGGTACTTTTAAGTGGACTGGATACACGTAGTAGATTTTGCGTCCCCTTTTACAAGAGAGAGTATTTTTGTAATAAACAGCAATTATTCCCAAGGGGAGCAAATTCTTCCCTTTAAGAGTAGATCCCCTTTCAGCAAAGACGCAAAATACCTGATATGTAGTTGCCACCCTGAAGATGTATTCATTCCACTAAATATCAGGGTCCAGTTATTCAAAGCATCGTTAGCTTAACGAGCTCGTTAGTAGTCAAAATGTTAACTGTTCTAGTACAATATCTAATTCACAGGTATTTTTGCTGAAAAAAATGAGAGTACTTTAGCAAATGCAAAAGCTACCCACATTTTTTTTCAGCAAGAACATTAGCGTACATACCATATTTAATGATCAAAGTTTTAATGATACGTTAACTAACGACATCATTCGTTTTGAACAACAGAATTGTACTGGATGAGAAATAAAAGTACAGTCAGCACGATGTTGAAGATTACTTTGCAATTAGATTTGAGTTTTGCATGCGTATCTGTATTGTTGATAAAAAATAAATCTGTTTTGACATTGAAGTATTGGAGAAAGTTATTTGTTCTAATTATTAAAGTAAAAGAAGTCTTGTTCTGAAACATCACGCTCTTACTAATAGCGAACTTGTCGCTATTTGATTTATGACAGGTACACTTTATTGCTTTGAGTTTTCAAATTGAAATATTTTGGAGCGGTTTCACTCGTGCAATGAGAATCTTTGACTGATATCTAATTAAGAAATTAAAAAAAATGTTTTGCACTTCATTGACTTGTGAACGCATCGGATTAAGTGACAAGCAAGTGAACTCCAAAAAAGTTCATGTAAACTTTGCATGTGACCCGATGCGTTCATGCGTCAATGAACTGCAAAATAACATAGATACGTCAAGCGAACATGCACAAAAGGGACAGTCAGATTTCTACCGCACATGCGCAATCTCAACCGGGCATTTGCTCTTTATACATTCCATAGTGTCAAATGATTCTGTTAGCGGACAGAGAAGGCCCTGATCAGACTGCACAAGATTTCGGCTTCAGGGTAAATAACTACATAATGAAGAAAGTGAGAGTTGTCTGTCTTGCATGCGACATGCCTACTGGTCCTCCTCTTCATTCCTACCAAATATTACCAAAAGATGCCTAAGAGTATCAAAGTTATGGAGCGCACAAGAATGAGTCTACAATTTCTGCTTCAGGGGAGATAACTACATAACGAATGAAGTGAGAGTTGTCTCCTTGCATATGACACACCTACTGGTCCTCCTCTTTACCCCTACCAAATCTGATCTGGGCCTTAGCTGTCCGCATATGCTCGAAGAAACGTTTTTGCATGGCACGGTCCCTATAATTAAACAAATATATAAAAAGAATTAAAAGATAATACTAAAAATGAAACTTGTAACGGTGTTTTCAGAGTAAACAGATGTCCCCTAACCGTATTTTGTTTTCAGTTTTTCTACTGCTGTGACCTTGAAAATTAGGTCAATGTCACCTAAATCTCTCATTTGTTATGTCCCAATTATATCCATGAAAATATGGTAAGACTCTAACCACTGGCTCACATGATATTGTGCGGACAAGAAAGTGTCACACCGATGCAAACGCCAACGCCAACGTCGATCTACACGGTTTGCCATCATGCTTTTTATTTACAACTCAACTGTCATCCTTTTGGCAACAATGGATGTGTCCAAATGCGAGTCTGTTTCAGAAACTCGGGGTTGAAAGGGTCAAACAAACAGTGTGTGTGTGGGACGCAAATACCATTGTAATCGGTGAATGATGAACACCCTCAAAATTATATAAGTTCATTGGAAATGCTCGCACCGCAAAAGTAAGTATTACGTACTGAACTGAAAAGGAACTTTCCGAAGACCGGTCCCAGTTAGAAAACACACTCTTCCCAAGGCACCGAAAGAAGTTATGTGAAACAGTATGTATAAATGCAAACAATGCATGGACTGTTACAGACAAAACGAACACAGACGACCATCTGTTGGACAGTGAGTGTGAAAGGTGATTAATTGCAACATGCAGTCCCCGTGGATTGAACAGAGCCTAAATATAGACAATTTCAATTAAATAGATATTGCACTGCAATCCCAAACCAGCAAGTCAATTGTGTCCTTCTGGGGGACAACTGTATCATTACATAGCTCTAGATCAGATGTTGTTTTTTGTTTAGCAGAGAAATATAAATATTTTGTTTTATTTCTTCACAAAGCAATATGAGCCAGCGCATGACACAAACAACAAAATAGCGCGTGCGCAATGCGAAGACTCAGATCAGCCTGGGCATGCGCCCAGTCTGAAAATGCCTCATTGACCGATTACAGTGACATTTGATGACAGTGAAGACTCTGATCAGACTGGGCGGATGCCCAGACTGATCTGTCTTCGCTGTGCGCACATGGCATTTGTTTTCGTTTTGTCATACGCTAGGTCATATATTGGGGATAATCATAAGAAGGGCCTCGCCAAGGCGATTCTAATGTATATACAGCCGTGTAGCCTAATGTGGCGCATCTTCCAATGCTGCTCACTCAAATATTTTCACCCAAAAAATCCCAAAGTATCATTTTGTGGGCGTATGTGATGAAACATATCAAAAGGTACATGGCCATTACAATTTGCATTGGGAATCAGGAGTTTATTTCAAAATAATGAGGAAAATGTTGTTTTAACTTAAAACCAAAGGACTCTTTTCCCTGAACGTGAAATTTAAAAGGTGGTTTTGTCAGTGTGAACAATGAAAATGGCACAAATATATTCTGAATTGATAAGTAATCATAGAAATGCATCTTTAATCTAAAAACATTCTTTATGTCCAAGGCAACAGGCAAAATTCTAACAGGTGCGCGACATTGGCGGACATTTTTTTATGACACACAAACAAGGGGGTGATGAAGTTGAGGGATTATTATCTGCTAAATTTGAAAAAGAAATTAAATGAAAATAAACTTGTTTTATTTATAATAAATCATTCTTTGTTCAGGTACATTTAAAAATTAAAACTGGTCTAGCGAACATTTTTTAAATTCAGCTCAAATCCTTAGGTGCGCTGAAAAGGCCGACAGCAGTGTATATGTTTTCGTGCGGAAAGTAGAAAATTTATTTCCTGTACATTATTTTTGACGAAATAAAATTACTTAACCCTCAAAATGCCTTTCACAATAGCAGAGATGACATTTCTTTTTTTTTTTTTTTTTGATAAAATACGTCTTGATATTTCATGCGACGATTTTCATGAAACTTCAAGCCTTATATTTTGCAAAAAGAGGTATTCTGCTGCTGCTGTGAATGGTGTATTAGGGTTTATTTTCAGTGTATATAATAGATACATCATTAGTACAGTAACTTGATCTGACACTCTGTTTTCATGTATCACGTCAAGTTGATGTTCCCATATCAAACATGTTTCCCTGCCATTTTAGCTCAATTTTGTAGAAGATGGGAATTCAATTTGTTTTATTTTATCAAGCTTAAAAAAAAACATGTGTTGCAATTTCACCCCTTACAACTTACGTCATAACGATGATGAGGATCCTTATTTTTGCAATTAACTGTATTTTTGGAATCCTCTTAAAATAATTATGGTTTTATAAAATTCAGAATATTCATTTAGGGCACAAAATACAGTAATTATGGACTGCCTGTATTTTGAAAAATCAGACTTCTGAAACACACGGGATATTCAGACACTTTGGCAATATATGCTTATATTTAATAACACATACAGTTTGAGAATACATCACGAAAACACGCCTATGTAATTTTGACCCCCTTAAACCCCACTTTTATATAGTAAAACTGGGGTTTATAGGGGTATACATGTTTTTTTTCTTATTTTGCTAAAAAAACATAGATTGTGGGTACTCGTTAGAACCGCCTCGCCGAGGCGGCACAATCTATGTTTTGAGCAGAAATATGAAAAATATCAGAGTTTTTTATCTGTAAATTTTCAGTTTTTGGAGGTGATATTTTCTATATATTTGAATAGGCGTGTTTTCGTAATGTAAGGATAGTCGATTAAGTACCTACGATAATGAAAATGTGTATGAAGATTGTTTTTTTTTTGTGTGTTTTATTTTTTTTATATTTTTTTTGTTTGTTTATTTTTGTGAAATATAGTACTAAAATGGACACGTTTTGTGTAATCAATGACTTTTCAATGCACTGTGCACAGTTCGTGATGTTGGCATAAATCCGAGCAAATGATACAGTCGGAGCTATGTGCATATCACCATGTTAATGACGTAGGTTGTTCACCATGAATTTACATGATGGTCCAATAACACACTTTAAAAGAGGTTTAAAACAACAATTTTCCTGCTGCGTTTTTTATTTTTTATAGCTATCATTTAGCTACATGTATGTATATACTGAAGACCAAGCGCTAAAAGAAATTCGAGATCTAGTACAAACAAATCTTAAAAGAGGTTTAGCGCAACATTTTTTTTTTGTCCGTTTATGCGTTTGAGGTTCGTTTTGAAACGTTTATAGCGTTTCATATCGTTTCGGCTAATTAAATTACAGAACAAAGCGTTTCATGCAAACGCTAAATTTGCACATGCGCACTGAAGAGACACGAACATTTAAAAAACGCTTTTCACCGTTTCGGTCAATCATTTGACCTTATCGAAATGCTGTTTTCCGTTTCGGTCAATCATTTGACCGTTTGGCACCGTCTCGTATGTATAGACCAATCGAATCATAAAAATCTGTTGGTTCGGACCGTATTAAACCATGTTTTTACAATAAAGGTAATATGTATCTACGTATTAAAATTGTATTAATTTTATTATATTTTCTGTATTTTTTTATTTTTTATTTTTGGATAAAACAATTATAATTTAGATTATTTGGTATTTTCGAAATAAATAACATGATTAATTGTTATATTTTGTGAAGCCTAATATTTTCACACTACAATCCTGACAATCAACTTCTTTTGACAATTAAAAGTTTTAGCGCTTAGTACTCGGTACAAAATTTACAGCAGATGACATTTTGAAGTTTTTTTTTTATTTTTCCTTGAAAACAGATCTTGGCATTTCATACACATTGTCTCCGAAGAACTGACATTCCATGCAAATTGTCTCCAGTGGAGACAATTTGCATAAAATGTCAAAACCTTTTAAATGGGAAAACAATAAGAAAAAATGTCATCAATTTGTCATCTGCTGAATTACCCCAGAGATGAGTAAAGGTTCGAATGACCCCTAATTGAACCAAGTATTAAGTTTACAATAATCGGAACTTTGTTGGATTTTCAATATTAAATTGCCTTAACAAAAAAAAAATTATTTATTTTATTTTATTTTATTTATTTATTCATTTATTTATTTATTTATTTATTTATCATTCTTTTTGCATAATTTTAGATGTATATAAATGGCTACGATTTACCATTTGAATCGGTAGGCTATTCTTATTTATTTTGTTGTTAACCCCTACTGAAAATGCATTTGACAGTGGCTTTATTCAAAGAAACGTCAAAAAGTGTGCCTTTGGAAACAAAAAAAAAAACACACTACAGATTAGAAAATGGAAGTCTCGGTTTTATTGAGACTCTTCGTATGCAGTAATAAAGTTTGCAACACTACTTACATGTACGCCCTCTCACGTATACATGAGCAGAACTCATTTTCAATTATACCATAATGAGCCCAATGATCCCAAAGGAAATGAAATATAATCTGCACTATGGTGATGTACAGGAAGACGTTCTACCGCCGCCACACGGCACTAACACCATCTACAGTGTAGTAAAATAAATGTCAAAAAGCCCTGTACTCTTTGGACCAAGTCACTTGGCCCTTGGACTGCAGGTCCAAGTGATTTTCAGCTGGACCAAATGGGGTGTATTACTTGGATCAATTCCAGTTGGACCAGGTCAGAAATACCTGTTGGATCATATCTCGGACCCATCAATTGATGGGTCCGAGATCATATTTAAACCGCATTTTTACAAATAAATAATATTTATCTACGATTTTTTTTTTTTATTTCATTTTCTTTACTTTTTTTTGTTTTACTTTTGCTAAAACAATCTTTATTGTGATAATTTCAAAAGAATTATTATATTTTGTTAATCCCAATATTTTCACACTACAATCAACTTGTTTTGACAATTAAATGTTTTAAGGCTTAGTACTCTGTATAAAAAAATCAGCAGATGACATTTTGAAGTATTTTTCTAATGTTACCCTGAAAACAGGTGTCGGCATTTCATACATATTATCTCCACAGGATTTGACTTTCCGTGCAAATTGTCTTCAGTGGAGATAATTTGCGTGAGATGTCAAAACATGTTTTATGGGAGAAAATAAGAAAAAAGTCGTGGATTTGTCATCTGCTGAGTTAGCCTAGAGAGTGGTAAAGGTTCAGCTGGACAATGAATCGTTGACATAATGCATTCTGTTGGTGATATGTGTAAACTCAAATCATACTGCGCGGAAATGCCGGTTCACCTTGGTCTAAGCTGGTCTCAAATACCAGAAGGTCGTTTCTCATTTCTATTCGAAGGGGCTCATATATATATATTCGACCAGTGCCGACCAAACCAGAACAGCTTGCGCAGCGTGATCAAGATCAAAGATTTTCGTTCTGCATCAAACTGAACTACGTCAAACCTGTGAATTGCTATTATTGTTTTGAGTAATATTTCATTCCTTTTTTCTTTTTTTTTAATGAAATGTGCACTGTCGTTTAGAAAAATGGTGCTAGAACAGATTATCTGCTTTTCTGAAGTTTATTGCTAGAATTCTTTCATTAGATCCTTATCCAATGAAAATGTCTCTCTGAGCATATGTGTTACTCAGATCAGAGTGCGTGACGCAGTCTAGTGCATAATGTTGCATAATGGTGTCCACTCAGTTCACTGATTAGATCATTAGTATAAAATACTGTAATACATGAATCGCACAGTATTCAACTAATACATAGACTGATCAGATTTGTAAAATATAAATAGGTTCATTTTTACTTGTTTGGACCATTATTTTTCAAATACGATGCACTGTGCACATCATGACAATTATGTAGTGGATGAGCTGATTGAGATGCCGGTACCATCCGAGCTGAACAAACCCCCTACGATTTTCGATAAGAGAAACATGTGAAGTCTCGGAAAAAATCGGGGGACGTGTCTGAATGGCAGCCATCACGAAAACATGCCTATATAATTTTGACCCCCTTGAACCCCACTTTTATATAGAAAAACTGGGGTTTACAAGGTTTACAAGGTTATACATTATTTTTCTTATTTCAAAATATAAATTTTGTGTACTCGTTAGAACCGCCTCACCGAGGCGGTTCTAACGAGTACCCACAATTTATGTTTTGAGCAGAAATATGAAAAAATATCAGATGTTTTTGTCTAAAAACTTGCTGTTTTTGAAGGTGAAAATTTCAATATATTTGAATAGGCGTGTTTTCGTAATGTTTATAGTCTAAATCTTAGTGTTAACTACGATACACCCCAAAATTAAAATAATTCACAAAACTTTCATGGAATTGAAATGAATATAAAAACTATTAATATGTAAATAAATAATAGTGTCAATATAAGAAATTATTATATAGAAGACGTTTTCACAACTGTTAGATTGTTTTAAAAGGGTTGAATGTTGTTTACGTTACATTTTAAAAAACACCCCAAAAATTGGTTAAACCTTTTGGAATTATTTAGCCTTGTAAATGCATAAAGGGTCGAAATCAGTTTCTATTATATTGATCGGGTAGCAAATTTAATTTAATGTGGTCAGTCGGTAACTTGCCGGAGGGCTTTCATGAAAGTGTATATTCTCACTATGAATACACTTTTGGCATGATTACTTAAAGCTGTTAACCTTTAGCAGGCTATATTTAGCTGTATTTAAATATTAGAAGACGATGTGCTGGATTAACATCCATCAAATGCAACAAATGTATGGACGACAGTAAGGACCCAGATCAGAATGCGCGGATACACATTCTAATCTAGAAGTTTGCATATTGCAAGTTATATTTAAATATTAGAAGACGATGCACTAGAGTAACAGCAGATCGTATCGAATAAAGAATGTACAGACGAACTGCAACGAATCAGATCAAAATGCACGGATGAACAGACAAATCTAGAATTTTGTATTTATTGCCTACTATAATTAACACACTGTAGTCTGGAGACCCCTAAAAGGGTAATTGGCAAACAGTGGAGACCAAGATCAAATGCCGCAGAATGCAGCATCTGATCAGGGTCTCCACTGTTTGAAATTAGTTCAACCATGTGTTTCTCTGTATATCTAAATAACATAGCCTGGCATATCTAAAATCGAAATTAGAATCTTCCAGTATAAAGTGTGGGTGAGTTCATTCAGTCTACAATAGGTTTAATATTAAAAGATGATGTGCCATACTATTGGCAAATCGTATCGAATAAGACACATGAGCAGCAACGAACCAGATCTGAATGCGCGGATCCCTACATTTATCACATATTTTCATTTGTTCCTTTTTTTATTGGTAAAATTACTTTGTATCTACATGTATTCGATAGTTTAAAATGAAAATGACTTTGTATCAAAGATGAAAGGATGAAATTGAAATATTTTTTTAATTGTCCAAAATTGACTTAGCAGTTTTTAAGTAAGTTTCCTTTGATATATAAGTTTTTACATTATGTCTGGTGTTATCTTAATTTCAAATATACAAGCAATATATCCTTTTAAGGCATTATTTGTTAATACATGATGTGTTTTTTCTCATCCAATCAGAAATAAGCCAAAAAAGATTCAGAAGTGCACCTGCATGTCTAGACTGGCTCCAGTCGTTTTTGTTTTATATCTATTTCTCTCTTTTCTCATTATTTTTTTTATCATGATCCTCTTTAATCCAACTTCAAGTTACCTATGGCCGTCACCTTTCTTTCTAGCCAAGGGACTGAAGTAAACAAAAATTATACAAGCTATACAAGTGTTGTGTCCCCTCAAATAAAAGAAGAAAAAGAAAGAAAAGAAAAATAAAGAAAGGGTCTGGGGCCAGACTACTGCATGTCATAAAACTTCCAATAAACAATACATGGAATGAGCATTTCCTGTATCTCACCCTCCTTAAACAACACACAGGCTAATATCATGTAACATTTGAAAGATCAAAAGATTAAATATAGAACAAAAGGAGATAGTATAAATAAAAAAAAAAAATATGTAAATAAATAAAATTGGAAAATATCATGATATCATACACATTAATTACACAGTATTCAAGATTCATGTAGCATAGACTATTTGATGATAATTGATATGTATCTTCATTTCTCCACTAAAAAAAATTGTTGCGGCTATTTATTAGAATTGCCTCACAGAGGCAATTCTAATGAGTACATAACATATATATTTGGAGGAGAAACATAAAAATACAGGATATGATCATAATCATTAATCGGTCAATTATAAAGTTTCTCAAATGAACCCCATTTATTTATTTATTTATTTATTTATTTATTTATTTAGTAAATAAGAACACTTCACAAACTGAATCCTAATCCTACTGATTGAGCACTATAAAATAAATCTAATAGGAAATTAAAAAAAACTAATTGTATCCAAAAATGTGAACGTTTAATTTTTGCAATTGCGCAAACTGAATTTTCTGAAACAGTTATTTCTGCAAACTAGTCTGTATGTTTAGTGAAGATTCAGATCAACCTGCGCATCTGCACAGTCTGATCAGTCTTCACCACACGCTCTATAAGATATACTGCTTCTTCGTCCAGGTAGCACAGACTGATCAGGCTGCGGGATGTGCAGGCTGATCCACATCTTCACTGGGGGCACATGCATTTTGCAGAAATTAATGTGATTTTTTTCTTTAGTACCAGCCAAAAACTGTAAAATTCCTTTTCCGTTGTATATTGCATTTTTAAGACACAACATGTTTTCCAATATTTTCAATAATCAATATTCAATCATTCTTTACTGAAAGTAGAAGGGCATTATCATTACACATTGAACTACTAGGAAAGAAAGAAGAATACAGTTTTTTTTCTTATTTTATCAAATCCCATTTTCCGGGAAAAATAAGAAAAATCTTATTAATTTGTTGTCTGCTGAAACTGCCCATAGCGTGATAAATGATAATTCTCAAATGTATGCGCGGACAAAAAAAATGTGCTCCAAAATTACGCTTTTCCTGAACAATGGATTTATTTATTATACCCTTTTCAGTGATTATCTTTTAGTTTGACGAAGTTACTAAAATAATGCTACTGGAAAATTATGCAGATAAGAACCAGATAAAGAGGGCATTTGATGATAAACTAGCATATTAAGGCATAAGTATCTGTAGTTCTCCATAAAACATGTTGTGGGTATTCATTAGAACTGCCTTGGAGATGCGATTCTAATGAAAATAACCAGCTATATTTTATTGAATAAAAAGAAAAAAAACAACAAAAAACAAACACCAAATTATCACCAAATTACCCACCTTATCTGTCTTAATCATAAACTCTGCTGATCATATCAATAATTTCCCCATTATCAGGCCCCTACCTATAAGGGTGGCCAAAGTCACCAAGGATTTCTTATCTTTATCTGCTTATGGTCATTACTGTGTTATGCAATCCAAATTGTGTCTTTAATAGCTACATGTAATTGCCACCATCTAACATCCTAAATCATCGCGGAAGGATAATAAAACGAAATACATGTATTTACTCTTGATTTTTTTTCTACCGCTACTTAGCCGCAATCTTGAAAGGGGAACTCCCATATACGGTGATATAGTGAAATGTTACATCTGCAAAACCGTGACTTGAAAAGATATATTTAGTAATTTATTTTTATTTTTATTATTATTATTACAAATATTATATTCATTGATGAGAGTCTAATCATTGCATTCAATATAACTCATAAGCGAAATTATTTATGTACCCAGTGTTTGTCTCGGGTGAAAAAAATAGTGTATAACTAGAAAAAGTGTCCATAGGACACGGATGCTCCCGCCAAAATGCCATTCAGAAAAAAGTTACTTGTGCTATGTCAGACCAAGATTTCAGACACGGTTTACTATATGGAACTTAGTCAAGGGCAGATAATTCATAAACCAAATAAGCAAGAGTTGTCTTCCATGTTCATTACACATTGCCTCAAAGTCATACATGCATCTGTAAATTTTCATAAATATATTCCATACGGTTTAGGAGTTATGGCCCACACACGGTTTACTATATGGAACTTAGTCAAGGGCAGATAATTCATAAACCAAATAAGCAAGAGTTGTCTTCCATGTTCATTACACATCGCCTCAATGTCAAGCATGCATCTGTAAATTTTCATAAATATATTCCATATGGTTTAGGAGTTATGGCCCCCACACAGTTTACTATATGGAACTTAGTCAAGGGCAGATAATTCATAAACCAAACAAGCAAGAGTTGTTTCTATGTTCATTACACATCGCCTCAATGTCATGCATGCATCTGTAAATTTTCATAAATATATTCCAAATGGTTTAGGAGTTATGGCCAACACACGGTTTACTATATGGAACTAAGTCAAGGGCAGATAATTAAAAAACCAAACAAGCAAGAGTTGTCTTCCTTTTTCATGACACATCGTCTCAATGCATTCACCTGTAAAGTTTCATAAATATATTTCGTACGGTTAAGGAGTTATGGCCCGGACACTGTTTACTATATGGAACTAAGTCAAGGGCAGATAATTAAAAAAACAAACAAGCAAGAGTTGTCTTCTTTATTTACGCCAAATCGTCTCAATGTCATGCGTGCACCAGTAAAGTTTCATAAATATATTCCATATGGTTTAGGAGTTATGGCACACACACTGTTTACTATATGGAACTAAGTCAAGGGCAGATAATTCAAAAACCAAACAAGCAAGAGTTGTCTTCCTTTTTCAGGACACATCGTCTCAATGTCATGGAAATGTAAAGTTTCATAAATATATTACATACGGTTAAGGAGTTATGGCCCACACACGGTTTACTATCTGGAAGCAAGTCAAGGGCAGATAATTCATAAACCAAATAAGCAAGAGTTGTCTTCCATGTTTATTACACATTGCCTCAATGTCATGCATGCATCTGTAATTTTTCATAAATGTATTCCATATGGTTTAGGAGTTATGTCACACACACGGTTTACAATATGGAAGTTAGTCAAGGGCAGATAATTCATAAACCAAATAAGCAAGAGTTGTCTTCCATGTTCATTGCACATCGCCTCAATGTCATGCATGCATCTGTAAATTTTCATAAATGTATTCCATATGGTTTAGGAGTTATGTCCCATACACGGTTTACTATATGGAATTTAGTCAAGGGCAGATAATTAAAAAAAACCGCACAAGCAATAGTTGTCTTCCTTTTTCACGACACATTGTCTCAATTTCATGCATGCACCTGTAAAGGTATATAAATATATTCCATACGGTTAAGGAGTTATGGCCCACACACGATTTACTATATGGAACTAAGTCAAGGACAGATAATTAAAAAACCAAACAAGCAAGAGTTGTCTTCCTTGGTCAAGACACATCGCCTGAATGTCATGCATGCACCTGTAAAGTTTCATAAATATACTCCATACGATTTAGGAGTTATGGCCCACACACGGTCTACTATATGGAACTTAGTCAAGAGCAGATAATTCATAAACCAAATAAGCAAGAGTTGTCTTCCTTGTTCATGACACATCGTCTCAGTGTCATGCATGCACCTGTAAAGTTTCATAAATATATTCCATACGGTTTAGGAGTTATGGCCCGGACGTACGCACGTCAGTCAGACGCGAATCCGACTGCTACAGAGACCGGCCGCATTTTCTGTCTGTGAAACACACATTTCCTGTTTATATCATCAGATACCCGTTACCCTAAAATTATTTCACTATTATTTTTATTAATTTTGTATATATTTTTATTAAGTGAAACTGGAAAAAATAGATCTAAAATAAATTGATTAAGGGATTTTGATTGGGTAACTCTGCATACGATAAAACGTTTGAAACCAGAAACGGTTTCCATGACAGCGTTTTCCGAACGCTAATGTGATTAGTTAATATTGGAAACGTTTGAAACGTTTCAGAAACGATGATCTGATGGCTAAAAATGCAAACGACCTTTAAGCGTGGTCCAGAAGCTCCGTTTCCAAATCGTTAACAAGCGTTTTTTTCATGCGTTTCCGTGGACAGGAAAAACGCTGTCACCAATGTAAGCCATGAATACAGCTAATTTCGGGACAAGACTAAGGTCTGATATCATAGGATCACACGAGACGCTTGCGTCGAGTGTGATCCTATGATCTGGGAAACAATCCACTTAATGTGATACAACACATCAGATCACGTTTATTTAGAAATAATGTGTATCGACTGTGTGAATAGGCAGAATGATCTCGGCCTTCGTTCCCCACATGTACCATAAGGACTTTTTCTCACGTTGCATCATGATTGTGTTTTCAGTGATAAAGAAGTAGGCGATGGGAGTCATGGTTTCAACAAAGCTCAGGTAGTATCCAATATAACATGATTGTGGTTTCAGTGATCCAGAGGTAGGCGCATGGGAGTCATGGTTTCAACAAAGCCCAGATAGTATCCAATATAACTTAATTGTGGTTTCAGTGACCCAGAGGTAGGCGCATGGGTGTCATGGTTTCAACAAAGCCCAGGTAGTATCCAATATAACATAATTGTTGTTCTCAGTGATCCAGAGGTAGGTGCATGGAAGTCATGGTTTCAACAAAGCCCAGGTAGCATCCAATATAACATAATTGTGGTTTCAGTGATCCAGAGGTAGGTGCATGGGAATCATGGTTTCAACAAGCCCATGTAGTATCCAATATAACATAATTGTGGTTTCAGTGATCCAGAGGTAGGTGCATGGGAGTCATGGTTTCAACAAAGCCCATGTAGTATCCAATATAACATAATTGTGGTTTCAGTGATCCAGAGGTAGGTGCATGGGAGTCATGGTTTCAGCAAAGCCCATGTAGTATCCAATATAACATAATTGTGGTTTCACTTATCCAGAGGTAGGTGCATGGGATTCATGGTTTCAACAAAGCCCATGTAGTATTCAATATAACATAATTGTGGTTTCAGTGATCCAGAGGTAGGTGCATGGGAGTCATGGTTTCAACAAAGCCCAAGTAGTATCCAGTATAACATGATTGTGGTTTCAGTGATCCGGGGGTAAGCGCATGAGAGTCATGGTTTCAACAAAGTCCAGGTAGTTCCAGATAAACATTCAACACAGTTTTTGGTAAATTTTCAATGCAGTTCCAGGTGAACTTCTAACGTAGTTTAGGTAAACTGTCAACGTAGTATTATGTAAACTTTCAACATAGTTCCAGTAAAACTTTCAACGCAGTTTCAGGGTAAACTTTCAACGTAGCTCCAGGTAAACTTTCAACTTAGTTTTAGGTAAACTTTCAACGTATCTTCAGGTAAACTTTCAACGTAATTCCTGTGAACTTTCAACGTTGTTCAAGATATCGTTCAACGATATTAAAGTGAATTGACTCGGTTTTAGATTAAGCAGATCTTCGAAATTGTTTTGCTACCATTCTTTTGCTACCATTCTAAAAACAATCTACTATAAACGGAAATAAATTGCTCCCTTCTAAAAAAAAAGTCTACTCTAAAAGATAAGAATTTGTTCCTTATGGGAGCAAATTCTTTGTGTGCAGAAAAGCAAACTTGAAGTTACAGTAGTTGTCTCCTTGGCGGAAGCGGGGAGCAAGGTGACTATATACATCTGGACGTTTTGCTGTTCAGGGAAATAACTTCTGCAAGCAGACGTTGCCTCCCTAATATTTATATCCAGTCATAAAGGTAGTTACTCTAAAAGGAAATATTGGCTCCCAGAAGGTAGTTATTTTATATAAGCCAAACTGTGAGTGGTTTATAATAAAAAAAACATAATAAAACATTCGTAATTATTCTAATTTGAATAGAAAATATGTATTTTGTGTAATTTCATATTTTTTTCTACGAGTATAAATGTTTTTACTTGTGTTTGAAAGTAGTAAAAGAAGAAGTGTCAAATTGCAAACTTCCACGGTTCGATATCTGCTGTTAAATGCTTGCAGAATTCAATCTCCAAACAATCCCAGAAAGTACTTGTGGTGGTATTAAGGTTCCTTATTGATGTATTAAGCGATGTCTTAAAATAAACACAAGTTTTGGAAGCCCCGCCATACCCTGAAAAGAACTCTTTGCTGCCAAAATTAGTGCATTTATTTAAGAGCCTTATCAAACCATTTCCTTGTGCCCTAAACACAATATCCATTTGAAAAAGTGGAATATTCTAAAAGGAAAACAAATGCGCCCGGAGAGAGTCTTTCCTTTCAGAGTAGACCTTTTTTGACAAAGCAACTAAAACATGAACACGCCTACCAAACGAATGAATGCGTAACCACCGGTTAAGAACGTGAAACAATTAGATCGACATCCGGTTAGGGATAAGATTGCTCCAAAAGGTAAACAAACTTTGCATTTTCTGTGTTTCATGAGCGATATAAATGTTTTGAGGAAATTATTTAAAAAAGGGGGAATTACATTCAAGTGCCCTAAAAAGGGCACGGGAAGGGTCGAAAATGGCTGGTTACGCATAAGATCTATGTAAATAATATCAAAACTTAAAGCTATAAAGCGGGTCTGATTTCACCTCCAGGTCTCCAGGAACACACGAAGCTTGTTCTACGGAACCATTTTTTAGCCAACCTGATAAGCAGTGCACTGTTGATTCGGAAATAACATAGTATTGAATGCAAACATCGTCAATCTCCAGAATCATAGTGTATAATGACTTTGTTTGTGTTTTCACACCAATTCAATGGCCCTGCAATTGTCTGAAATGCAAATTTAACAGGTTTTGGATATTTTTTCTGCGAAGAAGTGCTGATCTGCCTATTTTTGCTGGTTAAGCATTAGATTGCCTGTTTAAGAATTAGATGACCAAAGGAGAAAAACACACCGTTTGTACCCTTTGTAAATGCCAGCGATTAACTACAATAACAGATGGTCTACCTATGATTTGTAAGTTGTCGTGAAAACTTCAGATGCAGAAAGTCATGGTGAAAATAGGTTTTCTGGATAAGGCCATTGAAATACTGAATTCCAAGCTTATTTGACCGAATGGAGCATCAATTCATATATCAGAGGTCATTGTTTGCTTCCGTAGAAGACAAAAGGCCAGTTTGCGTTTCATAATGGCGCATAACCTTATATCATTTTCTATGGTTAAGCATTGGAGAACCCGGTTAAGCATTAGAAACTCGATGAATGTGTAGAAATGCGGCAAAGTGAAGTACAAATGATAATATATTTGCAAGATCATAGCGTGCCTGTTATTTGAGGTCCAAGGGTTTCTGGATGGATCGCCGGTCAGGGCAATCGACGGGTCTAAGTCACGCCATACTACACTTGAAAACAAATTATTTGTTTCGCCGTCTGTAAAATTGACGGTTCATTTAGCCTCAGATGTTGTAATTCGTTTGATCTGTGCATATTATGATTACTTTGTACTGAGTTCAGGCTTACTGTTATTCGTTGCCTATTACAGTTAGTTGATGAGCT
This sequence comes from Anodontia alba, assembly GCA_964016985.1. Classification (NCBI taxonomy): domain Eukaryota; kingdom Metazoa; phylum Mollusca; class Bivalvia; order Lucinida; family Lucinidae; genus Anodontia; species Anodontia alba. The sequence continues at coordinate 78,616,907 of OZ024829.1, forward strand.
AGAAGACTTTCAAGCAAACTCAACAACTAATTAATAAACCTTTTATCCATTATGTCCACTGAGAGTTTGCTTTGGGTTCCTGCAATTGCAATGTTGTTGTTCACTGCTACATACATATGCTTTATTTTGATCTATATTCGTCTTCTCAGGTTACTGTTGGAGGGCAGAACTAAGATCATGGTATCTGCTGATTTTTTTTTCGAATCACATTTGACGTTTTATTGACCTCATTATCCAGGGGCCATTACCAATGTTTATCTTTAGCTTACCTCTAAGATATTACCAATGTTTATCTTCACTTCTGGTTTTAGTTTATTTCACTTTTTTAGTGATCTAGTGTTCATCCCATCTGAAATCAAAATTGCACCCCATAAATACCCGGTGTACTCGCAAAACCCAAACAAAAAAGTTGTACGCTTTAGCTTACCCACAGATACCCACAATGTTTACCTTCTTTTCTAGTTTAGATTATTTCACCTATATACTGATATATGAATTGATGCTCCATTCGGTCAAATCAGTTTGAAATCCAGTATTTCAATGGCCTTATCCAGAAAACCTTTTTTCACCATGACTTTCTGCATCTGATGATTTCACGACAACTTACAAATCATAGGTAGACCATCTGTTATTGTAGTAAATCGCTGGCATTTACAAAGGGTACAGACGGTGTGTTTTTCTCCTTTGCTACATGTACCAGACAATCTAATGCTTAACCAGCAAAAATAGGCAGATCAGCACTTCTTCGCAGAAAAAAATCCGAAACCTGATAAATTTGCATTTCAGACAATTGCAGGGCCATTGAATTGGTGTGAAAACACAAACAAAGTCATTATACACTATGATTCTGGAGATTGAAGATGTTTGCATTCAATACTATGTTATTTCCGAATCAACAGTGCACTGCTTATCAGGTTGGCTGAAAATGGTTCGTAGAACAAGCTTCATGTGTTCCTGGAGACGTGGAGGTGAAATCAGACCCGCTTTATAGCTGTTAGTTTTGTTATTATTTACATAGATCTTATGCATAACCAGCCATTTTCGCCCCTTCCCGTGCCGATTTTTCGACAATGCTGCATTAACAACAAAAATATCCATAACACAAATAACCACATGTGTCTATCGTGTGTGCTGGATAATATGTTGAACTTCTAGCAAAGCGCAAAATTGAATAAAGGACAAAAGAACACCACGAATTATCACGTGTTTTCTCTGCCTTTCGGTACACTTTCAGCACGCGAAAAACAATTCAGCCAATATGCGTGAAGCAGGTGCTCTGAGATTTACACCACAGACGCCAATATCAATGGGCACTTGAATGTAATTCCCCGTTTTTTAAATAATTTTCTTAAAACATTTATATCGCTCATGAAACACAGAAAAAGCAAATGTGTTTACCTTTTTGAGCAATCTTATCCCTAACCGGATGTCGATCTAATTGTTTCACGTTCTTAGCCGGTGGTTACGCATTCATTCGTTTGGTAGGCGTGATGAAGGTATATTATTTTTCATTAAATTGCAGGACTGTAATTTAGGTTACGGACACTTGTGGTCTATAGAATTTCCCAAAGGAACTCATAAGTTTAAGCACAAGCAATCTTACATAGAGTTTTCCCCGAGAAACGATCAATAAAACGGAATTTCCTATCTCTTCATTGTTGTACCGGAATTACCTTAAGTTATCTCTTTACCATACTTGTGCTCACATTGGAAACTTCTATCTGACTCCTTTGATTTGTCTACACTTGTTGGACTGTAGGCAATCAGTGTTGACCCTGATCAGATACCGCGTTCTGTGGCATATGATCAACGTCTAAAATGTTTACTCAGCGTGTCTATCCGAATACGTAGGACTACTTGTTTCCAAGGATTAAAGTTTTCAAACTTTATTCAAGAAGCCTTGTAGTAAGCCGTCGACGTCTCAAGATAACGTTTTGATACCCTGACTCTATTCAATCGTGAAACAGACTCAGTATGTGAGAGAGGAAAGTAGTATGCTACCACAGTAATTCTACAAAGCTGACATAGTCAACCTTGTCATACATGCAAGTGTCGTTATATGAAGACCAATCGACATGACAATTATTAGGTTATGTTATCTACAATGAATTGTTTTATTTTTACGTGGCCTGTTTCACTGTGATATTTCATTGATGAGAAAAATAGATACGCGGGTATTTTGTGCCTGATGAAATTGTCTAGATGTAAAAGTGCTTTAAACCACCCCCCCCCCCCACCCCACACCCCGGTGGATTACTCTACTGACCGTTCTAAAGCTGTGGTTCCGGTGTTAGTCTTACTCTTTGCTGCATTGTGGTTTATTCTACGAGGCGATTTGTTTTATGTCTTACCTTGTGTTATTTTGTTCTTGTGGTTTTCAGTCCTTTTATCATTGCGATTACCTCGCTTGAGGAAGAGAGAGCTAATCTTAGCGCTTTTCCTACGTTTGTTCGATTTGTGCTTGTTCAGTTTTGTCGGTTTCCTCTTCCTCATGGTGTCTGGAAGGGGCTGCGATTTGTAATTGTGGCGCTCCCTGGGCTTTTCTCTTACCTTTTTTTGCTTATTTTCTCTTCTGTTTTCAGTGCCGCGGGAAGGATGCGCTTCACTATTGTGGCCTTTTCTATGTCCCTGCATTTATACTTTTGCGGAGTTATATTTCTTTCATTGTACTGGGTAATGAATAAAATTCCATAAAGGTTGCTTTTAGAAACAAAGAATACATAAAAGAAGTCTGTAATTAGTATTTGCTCTCTGGTGCTTTGTCCAAACCTTCAAAAACAAACAGTTGGGAGAACTCCAATTTTTTGCAAATAGAATCGCTGGAATGAAGTCTTTTTAGACCAAATCGCTCGCAAATTGTAAACAACTTTGAGAAATCAAACTCTTTTTGCACGTATATCAAAAGCGTTGTTGCCTCTCTGATGTCATCCCGTAAAATGGTTAAATGTTTAACCAGATGTTTGTCGAGGGACCATGTATCGGTTCCAAATATGTCCAACACGTACTTAAACTTAATGATTTTCACTTTAAAATGTGTTCCAACAGAAAGTAGTCCTGTGTATCCCCGTCCGTCCTGTCTAATATCAGAATATACGTTCGTAAATCCTTCCGGGCCTCTAATTATCGGAATATTAGACGGGTTAAATTTGAAAGGCACTAAGTTTACCACCAATCGACCTTGAAGAGAAAGATATTTGGAAATCTCTGAAGACTGGAAAAGTCTAGACAGTTCAGCGTCGGAAACTTCGTCGAGATCTGATGTAGTCGCTTCAGAATCATAAGCAACTTCTTTTATTTTCTGTCTGCTTAAGAAAAATGTAGTATATTTCTGAAAGAAGATAAAAAACGATATGATAATGATGTTTCAGTCTCACATCTAAAATATATAAAACATTGCGTTGGAAAAGGGCATTTTATTACGCTAACATAGCTATGGAAATATATACTTCTCTAGATATTCATTAAGGTAAAATTAATGTGACCTTATTCTTATATATTACAAATATCATAAAAAACGGTGCACTCCCAGTCAGACTCCACTCTAGGCGTGATCTCGGTCTAAACTGTTTGTGCAATTGTGGACATTAGGTATATATAACACACTGGTATGTTCTGCAGCCAAAGGGAATTAGCAACACGTTTGGACACATGTGGTAGATTTTTGCCGTTTACTTTACAAGATAACCTTTATGACTTCCTGTTTGCTCTTCAGCCCACCAAATCCCTCCTGAAAAGGGGTCTATTCTAAAAGGAAAGAAGAATTTGCTCCCGTTGGAAGAAAAGGCATTTTTGTAAGAGTTGCTTCCCCTACCCAGAAAGTGTAACAATTCTCCTTGAAGACAAAGTTATAGCAAAACAAATGACGGATAAAAGTAGATCAGACTGTTCAACTATGCGGCGCTGGCTGCTTCGAGCTTTCAATTGGCATGTATGTGTTAACGAACCTTTAGACATGTGTTCTGGACAAGTAATAACAGTATAGTCGATTTCACTCCGACTTTTAACGGAAAGTCCCAAGTATCTACGATAATTGTCCGAACATAAATTTCACTGACCAATCAAAGTCGGAATAAAACAAAATAGCTGCGCCCAGGTTTTTGAGAGAACTTTCGCGGAAGCGAAGTGTTTTGTCAGCGATTATGTTTACTCTATGCCCTGTAAAGGATTGCAAAAGCCTTCTTAAAAGAAATGATATTAGATTTTACCATGTGCCTTGGAAAGATGATGCACTCGGTCGACAATGGCTCAGCCTTGCTGAAGCGCCCGCCATGTTTCCTATTCCGAGAGCGATTGGCCGATTTAGTCATATGATATAGCGCCACGTGACTTGGATTACAAGCGAATTACGTAAAGCACGGAAGCTGTATAAAATCAATTATTCCAACAGCCTAACATTACGTTTTCTTACCTTAGTGCAGACAAATTTGGCCTCTCTTTGAAATGATGGTCTCAAGTAAACTTTGTTGCTATCGAACACGGTAAAGACCTCCGTCCGAGCACCTTTTGATCTGCCCCAGTCTGCTATGTATTGTTTGATATGTTTAAGCACTCTCCTGCCCTTTGCGTCCGGATGTACTCTTCCTGCTCTTGGTACGATCGTGTCGCCGTCGTCAACCAACTCACCTATTCCGTATGCTATCTAAAAATAATTGTGTGGATGTCCTTTATACCGAGTGGACTCTTCTATCTAAACTCTTTGGAACGCACCATTTTCAGTATAAGGGGTGTCTGGTTAGTTTTTATTGTTACCATGTGTTACAGAAATTCCTGCATTTAATACAAACAGTGTAGTCCGATATCAGACGCCGAGTTCTGCAGCGTCAGATCTAGGTCTACACTGTTAGCCAATTTCCCTTTTATGGGACGCCAGGATTAAATGAGGTAAATCTGAATATCAGTATAATGTGTTAGTGACTGAGAATTTGATGCAGTCTGATGTTTCTGTACAGACATTTGCGTAGGTCATGAGCAACGAGGATGCACCGGTTGATCGGTATGTTTGCCGAACGCATACATCGAAACTTCATTTTTTTTTTAATCTGAGGGCTCCATTATGTTTTGAAATAACATGCCTGGTTCTGATACTTTATAAAACGTTAAGCCATAATAAATAAATAAATAAATAAATAAATAAATAATGGTTTTGTTTCTTAATAGTCATGATGAAGTTGTCTCTCTAGTATTTGAAACCTTGTATGAATGAAAGAATGGAAAGCATTTGCTCCCAAACTGATCGAATTCTTTCCTTTAAGAGTAGCCATCAATAAAAAGGGAGGCAAGAGTCTTTTTGTGTGTCCATTTCTCTAAATAAATGTCATGATAAAAAACAACAGGCATGTTAGCTGTATCGTTACGCCACTGTCTTCGGGCTCACGAAGACTGTAACTTCCAGCAGATCTAGTCATCAAATATATTATAAACAATGTTCGCATGATCATATATTATAAACAATTTTGTACACAATCTACACAATAATTGTATGTTGTGTGTACTCATTAGAATTGCATCAATGGGGCGATTCTAATGAGTACACACAACATACAGTTTCACGATAAAATAAGAACATTTCCCTAAATGTTTGTTTTCTTGAGCTGTCGGAAGAACTTCGTACGGACTCAAAAACAAGTTCGAATTAGCCATGGTAAACGAGCCATCGGTGTTCGAGCTATCGAGGTTCGACTGTACTTGACCTAAACTTTGAACAAGTCCAGTTTACTACTTGTTATTGGGTCTACAAAAATGCTGAATAAAAGACAAACAATGTAGACCCTGGCCAGACGCCAAATTCTGCGGCGTCTGATCTTGGTCTACACTGTTTGCTCAGGCCTATCTGACAGACTACTTAGGGTACCACCTCTATACATGTATCTGATATTACATATGTGACGCCAGAAAGTGTACTTTATGATGAGCGCCTAGTGGAGAAACAGACCAGCCTGCTGATATGCGCACTCTTAGCAGTCTTCTCTGTTCGCTTAAATCAGCTTTGGATCCTTGGATATTCACAAAAGCACAGCGGAAACTGGTAAGCCTGCGCGGAATTCGAGTATTCTCTGGGTAAATGTCATAAGAGATAATGTTTTCAGGTTGTAACTCACGTCATTGTGTTAACCTATTGCCGTGTTTAACTTATATACATGTCTTAGACCAGACAGACATGAGCAAACAAAGAACACCCAGATCAGACGCCGCAAAATGCGGCATCAGATCATGGTATACATTTTCGTCACTCATTTAGCAGTGACAAAAAAAACACACACACACACAAAAAAAAAACAGCAAAACAGTATAGGCTTCAGCAGTGCATGTGAATTGCCACCTTAGGAAAAATGCAATATCGTGACCTTCACTTGCAATGTTGACTCTGTACTCTGTGATAAAAAGAAGACAAAACATAGGACCATTATGGTTATGGTTTCCAATTATCTGGTGTAAATACTGTATTTACAATTTTTCCTTTTAAGATCATCACGACAGAAAGTATATGGGTGGCTCTGAGAAAGTAGTCGTAATATGCTGGTAAGTAATCTAGATCATCCTCGTGTAGTTTGAGGACCTCTTCTTTGTCGTCTTCAGTCGCTCTTCTGATGGTATAGTTCTTCATTTTCTAGAAGTACAAGTATAAAATCGCTAAGTCTAGTAGAATATGATCTACGATGTCGGTATATATATATGTATGGACCGCGCCGTAAGTATTCAAATATATAGAAACTTTCACCTCCAAAAATAATTTTTTTCAGATAAACAACTCTGATATTTTTCACATTTCTGCTCAAAACATAAATTGTGGGTACTCGTAAGAACCGCCTCGCCGAGGCGGTTCTAACGAGTACCCACAATCTATGTTTTTGAGCAAAAAAAAAAAAAAAAAAAAAAAAAAAAAAAGAAAAAAGAGAAAAATAATGTATACGTTTTACTGTATATGAGTGGGGTTTAGATGGTCAAAATTATATAGGCATGTTTTCGTGATGTGTATCAATGGAGAGCAAACGCCCTGATGAGACATTGCGCATGCGCATGATGATGTGAATCTGCACATTTTGCGCATACTTGAAGACACTTTTTTGCTTGATGCGTCCCATACAGTGCGTCCGCACTTAGTACAATGTATATGTAGAAAGGCGAATGACATTGTATAATATATACAAAATGCTTCGAATGTTGACGACTCAGCTTACGTGAACAAAAAGACAGCCAGAGTCAATAAAATGCAATAGGATACTATACAATACAATCCAATAAATATAATACTATAGAATAAAAATCTATTCTATAGAAAACATGCGCATTGCAATACAACCAAACGTTGCCCAAACTTAAATAGATCGTGTCAGTTTTCGTCTTATTAAATGATGAAACGGCTTAATAATGCACCCCCCCTACCCCTCTACCCCCCCCCCCCCCCACACACACACCAACCCACCCACACCCCGCCACCCAGAGAGAGAGAGAGAGAGAGAGAGAGAGAGAGAGAGAGAGAAAGAGAGAGAGAACCTGAAATGAACAAATTTCACCTCAGATCAAGGATGTTTTATGAATATTATACATACATGAAAAGTGGGGTTAAACATAAAGCACAGCTATAATGATAACTTCAATGATTACACCAAGTTGTTGTCACCATTTTCATTATGAAAGTCATAATTATCCCAAATATTCGAACACCTTAACTACTTCGCATACACATACCTCAGTTTCGTCTAGTCCATTTGATGATTTAGATGTTGACGGAGTGGCAAACAGTGCAGCAGACGATAATCAAACTGTTCTATTTATCTGCATCTACACTTTTTCCTTGACCTTCACCATGCACTGGACTAATTCAGCAGGCGATGCATTGATGAAATTTTCTTATTTTTTTTTTTTTTTTAGAAAACAGGATTTGACACATTTCATGCAAATAGTCTTCATTGGAGACAATTTGCATGAAATGTCAAAGCCTTTTTTTGGGGGAAAAAATAAGCATATGTCGTTTGCTGATTTTCTTTACCTAGAGTGCCAAGCGTTAAACATGTTATATGTAATCTGATAATGTAAGGTAAACACTGTAATCTTATTCAAAATGTTTACTATTATCTTTGAGAACAGGTACATTACACACAAAACGTTGAAACAACGTCATATAAGCGTGTATGCAGAGTGACGACTGATCAAATTGAATGCGGCTTTGTTTCAAAGGTGTGGTTCAGAGGGAATGGACATCAGTTTCTAACACTTCGGACGTTGTACATGCTAACTATTTAAGAGGACATGATACACCTAGCAGATTTGCCGCCATTCCTTGCAAGGCAGATTACGTTCCTGTAAATGATTTTGAACACACGCCTAATCAAATATATTGAAAATTTTACAACCAAAAAAAAAAAAAAAAAAAAAAACAACAAAAAAAAAAAAAAAAAAAAAAAAAAAATAAAAAAAAAAATAAAAAAAAAATATTTTTTTTTAAAATCTGATATTTTTCATATTTCTTCTCAAAACATAGATTGTGGGCATTCGTTAGAACTGTCTCGGCGAGGCGATTCTAACCACAATCTATTAGCAAAATAATGAAAATAATGTGTACATGTATCCCTGCAAACCCAGGTTTTACTACATAAAAGAGGGGTTTAAGGGGGTCAAAATTATATGGGCGTATTTTCGTGATGTCAAGTCCCTTCTGAAAGGAAGTCTTCTCTAAAAGGAAAGAATTTGCTCCCTAGGAACTTGCTGCCCTAGGAAGCAAAGTCTTTTTTTAGAATAGATCCTTTTTCATAAGGGAGTCAAAACAATGTTTCCTCCCCTGAAAATGTATTCAGTTACCTTAACACATTGTATATTATTGAAAATAGTAATGGCCAGTATAAACAAAATACAAAATACTTGTAGAACTTAAGCTGCTTAGAAACACACACACACACACACACACACACACACACACACACACACACACACACACAACAATTCCCATCAGAAGCAGTTAACCCTTTCAGCTCTATAGACCTAGACAGACTATTCTGCAAAAAGTGTACATCCAGATGAGATGGCTCATAATGAGGCGTGTCATCAGGATCTACACTGTTGCCGTTTTTTTCTTGATTTACAACTGTTACCGTTTTGAGAGCAATGGATGTGTCCAAATGCAGAGACAGAAGAGTCTGTTTCAGAAATTCAGGGTTGAAAAGGTTAAGGTATAGTATGTTTGCTTGTATGAAATGTTGATCAGTAGTATTTGTCGATTGTAGCCTAAGTTTGGTATGGTGTATAGCTGTATTAAATGGTGAACACGTATGCCACTTTACGTGCAAATCCGACGAAGGGTTTCGGAGATATGCAGCAGACCGGTTTGCTATTTACCGATGAATAGCCTGTGGCACAGGTAGACAGCTACACTTTTCGTTACTGTGGAGCGGAGAATTTATATCAGAGTTTCATGGCACTCTACCTACATTTGTAGGTCTGCAAAAGACAAGAAGCGGACACAAAATACAAGGCAGAAGTCTTGAATTTTGACCTTGACCATGACCTGGCTTGCTTTGGTTACGTCGTAGGTGTTCACTGTGGTATAAACATCTCCTACCTATTGTTTTAATTGAGTAAGTATATGTAGATTCTTATCCGATTCTGCTATTGGTGTTTGTTTGTTTGAATTCTTGTTTAGCGACGTTTCAACCTAGGTTGATCAGTTTGTGCCGCTTCGCATAGAAAGACGCGCCATAACCAACATCCTAACAATTCTGTTAGCAAATGCCCGGGCGATCAAGTCATTTCTCAGTGTTGTACATAACCCAGTATGGATCCTAATTATGTTTTGTCTACTGTATACTACAGTAGAACCTCGATGGCTCGAACACCGATGGCTCGTTTACCATGGCTAATTCGAACTCTTTTTTTAGTCCCTACAAGATTCTCCCGATAGCTCAAGGAAACAAATATTTCAGGAAATTTTCTTATTTTATCGTGAAATTGTATGTTGTGTGTACTCATTAGAATCGCCTCATCGAGGCGATTCTAATGAGAATACTCAACATACAATTATTGTGAAGGAAAATCCCTAAATTATCGCTATTTGCTTCCTGACCTGGCACCATGATTAATCCTCAGTGGCTCGAACTACCCATGTCTCGAACAATTTTCTATGGCCCCAAAGATGTTCAAGCCATTGAAGTTCGACTGTATTAAGTTTTCGTGGGTCCGGCGTGTTTCCGTATACTATGAAATCCTCGTGGGGCCAGCGTGGTTTCGAAAAGCTTCGAATAACTAAAATGTATGCATAGGTGGGAAAGGGGATTGACACCGCAAAACTGTTTATAATGTGATCACCCACAATTCAAAGGGTCCTGATTTCGAGTTTCATTCGGGATACTTAGTATTTTTCTTTCAAATGACATTTACTTGAATGTTCAGCAGCGAATCTTTCAGTGCCATAAACGATGATATGAGAATTTTGCAATAGGTCGTCTCATCTTGATCTAGGCTGTTTGACAGGCAGTCGTTGAGTATTAGAGTATAACTCTGTTTCCAATAGTCGGTTTGTTTAAAATGCTGACGACATGTGTCGTCTGGATGGGACTGGGTGCCAAAAGAAGTAAAATGCAAGTGTGAGCTTGTATGTCAGGATAACCGCTTGTCCGCAAGCGCGATTTTACCTTTTGGATTTAACAGGAAACTGTTCCAGGAAACGTTAAAGAAACATAATCTACCCTTCTGAGTAGATATGCTATATATATAAGCCTGAAAGCTGAGTAAAATTTAATGCCTGATGCTATATGTTCATATCTTTCTTCTGGTCGTCCGTGATTCAAATATTGATTTTTTTTTTTCAGCTCTAGCTGTCGGTGTCTGAGATGGTAGCAACGAGCCCTCCTCATTGTTTCAGCATATTGATTTGATTTATTTTATTTTGTTTTCAGTGCTATTTAATTGATTCCGTAAGGTAGCCTCTATGCGTGCCGAACAAATATTTTGTATTTTTACAAAACTTAAACTTCAGGGCCCGGTTGTTCAAAGCGTCGTTAGCTTAACGAGCTCGTTAAGGGCCATTTCGTTAACTTTTTTAGCAGATTCAATACACAATATTCTGATATTTTTTGCTGAAAAATGTGAGTAGCTTTTGCACTGCAAAAGCTACTCACATTTTTTCAGCAAAAAATTTCAGCATATTTGCGTATCACTCGATGTAAATTTTAACGAATCGTTTACTAACGACATCGTTAGCTTTGAACAACTGGGCCCAGGTGAAAATTTAACGCCAATAAAATCGATTTAAATCCTCCGTTCGTTTGCACTACTGACCCTTCTAATGCAGTGGTTCTGGAGTTGTTCATCCTTTGTGGGGTTTCATGGCTGCTCGCTTCAGTGAAATACAGGCTACACTATCCGCTCAGTCTTTCTCTTTAATTTATACAGAATACCAATAAATTAATAAATATAAATTGAAAAAGCTAGTCACCACTATTGGTACATGTAAATAGGACAAAGTCAATAGTTATGCGACACAATGTATAAAAGCTGTACATGTATGGAAAAAACTTTTGCTTACGTTACATTTGTTGAATAAATTAAATATATTCAATGCTGTTGTTCATTAACATGGTTAAATGTAGAAAACGAAGCATAAAATAAATTCTACCTTAAACTAGAACATTTTTTCGGCACATTTATATAAGGTATTGTTTATAGAGAAATACTCTTAAGTAATATGAATTATATAAAACTAAAGATACTAAGTACTGGTTAGTTGTATACCACTGTTGCTGAGATTATTATTAGTATTTGTAGTAGTACAGGGCAATAATGTTGCCTTGTTGTACTGCAAATTTATACACAACCACAATGGGTTAGCCGTATAATTGACACGCTTAGTATAAAATTGTTATTTACGTTACAGATGCAAACTATTGTATTCAATGGAAATTAGTTCTGTATGCACGTATATACTAATAATGTTCCGTAGAGATTTATACATAACCATAATCTGTAAAAGGTATAATTGCCACGTTACAGATGCAAACTATTGTATTCAATGGAAATTAGTTCTGTATGCACGTATATACGAATAATGTTCCGTAGAGATTTATACATAACCATAATCTGTAAAAGGTATAATTGCCACGTTCAGTATAAAAATTTTATTTACGTTACGTTACACATATAAGATATTGTATTCAATGAATATAATTAGTTTTGTATGCACGTATATACTGATAATGTGCAGATAACAATTCTGCTGGGTAAAATAGTGCTTTTCCTAATAAAGATTATTTTAAATCTTTAACACAGATCAGACCCGGTCAGTAAAGGAGAAATACATCAGGCTTCAATCCGCTACGCCTGAGTAGATATAAGGTGTGTGTGTGTGTGCACATTAATTGATATAAAAAATGAAACGTTTAAATAATAAATGTTTACATGATGGAAATTTCTGCGGAATTTTGAAAAACGACACATCCAGTGTAATGAGAAAGTAATTGTATTGTTAATAGTTATGAAACTATTATATGTTATACTCTTATTACGTCTTCTTCGACGACGGACATACACAATTCTGCACACGGGTGGGAAACCAGCCCAGACATGTCAACGTATGTCTCAGAGTGTCCTTGCACGTAGTACGTTCAAGGTCTAACAGCATTTCAGTTCACAAGTTCAAACAAAGAATACATAAGAGAAGTCTATAATTAGTATTTGCTCTCTGGTGCTTCGTCTAAACCTTTGAAAACAAACAATTGAGAGAATTCCAATTTACTGCCAACAGAATCACCAGAAAGAAGTCTTTGTAGACCAAATCGCTCACAAATAGTAGAAAGCTTTGAGAAATCGAACTCTTTTTGCACATATATCAAAAGGGCCGTTGCCTCTTTGATCTCATCCCGCAAAATGGTGAAATGCTTAACCAGATGTTTGCCGAGTGAACAAGTATCGGTTCCAAATATGTCCAACACGTACTTATACTTAGGGTTTTTCACCTTAAAATGTGTTCCAATAGAAAGTAGTCCTGCGCATCCCCTTCCGTCCCGTCTAATATCAGAATATACGTTCGTAAATCCTTCCGGGCTTCTTATTATCGAAATATTAGACGGTTTAAATTTGAAAGGCACTATGTTTACGACCAATCGACCTTGAAGAGAAAGATATCTGGAAATCTCTGAAGACTGGAAAAGTCTAGACAGTTCAGCGTCGGAAACTTCGTCGAGATCTGATGTAATAATTTCAGTATCACGAGCCACTTCTTCTATTTTCTGTTCGCTCAAGAAAAATGTGGTATAATTCTGAAAGAAGTTTAAGAATGATATGACAATGGTGTTTTAATCTCACACTCAAAATATATATGACGTACAATGTAGGAAAATGGCCGTTCATTGCATAAACAAAGCTATCTAAAATATATACCTCTTAGTCATACATGTAGCTTTAGATTAGCTAATTATTTAGCTTAAGATATTTCTTCTAATGTGTCCTTAAAATATATGTTGTGTGTAAAATTTATAAGCGCCTTGTGGACAAACAAGAATAATGTTTATCTTGATCAGCCTCCTATAAGGGATGACATAAGTCATGATATTTTCACCATATGATATGGCAAATGGAGAGGATTTTGGATATTTAGCACTTTAACAAATGGCCCAGCGCACAGCAAAACCTACAATAAGACCTACATGTATGTGACCACCAAAAACTCAGTTCAGCCTTTACATCCAACCAGTATGATAGGAATTCTTTTTTAGCCTTTTTGGATAGATTTGAGGCTGTAGAAGGCACACGCGATCAGCAAAGACACTGATCTGACTGCGCGGATGCGCAGGCTGATCTGAGTCTTCGCTATTTGCATAAGTCTTATTGTAGGTTTTATCGTGCGCTGGCTCAAAATAAATGAAGATACCGAGGAAACGCCACAACCAAGATTCATAGCATTCTGGCGCCACAAAAAAAAAAAAAAAAAAAAAAAAAAAAAAAAAAGAAACACACAGGTGGGGTACAAACAATGACAAAACAAACTTCACATATGGAACCACCAACTCATGAACAAAGAAGAACTGCAACAGTGTGTGTGTGTGTGTGTGTGTGTGTGTGTGTGTGTGTCGGAGATGTTCTGAAACCAGTTTTACTAGAGCGAAACCTCACTGAAAAACCTCAAGACTGACTTAAGCAGAAAAAAAGGTTGCTAGAAGTAACAAACGAACTGGACGATGGTATAAAAACTGCAAAATGTTGGAAAGCTGCCTAATAATGTAGATTCCTACATGCCCCTGTTTTCATTATATATTATCTGTGAAAAAATACAACAGTTGTCAGTAATAAAACGACTAGAAAGGGGGTTCTTAAACCTTGAGCGAAATCTCAATGAATAACATCAAGACTTACTTATGCAGAAAAACAGGGCCCAGTTGTTCAAAACTAACGATGTCGTTAGTTAACGTATCGTTAAAATTTTGATCATTAAATACGGCATATACTCTAATAGGTTTGCTGAAAAAATGTCAGTAGCTATTGCAAAAGCTACTCACATATTTTCAGCAAAAATACATGTGAATTAGATATTGTACTTACTGGAACAGTTAACATTTTGACCACAAACGAGCTCGTTAAGCTAACGACGCTTTGAACAACTGGGTCCTGGTTGCTAAAGGTAACAAACGAACAAACAGCTGGTATAGAAACTGCAGAATTTTCAAAACCTGCCTAATAATGTGAATCTCTACATGTACATGTCTCTGTTTTCATAATATATAATCGGAGAAATATACACAAAAGCGCTAACCTACTTTATAGGATTACTTCATGATCTTATTCTTATAAATTGAATATCATTGCAAACGGTGAAGACCTTAGTCAAACGCCGCTAGATACGTCTGATCTCGGTCTAAATTGTTTGCGTAATTTGGTACATTATATAATGTGCAGCTAATTGTACACAAATGGTGGATTTTGCCATTTTATTTACAAGATGTTTAGCTGTTTTACAAGTTTGTGACTTCCCGTTTGCTTTCCTGCACACTAAATCCCTTCTGAAAAGCTTATTCTAAAAGGAAGAAGTTGCTTCCAAGCAGTTCAAATTCTTTGGTTTTTGTATAGATTCCATTTTTGAAGGGAAGAAAAACATATTTGACAGAGTAGCCTCACCTGAATATGTACATGTCATTACGAAAACACGCCTATTCAAATACATTAAGAATTTTACCACAAAAAAAAAAAATGAAAATTTTCAAATAAAAAATCTTATTTTTCATATTTTTGCTCAAAATATAGATTGTAGGTACTCATTAGAACCGCCTCGGCGAGGCGGTTCTAACGAGTACCCACAATCCATGTTTTGAGTAAAAATAAGAAAAATAATGTATACCCCTGTAAACCCCAGTTTTACTATATAAAAGTGGGGTTTAAGGGGGTCAACATTGTATAGGTATGTTTTCGTGATGATTAATTCCCTTTATGGAAGACGTTATGACTAAACAAATGGCGAATAAACTAAGATCAAACTGTATCCTAGCTTATCCGAGCTTTCACGTGATATGTATGCGCTAATGATAATTTGGATGTGTTTTGGACAAGTTGTGAAACTATTCCATCAGCCTGAAGTTACTTATCCTTACCTTAGTACAGACAAATTTAGTCTGTCTTTGAAAAGATGGTCTCAGGTAAACTTTGTTGCTATCGAACACGGTAAAGACCTCCGTCTGAGTACCTTTTGATCTGCCCCAGTCTGCTATGTATTGGCTGAGATGTTTAACCACTCTCCTGCCCTTGGCGTCGGGATGTACTCTTCCTGCTCTTGGTACGACCGTGTCGCCGTCGTCAACCAACTCACCTATTTCGTATGCTATCTGAAAAAAAAAAATGAAATAAAATAAAATAATATATGTGAGGCTGTCCTACATATAGCAGGTCGACTTTAAACCATTCATGCCAAGTGGACTCTTCTATGTTAATTCTTTAAACCGATCCATTTCCAATATCAGGGATGTCTGGCTGTTTTTTTATTATTACTATGAAATTCCTGCATTGAATGCAAACAGTGTAGGTCCTGATCTGACGTCGCGTTCTGCGGCGTCTGATCTGGGTCTACACGATTTGCCAAAGTCCCTTGTACGGGACGCTAGGGATTAAATCTGAATACATGTATCTGTCAGTGAGTGAGAAATGTATGCAATCTGATGATTCTATAAGATATTTGCGTAGACCTTGAGCAACGAGAATGCACCGGATAATCAGTATGCTTGCTGATCGCATATATCCTAAGTTTAATTTTTGGTCGGATGGTTCCATTATGTTTTCAAATAACGTGTCTGTTTCTAATATTTTCTTAAACGTTAAACCATAAAATAGAAACAAAACAAAAATCAAAATTAAATAAATAAATAAATTGTGTTTCTTAATAATCATAACTAACTTCAATCTGTCAATTTTAGACTGAATAGATAGACCGGAGAGATTATGATGCTACTTTGCAAAGGGGGATAACTTTTGCAGACAGGAAGTTGCCTCTCTAGCATTTAAAACCTTGTATACAGAGGCTATTCTTAATGGAAAAAAATTGCTCTCAAACGGATCGAATTCTTTCCGAGGTTTCAATAGTAGCCATCAATGACAAGGGATGCCAGTATTTCAATGTCAGAGTCATTTCCCTTGTGTGTGACAACTTCCCTTTATAGTTGTCTCATTAATGTTTGGTCAAATAGGCATGTGCGTCGTACGAGGTCGTGACGACGCTGTCTTTGGGCTCACGGAATAAGATCCAGTCATTAAATAAATTATTTATCAATATAAGCATGTTCAGTGGTCAGGGCCGGTCGATCATGCGCATATATCCCGCTGGACAGTATTATGACCGGGCTATATTTAAACTCAATGCACATGTGAGCAATTTGATAGTAGAAAAGCTTATTTTAATATTAAGTTACTACCGTATTTACCCTAAGTAATCGATCACCTCAACATCTTTCTTATCACTTACAAGTCCAGTTTACTACCCATTGATGTGTCTATAAAAAAGTTGAATATGTGGCAAACAGTGTTGACCATGATCTGGCGCCGCGTTCTGCGGCGTCTGATCTGGGTCTACACTTTTTGTGCAGGCGTATCTATCCGACTATTTAGGATAAATACTTTAAATGCGATATTCCCAACTCCATATCTGACATTAGCCTAAAACGTCGAGAAAAAGTCAACATTGTGGCGTACGCCCAACGACGATTCAGGCCAACCTGCTCATCCGCGCAGAATGAGCGCAGTCTTTGCTGTCACGAAGAAGCCTTCGGTCTGTGAATATTCATAGAGCTACAGCAAAAATTGGTCAGACTGCGCGGGCTCGATGCACAGGCTGATCTCAGTCTGCTATGGGCATACGTCATACGATTAATTTTTTTGTCGTGTACTTCATATCTACTGTGTTAACCTTTTTACCGTATTCGCCCAATAACAGTGTAGGTCCTGATCAGACGTCGCATTCTGCGGCGTCTGATTTGGGTCTACAAGATTTGCCAAAGTCCCTTGTATGGGACGCTGGGCATAAATGGATTAAATCTGAATATCTGTCAGTGAGTGAGAAATTTATGCAATCTGATGATTCTGTAAGACATTTGCGTAGACCCTGAGCAACGAGAATGCACCGGATAATCACTATGATTGCTGATCGCAAATATCGTAGGTTTAATTTTTGGTCGAATGGTTCCATTATGTTTTCAAATAACGCGTCTGTTTCTAACATTTTCTTAAACGTTTAACCAATAGAAACGAAACAAAACTATAAACAAAAATAAATAAATAAATAAATGGTGTTTCTTAATAATCATAACTAACTTCTGTCTGTCTATTGTCGACCAGACAGGCCTACATTGTTACAGGATCTACACGTTTGTCACGGATTTAACAATGTTTAGACACATCAACATGTAGTTACAAGTATCCTCTAACATGACGTTAACGTTTCCCCATAGCGCCTTATGGAAAAGTTACCATGATCAAACCACAATAATTCACGTCGTCAACGTAGTGCGTGCAAAAGGGCGGGTTCGATGACGTTGCATGTAAACATTTACTTCTGTCGACGTTCGCTGCAAAATAGTTCTTTTGAAAACATTGCAACGACGACGATTTTCTTTTATGTACATGTATCATGTTAGAATCGAAATAATTAACTCTGCTGTGAATTATTATCGAATAACGCATGGTGTTGTCTGGCAGATGCGAGTATTAATCCACTCCGGCTTCGCCGTCGTGAATTAATACTTCACAATCTGCCCTCATACTCCATCCGTTATTCGATGATAATTCACATTAGAGAAAAAATATTTCTTAAATATTCATCAGTAGATCATACGTAATTGCCACCATAGTCGACATGCAATGTAATGTTCAATACTTGGTACTTCGCCTCAATACTTTACATAAAAACTATATAAAGGAAAAATGATTTTAGGCTCACTATGGTAAAGACTACCTTAGGTACATACTTTTTTTTTTTTGTTTTACCTCAGCTCAGTTTCATAATATGGTCAATTGTCTTGAACTATAATTATATACCCTTACATGTAATGTATTTAAATGCAGGATATTGGATACTTTCATTGTAAGATCGAATTTTATTTCACCGAATGAGAACCAAATGTAGTAGTTTTACGAGTGGCGATAGCCAAGAGTAAAAGTATAAGTTTTGGTATTCATGAGTGAAATAAAAATTCTATCCATTACGAAAACACGCCTATTCAAATATGTAGAAAATTTCGCCTCCAAAAACTGAACATTTTTAGATAAAGACTCGGCGAGGCGGTTCTAATGAGAACCCACAATCTATGCTTTTGAGCAGAAATAAGAAAAATAATGTATACCCCTGTAAACCCAGTTTACTATATAAAAGTGGGGTTTAAGGGGGTCGAAATTTCTAGGTATGTTTTCGTGATGTTACACTGGAAAAAAGTCAACTTTTTCTGATCCTGTTATGTTTTCATTGACAATAATTAAACTTCTACCTACTTTCGACACTAACGTCGGGAAATATTATTTTTTCCAAACCATTTCGCGTCATTTTATTCTTGTTCAGCGTGTTGTGGGGTCTCATATTGGGTAAAAAACGCAGTTTTGTATCCAGAAAATGAGGCCAAATGAATTTTAAAGCCATGCAAAGCAAGAAATCGACACAGAGAAAATGCCAGTGTAGGCGATAATTCGTTTGCAGAAAAGTTACGTCAGCGCAGTGAATAACGTCAACGGTTTCAGCGCGGAATGCTAACCTCTTTACATAATCTCAATCTTAAACCTTTTGACTAGATTTGTGGTACAGAAATCATGGGTAAGAAAAATAAGTAGTTCCAAATAGTGAATATTCAAAAATCGTATTTTCACTGCAAAAAGAACCCCAGACATCCCCACGTCACTAACGCGGATGAATAAACATTCGATCAACCTGCGATATTAAAGAAATGCTGCCATGTTATTATTGGCGATTGTACTCGCTCAGAGGCGAATATTTAGCGTAATTTGGTGTAACTAAGTGACTTTTGCTGTGAAACAGGATTTTATTCCGTTATCAGATGACAAGAAGTATGCGTGGAGAGGAATTTACAGCTTTTAGTTTTATTAAGGTGAGGTATATGCGGCAATTTCAGCTGCTGCTTGACCCGATCAGCTGATCGGACTATCTGTATCAACAAGGCGAATACACTTGAAAAATACACTTGAAAGCAGTGAAATATTTGGATATTATGGATGACAGATTGCTAATTACATCATAATTCTGGACATAGAGAATGCTAGTTGCATGACCTGCTAAGCCCCGTCAGTTAATGTAGTGTTTCTGGGACACGCTTTTTTATTTCCTAAATGCAGCATTTTTATGTTGACGAATTACAAATACATGTAGCCTGTGGTCAGAGAAAATAAGATCGATAAATGAAGGTCCAGTCATAATCCAGAAAAAACGTGGATATCCATTACAATACAATCAACTGGCCCATACCGATCCATACCATTCTTGTGAATACCCACAACAAAATTTTATTGAGAAATTACCAAAATTATTGAGGACTTTCTACACCTACACATTTTCGTGGTGTCAGACTTTCTACCAAGTGCAATATTTGATGCAATGAGGTAGGGAAAAAAGTATGCAAATAAGTGTGTATTTTTAGAATTTTTACTTTGAAAATACATGTGTGATTCTTGTATACATGTCTGTATACTGACTCATAACAAATGTATCATACATGTACGCTGGTAAAACGAAAGAAGGCCGGTAGCCAGCGAAAGGAATTTTATGATGTCATGCAAATTTTATGATGTCATATTAAAGTACAAGAGATTCAAGATGGGAATTTTTGCCCCTCCCCCCCCCCCCCCACCCCCCCCCCCCCACAAAAAAAAAAAAAAAGAAAGAAAAAAAGAAAAAAAAAAAAAAAAAAAAAAAAGTTTCGTTGGGGAAATATTTCTCACTGGGAAATATACCATTTTTCCGTTTCCCAGAAATTCCAGTATTTCCTTGTTGAACATGTAATATATCCTATTATTTATAGATGTTTTACAATTGTTGTTTTAGACCTGATTTTCTGCCCTTTCTTTTATTATGTCGGAAAATAGCTGTTAGCTAATGTTATCTGTTATATATATTCGATGTCAAATTAAGCTTCTTGAATCTTGTGTTTTGAGTTAAGATCTCCTAATATTTTGTGTAAATACTGTATTTACTATTTTTCCGTTCAAGGTCATCACGACAGGGAGTATATGGGTGGCTCGGAGAAAGTGGTCGTAATACGCTGGTAAGTAATCCAGCTCATCCTCGTGTAGTTTGAGGACCTCTTTTTTGTCTTCTTCAGTCGCTCTCCTGATGTGGTAATTCTCCATTGTCTGTAAAATACATGTACATGATATATATATATATATATATATATATATATATATATATATATATATATATATATATATATATATATATATATATATATATATATGGGCCGTGCCGGTCGAAAAAGTGTCTTCGGGCATATGCGGACAGGGAAGGCCAAGATCAACCTGCGCATCCGCAGAGTCAAGTCTGGGCCTTCACGGTACGCTAACAGGATTATTGGATACTACAAAATGTATGAATGGAGAGCAAGGGCCTGTTTGATACTTTACGCATGCACAGGATGAATTGAATCTGTTCATTTTTGCGCATGTTAGAAGGCACTTTTTTCTTGACGCGACCAAAATTATAATGTGTTCGCACTTGATACAATGTAAATGCAGACAGGCGAAATACTTTATATAACATAAACGAAACGCTTTCAGATGTTGCAAACTCAGTTTTATGTACAATTTGTTGTTATTAAGTAGTGACAGCTAGATACAATACATGTACAATACAATAGAGCACGATGCAATACAATATATACGATACTATATAATACAAAACTATTCTATTCAAAACATTAATACATTGCAATACAGCAAAATAAAATACCATTTTAGAACATTGTACTATATTATGATTTAATTGGACAGATACAAAAAAAAAAAATGACAAACGACTGCAATTAAATATTATCTTGTGTTGTATAATATTTTATGCCATTGTATTGAGATTCAGTGAAAAGAAACAATAAAATGCCATACAACGACACAGCACTTTTTTTTTTATATAATACATGTGCGTTCCTTTAATGCCATTTGTTGTTAGTAGGAAGGTGATAAATAACTGTGCTTGTTTTAACGTTATCATGTGTTGTCCAAACTTAAATAGAGCTCAGATCCTATCAGTTTTTTTATCTTATCAAACGATTAAACAGCTTAATAATGCCCCCATCACACACACACACACACACACACACACACACACACACACACACACACAGAGAGAGAGAGAGAGAGAGAGAGAGAGAGAGAGAGAGAGAGAGCTAACCTGAAACGACAAATTCACGTTAGAACAATGACGTTTTATGAATGTCATACGTACACGATAAGTGGGGTTTATACTTCAGTTTCTTCCTGTCCTTTATATGATCTTAATGTTGACGACGTGGCAAACACTGTAAGACGCTATTAATATGGATCAACGGTCTTTCATTAACCTTTACCACGCACTGGGTTAATTTAGCAGACGATACATTGATGACATTTTTTTCTTATATTTTCTAGAAAACAGGGTCTGACATTTCATACAATTGGTCTCTTTTAGAGACAATTTGCATGAAATGCCAATGCCTTTTTATTCTGGGAAAAATAAGCAAAATATGTCAGTATGTCGACTGCCGAAAATTTTACCCAGCGTGTCAAGCTTTAAACATGTTTATCTGGTTATGTAAGGTAAACACTGTAATCGTATTCAAATATGCATAGTGTTATCTTTGTGAATAGGCGCATCACACATAAAACGTTGAAACAATGTCATATAAGCGTTGATGCAAAGTCACGACTGATCGAATTGGATGCGGCTTTGTTTCAAAGGTGTGGGTTCAGAGGGAATGGACATCAGTTTCTAACACTTAGGTCGTTGTACATGCAAACATGATACACTTGATAGATGTTCCGCCATTCCTTGCAAGGCAGATTGCTTTTGTGATTTCCCATTTGCGTTCCTGTACATCGAGTCCCTTCCGAAAGAAGGTATTATCTAAAAGGAAATACTTTGCTCCCAGAGAACCTGCTCCCCTAGGAGGCAAATTGTTTCCTTTTATATAAAAAAATCCCTTTTCTGAAGAGAGTGAAAACAATGTTGATAGTTACCTCTTCTAGAAATGTATCTACTCACCTTATCATATTGTACATTATTTAGAATGATAATGACCAGGCTAAACAAAATACTTTTAGAACTAAAATAAAAAACAACAACAACAATAACAACAACAAAAAACAACAACAAAAAACAAACACATACACACACACACACACACACACACACACACACACACTAAAACTCTTTCCGTCCCCGTCAGAAGCAAATGAGCCCTGTAGATTAAGATTGTTTTGAAAACATTGTAGATCCAGATGAGAGGGCTCATGATCCGCCTCATCAGGAGCTATACTTTTGCCATTCTGTTCTTGATTTACAACTGTCACCCTGTCACCAACGGACAGCAACGGATGTGTCCAAATGCAGACATAGAAGAGTCTATTTTACATTCTGAGGTTAAGAAGCTTAAGGTTTAGTATGTTTGCTTGTATGAACTATTGATCAGCAGTATTTGTTTACTGTAATCTAAACTTAGTACTGTGTATAACTGTGTCAAATGATTAACACTTGTGCCACGTTACGTGCAAATCCAACGAAGGGTTTCGTAGTACCGACGAACAGACAGACGCACAAGCAGACAGCCACACTTTCAGTCTGTGGAGCGTAGATACTATATCAGTGTTTCATGACACTCTGTCTAGATCTGTAGAAGACAAGAAACGGACACAAAGTACAATGTATAAGTCTTGAAATTTGACTTCGACCTTGACCTTACAACGTTATGGTATGAGATTTACATACTGTGCGGAAATGATTAACAACGGTGCCGACCCAGCAGGCACATGACGTAAATACAACGTCGCCTCAACGTCGATGCAACGTCATGACGTTGCATCGACGTTGAGGCGACGTTATATTTACGTCATGTGCCTGCTGGGGAGTTACACGATAAAAAGCCTTAAGGTCTCAGGGCGTTTAGGAGATACACATCGTACAGGCTTTTATGACATACAGACGGATGGATGGACAGACAGGTGTGCTTAACACAATACATGTACCCAGTAAACATTCTACAAAAATCTATAGCGGGCCGTTATAGGCCCGTCAGAGTAGCTGACGGGCCGATAACGGCCCGCTATAGATTTATAAAGAATGCTAGCTGGGTATGTCTCCCTATGTCTACGATAACATTAACTCTCGGTAATTTCCGTTATGAAACATCTAAATCAATACCAAAAGTAATTTGTACTTCTATCGGGAGATGTTATTCACAATCATTTTAGGCTTTTCTTATTTTGGCTTGCTTGGTTACATCGTGGGTGTTCCCTGTGATATTAACATTTCTTACCTTTTGTTGTACGTGAGTTAGTCAATTTATGTAGATTCTTACCCGATTCTGCTATCGGTATTTGTTTGAATTATTGTTTAACGACATGTCAACCCTGATTGCTGCCAGAGAAAGACGAAAAAGGAACATTAGAACGAGAGAAAAGAGATATATCATCCCGAAGACAAAACTTAATGACAGTGCAGAAACAGAAGAAATATTTACAAGCCTCCTTCCCTCAGCTGCTGCGAGTACAGCAGGCCATAACCAACATCCTACTTCCCATGATTCTGCTAGCAAGTTCGGGACGCTCAAGTCATTTTCCAGTATTGTACTTAACCCAGTCCATGGATACTTATTATGTTTTGTCTACTGTATACTCTTAAGACTTCGCGTGCCCAGCGTGGTTCCAAAAAGCACTGGAAACTAAAATGTGTGTAAATGTGGAGGAGGGGACTGACACAGCTAAACTGGTTGTAATGTGATTGCACACAATTCAAAGTGTCCTGATTTCGAGTACCATTCGGGATACTTGGTATTTTACTTTCCTGTGACATTTATTTGGATATTCTACAGGCCGTAGTCACTAACCTGGGCAGCGTCCTGTGTCAGGAATGGTTCCGAAAAGATAAGCGGGCGAATCTTTCACTGCCACAGGCGATGATACGCATTACGAAAACACACCTATTCAAATGTATAGAACATTTCACCTCCAAAAACTGAAAATTTTAAGATAAAAAACTCTGATATTTTTCATATTTCTGCTCAAAACATAGATTGTGGGTACTCGTTAGAACCGCCTCGGCGAGGCGGTTCTAACGAGTACCAACAATCTATGTTTTTATGCGGAAATAAGAAAAATAATGTATACCCCTGTAAACCCCAGTTTTACTATATAAAAGTGGGGTTTAAGGGGGTCACAATTATATAGGTATATTTTCGTGATGGAGAGCTTTGCAATGAGTCGTATCATCTGCATTTACACTGTTCGGTAGTCAGTGTTAGAGTGTAAGATATAACTTTGTTTCCAATAGTCTGTTTGTTTACAATGCTGGCGACATGTGTCGTCTGGGTGGAACTTGGTGCGAAGAGAGGTAAAATGCAAGCATTAGCTTATATGTCACGATAGCTGCTTAACCGCCATCGCGTTTTAACATTTGCGTTTAAGTGGAAACTGTTCAAGGAAACGTAAATCAAACATCATCTATCCCTCTCAGTAGATATATTATGCATGAGAATCTGAAAGCTGGTTACAATATAATGCCTGATGCCATATGTTCATATCTTTGTTCTGGTCCTCCGTGGTTCAAATAGTGATTTTCTTTAGCTCTAGCTGTCAATCTCTGAGATGTTAGCGATGAGCCATCCTCATTGTTTCAGCACATTGATTTAAATTATCTTATTTTTTTTATTACGTGCTGTTTGATTCATTCCGTAAGGTAGCCTCTATGCAAGCCGAACAAGTATTTTGTATTTGTACAAAACTTAAAACTCAAGTGAAAATTGGGCGCCAAGAAAATCGATTTAAACCCTCCGTTTGTGTATACAACTGACCGTTCTAATGCAGTGGTTTTGGGCCCAGTTGTTCAAAACTTAATGGAGTTCGTTCGCTAATGTGACGTAAAAACTTCTACCTTGAAATATGGCAACTAATTTGATTTTTTTTGCTGAACAATGTGAGTAGCTTTTGCATTGCAAAAGCTACCCACATTGTTTGCAGCAAAAAAAGAAAAAAAATATGTATTTGAAAATGCCTTGGCTTCCACAGTTACAATGTAACGAGTTGGACATTAATGACCTCGTTAAGCTAACGATGTTTTGAACAACTGGGGCCTTGAGTTGTTCATTCTTTGTTGGTTTTTGTGGCTGTACGCTTGTTAAGTCCTGCTTGTTGTTGTTATACGGTGGTCCTGTATGGAATTGTGATCACCTCTTTGGGAGCAGGGTACTCGTTGTTTTGCTGGTTTTTAAATGTGATATCTTTCGTAGTGTTCCACTCTTCCTTTTTGTGTCATTGATAAGCTATGTTCTGTGACTGTGGATCATCCGGGACATTTTGTGCTATAATGGTTGATACAGATCTCATACATTAATTTACACATGCCATTTTGTTCTATAGTGTTTAATACAGATCTCACGCTTAAAGTCTCAATGACAGCTCTAAGTGAGCGACATCGTTAGGAAACGTACCGTCCGACATGTGTCCCCAATGACGACTCAAATCAGCCTGCGCATTCGTAATATGCAAAAGCAATTTTGCATCCTCGGTTATCCAAAATGCACCCATTGAAGATTCTGATCCGACTGGCGAATGCACAGGATGATCTGAATCTTCGCTGTGCGCACACGTCCGAAAGTACGTTTTCTACGTTGCGGCTCAATTGTTGCGGACAACAGTGCAGCTTATTGACTTTAAATTAATATATTTTTGAAAAGATACCTTTCTACTGAAAATAATGATGTGCTATTTTGTCTGAAAATGGTTCGTTCATCACAATATATAGCCGGCTTCGGGGGCTCAGACATATGCGCGTCTTACTGGTGATCATGAGGTCGCAGGTTCGATCCCCGCCGGGTCGGCAACATTCTTTTGAGGTGATTGATTATGAAATATTTTCTCGGTCATGCCCTCCCTTGATTTACAAGGGCAATTATCAGTTTTCTGGCAAAACAATTGGGCACTAGTACTAGTTAACCGCTTAGTAGACTAAACCTATCCAGGAAAAGTGTGGTTAGGTAAACTAACCGGCTTGACTTGACCTTAAGCTGTCTTGGCCGTAAAACCCTAGGCTAAACCTAAAAAATCAACAACAAAAAATAACAACAAAACTCATCACGATATATGAATCAGTATGACATGTACTTTAAAGCAACACTTCTAGCAATATAAGGAAAATGGATAAACATTCAAGGGGAGGTAACTCTGCCAAAGAATTCTGCCTGCCTTATTAAAATGGGACCCTCTCTAAAAGATGTTACAAGAATTGTCTCCCTTGTACAACCGAAAATGCGGAAAATCAACCAAGTGCATCCTGTCCCTTAAATACCGCAACCGATCACTCACCAACACATTTCCAACATACAGTCGAACCTCGTTATCTCGAACTCGCTTATTTCGAATTACCGCTTATCTCGAAGTGAAAATCTGGTCCCTGTTTTAACATGAAACTATGACAACAGGTAACAAAATAATGTGGAAAAGAGGAGAAAAAGCTCCTAAGGAGCATTATATATATATATATATATATATATATATATATATATATATATATATATATATATATATATATATATATATATATATATATATATATTTCTAACTTCAGGAGTCAAATTACATATTCATTTGTTAAATGTGGTTGTTCAATTTATTATTTTACTCACTCTCTCAACTCTTATATGTCGAGGTATGGATATCTCAAAGTGTTTCAGTGAGTACCTTGGAATTCGAGATAACGAGGGTCGACTGTACAAAGAAGACGTTTCATCAACACATGTTGAAAGACATTTGATCACACTGAGATATCATGACGTTTTGTGATAAACCATAATACAGTTTCTTCCACAGACTTCTCTTGTTCTATCTGCAACAGGCAGTTTAGAGCTAAGATTGGTCTCATCAGCCATAACAAAACACACACACAATAACACTTCATGCATTTGATTAGGATTGGTCATTGTCGGTAATGACAGATGACAGACACGAACGAAAGAAAGGATACCTTTTCAGGGGAGATAAATCAGTCAACTTGGTTTTAACTCCTTTTTAAAGGAAAATAAACGTCTCCCATTTGGAGCAAATTCTTTGATTTTAGAGCAGATCCCTTACAGGAGGGAGGGGTAGGGTTTGATGTGCAGGGTAGCAAAAAAAGAAGTCACAGACTTTGTTTCGTTTATACGAATGATAGAAAAATATACCATGTAAAAACATTCCTCCTTAAAACAAAACTACAGTGACTGTTGTTTTTTTTTTCACCTCGTCATTGTTTATATCAAATGACATGTCTGCCAGATATCGATGTCTGTCAGGGTAGATACTGAGTCGTATCACATGTATCCGTGAATACACTGTAAAAAGATAAAATTACTATAATCAAATAAAGATAAAACGGAACATGATATGGGTAGCGTCACCTTTTGAGCAATGTGCTCTCACACGAATCTCCCGACCATACACTCCGGCAAATAATATAAGCCATATGAAAACATTGAAGCCGCAACGGGATACTCTGCCCATTGAAGACTGAAATCAGACTGCGCAGTTGTGCATGCTGATCTGAATCTTCACTGGACGCACATGTCCGAAGGTACGTTTCCTGACGTCATGGCTCGTTTATGAAGACTCTTAATTATTTAAAGGACAAGCGAACATGAAGGGACTTAATTAAACAAAGTCACCGATTTTCTGTCTCTTGTGTGGTTATTAGATTTTTATTTTACTTCACTGCAGCTGGTGTTCAGAGCCGTTCGGCGGCCGTAAAACGTCTCCCTGTACTTCATCATAGTACAGATTATGTTTTTATATATTTTGAGATCAATTGGCCTATTCTTATTACTTTCAGAATCGAATATTGCCTGTCGGCGCTACATGAAGGGGCTTTGCAGTCTTACAATCTAAATTGTTGCATATGAAGAGAATCAATAAAACCGAGTCTCCGCTTTTCTTTCGTTTGTGTGTTCTTTGCTTTTAAAGGCAACCCTTCAGATGTATATTATTTCAATTATTGTAATTTTTATTGATCTGCGAACATGGACAAGATTAATGAAGCGAAGGAAAACATGTTTAAAAACGAGCAAACAAAGTTTGTAACAGCACTGCTGCCGATTTCTGGTTACGATATCGTGGGTTCGAATCCTGGTATGGAGTTCAGTCAGTTCATAAATTCGCCGAAACGTGTCATTTATCATTCGTCATCTCATTATCACTGTTCTAGTAGACTTCTCTTGAGCTTTCGAACACAACAGCCTCCCAACCAAGCTTGGGCGAATGCCAAAGACACAAACTTGTTTTTGTAACAAGAGTTTTTCTCAAGGTCTCAATCACACACCAGATAAATTTAAGTCATAAATATGGTGCCTTCGGGATTCATGTCAGAAGAACCTAGCTAGCATTCTTATCAAATCTATAACGGTCCGATATAGATTAACGTAAATTGTGAGCTGGGTAAATGCTCAACGATGCAGTCTGATCACGATCTTTTACTTACGAGTACGTTGACATATTTAGTCGAGTGATTCGGTAAGAAAGCATCGAAATTCCTAATCAGACTGCACGCTTTGGTTTTATAGTAATCGTTTCATGATTAAACCTAGCATAGAAAGGATGCGAACAGTTCATGTACATTTCACTTGTTCATTTAGTCAGTACAAGTACATTCATCAAGATAAATATTTCTATTTTGTAGTACTTAGAGATCAAACGATGTACTGACAAGTCAGCCGTTATAATTTCATCTTGGCTGTCGAATAAAATCTACAAAAGCTGCTGTTTTAACCCTAGTCCTGCTGAACCCGGATATACCCTGCCTTTGCAAACAGTGTAGATCCAGATCAGTGGGCTTCTGAAGAAGCCAACTGATCTGGATCTGCACTGCTTGCCATTAAGTATGTGAATCTATATCGACAACCTTGATCAAGTAATCTGACTGACTGAAAATTAGAAATGGGCGTGGCTTCTTAATTTATTCAGCAGGACAAGGGTTAAAACAAAGAACAAATAGAAGAGGGAGAATCGAAGTCTCGGTTTAACTGAGATTCTTCATTTGACAGCATTGTAGTCTGCAAGGCTGCAGAGTATGCATTTAGTCAAAGTCAGGGTTGCATGTTAACCGCCTTGAAAAATAAATATAAAATATCTATAATGTTGAGTTGGTCAAACATTTCTAACGTGTTCCTGCAGGTATCTCTAGCAGAAAAAGAAAACAACTATCAAAAAGCATTCGCTCTTTTACTAACTTAAAGTCTTTTCAACTTGCAAGTTATCATTTATCCCATTTAAGCCTATCGTCCTATAAAAGGGACAATGGCAAACAGTGTAGACCCAGATCAGACGCCGCAGAACGCGGCGTCTGACCAGGATCTACACTGCTTGCATTTAAATACAGGCATTTCATTAAAACATGGTAATAATAAAAACTAACCAGACACCCGTTTTAATGGAAATGGACCGGTCCAAAGAGTTAAGGTAGAAGAATCCACTCAGCATAAATGGGTTATACACTTTTTTAAGTAAATCGCAAACTGATGAGCAGACACGATACGTCTTCTCCTAAGAAGATTTAAGATGCCCGGATACACGTGCAATGGAGGCAACTTTTTGTGAAATTGATTTGCCTATCTTCTACAAAGGAATCTTCTGCAGAATGTGACAAAATTTTGCATAAAAAAAGTAAGCTATTGAATCATCAATTCACGAAACATTACGTTAACAAGTCTGAGCATTGTCGCCTGGTATAAGCGGTGATAATAGGTACAATGTATGCGCATGAGTACATACAATTGACATGTTTCGTGGCCTGATTTGTTTAAATTTGTGTATTGTTTCTATTAGCATTTTGTATTGTGCACATCTTTTTAAGTAAATATAATCACAATATTACCTCACATTCCCGCTTCGTTGCATGGAATAGCTATAGATTTTCACATAAGTTTGTTACGTGTGACGCAATGAAACACTTCATAATGGATGTCTCTGCCTACTATGATTTCCATTATATGTTATACGGGAACATGGAGAGAGCAACACAAAAATCAACAGCAACAACAACAGCAACAAAAACAAAAATCACATTTTATCCTCTGTTTCGAGCAAAAGGTACAACACTCTTTTATCCTATGTAATCATGGTACAAGGGATTACTATCCGGAGCATTCTGACTCGTTCAAAGATTTACTTTGAGATTGAATTTTCTTGACTATATCAGTAACGCCTTCCTTTTTTGTTCTCACGATGACTTCTATACTATTCTCAATCTCTTGTATTGTTGCCATTGTATTATCGCAAGTGCTTGGTCGTTTCGATGTATTTCTGTCAGTTTGTGTATCTGGTTCAGCTGTCACCTCAAACGAAAATGACATACGTGCTATGATTAAATCACTGCGAGACAATCTTGATTTCAGCTTTAGTTCGTGTATTGTAGCCCCAGGTTCGAACTTCTTTTTCCAGGCTTCTCGCATAAACTTCAAATTTAACACTTGGCGCGTCCGCTTGTCCATAACGAATACGAGGGTAATTATAGCTCCATCTAGAGGATCCGTCAAACTGTGCAACAAAACAAGAATGAATTTACCCCTATGGTGTTCGGGCGAACCTTCGACGACATTCTGTATTCTATGTATTGTAGGAAAGAGTATTACTAGAAAGTATGCTATTGGGTAGAGCCGTAGTGTTCGAACGGCTTCTTTTATCGATTGCTTTCTCCTTGTAAAATTATCATCAATTGTACCCACAAGATCTTTCGACACTTTTCGCAATTTGTACGTTATAACAACAATCGAAACAAAGATAAACACAAAAGAGCTCTGCGACCAAACATACCATGACCCGAACATCCAAGCGAAACTGTTTTTATACCAGCACCATGCACCAGCTGGAGCATAAGCGTTATCAGCGAAGGGCACACCAGCGATCACTATTGGTAGTCCCCAACAGAGAAGTGAAATTCGGCGTTCATATTTCTCCAAATTCTTCATCCATATGACGTTCCACAGCAAGTTAAAGATTATTGAGAGTATCCAGAGAAGGATTACCCAGGCAATAAACTGCAACAGTGCACCCTGCATTTTGCACATAACTGTAGCTTCTAAAACGATGTCCACTAATACATAGAATATGGCCTGTAGGAGAGTAGCGATGCTCAAGTGGATTATCATTCTTTGAGAAAATTCCGTGTATTTCTTGAATAGCCAGATAATGAAAATGGTGAAAATACATCCGACAATGGAAAACGAGGCTGAGAATCTCTTACAGAGCTTCAACCATTCACAATGTTCCAAGCTATCAAATGACTCAAGGCAAGCTATATCATCCATGTTGGAACTATTCGTAGTAAATGTTGCATATGTCATTACTTTTCGCTATGCAACTAACAGTTTAAATACCAGCTAGCGTATTTGATAACAATGTCACCTTTTAACTTGTCTTGTAAGAGTCGTTTAACATTGCCATCTCTCTGTTTATATGTTGATACGTTATTCCTGCTTCCAAAGTATTTCCAAATAATACATTTGTATTAATTTGAGAGCATTATTGCAGTCTTTTCAGATATAAAACGAACTTAATCCCACCAAAACTATCGTACAACATCTCTCAATTTCAAACGGAACATTTCAGATGCAACACCTCCTTTAGAAGTGCAGCTTTATGTAATATTCTGACTTTCTTCTCGAGACTCCAGTAATAAGGCGATTGAATAACTGTGTCATATATCATATATCCCTGGACTTTTCTCTTACTGTTTTTTTTTTTTTTTTTGGTACTTTTAGGCAATATATGTTATTTAATATTCAAATACAACAGGTTAATTGATAGGTCATAGAAAACAAAGAAACCTATCGTATGGCATAAAATACTATAAATAGAATTAGTTAAAACTGATATCCCAGATTCATTTGTAAATCAATCCTCCCAGTGTTTTTTTTTTTTTTTTTTTTTTTTTTTGCAGAATCATTCAGATTTTTAACCAAAAAAATGAGCCAGCGCACGACAAAACCTGCTATACGACTTGTGCGACCAACAAAGACAGATCAGCCTGCGCAACTTCGCTGATTGCATGTACCTTTTAAAGTCTATTGGCTATCCAAGGTGAGATAAACTAGAAACCTTGTTATACTGGGTAAGTGCACAATCTGATCTGAGTCTTTGCTGGTAATACAGGTCGTATTGTAGGTTTTGTCGTGCGTTGGCGCAAATGAAATTTGTTATTGATATAGTGCTGATAGTAATACATTTTCTGGTCTCCGGGGACTACCGAGTTCACCTAGTTTAGGCGAAAAGTGTTCTGCACAATTCTTATAGGTACATTTCAATTTTCTTGATAATCAGTTAAAGCCATTTTCTGATTCATTTATTTTTCTTTATTTCCATTGGATCCATCGCCGGTTATATTTGGGTGGTTTAAGTTTCAGATTCAATCGACATATGTTCGCACCATCCGTGACAATTTCCTAACGATACAATCTAGCAAAGTTCTCTAACATACATTTGACCGAATCTACTGAAAATATGTTTGCATGGATATCTGAGACTTTAGAAGCTGACTTCGTCATCAATAAAATTCTAAACTAGTGATGATGAATTAATGTCTACGTTTGCCTTTTACTAATAAATAGGAAATTTCAAACAGAAAATTCGGTGACTCTAGTTATCAAATGGGGGAGAAGGGAACACTTCGTATTCCGTTTTTAAAGGTTTTTAACTGTCATATCATTACTTCCGCCGACCTGACTCACTATATTGCATTTTATCATCTGACTTTGTTGTAAACAGTATGGTCTATAACGTTATGGTGACGGAAAAATTAATAAGTTCTTATATCAATCAAAGAAAAATTAAATTAATGTATTCTTTTGAGATGAAAAGAATGCAGATACCACAGTTTCAGTTAAGAATCACCCAGCAATGTCTATGGACAATAAAACCGTCTCGTATTTACGTGAGCGTGTCGCTCAATCTGGCAAACTGTAAGCAGTCAAATATTTACAAAGCATAAATAATCAATCATAACATAGGCAATGTCAGGGAAGACTATGCAAACATCAATCGCAATTGTTACTGAGCAGTTTGGTCAATGTCGGCTTTCCTCATTATACAAATTTTATAGAGGGAGCAACAGGGAAATGACCAGGGGCCTTTGGATGTTAACTTCTTTGTTTACGTGTGACCTAAGGTGTACTAATTATGTGGCTCAAATGACAAAACCGTAGATATACGAGGGGATGTTCGAAATGAATTGCTTATTGTCCTCTAGCTCGATGTCCACGTGGGGCACGATAAAAACCAGTACATACCTGTATAGGGCTATTCAATATCTACACAATGGTGTATAAATGTACATGTTAGACTAAGTGTAAGACATAAAATTTGCCATTTGAATACACGCAGTCATTGACCACTGCAGTAAAAATGGTTGGTAGAAGCGTCGACAAAAAAGATGAAATACGGGCTTACATCAAAGCTCGCTCAAAACTTGGTTGTTCTTTGAAGAAACTGATGACTAAAATTTCTACTGCTTTTGGACCTTCTTGTGTGTCTTATGACACAGTTAGGCGGTGGAAAAAGAAATTTGAGTCTGGTGTAGAGTCCATCAAAAATGCACCGAAATCAGGTAGGCCAAAATTTGCATCTCGTAAAGAAATCGTTTCCAAAATAAAGGAAATCATTGAAGGAGATGCCAGATTTACAGTTCGTGATATTGCCCGAAAGGTAGGCATATCACTATCAACGGTTCACCTTATTTTGAAGAAGCATTTGAAAGTCAGAAAGATTTCTGCTAGATGGGTGCCACATCTGTTGACTGACGAACAAAAGAGGCAACGGGTTAAAGTGGCCAAAAAGCTGCTTCAAATGTTTCCAAAATATGACAAAAGGCAGTTTGCCAATGTCGTCACAGGTGATGAAACCTGGGTCCATTATTTTGAGCCCGTCAGAAAGGTTAGCAATAAGATCTGGGCCACTAAACACAGCAAACGCCCAATAATTGCCAAACGTTCTTTGAATACAAAGAAGGTTTTGTATGCAATCTTCTTCTCTGGTGAAGGAGTCGCAATAAAAGTGCCAGTGAAAAAGGGCAAAAGCATCACCGGAAAGTACTACAAAGACGTAGTACTGAAGAAACTGAAAAAGTATTATCAGAAACGACGCCCTGCCACTGGTTTTAAACATGTCCGTCTTCTACATGACAATGCCCCAGCTCATACCTCCGCAATAGTTACGGCGTTTTTGAAGAAAGAAAAAGTAACTGTTTTGCCTCACCCCCCGTATTCCCCAGACCTTGCCCCATGTGATTTCTTTTTGTTTTCGAAATTGAAAGCATTCCTTGCTGGGCAGACATACCAGTCCCGACAGGCACTTGGATCTGCCATTCGTCAGTACCTTATTACTGTGCCCAAATCAGCGTACCGTGACACCTTCAAGAAGTGGATACATCGGCTGAAACTTTGCATTTCTAGCCACGGGGAGTACTTCGAGGGCATGAAATGAGTACTTTTGGGCTAACTTGAAATTTGAAGTCTCCAGATAAAAATAAGCAATTCATTTCGAACATCCCTCGTAATTACGTACGATTGCATCTCATCCTCATCCTTATGTCATATTTGTGGAAAGAAGGCTAGGTCAGGCTATGCAGTCACGTAGTCTCATTACGACGTTTTATTTTGCCCGCCTACGGACACACTGGAAAGAAAGGAAGCGTTAGAATATTAAGACGAACAGGGAAGAGTATGTGTACGCCGACCGGGCGTCTGATGATTTTGACTTTAAAATGGAGGTATTCCTCGATCTCCCGCATATGGAGTGCATATTGAGTATACATATAGCAAATTAAACTGTTTAGCATTTCTCATGTAAAACATTTTAACAAACTGATTCCTTATATAAGGCTATCAGTATCATAAGCTTCGTAAAGCTTTCTTTCTTTCTTTTTTTTTTTTTTTTAATTTTACCGCCGACTCTCCGAACTGGTTTCTAAATTCAAAGTTAGCTTGAAAATACTTCTGCAACAAGGAATAATAAGAGTTTTACGGTAACCTAGTTTATAAATTTAGCAATCATTCTGGAAAATACATGTTTTAAAAGGATTAAAAAATGAATTACCTTACAAAAGGATGGAATATAACTAGGATATTATACGGCATGCTTAATTGTTAACCCAATCATGACTGATAATTATGGTTTTCTCTTTAATTGCGTATTGGAGGGTTGAGTCTCAGACTCCACGAATGTGCCAACCTGAACCTTTCAAAACAAAATTGGTGTCGGGTGTCATGTCAACCCCTCCGAGTCTAAATAAAACCGAGATTCCCATTTTCTATCTGTAATGTATTCTTTTTTTTTCCAAAGGTAAGTCTGTATATTTTTTATTTTACTACACTGCAGCTGATTTTAGTGCCGTGTGGCGGCCGTATAACATCTACCTGTACTTCACCATAGTGCTAATCATATTTCCATTTCAGTTTGGGATCACTGGGCCTATTATGGTATCTTTGAAAATGGAGTTCTGCTCATGTATAAGCGAGAGTGTGTAAGCAGTGTTGTAAACTTAATTACTCTTATTAAGATAAAAGATTACTTCGCTTGGGGAAAAGAGAGCTAAGCTTAGAGTTTTTCATACGTTTGTTCCATTTGCGATTGTTTGGTTTTGTCTGTTTCCTCTTTCTCTTGGTGTCTGGGATGGGCTGTGGCTTGTGATTGTGGCACTCCCTGGACTCTTAGCTTTACTGTAGATCAAAAATAGCAAACAGTTTCATCACAATTTAGGAGTCTATCTTTAGCGTATTTCACATGATTGTCTGTTGGTTCCTTTGTTAACTCTAGTCCTGCTGAACCCTGATATACCCTGCCTTTGCAAACAGTGCAGATCCAGATCAGTTGGCTTCTGAAGAATCTGCGATCGTAGTATTTTCATTGATCTTGGTGTATTTATACATTGCACTGCTTGTTAAGGTGGGCGAGGGATATTGCAGGGTTTTCATTATCCTTGGCTCAAGTCAAGAAGTGACTCGATCAAATCAAAGTCGATATCTTTTGTTTCGTTGTTCTGTTCTTGTCTACAAATCCAAAATAATAAACTATCAACATTTGAGCGGGGCCAGCATTTCCTGCAAGGTTGCATGTGCGCCCAACAAAGACTCAGATCAGCCTACGCATTCGCTGTCTGATCAGGGTCTTCGCAGGGAACTTTGGGTGCAAGGCTGATAACATACTCGTATTGTAACATTTAATAACAGTAAATCGTAATATATACAACCTTGTCCCAGCTTAACTGCTGTGAAAAAGATCGCTATTTGAACTTGTTTACCAGACTGAATCTAAGAGAAAGTACTCTTGTGTCAATGGCAGATTAATTAATACACGTTTGTAGTTCTTTCCTTTGAGAAGGTGTTAGCCTATCGTTTATACTCATGGTTAATATTACCTTGGAAAGTAACTAAATGCGTAGTAGCCGCAACAGTAGGCGTGAAATCATTCTTGTTACTTTCAGCAACATCAGTTATAACAACAATAATACTTATCGATTCCGACGATACCGATGAGTCTTTTCAGTGCAAGGGCAGGGCTAAATCACATAAAAGACAAGTCTTCTCTGGTCCAAAAGCAGGACTAATTCACATATACCGGATGAAACTTTTAGTGCAAGAGCAAAACTAGGTCACATGCCCGATGAGCCTTTTCCGGTGAAAGCGCAGGACTAAGTCAGGTTCCCAGTGGAACCGTTTAATGCAGGGCTAAGTCACTATGATACTTTCTAGTGCAAGAGTGGAGGTAACTAATTTACCCGATGAGTTTTTTATAGTGCAAAAGCAGGGCGAAGCCACATACACGATAAGTTTTTTCAAGTGAAAGAGCAGGCCTTAGTCACATACCTGAGGTGTATTTTCTAGTGAAAGAGCAAAGCTAAGTTATACCCGATGAAGCTTTGTAGTGCAAGAGCAAGGCTAAGTCACATATCCGACAAGTCATTTTAGCGCAAGAGCAGGGCTAAGTCATACACCTGAGGACTTGTTATATTGCAAGAGCAGGACAAGTCATATTACCATGGAGTCTTTTTAGTGCAAGAGCAGGGCTAAGTCGCTTACCTGAGGAGTATTTTGTAGCGCAAGAGCATGGCTAAGTCGCATACCTGAAAAGACTAATAGTACGAGAGCATGGCTCAGCCAAATACCTGAGGAGTTTTTCCTAGCGAAAGAGCATGGCTAAGTCACATACCTGAAGAGTCTTTTCTAGCGAAAGGACAGGGCTAAATCACATACCTGAAGAGTCTTTTCTAGCGAAAGAACAGTGTTGTCATTTACCCGAAGAGTATTTTCTATTGAAAGAGCAGGGTTAGGTCAAATACCTGAAGAGTCATTTCTAGTGAAAGAGCAGGGCTAAATCACATACCAAAGAGTATTTTCTCGTGAAAGACCTGGGCTAAGTCACATACCTGAAGATTCTTTACTAGCTAAAAAGTAGGGCTAAGTCACATACCAGAAGAGTCATTTCTAGTGAAAGAACAGGGCTAAGACACATACCAGAAGAGTCATTTCTAGTGAAAGAGCAGAGGTAAGTCACATACCTGAGGAGTCTTTTCTAGTGAAAGATCAGGACTAAGTCACATACCTGAGGAGTCTTTTCTAATGAAAGAGCAGGGCTAAATCACATACCGCAGGAGTCTTTCCTAGTGAAAGATCAGGGCTAAGTCACATACCTGAGGAGTCCTTTACTAGTGAAAGAGCAGGGCTGTCACGTACCTGCGGAGTTTTCTAGTGAAGCAGGGCTAAGTCACATACCTGAGGAGTCCTTTCTAGTGAAAGAGCAGGGCTTCGTTATATACCTGAAGAGTCCTTTCTGGTGAAAGAGCAGTGCTAAGTCACATACCTGAGAGTCTCTTCTAGTGAAAGAGAGGGCTAAGTCACATACCTGAAGAATCTTTACTAGATAAAGAGCAGGGCTAAGCCATATATCTGAGGATACTTTTCTAGTGAAAGAGCATGGCTAAGTCAAATACCTGGAGAGTCTTTTCTAGTGAAAGAGCAGGGCTGTCATATAACTGAGGAGTCTTTTCTAGTGTAAGAGCAGGTCTATATCACAAATCCGTAGAGTCTTTTCAAGTTAAAGAGTATTGTTCAGTCACATATCTGAGGATACTTTTCTAGTGAAAGTCCTGGGCTGTCACATAGCAGAAGGGTCTTTTCTAGTTAAAGAGCAGGGCTAAGTCACATACTTTAGGAATCTTTTCTAGTGAAAGAGAAAGGCTCAATCACATATCTGAAGAGTCTATTCTAGTTAAAGAGCATTGTGTAGTCACATATCTGAGGATACTTTTCTAGTAAAAGTCCTGGGCTAAGTCACATACCGGAAGAGTCTTTTCTAGTTAAAGAGCAGGGCTAAGTCACATACCTGAGGAGCCTTTTTCTAGTTTAAGATCTAGGCTAAGTCACATACTTGAAGAGTATTTCGTAGTTAAAGTAAAGAGCTGTCACATACCTGAAGAGTCTTTTCTAGTGAGAGGATGGCTACGTCACATACCTGAAGAGCTTTTCTAGTTAAAGAGCAGGGCTAAGTCACATACCTGAAGTGTTTTTTTCTAGTGAAAGAGCTGGGCTAAGTCACATTCCTAAAGAGTCTTTTCTAATGAAACAGCAGGGCTAAGTCACATAGCTGAAGAGTCTTTTCTAGTAAAAGAGCATTTTTAAGTTACATACCTGAGGAGGCTTTTCTAGTGAATGAGCAGGCCTAAGTCACATACCTGAGAAGTCATTTCTAGTGAAAGAGCAGTGCTAAGTCACATACCTAAAGAGCCTTTTCTAATGAAAGGGCAGGGCTAATTCACATACCTGAGGAGCCTTTTCTAGTTAAAGAGCTGGGCTAATTCACATACCTGAGGAGACTTTTCTAGTAAAAGAGCATTTTTAAGTTACATACCTGAGGAGACTTTTCTAGTGAATGAGCAGGCCTAAGTCACATACCTGAGGAGTCATTTCTAGTGAAAGAGCAGTGCTAAGTCACATACCTAAAGAGCCTTTTCTAATGAAAGGGCAGGGCTAATTCACATACCTGAAGAGCCTTTTCTAGTTAAAGAGCAGGGCTAATTCACATACCTGAGGAGACTGTCTAGTGAAAGGACAGAGCTAATTCACATACCTGGGGAGTCTTTTCTAGTGAAAGGACAGGGCTAATTCACATACCTGAGGGGACTGTCTAGTAAAAGGACAGGGCTAATTCACATACCTGAGGAGCCTTTTCTAGTAAAAGAGCAGGGCTAAGTCACATGCCTGAGGAGTCGTTTCTAGTTAAAAAGCAGGGCTAAGTAACATTCCTAAGGAGTCTTTTCTACTAACAGAGCAGGTTTAAGTCACATACCTAAAGAGCCTTTTTCTAGTGAAAGAGCAGGGTTAAGTAACATACCTTAAGAGTCTTTTCTAGTTAAAAATCAGGGCTCAGTCACATACCTGAGAATCTCTTCTGGTGAAAGGACAGGGCAAAGTCAAATACCTGAAGAGTCTTTTCTGGAGAAAGAGCAGGGCTAAGTAACATACCGTAAGGGTCTTTTCTAGTGAAAAACCAGGACTTAGTCATAAATAGTATAGGCTGGCACTATGGACACACCAGCCTATACGACTGTCATATAACTGATGAAACATTTAATTGCAAGGGCAAAGCTAAGCCACATACATTGTACCCAATGAAAGTTTTAATGCAAGAGCAATCACATACCAATGAGTATTTTAGTGCATTGGCAGGACTAAGTCACATACATGAGGAGTCTTTTCTAGTGAAAGAGCAAGGCTAAGTCACATACCCGATAAAACCTTTTTGTTAAAGAGCGGAGCTAAGTCGCATACCTGATGAAACTTTTTAGTGCAAGAGCAGGATTAAGTCACATACCAGATGAGTATTTTAGTGCAAGAGTGGAACCCATTCACATACTCGAAAAGCTTAGCCCTTCCTGTACAAAATCGTCAGCAGCCGTCTCATCAGGATCTACGCAGTTTGATATTCAGTATTTCAGCTTTACATATAAACTTCTTTCTAATTCAAAGTTTGTTGAAATAAACAAACAATGCGGGCTACAAATGAAGTCCGACATTTGGCGCCGAAAGAATTAGACAAATTGCTTCCACAATTACTTACTGTCAATCAAAGTGAATATACCCAGGAAATGCAACAATTACGAAGCACAGCCCTCCCGAGGCACCAAAAGAAGGAGAGATGAGGTATAAATAAGATGAAAACAACTGGGACATATAAAACTTCAGACAGACAAACAAAGAAGAACTGCAACAAAGGAACCACCTTAGAACGGTCAGTAGGAGAACCACTGATGGGGATGAAACCAGTTTTATTCGCACGAAACCTCACACTTAATTCTGATGCAGCTCTAAATAACAAATTTTTGTTCAGTTTGAATCGGGGTCATCTACCTCATCTGTGAAACACCACAGTGAAACACACATAATCAAGAACAAGTCCAAGCAGACACGCAACGTTCAAACAATGTCGATTCAACGTTGATTCAACGTCAGGATGCTGAATCAACGTTGTTTCAACGGTGTATTCCCGCTGGGCTTTGATGAAACAAAGCGAAAAGCTCAATAAAATTCTGAAGCTATAACATGAGGACCATGATGTTGATTAACAACCATCACCGCGTCCAACCGTAACGCCGGATAACCGGTCGTAACGCCAGATTACGGTATTTTTCGTAGGATTCGCCGCCATTTGAAGAACCGCGTTTGATGGTGGGTAGAAAAAAAATTTATTTAAAATATAAAGCTTCGTTGATCGAATACAAATAGTAGCCTATCCGGATCTACATACATTCTTCTAACTGCCAAATCTTCAATTGATACATATACATTGCCGAAATTATCAAACACTAAAATAGAAAATTGTTGTACAGGTTCGGCCATACGATAAGGAAAACACCTTTATTCATTTTCTAAAAATTCGTTACCAACTGGTGGATGAAAATGCATTTGAAAATGACATTGGGTCATAAACTGGCCGTTCCTCAGAATGTTTTTACCGAAGAAGACTGAGGCAGAATCCAAGAAATCTAAGGTAACGCCGGATAAAACGGTATCTTCTTGATCTACAAGTGGCCAGTGTTCTCGCAGACAAACACACTTGAAAACTTTAAAAAACTTTACCTACACAGTCTAATACCAATAAATCAACACTATAAGTGGTCTTAGTTTTAGTATATGAAGTATTTGAATGTATCGATCACACTCTGTATGCTTAAAAAAGTAATTAGATCTATGTATTTTTTATCTACACCTTTTATCCAGAATTCTCGCAGATAAGCATACTTGAGAGCAGTAATTATAAAAAGATGTTACAATTAGAGTGTGCAAAGAAAAGTTGAAAGTAATCGTTGAAAGTTAATAAATTGTTCAAGTAGTTTGCCCCTCTCTGGATTCCTTTAGAAAATGGGGTAATCATATCGTTTACCTCAGTTTTGTTTTAATATCTTGCCCTCAATTTTATTCAATTACATTTTACCTTTTATTTTAAGAAGCCTTAAGCATAGTTAACATTGAATGGAGAGGCATAAATACATACCATGAAGTAATGTATTCAATAAACGGTGATAGTTTTAGTTGTAAAATTAGTTTAATTTAAATTACTGTGTGGGACGCATGTACCCGGAGGAGTGAATAATGTGTTAAACGTCTGATTCGACTGTGCATAGCATTTGTATATTAAAATTGTTATCGTGGCAGGATGCAGTTGCAGCTGTTACAGTTACTCTGATTCGTCTTTCGCCAGAATAATTCCAATCATCGTCTAAATATGTTGAGTATAGTATTTCATTATTTCTGTATTTTAGATCCCTGTATAAAACATGACATCACTACTTGATAAATCCCCTCTCTCTCCATATATAATCTCAAACGCCCGCGTCCGTTTTTGCTCAGCTTATATGGTAACGGTTTTGAAGCGCTTTTGCGCAGATGTCGTGTGGGCGATGTGCAAGCAGTACGTGTGTTTGTTTATGGATGACAGGCGTTGATGGTGATCCCATAAAGCAAACTTAACGTTGTCAATGAGCTACTGGAGATATATCATTCGGAAGTTCTTGGTCACCCGACCGCCGTACTCTCCCGACCTGAGCCCTTCCTCCCATTCCGACCGCCTTTCCCCCGCCCACCTCATTTCGATTTGTTTTTAAAATTGAGGGTACCACTACGTTGAATTAGCTACGACAGTTTGGATGAACTAGAGTGTACCGTAAACGGGAGGTCCGACGGATCAACTTACGTTGCTTAGAAATCGGCATCGAAGCGTTGCCAAGGAGATGGAATTTTGCCATTCAAACTTGGGAGATTACATTTAGGGAATATAAACAAATAAGGTGTTTATAATACAATTAAAATAAGTTATGAGGCACTGATCAGTCATTTTTTGACTAACCCTCGTAGTTCAGTTTCCAGGATTGTTATTGAATTTTAATATAATTACTCGTTCTGTCTTTGTTCTGTGGTAAATGACAGTCCAAAACCGTTACCGTTAGACTAGGACTAGAGTAAAAGACTTGGGCTAGCTGATAACCTTCTCCACCACGAACCTTACACACTAACTTGAATTCTGCTACTTTAGGATTAAATGATTTATGTTTAAAAATTGCAAACATAGACTATTGGTCAATAGGAAATTCACGCATAGATTTCAAATAACTTCCAACAGAACGATGCTGCCATTATACTTATAAAGATTTGCGATTGCCTGCCTCGCTTTGAATAGAGTCAACAATTTGCTCTGCTTGTCTTTTCTGCCCACTAGGTTTATGTTATGTCGGAGCTGTAATTATGAGTCCATGAACTTGATTCAAACTCCAAAACGCTATGTACGTTTGCACTATAAAGAGTAAACGGGACGTTTCAAGGGCGTGCCACAATCACATGTAATGCTTTGCAATATAACCCACATGGAAGCATATGACAGGAACCACAATAGAATCACATTTTTTGCGGTCATAAGCATAAATCAGTGTGTGATTCATTTTAAACTCCTGTTTACAGCTGGCTTACCTTCACACTTGGTTCAGGTGTAATTCATAAAAGCATATATTGCAGAAAAACCTTCAGAATGTGTGTAATTATAGATATATAATTATACTTGCATATACCACATAAAACAAATTGAAGTTTCTTTCAAACTGCCAGTGATTTGGATGCCCTAGACGTTTGACTTGGATGGTTTGTGATCAACAGAAATAGTTCTGTGTAACTGCGGCTTCACAGAGAACGGGTTCAATTAAAGCTATTGGTCAACTGTATTTATAATTATGAGAGCTGGGCTGCGTTCAGTTGTACAAAATGACAGACCCCTGTACCTAGTGACGAGCGCCAACAAGACCATGGATCCAGGGCAAAACAGGCGCAAGTAACTTGCACTTCTGAACGCAGCCTAAATACTACATTATTTACATTACGTTCAAATATATTTTCAGGTATCGATCAGAATCCCGGTAAGTGCCACATACGTTGCAAGAGCTTCGATACTGCTTCGTCCTTGCGACCTACTGTAGCTGGAACTGAGGGAGCATCCTTGCTTCTGTAGTTCAGTTCCCAGGGTTGAAAACTGTCAGGGTGCATCGTGGCTTTGTAGCTGAACTCTTCAGGCTACCCAATGGCTATTGTAGTTGACTGCTAGGATACACACTTATTTTGTGGTTGAGCTTTCAAGGTGCACCCAGTATATGTTAGGGATCACTATAGATCACTTTGAGCATACGCTCGGATACAAGAGTGTGCATGTGCACTCAGTGCACACTGGGTGGATCGGCCCCTGATTTATTTTAGAATTATACATGTACAGAGTGTACTACTTTAAGTATGCTAGGGCTATACGGTCGTATTTTCCATCAACAGTGTTCCAAGATGTACATACATCCAGTCTCTCCAGAGACAACACAATTATTAA
The DNA here is from genome assembly GCA_964016985.1 of Anodontia alba. Lineage (NCBI taxonomy): Eukaryota > Metazoa > Mollusca > Bivalvia > Lucinida > Lucinidae > Anodontia > Anodontia alba. The sequence continues at coordinate 78,661,481 of OZ024829.1, forward strand.
AATTAGACAAAACGTTTTAAACTACTGTGATCGCCAGGATGCTTACTGTGATCGCCAAGACGCCCTGGACTTTTCTTTTTCCTTTTTTAGCAACTGAGCATTTTATTACAAAACAATCCTAGCAGGAACCGTGTAAAGTGAATCTGTTTACCTCAACATCCACTCCCTTTGTAACATTATGTTACAACTTCGTTGGCGCGACGTCGCATGCACCGTTGTTTACCTGCTCGTCACTGACGTCATAATTGATATCCGGGAAACAAGACGCAAAACATGCATGTAATAGCCAAGATGATTTCTTACATTTGCAAATATTACATTTGCAATTATTGTTATTTTCGTTTACTATTTATTGTAGCTGTACATATAATCGACAAGGCAAAATACTGTTTCCGCGTATTTTTGAACAATGCAGCATTTTGCGTGATACAAAAATGGCGAACCTTATTAGTCAAAATGGCAAAATGGTAAAGCAAGTGAGTTTTGCTTGTCGTATTTCATAAATTTCGGCACATCCTCGACAAAATCAGTTCCACAACATCACAGTAGGAGGAAATATATAATGCACACTGAGGCGGAAATCGGTGTCATGTGATGATATCTGTTAATTTGCACATGGCCCTGTTTAAGGTAAGTACGTAACATTGAAGAGCAGGTGTGAATTAGGAGACACGAACCAAGTAACATAATAAAGTAGATACAGAAACATTAGGTCCCAGCCTTGTGCACTTTATGCCAAACGACCGCCGCACCAAATAGTAAACACATCAAACCTGTGGATAAAAGTACACAGATTTATTTATATATTTTTTCAAGTATACAGAGGTGCTTGATCTTGTATGTGATCGATACATTCAGATACTTCATAAACAAAAACTAACTAAGACAATTTATAGTATCGATTACTTGATATTATTGTTTTTATATGGTATATGCAAGTATAATTGGCTATAGCCTGGATATTATGCGGCAGACTGCATGCCTAGTTGTAAACTCAATCATTGTTGATGGCTATGCTTCACTCTTTAATATCACGATGGCGGTTCGGGCCTCAGACTCAATGACGGTCTCTTCGTAAAACTTTAACCAGTGGGTTGGGGCTTGACGATATGTCTTTGGCTTGGCCCGCCGTGGTTCAACTACTGGTTTTCATTTATTCTGGCATACAGTAGAATTAGCCATGAGTACTCGTCTTTGTTTATTATAGTGATTAATTTGATTTTTATGTTTTCGCTTATATGCATTGACTGAGTTGGGAGCCTTTATGCGAACCGAATTTTTATGTGTTTCTGTATTAAGAGTAGCATCGGGACCCAGGGTGAAGTTAGCTAGCTGTAAAAGTGCTTTAAACCCCGCGGTGGTTTGCTCTACTGATCGTTCTAAGGCGGTGGTCCCGGTGTTAGTCTTACTCTTTGTTGCTTTGTGGTTTATTCTACGAGGCGATTTGTTGTGTGTCTTTCCGTGTGTCATTTTGTTCTTGTGTTTTTCAGTCCTTTTAGTGTTGCGATTGCCTCGCTTGGGGAAGAGAGAGCTAATTTTAGTGCTTTTCGTACGTTTGTTCGGTTTGTGCTTGTTTAGATTTGTCGGTTTCCTCTTCCTCTTGGGGTCTGGGAAGGGCTGCGGTTTGTGATTGTGGCACTCCCTGGACTTTTCTCTTACCTTGTTTTGGTATTTGACTGTGCAGGTAAAGATTTATTTTTTTCAAGTGTGTTTGTCTGCGAGGATCTAGCCAGTTGTAGATCTAGAAGATACCGTTTTATCCGGAGTTACCTTAAATTTCGTGGATTGTGCCTCGTTCATTGTTTCCTCGATAAAAAAATCTCAGCAACGGCCGGTTTATGGTAGAAGGTCATTTTCAAATGCATTTTCATCCACCAGTTCTTCATGAATTTTAAGAAAATGAAAGAAAGTACGAACCCGTTTGGTAAGAATGCTTTTTTATCGTAAGGCCGAACTTGCACAACAATTTTCTCTTCGAGTTTTGTCAGTTCAGGAAGGTATATGTATCAATTGAAGATTTGGCAGTCTGAAGAATGAATGTAGACCCGGATAGGCTATTTTTATGTTCGATCAACCTATCCTAATATTTTAAATAAATGATTTTTCTACCAACCGTTAACTGGGTTCTTCAAATAGCGGCGAATCCTACGAAACATACCATACTCCGGCGTTATTAGACCGAAAATCCGGCATTACGACAGGTTATCCGGCGTTCCGGTTGGACGCGGTTGGTTGGTTGCGCACAGTTAGTCGCAGAATATTTATGCTGTAACCCATCTTTTTATAGCAAGTGACAATCTTTTGAAATTCCATAGAAAATTATGTTTTAGCTTTTTTTCTGAATTTATAGACTATGTCACCATAAAATTCAGGTTCAGGCAGACCTTTTTGCTTTTTTGAAACCAACTTTATATTTGGACATTGATTGATCATTCAGAATGATTGCGATAAAGTTTAGAAAATATTTTAGGTAGTTAATGATTATGGTGCCCTTGCCTAAGAAGTTTGGGGGTTGACTTTTTTTATTTCTATTAGTGAACTTATTAACTGGACTAGATGCTCTAGCAAAACGGTTTATCTGAGAAATATATACATAATAGGAAGAAGCACGAGAGACATCGCTATCCAAAAATGTCAGTTTTGTCATAAGTTTTAGCAGCGACTATGTCATTAGATATTGGAAATAAAAAATAAAAAATAAAAACTGTGCTTCGGTGTTGGAGGTATTAGTTTTATTTGACTGTGGTCCATTGGATATATTGTATCAACCATTTGTTCAACTTATTTATTATCAATATTAAGCAGGACGAAATATCAAGACGTTGAATTGAATGGTTCAATAATATTAGCCTGCCTTTCCTGAGAAAGGGATATCAGAAACAGATCTGCAAAGGAGGGGGACACAATTTGTACACAGGTATACATGTATCGACAATTTGTTGGTATAATTGTATAATTTAGTGCAAAACCAAATAAAGCTAATTTCAAGAACAAACGTTCTGACGAGATCATAAAGTATAATGTTTATGATCCTCAGAAGTGCTTACCCAGCTAGCATTCTTTATAAATCTATAGCGGGCCGTTATCGGCCCGTCAGCTACCCTGACGGGCCGATAACGGCCCGCTATAGATTTATAAAGAATACTTACTGGGTATGTGGCAGTGTTGTATACAGCATAAAAATCATATGCATGGCCAGATCTAGATTTATGTTTATTTAAAACAACACCGGAATTATTTATTGACCAAAAGTTTTAACCGGCTCTTTCATAAAATGTCTCACATTATTTAACTACATGCTTTTTAATAGCAGTAAGGAAAGAAGTTAATAATTTTGAGAGTTCATTCGTAGTGCATAAAGTAGTGTTTGCAATAAGCATGCTTTGTATGGCTTTTATGGACCTTCAGTAACGTAAGGAGCTTGTCCTGATTCTCTTCAATATTAATCGCAATTCTGACAGACTGAACACCATGGTTGTCAATAATAGACTTCTCAACCATGGAAGTATGCGTGTACGTTTTAGTACTGTCAAGTTCCTTTCTTTTCTTTTTTTTAAAGTTTTGACAAAGTGCAAACGTCACACAATTACAACATTGTTTACAGCCTTGTCAGGTGTAACAAAACATATTTCCTATGGAAGTCTTGGATACCTTGCTTAAGATGTCGAATAAAAAATTTAGATTTACGCGGTAAAATGTTTGGGTTATTACAGTAAAGTGAAATATATAAATCGATTATTTTAAGAATATTTAACTTACACTCACTTAAAGTATTAGACTCAGCATTTTCTTGTTTACACCAACGTTTGCAGAATTCCTGTAAAATTTTTGCAATTTGTAAGCGATATTAATTGAAGTCAGTATGGCAGGGAAATATATAGCTGGGTCCTGTACAGAAAATAAATCGACTTATACTATCTGAAATGATTTTAAACTCCCAGAAATAACATGACTAGCTGCAGGATAACAAAATTTAGAATCTTTGTATTTTCAGGAATTGGGTGTGTTAAATTTCAATATCAAGATCAGAAACAATTTTATTGAAATACAGTACTTCGATTGCGGTTATTATACTTTTTAGCAAATTATGGGTGATTCCGTATTCAAGAAAATAGCAGTGATAGGCGAAACAACATATTTATCTCTAAATATATATATATATATATTTTTTTACATCAGGTAAATCGATAAACTCGATCCCCTTGTTACTATAAGGAATTTTAATAAAATGTCATGTGATTAATATCTGAGTCAATGTAAGGCCTAAGAGGATGCTGCAGATAGCCTCGAATGAGAAAACCCGCCTCATAAAAGGCGTGACCAGTGCCGTAGAGTTCATCAACTTCCGAGTCTAATTTACGTAAAAAAGAAACAGAGAGATGTATCTATCAGATAACATAGGATGTCGTTCCAATTGTTTAAAAATGTTGCTAAGTTCAGAAAGCGGCATATCAATGCGAGATTTGTGTTTTACACAACCGTACACTCGAGAACCATGAAATCTGGTTTTTCGTTTTCTAATTTCAACCATAGAAACAACATCAAGATCTGGTAATTTAGAAATATTTTCCTAATGATATAAATTATCTTTTAAACCAGTGAAAACGCAATTTGTTTGTAAAACCTTTATCCATTTTAACTAAATTTCAGGCCTTTAAATGATTTTAATGTAGAAGATGCATTCTTATTGTAAATATTTGTTTTCCACTGGTTGAATCTAATGTCGTAAGGAAAACGACCGGTATGTTTAAAATGCGATACAGAAAATTATTACATTTTTGGAATGTTTTTATTATTTATAGAAATATTTACGGAATTTTATTCTGATGGTTCGATCGATTTTTCTGACATTGTATTCCACAGTGTTTAGCATTTCAAGACATAACATAAATAATGTCTACAGAATATCAATCTAAGCAAATCATATTACTAATACTAATCCGCCTCCCATTAATATATCATGTAATGGTAGACTTACAACATAAATTCTTGCAACAACTACACCTCATGGCTTTGTACTTACTGATTGTGGGGTGGGATACATTCCAGGCCTTCTATACGTTTTTACATACTTATAAAAATAGAAGATTTGAGATTCTGATTTTAAGATCATTCCGCGAAAAAAAAATATTTGTATTAGCTGTCCCATGGAAAAATAAGTTTTTTTTTTCTGAATGTATAGACTGCATGTATATCACCGAAGGCAGCATAGCTTTAAACTTAGCAAGAGATGACGGAATCCGGACATAAAAAGGTGAAATCTTAATGTCTTTATAGAATGTTTGTAGTATATTAATTTACTCTATTTCTAAATGATCAAATTTTTAGCCACAACATAAAATAAGCGTACCTTCTGACATGTGCGTCCAACGGATAGTCTAATTAGCCTGCGCATCCGCGCAGTCTGACCAAAAATTTCGTTGTTCGCATGAAGAAACATTGCACCCTCAACTATCCAATAAAGATTGAACTTCAGTGAAGTTGCTGTCGCATCTGCACCCTCACCCCCTGCCATAAATAAATAAATAAATAAATGAATAAATAAAAGTAATTTCTATTTCAGGTAGGAGAAATTAATATAGGAATTTCATCAAAATCACATACATATTCTCATATGATGTATGTGAAGAGGCGAACAAAAGTTACCTACCGTCTTTACACTTTCATAAAATTTCAGATAAGAAAATGACAAAGATAACAAAGCAGAAAATAAAAAAAAATAAAAAAATATTTCTAAACTATATGTACATCTTCAGACCCTGGAGAAAACGTGCAAAGTTTCAATTGTATGAGGAGCTGCGATCACAAGATACCCACTGTCTAAACATCTGAGGTAATAAAATGGCAAAGTTCACAAAGTAGAAAAACGTGACAAAAATAATGCAAGGATTATATCTAAAGCATATGCACGTCTTCAGACTATGGCAAACACGTTATAAAAAAAAATAAATAAAATGATTGGTATAAAATTGTATGAGGAGTTGTGCTCACGAGGTACCCAATGTCTATATATTGAGGGGGAAATGAAAAAAAGTTCATATGTAGTAAAAATGACAAAAAATGATCTAACAATTATATCCAAACTACATGCAATTCCTCACACGATTAAAAAAAAACAAAAAAAAAAAAAAAAAAAAAAAAAAACATGTGTAAAGTTTCAAAACGATGGGTATAAAACTGAAAGATTTGCGCTCACAAGAGATACCCAGTGTCTATATATTTAGGGAAAGAAATGACTAAGTTCACAATGTTGCAAAAGTGACAAAAATGATCTTACAGTTATACCCAAACCACACGCACATCCTCATACCAAGAAGAAAATATATGAATAATAAGTTTCAAACAATCAGTAGAAACTGTAAGAGGAGATGCGCTCACAAGTCACCCAGGGTAAATGTTGACATTTGTACGAACAGACGAACGGACGGGAACTTGCACGCCTACATTTTTGTAAGTCGCCTGTGATAAAGCAGGCGCGACAAAAATGCGCTCAGTGAAGCTTCTGATTGGACAGCGCGAATGTGAGAACTGATCTGAATCCGCTTGGAGCGGGTATCAGATCGTACCTTGTCTGACTTTAAAGAGATTTCATCACGTCGTCAGATCTCTCTAGAATCCTAAAAACAAAATATAGTTCGTTGCCCTCAACATTAATCTGCCCATATGTTTAATATAGACTGATCTTTGTAAAGCACAATTTAGTATTATTCAATGTAATGTGTTCTTTTAAAAGTATGGCAAAACAAATTTACACCTCATGCATGTTTAAAGCAAACGTAAACAACTCAGTTTTCTTAAAAGTGTAGCGGGACCACGTCCAGTGAAACATATGTCGGGTTTAAGCACCCAAATGATTTTCCTACTGACCTTTCTAAGGCGGTTTTTCATTTGCAAGTAGTCAACTTCTTAATGATGGCAAGTCTGTTTGGTAAAAACTCCAATGCACTCCGGTGACCGGCCTTAATGGTCATGATATAGTTTTTAGTTTTAGTGGATTATCAAAGAGAATAATAAGTATAAACATTTAGTCACTGGAGACTGTAGCCAGTCTACTGTCGTGTGTGTTCGCTCAATATCTATATGATGTAGAGCATTTATATAATACACAGATTTACATTTTATGATGACCTAATATTCATATTAATACATATCCTGTATGCATGGTCACTCCTGTCTTATGTTGTTGCGTACGATTTAAAAGTGTTACATTGTATAATGTTCACTTTGCTGGTTCAATTATTATGCATGCGAATTGGTATAAGTTCGCCATATAATCAAAGCACTGAGAATGCTGATGGGGTGGTTGGGATTTACGCTGACACCTTAGCGATACCCGATGACCACTTTTTGGTCCTTTTCGGTGACACCTATTACCAAACACTCTGTGTTGCGTGTTTTACTGGCGTATTCATATTTGCCTGCCGATATTATATAAAATATGATTCAAATTGTATTTCTTCAAATGTTTGAAGTTTTCTTTGGTTTTGTTTATTTAGTCGCTTTTAATAAGCATCAGAGTATATAAGGCTAACATGTTTGAATGCAACATTTAGCGGTATTAGCATCAGCGTCAGCAGAGAACTATTTGTTAGAAAGTTTTTAGGTGATAACAGGAAAACGGATTGTCGAGATGCGGTAAAGTAAATCTGGTGATGGTTTGGCACCCGCTTCCCCAGAAAAACAAGCGTAAATCCCAACCATCCCTTCAGCACTCACAGTGTTTTGATTATATGACGAACTTATACCAACTCACATGCATAATAATTGAACCGGCAAAGTCAACATCTTATCATGATCTTACACAGTGTTTCAGACAAAAGGTTAAGAACACCAGCGATCTAAGGGTCTCACTTTCGGACTCGTTCGCTTGATTTATAGAGTAAAGACAAAGCATCAGCAAATCCAAATACAGTTGACTGTCGTTATCTCGACCTCGCTTATCTCAAATAACCGCTTATCTCGAAGTTAAAATCTGGTCCCTGCCTAAACATGAACATCTAACAACAGGTAAAAATATTGTGTAAAAGAGGAGCAATTTCTCTTCTTTTCCACAATATTTTCAATATATCTCTAACTTCAAAAGTCCAATTATATATATATATATATATATATATATATATATATATATATATATATATATATATATATATATATATATATATATATATATATATATATATTTTTTTTTTTGTTAAATGTGGTTGTTCGAGTATTTTTCCCTCAATTCTGCAAATCAATGTCGAGGTACATATATCTCGAAGTGTTTCATAGAGTCCCTTGGATAACGAGAGTCGAGCTTTAGCTTAAACCCATTTATGCCTTGCACCCCATAAAATGGATATTGACAAACAGTGTAGACCCCGATCAGACGCCACAGAACGCGGGGTCTGATCAGGGTCTACCTTGATGGCAATTCGGAAAGCAATTAATATAACACATGGTACACTGTAGCAATATAAAGTAACCAGACACTCCTTGTAATGAAAATGAACCAGTCCAAATAGTTAATACAGAAGAATCGCATCGGTATAAATGAGAAAAACAAATAAAGTTTTCGTTTGTCAAATGCGTTTGCGCTTGATTAGCTTGTGACACTATTACTCAACAATACTCACTAAGAACATGTACTGGGGATTCCTTAAACCCTAAAGCATACAAAACATGAGGAAATACCCCTACCCCTTATGCGAAAAAGGACGTTCCAATTCAGTTTGTACAATAACAAGTCTATATAATGTGTACCCCACGTCACCCCATAATATACAACGAAACCAATGGTATACCAAGGGAACATTTCTCAATCAGAGACGAAGTTGGAGGGATTGTTCGTCAGTTTGTTGTCACTCCTTTCTTGTCAGCAAGTTATCTCAAACTCTATTTCAGGTAGGACCTGGATACATAGTGAGCTTATTAGTACGGACTATAGTACTCAATTTTTGCTCACCCTAGCATCGGAAAGATATAGGATTTACTTCAATATAGGATTAAAGCTTGGGCAGGTACTTTTCACTGACCGTTCCAAGGTGGTTCTTCTGTCATGGATTATTTTTGTTATAGTTCGTCTTTGAATGTGTGTGTCGCTTACATCTTTTTGTTTTGGATAGACATTTGGCCAATTTGTGGGAAAGTAGCTGTCCGTTTGGCTTTCTGTTAGTAATGTTTCCATTAGGGTCCAGTTTTTTTGTTTATGTTACTTTCCCTTTGATGTCTCTGATGGGAGGTGTGGGATAATTGTATCGATTCCTGGTCATTGCCTTCCTTTCTATTCCTGTCTAACATCAATGTTTGAATATCGCATGCAAACTGCGTTTCAAATAAACCTTCTACCGTTTTCTCTTGCCTTTATTAGAAGGTATACACAACTAGATTAACACCAAAAAATGTTCAATTTTTATTCCAATATGGTCGCTACAATAAACCTGTACGAAAACGTTTGATTGCTAATTGTATGAAACATTTTAAATTTTATCAGACATCTCTTTTTTTCTTAATAAAAATAAATTCATATAGACCACAGTTGTGTATTTAGGTAAGTCTTAAACATACATGCTGAGGGGAATTGCCGCGCATTTCTTCATGTCCATAATTTCAACAATTAACTGAAGTAATTTCCGCAAAATAAATTTTTCATTAAAATTCCATAAAATAGACGCCATTTTACAAAGCGCGACAAGAATTTTAAACAATCAGTTCTAATCCATATTTAGACGTCAGCTGTATAGATAATTTTTTTTTTCGCGCGTTGGGCGTTGTATATTGGGTGTATTTATGAATGTATAACTGCCTCAATGTGTTTCATAACAAAACTCTATCGTGTTTCCCATATTATATGGTGAACATGCCTTAGCTTACATTTCTCTAGGTAAACGGGTACTGCTATAAACCTTCACAGAGGCGCTTTTATTGAATTCCCAGAAGATATGTTTTAGTGAAGGAATGAGAAAATAGCTTTTGTTTGGTTAACTTATTCATGACTTGTGTCCCATAAAAGAGACATTGGCAAACATTGTGGACACAGATCAGACGCCGCAGAACTCGGCGTCTGATTAGAGTCTATATTGTTTGCATTGAAAATAGGCATTTTTATAAATCATGGTAGTAACAAAAAATAGCCAGACACCCCTTCTGTTGCAAAATGACTTGTCCAAAGAGTTGAGGTAGCAGTCCACTCGGCATTAATGGGTTAAACGTATTGACCAAGCTATAGGTTCCGCATTGAAATATACGTCTAAAATATGTGCTAAAATAATAACGCTTTCTGACATGCGTCAAACGAAGACTCAAACCATTCCACACATCCCACCGTCGAATCAGAGTCTTTGTTCTTCGTATGAAGAAACTTTGAATCCTTGGCCATCAGCCTGTATGAACAGGCTGATCTAAATCTTCGCTAGGCCTACATGTCCAAACGTACGTTGTCTGACGTTGTGGCTCATTTTATACTAGTCTATAAGCGGACAATGATGCCTCTGATACTTCTGTAACACTTTGGCTTATTTTTCTTACAAATGTAATCAAACCGAAAAAACAAGTGTTATACCTTACATGATAAACTTAGTGTTATTCGTTTAAGAAATGTCGTCACTGTTTTGAACTGTCGAGGAATTGTGAAAACATTTGTTTTGCTTAATGTCTTACGGGGTTTAGTAGATATTAAGCAAAGAAATGTTTCTGTCGTGCCAAGAGTTATAAAAACAGTAATTGATATTCATCTGTTTACACTTTAAAAATCCAATGCATATTTGATTAAACTGCTGGTCCCATAAGCACTATAGTCAAGGTAATGTTGAATATAATCATCACATTACGAAAACATGCCTATTCAAATATATAGAAAATTTTAACACCAAAAAATGAAAATTTTCAGATATAAAATTCTAATATATTTTTCATACATCAAAATATAGATTGTGGATACTCGTTAGAACCGCTTCGGCGAGGCGGTTCTAACGAGTACCAACAATCTAGGTTTTTGAGAAGAAATAAGAAAAATAATGTATACCTTTAGACATGTTTTCGTGATGAACAGACTCCGGCCACATCAGATGATATGAGCCGTAATGTCCGAAAACGTACCTTTTGATATGTGCGCTAAAAAGGCTCAAATAAGTCTGCGTATCCGCGCAGTCTGATCAGAGTCTTCGTTGTCCGCATGAAGAAACGCTTCATCCTTGGTTATCCAAACTACAACCCGTGGAGATTCTGATCACTGTATGAATGCACAGGCTGATCTCTGAGTCTCCGCTGTGCGCCGATGTCCGAAGGTACTTTTTCTGACGTTGCGGCTCCTTTCAAGAACAACCGTTTACGAACTAGCAGATGTACTGTACCACTAAGCCAATATTCAGTTTAGGATTTCTGGACTCTTCAACGCCAACATTATCTCTACCACGTCTTCATAGATTCCTCTAAACCCTTCGCTAGGGTAGGTCATGGACCACTCTGTGGGCATATATCATCAATTGCCGTCTGGTCTATAGCATTAAATGTTCCTAATCGTCCCGAAGCTGGACCTATGCGAACAGTGTAGACCGATCCGACTCAACAGATGATTTCATAGTAACCTAATATGCATTTGTGTATTTACTATTTACATCTTAGACTATGTCTTTATTTAGAAGCTTCAAACCGTATTTAGCTTAATTAGTAGGGCAGTCATTTGTTAGCTAACAATGTAGACAAAGATCAGTCTCTACAAAGCACGACGTCTGAGCAATGTTTGTACTGGTTATAACAGAATCAAAACCTTGCTAGATAGTTCATAAGGTAGTAACACAGACTTGGGCGAATTTTAATAAGTATATCTTATTTGACTGTCAGTCGCTGTATGTGTATGCATAACTGGACCCAATTAAGATATATTTGAAAATATTAACCGCTTTGTTCCTCGTTCGATGCAGTCAAAGGTCAGCGAACTGTGACTTCAACATTTGTTCTAGAAATTATAATATGTGGTGTTTATGGTATGATTAGTGCTTATGGTATGACAGAACAAATCCACATACAAGAGCTTCCACTATTTTTTTAGTGTACTCTTGTTTTGGCAGCTTAATACAAAATAGCGTGTACAGGTACCTAACTCGGAGACATGTTATAAAAGTATTATAAAAACTCGTTTACAATTCGTTGATATCCTAAAAGGAGTAACATTTCTTTGAAAGCCTAAAAGTAGTAAAGGAAACTCGGAAAATGCACAGAAACGCATAATCTACGAATCTTGTAAGAACAACACTAGACTTGTTTTGAGTATTCTTTGTCTCCGAAGGCAACTTCTTAGACTTTAATTATACATTCTATGCGGACAGGGGTAATAACAAAACATTTTCCGAGGACTGACTGCCTCGACATACGTACACACAAGCAAATGAACCACAACGTCAGACACGTGCCGTCAGACAGACTCATATCAGCGTGAGCATCCGCGCAGTCTGATCATAGTATTTGTTGTCCGCATGAAGACACGTTGTAACCTTGGCTATTCAAAATGTGCCCAGAGAAGATTCTGATCAGACTGCGCGAATGCGCAGGCTGATCTGAATCTTCGCTGGGCGCAGATCTCCGAAGGTTAAGTTGTGTGACGTCGTGGCTCGAATAACGCTTAGGCAATGGATGATAATATAGTTGACGTTGATAAGATATGGATAGCCTTGGGACAATTAGGGCGGTTTCAGATGAAACAACTGCTGGTGATGTTGATAAGCATTTGGTCGTGTGGCTTCCACGTGCTTTCAATCGTCTTTATAGGTAATGCACACGTTTTGTTCTCGCAACCATTTTACTATTGTTTTCCTTAAAGTTGTGTGATTTTCTGTACATTCCGTATGATTAATAGTAAGTGTCAGTATTAGTGTATATCTCTAGTTGTCATCTTACATAGCCGTAGGCTTGACACAGTCTTGTCCCATACCGTGCTGCAAATGTTTCTGATCTGGGTATACTGAAAGGATACCCACACTTGTGCACTCGTTATTACATGTGTATTTCCCTCGTTTTTGTTCTCAGATTTTATATATATACTCAGAGACTGGTACCAAATGTGGTTATTGCAGGGGTAGGATTTGATAACGTTTACCATTTACCGAAAGCCGTTAAATTAGAGTACACGTTGTTGGCACATGAGCCTATTTGATCGGATAGGGTTGAGGCTGGAAAACACCCTGAAAACAAATAAAAAGTTGACATGTGACTCTTATTTATGGTGAATAATTTCTCTGATTGACCTTGATTTGGGATGAACGAAGGTTTTTGATAAAGAACATTCCATCCCCTGTCGGACAACCTACAGCTAAAGCTGGGCCTAGTTTCTGGAAGTCCTGCGTTGCTATTATATAAGCCTACCCTCTGAAAGCGTATAGAGACACGGTCCTCACGATACAGGTTAAGAGGACTAGATACGCTTGAAAAAGAGTTCCGGCCATTTTATACGAGGGAAACATATTTTGTTATCTCATCTTTTGTTTTTCAGGACACCCACACCTTCTTAAAAGAAGTCCACTCTGAAATACTCTAAAATGAAACATGCTCCTTATTGGAGTAAATGTTCATATTTTACAGCAGGCTCCATTTCAGAAGAAAATCAAATAATTTGACAAAAGTGCCTTCCATCGAAGTGTACTCATCCCTTTTAGTATAAACAGCTAACACGTTTTTTGAAACTGACGGCATGATGGTCAACATCATTCTGTATAACAGGTGTCAAGAATATATTTCGCACAGTTTGCTCGCTTACATGTCCTAATGGGCTTTTTTTTTTATTCATTTTCCTAAATACTGAGATCGACTGTGTGTGTTCATGTAATACACCTTATCATAGCTCTAGATAAATGCGTGTAGCCACATAAGATGCTTCTTGTTTTTCTAAAAAATCATCGATACGCTTCAAAGGGGTACTCACACCAAATGTTTTCGTAAAAAAAATAAGAAAATAATCGATAATTTTTATTGAAAAAAAGAACGCATCTATTATTGAAATATATTTTATAGGACGGAAAATTTATATTTCTATATCTATTTATATCATGATTTCAACTGGAGTTCCGGTTTTGAAAATAAATAGAGGAATGGAGACACTGAACCTTTGGTATTGGCGTAGTCCACCAATGCTTTCTTGCTAGTTGCCTTCGCATTAAAAATTTGATCAATGAACAGTAATCCTGACCAGAGTGCAGATATTCAAACAGGCTGGTCAAGATTTGAGCCACGCCATATGAGAAGTGGTCTACGGGACATACGTGAACATCGAATGCCCATATTAGTCTGAATACCACCTTGTCTAATCAATTGTTTAGGTTTTGCTAATATAATCTTCAGTGTCTAGTTCAGTCGAGCTTCAATGGTGCAAAATATTTGGGAACGTTCGGAATTTCTTACCGACATGGGTAGTTCGAGCAACTGCCGGTAAATCAAAACGCCAGGTCAGGAGGCAAATGGGAATAGTTTAGGGGCGTCCTTTCGATCTTCTATAAAAAAAAAAATGGTATGTTACGTACATGTACATTCTCACTTCATTGTATAAGAGGAGCGAAAGTCCTGATCTGACTGTAGATGCGCAGAATTGTTTTGGGTCTTTGCTTTTCGCATATGTTCCGAGGACATTTTTTCACGGAATGGTTCGTCTTTATTCTACATTCTGTTTACAATTTCAGTCCTTAGTTCTCACTACAAGACAAATGTTGCATATTTCTATATTTGATCACGGGCTATTAAAGTGTTCACTTATCTTATTTCTATTATTTTTCTCTTGTAATACATGTATTATTCCCAGTTTCCGATAAAATAGCACACAATGTTGTTGAACTGGATTGATTTAAGAAGGTCGGATACACTTGATAAATGTTCCGCTATTTTGGACCAGGGGCACTTTGTAACTTCCTATTGGCTTTCCTGTACAAATACATTCGCAAAACGGCTCTGCAAGAGCAACAGATGTTGTCTTTTTATAGGAGACCCTTCAAGGGTACAAAATAATCGGACAGAGACATCTCCCCTGAAAGTGTTAGCAATAATTTGTTGACAAATATCTATAGATTAACCCATTAATGCAAAAAATCACAACTGCAGCAAATGACTTTGTTTAAATATGTGTATATCCTTCATAGAAAATAAGTCTCGACATTGCATATGAATCATGAAACCAAGACTTGTTTTAAGCATACGAAACACACATGAAAAAAAAGTCTTGTTTTGGTGCTTTAACAGGTAAATCTGCATTTAAGGTACATTGTCTATTTCGCCAAGTTTGTTGGTGACGTTTTTATTCTTCAAAGTACGTGACGTACATGTAATAGCATTGATGTGCCTTTAAGAGGAATCTGTACGCCTTCAGGAGAGGCAACTGTCTTAAAATTGTTTTGCCTTCCTTTAAAAACGGGATCTACTCTAAAAGGAAAGAATTTACTCCCCTTTTAAGTGTAGACCCCTCTTAGAAAAGTCGTCTTATACAGGAAGCAGACGTATTGGCTCCATTGTAAAATCTATTAGATGTATCCAGACGCTTTATTACACATATATATCGGGGCACATGTCCTACAATATTGCTTTCGCGCAGTCTGATCAGAGCCTTCGTTTGGTACTCTGTGATTAGCCAAGGAGCAAGACGTCTTTAGGCGGATTCCAAAGTACAGTCGACTCTCGTTATCTCCAAAATCCAAGGGACTCTATGAAATACTTCGAGATATCCGTACTTCGACATATCAGATTTGCGGAACTGAGGAAAACAATTAATCGAACAACCACATTTAACAGAATGAAACTTTAATTTGACTCCCAAGTTAGAGATATATTGAAAATATTGTGGAAAAGAGGAGAAATTGCTCCTGAGGAGCAATTTTTCCTCCTTTCCACAATATTTTGTTGCCTGTTGGTAGATCTCTGTGTTATAACAGGGACCAGATTTTCACTTCGAGATAAGCGGTTATTCGAGATAAGCGAGTTCGAGAAAACGAGAGTCGACTGTATCTGATCAATCTGCTTGGATGCACAGGTTTATATGAATAGTCGCTGAATGCACAGGCAATATTTTAGGAAAAGTTTGTCCCCGGCTCATATGTATACGTAAACAAA
The DNA here is from genome assembly GCA_964016985.1 of Anodontia alba. Taxonomy (NCBI): domain Eukaryota; kingdom Metazoa; phylum Mollusca; class Bivalvia; order Lucinida; family Lucinidae; genus Anodontia; species Anodontia alba. Next base: position 78,677,543 of record OZ024829.1, read on the forward strand.
TCTGCTCATTCAGGATACAGACCAGATTATACATGCAATGACGATCCTCTATACCAGAACGAAAGCGAAACGATATGGAGAGCATACGAGTCATGTAAAACTAAGACGTATGTAAACAACAGTGGATCTGTCAGTGTAACAGAGACGTCGTGTATGAATGGATATAACTACAGTATCCCTAAAGATAGGACGTTCGTCACGGAGGTTTGTAAAGAACACTTATATTTTCATCGCATGTCGTTTCTATGTTTTCGTAAGATTTGTACAGGACAATTAAACCTTTATTCCTAGCGTTTCATAACATTACCATTGGTAAACAGTGCAGACACAGAGTGCGATGTCTGATCAGGTTATACACTGTTTGCATTTGACAGAGGAGTTTCTAAAAAATAGTATTAATGAAATCCAACCAGACACCTCTTCTATTAGAAATGTACCCGTCTAAAGAGTGTAGATAGAACAGTCTGTTCGGCATAAATGGATAAGGGTTTGTTTGTCATATCCATTTGTCATATATGGTAATGAAGAAACGTAAATTGAATGAAAGTAATAGTTTATTTAGTGCAAAACGAAAATAACACACACACGCACACACTGGCACGCACACCATGCACACATTTACGTGCAGGAAAAGAAAATACGTGTGTATACAAACAATAAGTTTATTTGACTACACAGAATACAAAATAGAGAGAGAGAGAGAGAGAGAAAGAGAGAGAGAGAGAGAGAGAGAGACGAAATATATGGATGCATAATAATACTCTATGATAAATATGATTTGTTACATTTCCTGTCATGAGTTTGACGTTCTCAATACATAAATCTGTACAATCACTTACATAGGACTTCAATAAGTATTTAACTTTCACATTAGTTCCTATCTGAAACACCAATGTTTGGTTTTCTTGTCTTTATTTAATCATAGTCTCAGCTATTGCTGCAAATACAAACTAGAGCAAGTCGATGGCATCTCCCCGCGCCAGCGCCATCGCATATTTCCCTGCACATCAAAATTCCAAATGCATTCCTCCAGTCCTCATTCATAGGGCTATTACCTGTGACAGTTTCAAGGTTATAGCTAAAAAAGCCTAAGAGGAGTTGGGTGACAATAAAAAAGGACCCAAAATCCTACTTTTTGTGACCCCCAGACATGCCCGGCGCGTGGGGTGGGAGGGGGGGGGGAGGGGAGGAGGGGGCCTACATTTTTGCACCATTGTACTGAACTCTTCATTACCTTCGATTTGATATGCAACATGACTATGTTTGTATAAAATGGATTTTGACCCATCGGGGCCACTGCCCCTTAACCCTGCCCCCAGAGCACATCAAAATTCCGAATGTATTCATTCAGTCCTCATCCATAGGGCTATTACCTGTGACAGTTTCAAGGTTCTAGCTAAAAAGCCTAAGAGAAGTTGGGTGACAATAGAAAAAGGACCTAAAAGCGTACTTTTTGACCTCTAGTGACCCCAGACATGCCCACGCAGCATAATTATTGCAGCACCGTAATCTACTCTTCATACCCTTCGATTTGATATGCAACATGACTATGTTTGTACAAAATGGATTTTGGACCCTTCGAGGCCACACCCCCTGGCCCTGCCCCCAGGGATCACATCAGAATCTGAATGTGTTCCTCCAGTCCTCATCCAGAGGGCTATCACCTGTGACAGTTTCAAGGTTATAGCTAAAAAAGATGAGTTTGGTATAATAAAAAAAATGACCCAAAATCCTCTTTTTTGACCTCTAGTGACCCCCAGACATGACCCCGGGGCAAAATTTTTGCACCAATATATTCTACCCTTCATAACCTTCGATTTAATATGCAATATGGTTATGTTTATGTAAAATGAATTTTGGACCCTTCGGGGCCAGATCCCATGGCCCTGCCCCAACGGATCTCACCAAAATTCCGAATGCGTTCCTCGAGTCCTCATCTATAGGGCTATCGCCTATGAAAGTTTCGAGAATCTAGCTTAAATGGTCTAGGAGCAAAGGTGTGACACTACAGACGGACGTACGGACGACCGGACGAACGGGGGTATAACAATATCTCCGCTTTTTCTTTGAAAGCGCGGGGATAAAAAAGACCTTAAAGCCTACTTTTTTAACCTCTAGTGACCCCAGACATGCCCCCGGGGCAAAATGTTTGCACCACTATATTCTACTCTTCATAACTTTCGATTTGATATGCAACATGGCTATGTTTGTATAAAATGAATTTTGGATCCTTCGAGGCCACACCCCGCTAGCCCTGCCCCAAGGGACCACATTAAAAGTCCGAATGTGTTCCTCCAGTCCTCATCCATAGGGCTATCGCCTGTGAAAGTTTCGAGAATCTAGCTAAAATGGTCAAGGAGCAATGGTGTGACATTACAGACTGATGGACGGACAGACGACCGGACGGACGGTGGTATAACAGTATCCCCGCATTTTTTTCGAAAAGCGCGGGGATAAAAAAGGATATTAAAGCTTACTTTTTGACCTCTAGTGATCCCCAGACATACCCCCCCCCCCCGGGGCAAACTTTTTTACACCACCGTATACTTACTGCTCTTCATAACCTTCGATTTAATATCCAACATGACTATGTTTGTACAAAATGAATTTTGAACCTTCGGGGCCACACCCACTGGCCCTACCCTAAGCGGTCACATCAAAATTCCGAATGTGTTCCTGCAGTCCTCATCCATAGGGCTATCGCCTGTGAAAGTTTTAATAATTCTAGCTTAAATGGTCTAGGAGCAATGGTGTGACATTATAGACGGACGTACGGACGGACGACCGGTATCACAATATCCCCGCTTTATCTTCAAAAAGCGCGGGGATTAAAAAAAGTACCTAAAAGCCTGCTCTTTGACCTCTAGTGACCCCCAGACATGCCCCTAGAAGATTGATGACTGACAATACTTGCCTTTGGTCTTTGGTCGAGCTCCTCGAGGTTTTACGAGTCGTTCTCATTCCCTCTGATATTCAGTTTACAGTCGAGTCCTCATCTGCATTTCATTAGAACGTTGACACGGCGACACTATCTGTGCTTTCCGTGTTGTGATACATGTACATGTAGTGTCGACCCTCTTTATCCCGAAGTCCAAGGAACTCTCTGAGACACTTCGAGATATCCGTACCTTGACGTACTGTATCAGATGTGCAGAACTGAGGAAAAAATAAATCGAACAACCATATTTCACGAGTATGTTATTTCACTCTTGAAGATAGAGACATATTGAAAATATTGTAGATTTCTCCCCTTATCCACAATATTTTGTGACCTGTTGTTATATTTTCATGATTAATAAGGGACCAGATTTTCACTTCGAGATAAGCGGTTATTCGGAAGTCGAGATAACGAGAGTCGACTGTACTAATAAAAGAGGGAACCTGATGCGTTTAGAACAACCATATGTATTTGTAACCTTTATCCGAAAGTTTGAAGGGCAATCTGCATGCTTCCAACGTGTGTCCTGTATTTACTGGACCGCAAGTCGTAGTCGAACAATTCATTATATGTAAACTGGTGGTGCAGCTAACTATACGATTTCGTAACTCCATAACTGTTTAGACTTTTGCAATTGTTTCCAGTGGGACCTTGTATGTGATCGTGCGGGGTATGCAGAAATATCACAGACTCTAATGATGCTAGGACAGGCATTCGGGGCATTCATATTTACCAGTCTCTCTGACAGATTTGGCCGCAAACCAGTGAATATAGGAAGTCACATTGCCCTATTTCTGATAACTCTAGGTACAGCGTTTATACCAAATTTTGCTGGATTTGTTGCTCTTCGTATGATCACAGGAACTGTTCAGCAGGTAAGTAATGAAACAAGCCTCTAGTAAGCATTCCTAATAAATCTATAGCGGTCCGTTATCTGCCCGTCAGCTGCCCTGACGGGCCGATAACGGCCCGCAATAGATTTATAAAGAATGCTAGCAGGGAGTATCTTGATATTATGCATTATGACATAACCGAGCACAGAAATTCGGATAAGCAAGTGTAACTACACAATTATGATATAACGCTTACGTTTTGTAACAGTCCAAACGAAACACTAAATCAAATACTTGTTGCTGGGCTTATGTTCCAAACACCACAAAAACATTCTGTAAATTCTTCTGTACTGATTTTCGATCAGTCATAAAAGAATGGGCATTGTCGTGCTTTATATCGCTAGCAGCGTAGAATGTCGTGCATATCGAATCGAATGTAGGTTTTGAAGATATGACATATGATCTCGGGGCAAAAACACAAATCTAGAGTGTTTTGCTCTGGTTGGACAGGACGCAGAAAAAATTACCTAGGAACGATCAATCTTGCTTAATGAAAACATCGATGGACAGAAACAAACCGTTCAGTATAATTTGTTTGCTTGTGTGTACAATAAAATGCGTTAATATATCTGTGAAATGCTTTAGAAGGTCTCTGACTTTCTTTATGACGATGCAACGAGTAAATGTACACATTCTTTACATATTGATTTTGTTTACGTTTTAAAGTCAAATATTCTTCTTCGGGTCTCTTAGAAACTCAGTATCACTTTATCTTCGTAAAGGCATATGCATAAAAAGGGGCGTGCCATGCAAAAACGTGTCCTCAGGCATATGTGGATAGCGAAGACCCAGATCAGCCTGCACATCCGTGCAGTCTGATCAGGGCCGTCACTATCCGCTAACAAAGTCATTAGACAATACAGACTGATGAATGGAGAGAGCAAATGCCCGAATGATACTTGAGAATTTGCAGGATGATCTGAATCTGCGCATTTTGCGCTGGTTCGAAGACCCGTTTTCGCTTGACACAACCCATATAAAGGAAATGCCAGAATTACGGAACAAGCACTTCCAAAGCATGTAATATGGTTTGAATGTCACAAAAGAAAATCACACACAAGCACTCTACCTAAAACAGACTGATGTGAAACGAAAATCTACAACTTGGTATATAAATGATCCCAATAAGATGACAGATGATTGTAACATGATGCCCCTGAGTATTCAATATTACTAAAATATTAAATGCGTTTATCTATTGCACTGGAAACCGCCACACCCAAACACAAAACATGTGTCCATATTTGCCTTTTACAACCAGCTCGAAGGCTATGCTTTGTGATTGTGGCATTTCCTGGATATCCTCATTTATATGTTTATATGTTTTAATAACCTGCATATTTGCTGTCATCCATCGTATGTATGTACTGTTCTTACGCATGTTTCTGTGTGTAAGTATTCGATCACCAAGTACATCTAACGGATAACTGTACAGTTGGAGGTTGAAATCATTCACATAACACTGAACGACTTTCTTTTGTATCACAGATTCGTTGATCCTGATTCAGTGGTATCTAACGGCTTTGGCCAATATTATGTTATGGAATCTTTCTCTATGTGTGGGTGCTAGCGTGCATGTGTGTGTGTGTTCTGATTTGTGATGTTTGTCTAGAAAATTCGTATATTTTTTCCCTTATTATTTAAGGGTGTTGGATTAACCATCGCAATTATCAATTTGGAGTTATTCCCAAAAGAGATTCGTGGATACATGGAAGTTTTGGGGTTACTATTTTGGACAACGGGTGTGGCTTTCATTACGCCGCTAGGGTACCTTTTCAAGGACGTATCTTGGAGATATCTACAAATAACACTAGCATGTTTGTCAGCATGGTCCCTTACCCACTGGTGGTAAGTGTAATACAATCGAAAGTCAATAATGAGCGTCTTTACGACCATGGAAATTTGTTGTAGACATGGGTAGTTCGAACCACTGAGAGTTAATCACAGTGCCAGGCCAGAACGCAAATGGGAATATTTTTGAGATGGCTTTTCTATCTGCTTTAAAGTAATGGTATTTTGCGTGTACACACATCATACGTTTTAATAATAAGATAAAAAAAAAATATCCCTAAAATATCCCTAAATATTTGTTTTCTTGATCTATCGGATAAATTTCCTACAGACTCAAAAACGAGTTTGAAACAATCATAGAAATAACATACATAGTGTATATAATATACTATGCTATGCGATGGTTGAAAGTGTTTTCATCGGCAGGAGCAGACAATGAAAAGTAAATATAATGCATTCTCGTCGAATATTATAAGCAGTAAATACATTTTAAGAAAATAAGATAAGTTGCATTTTCCACATGGTTATATTACTGTTGCAATTATATTAAGCACAGGTTAGCAATTTGCTACATATGTAAACGCGAAGAGGAATGTACAAGTCCCACCTCTCAGTTACGGGTACAGGTACATATAATAATAGCTAAAAGTGTTTTATTCTAATATATCACAAGTCTGTCTATTTGTTTTACATTGAAATCATACTACCCAACCTTTTCAATATCAGAACTTGTTTATTATTAAAAAAATAAAAGAAGTTATAAATGAAGGCACAAATAAAGCATTCCCCGAGGCGCCGAAACAAGAAAAGGAATGCGGAAAAAATAAGGCGCAGTTGCATTAACGGTTTGTATAGAAACAAACAAAACTGACTGAAGGAGAGTGGTGGTGTCGGTGGGTTGGGCGGGGGGTGGGGGGGGGGCGGGCGAGGGGGGGGGGGAGGTGGGGAAAAGACTAGATTTATGCGATTGCAACATCGCCCTTAACTCTCTTTTAGCTCAAAATTACAAGTATGTGCTCGGTCAACATAGGGTCCTCTACTTTTTAAGTGAAACTTCACAGTAAAAACGAATAACCACAAACCCGCAATAAAACTACGTAGAGCGTTCACTTGTATTCGTAAACCTGAGTAAATAAAACCATGGGTTGGACCACGATGGGCCCGACCACTGACAGCAATAGTCAGGCGCCAATCTTCCGAAACTAATTAAGAAAGGAGCAGCCATTCTAAGGCTCTCACTTATCTGGAGCTGTGGGATAAGTATACAAGACCCAGTTGTTCAAAGCATTGTTAGCTTAACGAGCTAATTAGGGGTCAAAATGTAATTGTTCAAGTAAGTACAATATCTAACACAGGTATTTTTGCTGAAAACATGTGAGTAGCTTTTGCAAATGCAAAAGCTACTCACATTTTTTCAACAAAAATATTGGCGTATATGCCATATTTAACGATCAAAGTTTTAACGATAAGTTAACTAACGACATCGTTAGTTTTGAACAACTGGACCCTGTTCTTATAGGTGTGTTAATGTAATGACGAGAGCTTGTCTACTGTGCTTTTGACGTCACTTGGAAAGATGTTTTTGCTTGCTGCTTTATTCTTAAAGGCTCCATATTCCTCAAAAACAGACATTTTATTATCCAAGAAAGATTTAATGAACTGTATATGATATTTATACGATCACAAAATGTGGCATCTGACAGCCTGTAAAATTTCAGCTAGTCTCGTTCTTGAACTGGATCAAAAATGAAATGACTTTTTATCGTATCTCTGAATTAATATTGCTATATATGATCCGTTTTAAAAACGAAATACTAACTGGCTGTCAAATGCCACATTGTATGATGGCATGAATACCATATATCAATTTATTAAACCTTTCTTGGATAATAAAATGACTATTTCTGAGGAATATGGAGCCTTTAATACAAACATTTAATTGTGATTGTCGGTAACTGATTAGAAACCATTCGTCTGTTCTGTTTCTATACTTTGTCCTAACACTTTACGTCCAAACATTAGTCTGACCAATGCACTTTCTATAGTAATTTGAGATAAACTGAGATTTCTGGGGATAAAATAAGACAGGTATTTAACCACTGATATTCATAACAAATTTGTGAATATTTAAGAAAATTTGAACAAGTGGAACGTGTTTAAAATATGTCCTCACTCTACCTACCCAACCGATGTATGCATAATTTACTTAGGAAAACGTAATTGAATTTTCCAGAAAGCAATAAATAGAATAAAAGTGTTTGTACATAGCTAGTTACGACAGAAGGTTTCTGCTGTGTCTAATACAGCTAACATTGTCGTTACTTTTAAATCTATCTACCTTCCCTACAGCTGGTGTTAGTGCCTTGTGGCTGCCATAAAACGTATCCAGTGCACTTCACTATAATATATTTTATAATTTGAGCCAGCGCACGACAAAACATATAAAAAAGATTTGAGCGACAAGCGAAGACTCAGATCAGCCTGCGCATCCACGCAGTCTGATCAGAGTCTTCGCTGATCGCATGTACTTTTTATAGCATATGGGCTATCTTAAGAGGGATAAACGAGAAGCCTTGCCTTACTTGGTGGCTCTACAGGCAGACCTTAGTCTTTGTTGGTCACATAGGTTTTATTGTAGGTTTTGTCGTGCGCTGGCTCATTTATAATTACTTTCTGGTCCTTTGTGATCATCGGGCGCATTTCAGGAGTTTTCAAAAGTGATAGATAATATGAGGGCCACCGATGAGGCCTAATTGGCCCTACTAACTAGTCTGGCCTAGAACACTTGCCGGTCAGCTGTCTGCAAATAACGTGTGTCCATTGCCCCCAAGGGCAATTTAATTAGAATCTAATTATCGTAGAATTTAATTAGAATTAGATAATATGAGGGCCATCGATGAGGCCTAATTGGCCCTACTAACTAGTCTGGCCTAGAACACTTGCACGTCAGCTGTCTGCAAATAACGAGTGTGTCCATTGCCCCCAAGGGCAATTTAATTAGAATCTAATTATCTTCACTTCAGGTGGTGTTAGTGTCCTGACGTGAAACGTATCCCCTTTCTCCACTATAGTGTATTTTCACTATAGTGTATTTTATAATTTTTGGTCCTTCGTGATCATTGTGTCTATTCCAAGAGTTTTGACAAGAAGGAGAAACAATGAGAAACAAACAAAAATAACACTGACAAACATCACGTATAAAATTTCAACTGAGGAGCTATCTTGACATGTCAGAAGAAAAGCTACTAAAGTTTAACATTAGGAAATCACGCCAATTCAAACATATTGAAAATTCCACCACCAAAAACTTAAAGTTTTCGGATAAAAAAACAACATTTTTTCCAATTTCTGCTCAAAACATAGATTGTGGGTACACGTTAGAACCGCCTCGTCGAGGCGGTTCTAACGAGTACCCACAATCTATGTTTTTGAGCAGAAATAAAAAACAATAATGTATACCCCTGTAAACCCCAGTTTTACCATATAAAAGTGAGGTTTAAGGGGATCAGATTTATATATAGGTATGGTTTCGTGATGATCAGTTTTACTAGCGAGGAAAAAAACGTAATTAGTTTGTTGTTCTAGATCATACTATTTTATCTATTACCATGAAAGATGTACAATTTAAGCTGGACTATGATTGTATAGGTTGATAGACGAATCTCTGAGATGGCTGATTGCTAATGGCAAGATTGAGAAGGCTAAGAGCGTACTCAAGAAAGCATGTCGTGTTAACAAGAAAAACTACAACGAAGTGGTCACTGTCAGTGGGTTTCGAGGTACTATTTCTGTTTCTGTTTTATCTCCACTGCATAAAATAAAGATTATAAAGTATCACTATACTACTACTACTACTACTACTACTACTACGACTACTACTACTAACATCTTGGATGCGCCGTCCGACTGTAGACCAGGAGGTCGCGGGTTCAACCCCCGCCGAGGTCGGCAACATTCTTTCGTGGAGATTGATCATGAAATATTTTCTACGGTCATTCTTTCCCTTCCGTTGATTCAAGAAGGGCAGTTGTCAGTTTCTGGCGAAAGAATGTGCACAATACTGGTTAACCGCTTAGAGGACTAAGCCTGCCCAGTAAACGTGTGGTTAGGTAAACTGACCGTGCTCGACATGACCCCATAGGGTTGACTGGGCCGTAAAACCTCAACACAAACAAAACTACTAACATCATTACCACTGCTACTGTTACTAGTAGTGGTAGTAGCAGTTACTGTTGTCGTACATTTTAAAATTTGGAACAATCAAAGTAAACACCTACATTTCAAACACATGAACGCAAACTTTAAAGCTTTATTCCACCCCTTGTTTCTTAACCGCACCACCATCAACATTGTTTGCTGTGGACACTTCCAAAGCCGTATTTGATTTATAGATCCTCTTCATTTGTTCAGTCTGTTTTCTTTAAAGTGCTGTTTTACGATGTCCTTTCGCGTCATTCGACACTTTATCCGATATCTTGATGGTAAGTCGGGAAGGCTATGCTTATGATTGTGCCATATCCTGAGTACAGGCAACCCTCTTTACACCGATACTCGATACAACGACAAAATTCGTTATTATGACAATTTGACTGTCACGAAACCTTCGCTTAAGAGGTAATAATTAGTCACAAATAATGCAAGAATATTGTACTCAATAATGTAAAGAAATATATGTTTTAGATATTTGTTAGAATTGCCTCACTGAGGCAATTCTAACAAATATCCAAAACGTATGTTCTTTTAGGAAATAAGAACAAAACAATACCTTTCTTACATATCAATCTGCTCATTAAGTATTCTGTACAACAGCAAATTCATTTTAACGGCAACGTCTTTAGGAACAAATGATGTCGTTGTAACAGGGATTCACTGTATCTTCACTTAGTTTTGCAATCCGCAGCTGTTGTGTTTGTATTACGTGGCGGCCGCAAAACCACTCCCTGTACATACATTTAATGATGTTAATATTTCATCCTCAGGAATTGCTTTTACAATTGCTAATCGCATTCCCTTTTTGTTGGTACCTAAGAAATGCTATGTCTTGTGATTGTACCATTTCCTGAATATCTTTATTTAAAATTTTGAGAGGACTGTGTTCGGTGCTTTGGACTGTCCTTGGTACCCCCGTATTAAGTTTTAAAAATTCCATACTATACCAAAATACAGTGAACCCACGTTAGAACGATAGCATTTGTTCCCAAAGATGTTGCCATTATAATGAATTTGTTGTTGTAAAGAATCCTTAATGGACAGAATGATATGTAAGAAAGGCCTTGTTTCATTCTTATTTCCTCATAGAACATACATTTTGGATATTTGTTAGAATAGCCTCTCAGAGGCGATACTAACAAATATCCAAAACATATGTTACTGGAAGATTTTATGCAATGTTTTGCATAATTTCTCATTAACCGTAACTTCTTGAGCGAATGTTTCGTGACATTCAAATTGTCATTATAACGAATTTTGTCGTTGTATCGAGTGTCGGTATAAAGAAGGTTGACTGTATAAGTAAAGATACCCAGGAAATGCCACATTCAACGAAACACATCCCTCAGGAAGGAACAAAGTAGGAAACAATATTTTCAGCTTTTTACAATCAACACATGATTGCTTTTTTTACACGATTAACTATGTGCTCAACCGGGCTCATTTGGTTGAGATCAATTACACTAAAATGCCAAAGATGATCTTAATCATCAAATATAGAACTTCAAAAAAATATAACAATTGTATAAATATAACAAAAGGCATACATAAGCACAACGCGATCTGCATCATCAAATTATGGTATGATTATCTGAAACTTGAAATATATCAATTATAACTATTTTCAATTTTTTGAAACAAACACATGATCGCTAAAGATTCGTCTAAATATGTGCGTGCAAAATATGACCTATTTTTGTTGCACCTGTGTTAGCATGGGCGATTTAGGCGCGCGCACATTTCCGTTCCGTCGTTCGTTTGTCCGGTCGTCCGTGTACTTACGTTCACCCTAGCGTTTTCCCTAAATGAAGTCTACTAACTGTAAAACTGTTAAATTTTACGGTTAGTTTATCTTCACCGATTGTTTCATCTCACAGAGCTAAACAACTCTCACTCTACTTGTGTTTGTTTTCACATTTAGTACGCTGGTGTGACATAAACTTCAACGATATTATTTGATTATAAAATAATATCTGCTATACCTGACCCATTTGGTTTTCGTGTAATCTATTTGAACACTGTAGTTTCCAAACTTAAAATAGATGACCTTTTGGAAATCGTAACCGAATGAGCACGTAGCATACGCGCACATCGCTGTTTTTACATTGTACGAAGGGAATGGGCAATTTAGTAAATACACAACAGCTTCTTTATAATACTTTTGCTTGGATCCAAAACCAAAACAGTATAAGCTAGGCAACCGTGTTGTATCTGAACAAAAATGCCTTGGGCCATTTGTTCAAAGCTAACGATGTCGTTAGTTAACGATTCGTTAAAATTTACATCGAGTGAAACGCAAATATGCTGAAATGTTTTGCTGAAAAAATAAGAGTAGCTTTTGCACTTTTTCAGCAAAAAATATCAGAATATTGTGTATTGAATCCGCTAAAACAGTTAACGAAATGGCCCTTTGCGAGCTCGTTAAGCTAACGACGCTTTGAACAACTGGGCCTTGGAGTATATAGAAAAATGGCCACAAAAGGTCAATTTTCTATATAATCGAAGTATTTTTGTTTGGATACAACATTTTGAGGACCCATCTTTAAACCATTTTGTATCCAAAAGTGTCTTATTATGAATCATCTTTTAAAAAGGTTCCATTGTGGTTCCCTTAAACGAAGTTACATTTTATGTGCAACTTACAAAAATTGTCTGTAAATCATAAGCAGTCAATTTAGATTAGACTGCGTATTAATATATTCGTTGCCGACTCACAGAATCCAAGGATATTGTAAAATGTAGAATATACCGAAGAAAAAGTTAAACCATGATCAGACTTCGCGACCTCACAGATTAATTTTGGCCTTCGCAATTTACATATGACACAAAGGCCACCTTTCTTTATTGAAAATTTATTGTATCTCCATTACCAGACTGGGAACTGGCAATTACACAGCGTAATACTCAAGCAGAACTTAAGCCACTGGATAAGAAAGGTGATGATTACGAATCAAATGGAACACCTGTGAAGAATAGTGAAGACAATATTATGAATGGTAGAGACGACAGAGACAAACTTGATCCTTCAAAAATTACACATGTGAAAAAGTATACAGTCATCGACTTAGTAAAGTCAAGGAGACTTTTCGTAACTTCGCTGATAATGTGGTTGGCATGGTGAGTTAACATGGTTTTCACTCATGGTGGCAGTTTCAAAATAATAAAGGGGATTATATACACTTTCAGGGGAGAGTATTCTGTCAACATTATTTTGCCGTCCTTTCTAAAAAGATCTACTCTAAAAGAAAACAATTTGGGAGCAAATTCTTTCCTTTTGCGGTAGACTTTTTTCAAAAGGAATCTGGTTTGCTGGAAAGGAACCAGGAAGTCACAAACTATTAGCAGTCCATGTTTTGGCCAATTACTAATTTTCCAGGGAAAATGATAAGGTTATACACTTATCATGTATATTATATGTCTTTGTAAAATGTATTTCATCACATAGCCGAACTAACACACAATGTGATGGAACTGTTAAAGAACAAATAATTACGTGACTGCATACATAATAAGATAAGTGTTGAATATCTTCTCATACCAGTCAAGTGGTAAAATGTTTAACCCATTTATGCCTAGTGTCCCATACGATGGACATTGACAAACCGTGTAGCCCCAGATCAGACGCCGCAGAACGTGGCGTCTGATCCGGGCCTACACGGTTTGCATTAAAAATAAATTTCTATAAAACATGGTAACAGAAACTAACAGCCTTTCTATTGAAAATGCACCTGTCCAAAGACTTGAGGTAGAAGAGTCCAACTGGCATAAACGGTTTAAGGTGAATGGAGACATTGTCAAAGGGAAATAGCTCTTCGTAATACATGAAATATTTACCCGTGCTTTCACTGGGAGCTAGTATAAAGTAAAACAATTTGCTAACGTTTGCGTTAAATTTCTTTTCATAAGAGCAGCCACCATGTTTGAATAGAATTATTTGGTAAACTAAATGTATGTCTGCAAAAGGGGTTCTTTTTGAATCAAGGCTGCAAAATTTTTAAGTGCATACATTTCCGTGAAGACATTACGAAAACATGGCTATTCAAATATACTGAAAATTTTATCATCAAAAATTGAAAATTTTCAGACAAAAAAATCTGAAATTTTTCATATTTCTGCTCAAAATATAGATTGTGGGTACTCGTTAGAACCGCCTTGTCGAGGCGGTTCTAACGAGTACCCACAATATATGTTTTTGAGCAGAAATAAGTAAAATAATGTCTACCCATGTATACTCCAATTTTACTGTATAAAGGTTGGGTTTAAGGGGGTCAAAATTATATAGGTAGGTTTTCGTGACGGAAACAAACACTGACAAACGCCACGTATGAAACCAGCGGCGTACGAACAAAGAACTGCAACTGAGGAACCGCCTTGGAACGGTCAGTAGAGAAATTACTGGGGGCTTAAACTAGCTTTACTCGCGAGCAAAAAGAAAATATACGCTCAACAAAAGACGAGTGACGGACTTCATAAGTCAGTTGACTTTCTTCCGAATCCCATTGTATAATATTGTAATGTAGTAAACACATGTCTTGTATATGTTCAAATATGTTAATATTATACATGAAATAAATATTTAAACTAAAAGACGAGTCACAAAGGCACAGTCATACTGGTTATATCCAGCTAAATGGCCTTTTTCGGGTAATTTCATGTCACGAACAAAATTGTCATGGATATTACACAGAGCTAAATGCCACATATTACCCATGTACTTCGACGATATAAAGAAACTTGCACTAATACAAGGAAATTCCTGAAACTTACAAAGTGCGGACACAGCCAATTCTTTTAGAGCACCGAAATGATGCATGTGACGTTCTTCTTAAATGGTACCTAGCTGGAATGCACTGCTGGTCTCATCAATATACACTGTAAAACTTCTGTGGCACGTTTGCCGTGGCCGATTAGAACTCGTTCATAAGAAATTCTTCCGACATCTCAAGAAAACAAATATTGAGGCATATTTTAGGGAATTTCCATATTTTATGATGTGTACGGCGATCCCAGTGAGTACACACAACATACATGTACCAGTATTGTAGCTGTGATTAACCCTCAGTGGCTCGAGCTACCCATATGTAAAACATATTTTCATGGCCCAAAGATATTCGAGCCATTGAAGTTTGACTTTACAAGCATACAATTATACAATTTATGTTTTTGTATTTATATAATGACATGCGCATAAATAGACGACTATTTATTGACCATTACGTCACACGGGGAATACTGAAAAGTAAATTCGAAACATGGGAATCTCATGCTGCGTCATGATCAGTATAATGTGAAGAATGTTTACTGTCCTGTCAAAGGTTGGACGAGTTCATCCAATGTCCTGTTTTAGGCAAGCATGACTAAAAATAGCATCTCGAGCATTTTCGGACTTATCCGTGAAGCGTTCGGCGATAGCACCATGAGTATGAGAAGTTGTGGTCATGGTACCCATGCCATAATACAAACTCATAAATCCGTAAACGAATGACAAATCAGAATGTTCACACCAACAGACATGGACCCCAGAGAAAAGGGTGTAATCAGGCGTCCACGGATAGTAAGCATTACTTGGTAAGCAAGCTTCGCCCACCATGCCCATAGGACTGAACGAAGGAAATGTAGGCAGAAGCGTATGCCCTAGATTTTGGAAGTCTACTTATGGCTCGTCATAGGCAAAAACATCAGAAACAATTCTGGAAACTGCTGACCAGATCATCATGTTTCCAACAGAACTTTTTAAGTGTTGCTACCAGTTTGTTTTTTTATACCCCTGGCTCGACAACTTTGTAATGAGCACTTTCCCACGCTCCATGAAGTCCTGATAATTTGAACAGGCTCTGGCATAACGGATTAACTGTGATACGTAAACGACGTATGCTGGTGTAGAAGGGATATTACTGCTCAGGAATGGAAAGTTAACAATGGGGAAATTGAAGTCATCCCGTTTGTCGTAAAGTCTAGTAGTAAATTTTCCATTGTTAATGTAGAGATAACAATCCAAGCAGACGGCGTGGTGTAGTGAGTGTATTGACTGTCTTGTGTTCAGTTAGAGTAAAATACCGAAAGAACCGATGGCATTATTTAACAACTTGCTATACCTTATCCCCGGTTCAGTCCAAAATTAAAAGTACATTGACGCGGCAGTAAACATTCATCGAATAATAAACATCCATCGTTTTATATATGTATTGATAAAGTTTGCTCAACGGTGTAATAAGGTACCCATTTTACTCAGTACGTTACCGTATTTAATCTCAGTACCCAGGCACCTTAACTCCTTACCATACTTGTCCTAAAGTTTGTTTTACGATATGTTTAGATGTCCAAAACTACTGGATGAGTTACAAGCAGTGCAAACCCTATTCAAACGCCGCGTTGTGTAATATGAAGGCCCAGATCAGTCTGCATATCCTTGCTGTCTGATCCGCACCATTATTGTCCATTTACAGAATCACTCGATACAGTAATATATATCAAATGAACAGAGAAGGCTTTGCGTGAAGGCTCTATTGTGTCTCTTTAAGCTATTTTATATTTACAGGCCATATTGGCCTGGTGATCCTTGTATTATGACCAGGATCTACGCCGCACTAGTTTCCTGCCTTTAGGTTTGCAATAAGAACAAAGTGCTTCCTACTTCGACTGTTCAGATCTAGATCTACACTGGTCGCACGTCTTGATATCACTTTCTAGCTGGATGCTGCATGGTATATCCACCTTAAATATTCGGATAGCAATGCTTGAGCAAACAATGTAGACCTTGAACAGACGCCGCATCTGATCAGGGCGTACGCTGTTCGCCCCTAAGCCAACGCAACAATAACTGATATAACGGACTTGTTCAAATTCCAGGACAAATATCGCAAAGGTTTAAGGTATATGAGCACTTACTTTTTTTCACATCGTTTGGAAACTTTCTTAATGTGGGATCTTTTTTTTCTAATTGAAATATACTCGGACGAAACTGAAACCGGGTATATAATATATGCAACAAATATTTTATTGCTTGGCTTAGAATAATGAACATGTATAGAGACGAAATCTTCCGCCCAGTTGCCGTCCCATGTGAGCAAGCGCGCAACCTTATCTTCCAGCATGACAATGCCCGGCTCCATGTCTCCCAAGTTTGCCAGCAATTTCTGGCTAACAAAACGTAAACCCGCTCAGTCCAGATCTGTCCCCGACTGAACACTTGTGGGACGAACTGGATATGAGGGTTTTGGAGGGGCACAAATGCCCCCACTAATCTGGCCAGCTGAGACATGCCTTGCAAGAAGAGTGGGATAACATTCCCATTGCAAGGATCAACACCCTGAATTCCATGCATAAGAGATTAAGGACTGCGACAGCTGCGCAAGGAGAGCACACAAGATACTGACGTGCCAGTCAGTGTTGCACTACACAAATAGTGGTACTGTCAAAAGAGTGTTTTTTTCTCATAATCGCCACTGAAAATCGAATGAAACTTTGTCAACTTGTTCAATAAATATGAAAGATTATACAGAAATAAGAAAAATAAATGAATGTAAAATTACACTAAATACTTTAAAACTATCTGTAAAGGTTACCCGGCGTTTCTTTTTCGTCCTAGTATATATTTGAAATAATCTTTAGACTTACATACTTGAGACAATTTGGCGTCCTTGAAAAATAAAACGCGTTTCGATTTCTGGTTTTGCTTGACAAAACAGTTATTCATGTCTTCGACTCTGCATTCATTTTTTTCCGTTGTTTACATTGCTTCTTCACGATGACATCATTGCTCTACGACGTATTCACTGGAACAGTCAATTTTCCAAATTGGGTGTTGTGGCTTCTGTTTATTTATAATTGTGTTTGACATGCTAAATTATGCCTTTTTTTATCACATTTATCAATAGTCATATAAACCCTTTATCGAACATCCTCCGTGATCTTAAACCTTGTAAACCTAAACATAAAAGCAACCCAGTGCCAACCCCCCCCCCCCCCCACACACACACACCATCACGTTCTAAATAGTATGATCCAGAATCATGTCACAGAAAACCAGGCGCTCATATTTGTCTGAAGCAGAAGTTTTTGTTTGCATTTCAAGCATGCATTTAGATAAGTTTTGAGAGTAGTGTGTAATATAAAAAAATCCAAAAAACATTGAGATATTCGAAACTGACAAACTGGCAAAAGGAATACATATTAATCAGGTAGGGTTTTAACAATTCGTTCGTTTGATTTTCAGTTTAACATAGGGAAACGCCTTGCCAAACAATATAGAACAAAGAGTAACGTAACTGTGACAGTAAGTACTTGCATTTCAGGATAACCAACAGCCTGACTTACTACGGAATAATGCTTATTTCATCTACGCTTGCTGGTAACCGATTTCTCAACTTCTTCTTGGGATCAATAGTGGAATACCCAGCTGCCTTCTTAGAATATGTTTCCATAAATAGGTAAGCCTGATTGTGAATTCACCAAAAGTACCGTCGTACGTGACCCTGAACATAATAATAGTCTGATCAGTTTTTACATTCAGAATAATTGTGGAAACTTTCGATCCATGCTTATCAAAAGAGTGCCAAGTAAATTAGTTAAGACATTGTTCAGAAAGAACCACAGTCACAGAATATAGGTATCAAACATGGTTTTTCATGCATTACCATTCGCCAGGTCCCGAGGGAGGTGTTGAAAACCGAGGCCGAAGACCGCGGTTTTCAACACCTCCCTAGGGATCTGGAGAATGTTAATGCATTAAAAACCATGTTCGATCGCTATTTTTGCATAAAAACTAAAAACATTTGCTACATTTCGCGTTATTTCTTGCACTACTTTGTTTTGCCTTTTCACTGATGTCTCGCGAACGCAATTTGCACGGATTATGCTCGTTCTAGGGCCGGACAGTACAAATCTCGTAACGGCAGCAAATCTGTGGCCCCGGTACGATCATATTGAAAGTTGCGTAGCCGTGCATTAACAGCGCGTTAATTGCCTTGTTAATACACGGCTTTTCGCTGGTTAATGCACGGCTGCTAATAACGTGCGACACTGCTTTTTATGCAATGATATAGCTCACCAATTTACAAGTAAAAAAAAAAAAAAAAAACAAAAAAAAAACAAACAAAAAAAAAAAACACACACACACACACAAAAACAATCAGCTCTGTCCTTCATAAAGAGGTGATCACGGTGCGAGACAGTATCTACCAAATACAACAACAAGACAATACTCAGGACAAACCACACAAAAAGCCCTGGAGCCAGCAGACACGACCCACAAATAATGAACAACAGCAGATTGACCGCATTGAAAGGTCAGTAGTAAACCTTTGATATATGTCTGCGCTTATGTGCAGGCTGATGTGAGTCTGTCGGGCGGAAATATTCGTTACATCACATTGCAGCTCAAGACATATGTTTGCGCTGCTCGATACATAAAGCTTATGGTATTATTTCAAGGTAATTGTAAATATTAACCCCAAATATTCGGACTCTTTAAAGTCCTTACATGTACATGTCCCAAAATTTGATAATTTTATTTTAGTACCTGTTGACGTGTCTAGAAACTGCTAGATAAGTGCAAACAATATAGACCCTGATCAGACGCCGCGTTTTGCGGCGTCTGATCTGGGTCTACATAATTTGCTCAGGCCTGTTTGTCCGGATACTTACGATAAATAGGGTTTATAAATACACCGTGTGGTGATATGTAGCGTTTTCCGGGTATTCCCTGAAGTCAAGCAGAGCATTCACCTATCCAGATACTAACCGCAGTGTGTGTTTCTTAATTTCCTGAAAAAGCCAATCACTCTACCAACGTCGCAATAAAAGCCGGCTTCCATAGTAAGGCTGTTGAAGTGATCTACATACCTGTTCCGTTACATTTCTCCCCCTCTTCTCTTGACTTGCTCCGAAGTCGCCAGCACTACCCACCCTAGTGTCTTGTATGTTGCTGGAAAATACGTATTTAAGTCCACCAGAAGCGTCAGAGTGGGGCATAGCTGGACAGACATTTCCCTTAATCATAGCCGATTACAGGCTATTTCTGATGTGTTGGCTCCTCATGAATCATCATCAATGGCAGTCACTGAACGTGACACACCCATACGTTTGTCACAGTCATATTAGATCTCTCTCTCTCTCTCTCTCTCTCTCTCTCTCTCTCTCTCTCTCTCTCTCTCTCTCTCTCTCTCTTTATAACAGCATATTCTTTGCTGATATACCAACTTCTCTGAAACTATACTTCATAAGTTTAATCAAATGTTATTTTTATGCATTTGTTTTAATATGGAGATAATGCCGTCGAACTAGGAATACAAAGATCTGTCTGATGGCCTGCATTGTAGACTATATATTATGCATAATATGGAAAAGGCTTGATTAATGTTGTTACAATTAGTGGTTCGACTCATTTGCTCGCTCTGTTGTGGCAATAAAATATGTTTAACCAGAAAAGTCAAATAAAATAGCGAGTACTGTTTTCTACGCAGGAGAAGCTTACTAAACACTATGTTTTTATATGTTTTCGCTTGATTCCTTTCGCTTGATAACTTTTTTTTTGTTATTTTGGGAAAACATGTCCGAAGAGAAAGTTGTCCAGGAGGACTTGCGAAAACTTTACTAAAAGGAGGACCTGCAAAAACTTCTCCAAAAGGTTCCCGCTTCCTACAATTTATATACTTTCTTCCAATTAAGTGAACATATCTTAAGTTTACAACATTCAAGGTGTTTTGTCTGAACCTGTCATCGTATAGTTCGGCACAATTAAACTGAAACATTAGCATATTCCGTGAACTCGATTCGGTAATCATCGGTTTCCGAATGACAAAGTAAGCCATACATTGCAGTAAACCAGCAGATATGATTATATTAAGTAAGAGTTGCCCGGTTAGTGTAATGGATAAAACGGTAAATTTTCAATCACAGGGTGGTGGGTTCCCAGCAAGGGCTGGCGAAATGTTTTATTGTCTTTTTATGCGATATGAAGACTTATGTGTCTCAATATGTTACATTTAGGTATGTGACTGTGCTGGATATTTATATGTACAACAGTAACCAGTCCTCCTTTTAAGCGAACAGGAAAACTACACAGCTGATCTGGGCCTTCGCTGTCTGCATATACAGTCGACTCTCGTTATTTCGAATTCCAAGAGACTCTCTGAAATACTTCAAGATATCCGTACCTCGACATATCAGATTTGCAGAATTGAGGAAAAAAATAATTCGAATGACCACATTTAACAAATATATATGTAACTGGACTCTTGCAGTTAGAGATATATTGAAAATATTGTGGTAAAGTGAAATTGCTCCTTAGGAGCAATTTGTCATCTTTTCCACAATTTTTTTTACCTGTTGTTAGATTTTCATGTTTAGGCAGGGACCAAATTTTCACTTCGAGATAAGTGGTTATTAGAGATAAGCGAGGTTGAGATAGCGAGAGTCAACTGTATCTCGAAAATACATTTATCCATGCCGGTACTCAATTATTTTGTATTAGCTCTTAAAGTGTGAAACATATACGAAGCAGTGGACATTCTAAAACTGATTTTGTTTCTTTTTAGGGAAACGAAAACTTGCTAGGCAGACGATTGACATGAAATGCAAAGCTTCATTTTCTCTGGAAAATAATAGAAACAAATAATTTCTACGGTCATCATCAGTAGTTTTGAAAAGCATTTTAATGGTTGTGCTAACTGAAGATGTGCACACACTATTTAATCATACCTCATTAATATTCATAACATACACTGAAAATCGCACTGGTCGCGAGCATATCATGTACATGGTAAAGTTTTGCAATATTACCCTGTTATATTACCCTCGCAAGTAATATTATCCTCTGACGTCACTTCGGTAAGCGCATTTCACGTGCAGTGTAATATTCTGCAATGCTATCCTAATATATTACCCTCGCAAATAATATTACACCTTGACGTCACCTCAGTAAGCGCATTTCACGTTGTAGTTGCAGATATAAAACACAGTGCAATAAAACAAGTGTTGCCCTTGTATGAGGGTAATATCATAAATTCTTCTCGGGTGCACAAATCGTCATAATAGCCTCGCATAAGCGTAGTACTTGTGTAATATTACTACTAGCTAATTATGAATTCAGATATGACTGAACATGTGTGTTCTCATATTTATACAAATGTTCTCATATTAGTACAAATGTTCTCATATGAGTGCGAATTATAGTACATAGGGATATTAGTACAACTGTTTGAATCTCCTCGGTGTCTAGACAGGACTTATAAATCTATTAGATGCTGCTCAATATCGTCTGCATTGTAATAATTATGACCCGGTTCTTATTGCCAAATATACAGTGACCTAACTTTACGCTGCATGCATGTACACCTTATGTCACGTGTCCTTTTTTTCTTACATGTTACAGATTTGGTCGAAAGCCAACTTTGATATATTTCCACTGTATATGTGGAGTTGCATTAATATCAGCGACAATTTTGACCACGACCGCGGGTAAGTACCAGTGTTTCCCTAAATATTCCACTTAACCTAATAGTCCTTTAAGTTAAAAGCTTTATAACCTGCTGCTGTGTCTAAAATTGCTGGATTTCTGGTAAATATAGACCCTTTCTACGAACCTGTCCGGATCTACACTATTCGCGTAGGCGTATCAGCCGGAATAGTCCGGTTACCTTTGATATTCAAAAACTTGACAGACTCCTCAAATGCATTGGCTCTCATTAAGCATTTCGTAATAAACAACCGGAACGGTGCACTTTGTGCACCGTTCCGGATGTTTATTACGAAATGCTTAACACATGCACGCACGCACAGGCACAAAGTTGGACGTAGGATGCAAATATCAGAAGAAACAGTTTCTCATGTTTCGCTTCATATATTCCAATCAAGGACTTTATTATACATCATTATTTTCTACAGTATCTACCGACAGACTACAAAGGTCCTGATCAGATTGTGCGCATTTGCAGTCTGTTGTGAGCATTTTAAGTCAACGTATGTGCAGAAGGACTTTTGATAACACGGCTCCATTTTATTTATGTGCTCACTGTATTTTATCTTAATTCTTTTTTTTTTCTAAGGAGGAAGTGGTGCTATGGTTATAAGTTCAACAGTACTAACTTTAATTGGTAAAATGGCTATCACAGGATCTTTCAGCACGATATTTCTCTACACTCCGGAGTTGTATCCTACTAATATGAGGTAATGTTTACAAACGTCTATCGTATTCTGTTGAACAAAGCCCTGCTATATTTTGTTCTTCATTTTTTGGGGCAGATTCCAAACAGCCATCAGATTTAATATACCACATTTCAACTATCCGTCTTTCTTTTACTTCCAACCTAATAACTACCTAACAAATAGTCCCGTGCTAAAGCAGGCAACACTAATTTCTGCATTCAAACATACTAGACTTATAGGAGATACCGGGAATTCCTTCGGTGGCGTCATCAATAAGGGTTCGTGGGCAAGAACATGGTTGGAGTGTATAGAAGATATAGACAATGTGTATGTTTTGCACCGATTTAAAAGTCTAAAATAGTATATTTTAATTGTAGTTCAACTGATATGTTGCATATACATTGTAAGTGATGTCTTTCAATGACATTCAGATTTATTAAGGTCATTATTGCATTTATTGTAAAATAGCTTTTAACTGATCGCGTGTCCCGCTATCAGAAGGTGTTAACTGTAGAACAAGTTTAAAGAGACCGACTGTGCATTCCAACATAATAAACACTTATCATCAATTTATTCAGCGGTCATTTAAGTGATTGCCAACGGAGTACATGTAAGTGTTTACATTTGTTTTTAGTTTTGGACTTCCGTTTTTCAAATAGATCATTCGTTGATATATTAACTCTTGACAATCTTTAAATTCGGGAGTCATTTTGTTTTAGAACCATGTATTAGCGTCTATTTATTTATTGTTTTATTTATTTAACGAGATATTCCTGTACATACTGTCCGGAAGAAACGAACCAAACTGAAATGCCTTATAAAATTGACCTATCTGAAAATGACAAATAATAAATAATAAATAAATAAATAAAATGCTTGCAAAAGATTGTTGGAAACTTTAACTCGACACACATGAACACGCACGCACACAGGAACAGAGCACATGCATTTTGAATTTAAACTTTAGAAAAGAATATTTTAATATGCATTTCTTTTAAAACGACTGATGTCTTCTTAAGAGTTGCAGTATTGAGCATGTTTTTCTCCTTTCTTTGAAAAATATTGGTTGTGAGTAATCTTTCAACTTCGTGATGACAATATAT
Organism: Anodontia alba; assembly: GCA_964016985.1. NCBI lineage: Eukaryota > Metazoa > Mollusca > Bivalvia > Lucinida > Lucinidae > Anodontia > Anodontia alba. Next base: position 78,701,623 of record OZ024829.1, read on the forward strand.
AAGATTTAAAATGTTCTTTTTTTTTTTTTTTTTTTTTTTTTTTTGAAGATATACAAGGCCATTGTCTCGATGCGTTACAATGCATCTTAGATTTACTTATTTATTTCATTACATATTCTCTTTTTAATCAATACCACTGATACCTCAAATAATGTATATATATTATTTCATTCAGATATTATTATTTTCGCGCAACATTGTGTGTTTTCAATTGGACGGCATTCTACTTGTATTTGAATTATTAATTGTTACAACAAACTATAGGACAAAATATTTTAGATGCCAATAGTTATAAATATAAATATCAGAAACGATAGATAATGTTTATTTTCTAAGCAAAGAAAAACATATTAGAGCGTTACTTTTGTCATTAATATTGTGTATTTTAATAACATTTAATGAGCTTTTCGTCCAACACCTTGTAGAAATGATATTTGTTATGTACGCTTTCAGAATTATGTGTAGGATTATGCCGTTGAAAAGAGAACATACTAATAAGTTGTACAGTTTTGGAATTGTGTTTTCCAAGCGCCTGTCTATGTAGGAAATTAATATACAGTCGAACCTCAATAGCTCGAACACCGATGGCTCGTTTACAATGGTTAATTCGAACTCGTTTTTGAGTCCGTATGAAATTCGCCGATAACTCAAGAAATCAAATATTTCGCGGAATTATCAGATTTTATCTTGAATTTGTATATTGTGTGTACTCATTTGGATCACCTCGTCAATGCGATTCTAATGAGTACACTCAACATACAATTATTGTTTGGCAAATCGAAAATAATTTCCTAAATTATCGTCATTTGCTTTCTGACCCAGCTGGCGTTGTGATTAACCCTAAATGGCTCGAACAACTCATATCCCGAATAAATTTCTATGGTCCTGAGGCTGTTCGAGCCATTGAGGTTCGACTGTAAGTGAAGATACCAAAGTAAATGTAACAGTCACGAAGAACAGCCTTCTTGGGGCACCAAACGTACATTGGATATTAAACAAAGCGAAACAAACGCAACATATGAAACCATTGATGCACAAACAAAGAAAAACGGCAACGGAGGAACCGCCTTGGAACTGTCAGTACAATATCTATATGTATCGGGTGGGGATGGGATTTGGGTAGGGGGACTAAAGCTATTTAAATATGCGCGAAACTCACATGTAAGCGTGTTGATGCATTTGTTATGTACTGTTGTGCTTCAGAACCCAATATACTATATATAAATGTTTGTAAAATGAATATCTAGAGGTTGGGCGAGCAATTATTAGAAGTTCTATATATCTATATGTGAAACTGCGCGGAAGTAGCCCGGGCACTATAGAATCGGTAAGGTGTGACACAGGAACGTGGAATTTAAATGTCCACATTATATTTGATAGATAAACTGCCCGATTTTGATTACTCTCATTAAAATCTTAAAATAAAACTAAAGCTTATTGATAAGGAACGCGAGTGATGCATTTCTGTATTTAAAACATACACAGGTGTATACTAGTAGTGACAAATAACTTGCACATTTGATGCTAATGGTTTTCAGAAACGTTGGAATCGGAATGTCGTCTGCTGCTGCGCGGGCTGGTGCCATGTTGGCCCCATTTTCGAGGAATCTGGTAAATAACAAAACAATTTTCTTCTTTTTCTTTCTTTTCCGGAGCCCCAAGGGGAACGGGATTCGGTTTCATGAAATGGAAGGCAATTCTGTCATAACTAATTTCCGAAAAGGAATTTACCCTACAAGCAAAGAAATACTCACCCTTTGCAGCAAATTATTTTCTTTTACAGTAGACCCCTTTTCAAAAGGGGTACGTGTGCAGAAGAGAAAACAAAGTCAGAGAGTTACAATAGTTGTCACCACTATCCAAAAGCTATTAAATCTACCAAGTCTAACCATATCCCATATTTTGTGCTAATATAGTGCAAGATAATTAACAGGCGTAATGGAAAAATATTTTAAAAGAGTAGCTCGTGAGAACACACACACACACACACACACACACACACACACACACACACACACACACACACACACACACACACACACACACACACACACACATATTTAAGTTTCTTGTGTAAATGTTCTCTGGGCTAGAAGACTAGCTACTTTCGGCTAGTTTTGCCTCATCAATTACGTCGTATCATTGTCCCGAAATGTGCGCACTGATCACAAAGGGTCAGAAACATGATTACATGTACTAAATAATTGTGGTGTACAGTGGGCGTACAACGGCCCACACTATCTCTAGCTGTAGTATAGATAAATACTTTTTTAAATATTTCACACCAGTAACAGAGTAAGAATAATGAGTACAAACACAAATAGGTGTAAAGTATGAAACTATTCAAGGCCAGAATAGATAGATTTTGCCAGTTAGGCCTGTTTCGTGATCCTGAATAATTTGAAAAACCCTGGAAAAGTCTCAGTGATCATAAATGACAAAAAAACAACAAAAAAACAGGTAAACTACATTAGTAGTGAAGTATGTGGAGACGCTTCATTGCCGTCAATGGGCACCGATGCCTGTGTAGCACACACACACACACACACACACACACACACACACACACACACACACACACACAATTCGCTTTCTCTTGTAGGCTTGATTATTGCACACTTGTAAAACAAATACATCGATTTTATCTGTGCAAAATTGATTTTTTGCGGTAACTGTTTAAATAATTGCATTATTATTAAATATGCCCATGATACAGGTCTTCATCAACGGTCACCTCTCAAAAGCAACAACTGCCAATAAAGTTGATGCCACTTACAAACCCACATTTGCCTTATGATTAATTATGCCCGTGATATATGTCTTCATCAACGGTCACCTTTCAAAAGCAACTACCGCCCTATGATAATGAAGTCACTTCCCAGCGGGCACATGACGTAAATATAACGTCGCCTCAACGTCGATGCAATGTCGTGGGCACATGACGTAAATATAACGTCGCCTCAACGTCGATAACGTCGCCTCAACGTCGATGCAATGTCGTGGGCACATGATGTAAATATAACGTCGCCTCAACGTCGATGCAACGTCATGACGTTGCATCGACGTTGAGGCGACGTTATATTTACGTCATGTGCCTGCTGGGTTACAAACACACTTTTCTATTATCTAGGAATATGGGTGTACACATCGGTACATATGTACACACTTTATTGAATCATATACGTAACGAAAACAGTGAAGGACCATATCAACCTGGTCAAAGCCTTCTGTATTTATGGATATTTTCTTTAGTTATAGGCTAGCTTGTATGTCTACATGTATATACTCCTCTTTTGAAATCATTACAGATATACGATTTATAAATATATTATTGTTTGATCGTTGATTGATCAAGCACGCTTTAATTTAAATTGGTAAGGACAAATTCGCACCATAAGAATGTGTTCTTAAACGGACGTCCAACATCTCCCATAAACTGAAAGCTAAAATGTAAGAGAAATTGATATTCCACACTGCCCCACGTTCCATATAGGTCAAGCTCATTTACGTTTGGATATACGCGACGAGATATTTTCCCTATATATTGGTTGTAATATCGGAAGGTATATACCGATCGCCAAAATTTGCCGATTCGGCCTACGTGCCATTCAGTCACAAGTAGGACGCGCATCCAGCTTAGTCACGAGTTTTGCATGTCATAGAACATTTAGAATAGCCTTGACTAAAACTAGAAAATGAGTGATGCTTTTGACAAATTCTTTCCCTAGAAGGCTATTTGATATTATCCAAGAGGAAATATTTTGATAGGGGTATATTTTCATCGGAAATTAATTTTGTCTTCTATATTGGATTACGTTTATATATTATTCATGCTGGACTTAATGTCTGACTTCAGGGGTCAGACACCTTCATTATTTGAAAAGACTTGTTTTAGAACTTCTTGTAGACTTATGAGAGACTTAATGAACTGTAAATCTTGAAAGATACTAAGAACCTGTTTTCAAATAATTACCGTAGAAATTCATTCACATATCACGAAAATTATATGCCTATATACTTTTGACCCCCTTAAACCCCACTTTTATATAGTAAAACTGGGGTTTACAGGGGTAAACATTATTTTGTTATTCCTGCTCAAAAACATAGATTGTTGTACTCGTTAGAACCGCCTCGCCGAGGCGGTTCTAACGAGTACCCACAATCTATGTTTTGAGCAGAAATAAGAAAATAAGAAAACTATTAGAGTTTTTATCTGAAAATTTTCAATTTTGGAGTTAAATTTTTTCTATATATTTGAATAGGCATGTTCTCGTAATGAGCCCAAAATGACCTGTGCAATTTCGATAGTAAACTAAAGTTTTGGATTTGTATTAGAAACTTTTTTTCGCTTTTCGTTACGAATGGGAATAATTGATATTAAAATTGTAAAAAATTTCAGAACCGTTGAATTAGTAAAGCTTTTTAAAAACCTGCGTCCAAACTAACTTTCCTATCAATGTTTGCAGAATTTGCAGCGATTACACAATAGGAAAACGGAAATTTTCGATTAAAAAACAACAACAAAAAAACACCGAATACAATAAAACTCTTGGTGCATAGGAGGATTTTGCAAAATGTCTTGCATTGAATCTTGACAAAATTGCAATTGAAGTTTAATAAAAAACTTCATTTGAACATGACAGAAGTGCTACGCAGAAGAAAGAAAGAAAGAAAGAAAGAAAGACTTTCTAAAAGACGTCAAAAGGACAGCAGCTATATTCATTTTGTTAAATGTGTCCTCAATAGGGAAGAGCGCGATCATTTTGTTGAAATTTTGCTGATTGTATTTCATCTCACAATACTTTATAATGTGTTTCTTTATTTTAAGGCCGAGGCTGTCGCATGGGCACCCGGCCTCGTGTATGGTATACTCTGTGCCATTGTAGCCTTGCTAGCGCTGTGGGTACCGGAAACTAATCAATATGAGCTTCCTCAAACGGTGGAAGAATGTGAGGTGTGGTATAAAGATAACCGTTTCCAGCTTTCGTGTTTTAGACAAAGACGTGGCGAACAACGAGAAAGTAGATAATTTACAATAGATTAATTTGATTGAATGTGAAATTATGGGCCACGTCAAGAGAAAACGTGCCTTCGAACGTGCGCTGAATGTACATAATCAGATCATCCTGTGTATGTGCAAAGTATCATCCGGGCATTTGCTCTCGAGTCATACATTCTGTAGTGTTGGCAGTGCAGCCCCGACCGGATTGCATGGATGCGCAGTCTGTTCTGGGGTTTCGCTTTCGCCTATGCATAAAGACATGTTTTCGAATGGCGCGACCCATATAGAGTGCGCAAGGCCAACTGAGCCTAATAGCATATGCCATTAAGTTACATTACCATCTATAAGAAATTTTTATCTTTTTCTAAGCTAATCGATCTAAATAAGGCATATTTTTTTCATGATAATACATTAATATTGCCATGATGATATATTGATATTTGAGCCAGCGTACGACAAAACCTACAATAAGACCTGTGTGATCAGCAGTAACTCAGATCATCCTGTACATCCAGCTAGTTTGACAGGCTCTCGTTAATCCTTTTAGCTATCCTGGATGCTACCTAGGGCACATACTGTCAGCAAAGACTGTGATCAGACTTCTCAGATGCGCAGGTTGATCTGCGTCTTCGCTGGTCGCACAAGTCTGATTGAAGGTTTCGTCGTGTATGCCTCTAATTACCCCTCGAAAGCATAAGTTATGGGTACTCATTAGAAGAGGTTCGGAACCGCTTCTAATTATTGCCACAAAATATGTTTTCGTCGAGCAACTTAACAAAAAAGATCTACCGAGTGTCCATCTAGTAATATGTTATAATAATAAGTGCTCAGGAAATGCCACAATTAAATCACAGATGTACGAACAATTACAGAACATATTTTACCCATAACAGTTAGTCACAACAAGTGTAACAAACCAAGACAAACAATATACAAGCCAAACCAAAGAAAAACACATTACGAAAACACGCCTATACAAATACATTGTTAATTTTACCACCGAAAGAACGAAAATATTAAGAAGAAAAATTGTGATAGTTTTCTTATTTCTGCTCAAAATATAGTTTTAGGCAGAAATAAGAAAAATAATGTATACCCCTGTAAACCCCAGTTTTACAATATAAAAGTGGGGTCCAAGGGGGTCAGAATTATATAGGCAGGTTTTCGTGATGAAATCGACCAGTTCCCTCTTCCTCAACATTTACAGATTACGTTTGCCAGAAATGCTAAGCGACGTTCAGTCCAATTACTGACACAAACGTCATGCTTTCTGAGCATGAATAATAGAAAATACAGCAAATTATTTCCCGTGTTTAAAACAATAAAAAGGTGTCAATGTTCACTGAACTGTAAATAAATGAACTCAGAACTGATACACTCAGATCAAGGCCCCAACACCAAAGGGAAAGACAGACAAATATAATAAAACAGCCACAAATTGAACAGACGGCAAGCAGAATTGGCAACTATTTTCAACAAAGGTGGCAACTCTGTTACCCAAACTTAATTGAATTTATATTAAACTTACATAATTGTTGAAACAAAAACATCAGGGACGAGTTGTTCGGAACTAACGATGTCGTTAGTTAACGTATCGTTAAAACTCTGATCATTAAATATGGCACATACGCTAATATTTTTGCTGAAAAAAAAATGTGAGTAGCTTTTGCATTTGCAAAAGCTACTCACATTTTTTCAGCAAAAATACCTGTGAATTCCATATTGTACTTACAAGAACAGTTTACAGTTTGATCACTAACGAGCTCGTTAAGCTAACGACGCTTTGAACAACTGGGCCCAGAAAATTAAACATTAACAGACAGTACCGCAAAGTACCACAAAGTATCGCCTTGGAACGGTCAGAAATGAATACTTGGGGCTTCAGCTACGTGTACGGGATCCCAACCCTCGCCTTTAGTGTCCATAGTGATAGAACATGCATTTGTTCGGTCCGTGTGGAGGTCTTCGAACTCATCTTTGAATGATTACGGGCAACAAATAAATCACAGATAAAGCACAAATTGAAGCAACAATAAGGACCAAACAGAACCAACGTGTCGAGACACTTTGAGATCCATGAGTTGTCAAACAACACCGCTGGAGTACTGGCGCAAAAGAAAACCATCAGTTGAACCCCGGTGAGCCGAGGAACAGACATAATATTTTCCGGCCCAGACATTCTTATGAATAGTGTTTTAAGTCGGGGCTATCATAGAGTCTGTACCCCGACCCACCGGCGGAAGTAGCGCAGACGGTTGCTACAAAAATCAGTCAACGTCGGAAAAATATCTTCGGACATGTGCGCCCAGCAAGAATACGATCAGCCTGTGTGCAAGGATGTAACAATTATTCATGCGGAAAACGAAGATTGTGTGGATGCGCTGCCTAATTCAAGTATGCGTTGAGTGCTCATGTTAGCTTTTACGTTCTAGCACGTTCTAGCACGTTGCGGCTTATTTTTATGAAAGGCATTCCATCACGAAAACATACCTATATAATTTTGACCCCCTCGAACCCCACTTTTATTTAGTAAAACTGGTTTACAGGGGTATACGTTATTTCTCTTATTTCTGCTCAAAACATGGATTATGGGTACTCGTTAGAACCGCCTCACCGAGGCGGTTCTAACGAGTACCCACAATCTATGTTTTGAGCAGAAATATGAAAAAATATCAGAGATTTTATCTGATTTTTTTTTTCAGTTTTTTTGGAGGTGAAATTTTCCGTACATTTGAATAGGCGTGTTTGCGTAATGCAACAATCGTTGCCACAAATAGACGTGTTATGAATTTCCGTTCAGTGTGACTGCAGAACTGAAACAATGTATCCCCTATTCAGATCCCGCGTTCTGTGGCATTCTCTACCAAGATCTGTTTGTTCAATACGACACTAGTGGCGTTTTTTTTTTTTTTTTAATTTAATCGGCTGCACAAACAAATTTAGTGTACCAAAGAAAAGAACCTTTTTCGAAACCTTATTTCGTTGATTTTGAATAGATTAGCTACTATTCTGATAATAAGACCGATCATTTTTTTTTTATAAAAGACAGTCAATTTTTTAATGATGGCAAATCTATTTGGTAGAGTCTCCCATACAGATACTGGCTACGATTTATCAGTTAAAATCTGAGAAAGGAGACTAAACTGGCGAAAATATTATACTGTTCATTTTGAGGCAAATGGCTTTGTTTCCATGTTATTCATTTTAACGCCTAGGGGCTTGGCTAAATTATGAAAAAATGTTCTGTCAATCAACAGGAATACAAAATTTTTGAAACCTTATTTGTTTCCTTTCTGAAAAAACAAACATGTCAATCAACAAGTACGTATAGTTTTTTATCATTCATTCAAGTTGTCCCTGCTATTTTATCAAATATACAATTATTTGATTACAGTCGACTTTTGTTATCTCGAATTCCAAGGGACTCTCTGGAATACTTCGAGATATCTGTACCTCGACATATCAGATTTGCAGAATTGAGGAAAAAATAATCCGATTAACCACATTTAACAATATATATGTAATTGGACTCTTGCAGTTAGAGATATATTGAAAATATTGTGGAAAAGAGGAGAAATTGCTCCTTAGGAGCAACTTCTCCTCTTTTCCACAATATATTTTTACCTGTTGTTAGATTTTCATGTTTAGGCAGGGACCAGATTTTCACTTCGAGATAAGCGGTTATTCGAGATAAGCGAGGTCGAGATAGCGAGAGTCAACTGTATTAAGTAAATAATTGAACTCGGGAACTGATACAATCAGATCCACATCAAGCCCCAAACACCAAAGGGAAAGACAGACAAATACAATCAAACGGTTACAAAATGAACAGATGACACGCAGAGTTGGCAGCCCTTTCCGAATAGGTTCAACTATGTTATTCAAACTTAATTGAATATATTTTAAACTTACATAATTGATAAAAAGACAAAATATATATAACTATAAGTATCACAATAAAAGTACTGCCTTGGAACGGTCAGTACTAAATTACTGGGTTGTGTGTGTATGTGTGTGGGGTGGGTGGGGGCTTACTCTAGCTTTACAGAATCCCGACCCTGGCCCTCATCTTCCACAGGGTAAAACGATATATTGGTTTGGTCCGCGTGTAAGTCACCTAATCATCACGAAAACATGCCTATATAATTTTGACCCCCTTAAACCCCACTTTTATATAGTAAAACTGGGGTTTATAGCGGTATACATTATTTTTGTTATTTCTGCTCAAAAACATAGATTGTGGGTACTCGTTAGAACCGCCTCGACGAGGCGGTTCTAACGAGTACCACAATCTATGTTTTGAGCAGAAATATGAAAAATATCAGAATTTTTTATCCGAAAAATTGCCATATTTTGGTGGTAAAAGTTTCAGTGTATTTTGAATAGGCATGTTTTCGTAATGCCATCCATGAATCATTACTTACAACAAATAAATCATAGATAAAACCTATAATGAAGTACAAATAAGGACTCAACAGAAACAGGGTGTTAAGACACTTAGTTGTCAAATAAAACCACTGGAATACTGGAACAAAAGAAAACTATCAGTTGAATCCCGGCGAGTCGAGAAACAGACAAATATGTTTCGGTTCAGACCATCTGATGAAGAGTTTTAAGCCGGGGTCATCATACAGTCTGAACCCTTACCCACCGGCATGCAATTAAAAAGATAAGCAAATTGATCCACTCTGATTTAATTAATCGTCATACCTTTTATGACATCAATGTTATATCTCTTTGGTTTATACGGCAAATTGCTAAAATGGTCAGAAAATTAAGGTTTTCCTACATTTTTTCTGAACTTTCACTAAGTCACCATAACAGTCAAGTTTCGGTAGTCCTTGTAGCAAAACTGTTTTAGTCCGGTGTCGTATTTAGCGACCAATTTGTAGTGTCGAGGAGAAAACTTTCCAAAGTTTATGATACCAATACCCTTGTTGGAAAAGTTTTGCAGTCAGTTTTGCTACGAGCATTGGTCAGTCAACTGACTAGACGCTCTTGGAAACCGAATAACTTGACAAATATAAACACCATAAGAATAGGCATGAGAAATGTTGCAAGGCAAAAAAGGGAAATTAACAATGCCAATCAAAATCATTGCGTTTGTCATAAATTTGCGATTAAACAAATGTTTGTCATAAATTTTAGATGAAACAAAATCGTTAGAAATGAATAAATGAAAATCTAAAGATGTGGCTTCGGTATCAATAGACTTTTTGTTAAATTGCAATTCAGTATGATAAATTTGAGTGGTCATTCCTTCAAAGTAAGGATTGTCGATATTCAAAAGGTCGTCCAAATATTTGGAAATTGAGTTATAAGCGTCAATAATATCAGCTCGTATGTCACCAGAAAGAGACATCATAAACTTTCTATCATAACAACAACAACAACAACAAAATCTGCTACTGGAGGAATACAATTAGTGCCTATCGAAATTCCCACAATATGTCGGTGTAACTTAGTGTCAAATCTAATGAAAATTGGACTGTGCCATTCGAAAACTTGTCTTCGGGCATATGCGGATAGTAAATCCCCAGATCAGCCTGTGACTCCACACAGTCTGATCAGGGTCTTACTGTCCGCTAATAGGAATCGTTGGGCACTACACAATGTATGAATGAAGAGCAAAGGCCTAGACGATAATTTGGTCATGCGCTGGGTGATCTGAATCAGCGCATTTTTTGCATGTTTGAAGGTATTTGTTCGCATGACGCAACCAAATTAGTAGCCAGGGCACAGAGACAGTAAAAATAAAAATCTAAAAGGTTGCCTTTGGAAACAAAGAATACATTACAGATAGAAAAAGTGTTTCGGTTTTATTGAGACTCTTCATAAGCAGTAATCAAGTTTGCAACACTGCTTACGCACTCTAGCATATACATGGGCAGCTCCAATTTCAAAGATACAACAATGAGTCCATTGATCCCAAAGGAAATGAAATATTATCTGCACTTGGCCTATATTTAATACATATAGGATTGACCGAACAATCATCTCTTAATGAGGCGTCTCATCTTGACCTACACTGTTTGCAAAGCTTTTGTCTCATCATGGCAGTACCGTTCAGATTCCCCAAAATCCATAGTATACATGTACGCTTACAAACTGAGTGAGTGAACTCGGAACTGATACAATCAGATCAACATTAAGTTCTCAAGATGACAAATACAATTCAACAGCCACAAAAAGAAAAGATGGCAAGCAGAGCTGGCAGCTCTTTCCATACACAAAAGGTGGCAACTGTGTTACCCAAACTTAACTGAATGTATATACATGTATAACATAATTGTAAATGAAACCACACGTGTAAGTGAAACACAACAAGATATTTTACATGTAAGGGAAACATAGCTGGATTGGTAAAATTATTCTACCTAGAGGGTAAAAGTCCAGGAGTTAAAATCAAGCCTTTTGTGAATCGAGTCAGCAAGACATTCAGCGTTTCTTAAAAGATACTAGTTCAAGGAAAGCCAATGTTAGGGTGGACACACTTAACGAATCACTAACGTTCCCTCCGTATTACAAAGCTTTCTTGATTTTGTGTGTTTTTTGTTTCCAAAGGCAATGCTTTTTTACTTTTATATCACGTGACCAAAACTCGTATGACATCGCGTAGCCAACATCGTTTTATCTCGTTCGCTATCTTGAATTTGGCATCACGGTGAGCAAACAGATAAATAATAAACAAAAAAAAAAAAAAAAAAAAAAAAAATGAAAACGATAAATATCTATTGATAAAGAGGTTTAAAGTTGCTTTTGAATACATAACAATAGTAAGCAATACTGAATTAAAGAAAAAGTACAAAAAAAAGTGCAAATGAAAAAAATTACCGAACATATCACGTGACCACATTTGACCGGCGCCAGAGGGCAACTATTTGTAAACAAACTGCTGTCAAATCTTATAAATATCAGAAAAAATAGTTGGCTGGGTATGTTTGCATCAAAGGCAGTGCCTTTATTTCATATAAACGTCTCCGATAATTGAAAATCTCAATTGGTATTCAGTGTATATCCAAAATACCTGCTCGTGTATCCGATAACATTGTTGCATAAATACAATGCATATTTTTTTTTTTTTGCACAGATAATGGTAATATGTTTAGATCGTAAACTGTTTCTATAAATAGACTACATAAATGAAATGTATGTTCATATGCACACGAGCAGGTATATATATGTACACTGAATACCAACTGAGGTATTCAATTACCGGAAACATTATTAACGTGAAGCGGAAACGTTTCTTTTGACGTAACGTTTTTACTAGTAGCCGCGTCTGATTTTGTTTGTGTTGAGGTTTTACGGCCCAGTCAACCCAACGGGGTCATGTCAAGCGCGGTCAGTTTACCTAACCACACGTTTACTGGGCAGGCTTAGTCCTCTAAGCGGTTAACCAGTATTGTGCTCATTCTTTCACCAGAAACTGACAACTGCCTTCTTGAATCAGCGGAAGGGAGAGAATGATCGTAGAAAATATTTCATGATCAATCTCCACGAAAGAATGTTGCCGACCTCGGCGGAGGTTGAACCCGCGACCTCCTGGTCTCCTGTCGGACGCGCATCCAACTGAGGCTTATATGAGTTAAGCGGTATCTGATGTTGAATAGAAAGGAAGGCAATGATCAGGAATCGATACCATTATCTAACACCTTCCATCCAAGACACAAAAGGGAAAGAAGAACGCACATTAAGCAACGGCACCACGATCAAAACACTACAAGCAGACAGCCAAAAGGACAGTTTCTTTTCCAAAATTTGGCAAAGCGGCTACATTGTATTGTTTTTTTAAATTTATTTAATTGATTATTTGATTTTCCAAAACATGCAGTTTTTAACATTTAAAAATGCCAATAAGGCATTCATGTCTATCTTGCAGTTTTTTGTATGTTTTATTCCATGTAGAACACTTATTTTACATTAGTCCAAGATGAAACTATATCCCAAATTAAAAGGATTTACAAGGGCACTCTCCACTCTGTAAATGCAAGAAACCTGATTTCTTTTTCCTGTTGGAGGAAACTTTATGAGGGTAATTAATCTTTTTGTATGTTTTATTCCATGTAGAACACTTATTTTACATTAATCCAAGATGAAACTATATCCCAAATTAAAATTTACAAGGTCAGAGTAGCCGCTACATGTATTAACAGTAGCAGATGATGGTAGCATTAGTGTACTGTTATAAAAATGTGCAATAAAAATAATCCTTACATAACCACTGACCAGGTTTAACATGTCTGATGAGATAGCTGAAGAGAAATATAGTTAGAAGGATACATTTATTTATACTATGTACAAAAGATACATGTACTATTATGAATGACTCTTTACATCTCATCAGACTTTATTAGTCTAATATCCATGTAATTGAAAGAATAAACTATTGGTTAAATCATCAGTGTTGATTGTGATTATTTCTGGGCATTTTTCATCAATTTTACAGAGTTACTGTTTAGCGACAGAAAATGGTTTTCGTTTAGTAGAATGAGACCGAACAATTGTATTTACCCTAAGTGTTTGGGACAAATACACTTCTAACCATTCTTGTCCTGAAATTATAACCGTACAATTCACTGCGTGTTAACGTGTCTATAAAACTGCTGGTAAACACTGTTGATCCTAATCAGATGTAACATCCTGCGGCATCTGATCCAGGTATACACTATTTGCCCAGGCATGTCAGTCCCAATACTTAAGGTTTCTGTTATGGTTTTGGGCTTTGACGATACTTCATATATTGAAACACTTCCTTCTTTGCTCCATGATTTGTTACTGTGCAGTGGCGGGGTATATTGCAATTCTAGATGCAGGAATAGATTTGGAAGGGGGTCTCCGCAAAAATGACCTTCAGTTTTCAAAAAAGTCCTGTCTTTTTTTTTTTTTTTTTTTTTTTTTTGAAAATATGGATCCTTTTTTACTGATAGGGTATAGTGAGTTCTGATACTGGATCAATTTTTCCAGAAAGATTTAAAAAAAAAATATGCCCGCTCTTGTCTTTGAGTTAGAAATATCCCTGTACACACATGTAGGTACAGATCAGTAAAAATCATATTGGTTGCAGCTTAGCATCTCATTTAATTTCAAAGCTACAGACTTAGAAATTTTGTTAGACTGGCTCCAGTTTCCAGTAACTAAATAGTTGTCTTTTTATCTGTTTAATAATCCACTAAAATAAAACCAAAGTAATGTCAAGAGTATAAAGTCTGGTCATTAAATTTTAGACTCGCTCAAGTCTCCAGTGACAATAAATTGCTCTTATATTCCTATTTGATAATCCACTAAAAAAGCAAAAAATATCATATAGTCGAGATATTTTAGGTTTTATTTTAGTGGATTATCAAACAGGAATATGAAAAAAATATATTTCCACTGAAGACTGGAGCCAGTCTAAAATTTTGTATGCATTTGCGTTTAGGTTTTGATTGAATTTTGTTTTTATTTGAATGTCTGTATGAATTTCTAAGTCTACACTTGAGGTTTGATCAGTTATCATTACTGTTGGGTGGATAAAAATCAGTAGGCATTGTTTTGCTGTTGCAGAGCTAAGGTCAATGTCACTGGCTCAGACATTTTGTTTTCATTAGCCTTAAAGGTATGTATTACCATATTTATCCTAAGAATTGGGGCACCTTATCTCTTACCATACTTGTCCTAAAATTCGAACAAACCCATTTTGCTGTCTACTGATTAGTGTTAAAACTGCTGGAAGTGTGGCAAACAGTTTACACCCAGATCTGAATCTACACTGTTTGCTCAGGCGTGTATGTCCCAATACCTAGGGGAAACTACGGTTAGTTATTTAGTTCACCTGAGTCGAGGGCTCAAAGGCGAGCTTATACAATTGGCAGGCATCCTTCATCTATCAAAACTTTCAAACGACCTCTTCTGAAGCCATGAAGCCGATTCTTACTTGCATCACTCTTATTTTTCTTTGCTGTTCAGAAGTTTCCACTCACCGTTCTCAGGTGGTTCCTCCGTTGCGGTTCTTCTTTGTTTGTGCGTCGTTGATTTCATATGTTCCCTTTGTTTTGTCGCTGTATGTTCCTCACCCCTTCTTCTTTTCATGCCTCGGGAGGGCTGTGCTTCTTGATAGTGGCATTGTCTAGTTATTTTTCACATGTTGTTGCATTTGGTTTGGTTGGGTCGGTATATAGGACGCGGCATGCAAAAACTGTGTCTTTGGGCTTATGCTGACAGCGAAAGTTATGTTCAGCCTGCGCATCCGCACAGTCTGATCAGGGCTTTGATTCTCCGCTAACAGAATCATTTGGTACAATGAAATATATGTAGAGAGAGTAGAAGCCTGGATGGTGCTTTGCACATGCAAATGTTGACATGAATCCGCACGTTTTACGCGTGCTCGAAGGCACTTTTTCACTTGAAGTGGCACATATCTAATTAATTACGCCCTGCATTGATAGAAGGAAACACCTTAGTATGTTAACAAGTACGGATATAATAACCCAATTAGATTATTATTTTTTACCAGAATTAGACTAATTCGTATCAATTTACACTAGTTAATATAGAAGCCCTTTTAGTTTTAATTAACATAAAAGGGACATTGCCAAACAGTGTAGATGCAGAACGCGGCGTCTGATCAGATTCTACACTATTTGCATTAAATACAGGAATTTCTATAAAACATGGTAATGAAAAACTAACCAGGCACCCCTTCTATTGGAAATGGACCAGTCCAAAGTGTTATGGTAGAAGAATCCACTCGACATAAATGGGTTAAGATAATAGTGTTCTGGAAAATCCAAGCAAAAGATATGACCCGCAACGGCAGAAATATACCTTCGGACATGTGCACAGTCTGATCGGAATCTTCACTGGTAGTAGTTTGGATAGCCAAGTATGCAAAAGTTTTTCATGCAAACAACCACGTCTGTCTGATTTTAGCCTTCGATGGGTGCACATGTCACAAGGTACATTTTATCACATTGCGGGTCATATATATAAAGCATGCTTTCTGTCATTGTTTAATAACTTTGGAATTATTCAATCTGTTCAGTCGGAGCCCAGTGAAGCTGCGACAAAATGTTATCAAAACGTAATTTAGATGTTAAACTAAATAGGATGTAATACAGTGTACCCTCGTTACAACGACAGCTTTTGTTTTCAAAGACGTTGCCATTAAAATGAATTTTCTGTTATAAAGTATCCTTAATGAATAGAATGATATATAAGAAATACCTTGTTTTTTCTTATTTCCTCATAGAATATATATTTTGGATATTTGTTAGAATCGCCTCAGAGAGGCGATTCTAACAAATATCCAAAACATATGTTGCTTGTTGTTTCAATGCAATATTCTTGCATAATATCTCATTAACTGTCACCTCTTGAGCGAAGATTTCGTGACAGCAAAATTGTCATTTTAACGATTTTTGTCGTTGTATCGAGTGTCGGTATAAAGAGGATTGACTATTCTTCTATAGGTGAGTTTTCTCGCGAATAGGACTGGTTTGAGCCCCCAAAGTAGTTTTCCTACTGACCGTTCGAAGGTGGTTTTCTGTTGCAGTTCTTCTTTGTTTATGAGGTCCTTTTTGGTACCTCGGGAGGGCTGTACTTCGTGATTGTAGCATTTCGTATCTTTACATATTTGTTTCATTAAATTGTGTCGTTAGTTTGGCACACATTAGTGGTAATATAAGTTGTGGGCTAACAATATTTTGTTCTTACAATCTCATGGCTTAGGAATGTGAGTCTGAATATCAAAATGTTAAAATTATATATTGCATTCCGAATAAGTTTATAGATTTTTGATACAGTTGTAAAAACTTAGATGTATATAGTACACGTACAGCTTTGCTGTGAAACGCGGCCTTTATGACGACATGAAATTAAGCAAAGTATATTGCGGTTAATACCTGGATTGGTGACCGCGATGCTTGATTTTATGCAAGATCTGACTGCTATAATTGTTGACAGCGGTGGGGTAAATAGATAAATAAATTTCCCAGGCAGCGATGCAAAGGCTCCCTGCTGCGGTCTGGAGGGTCGACAGTGTCAATGACGTCGGGGCGAAGTAAAGAGAAAGGGAAACTGTAATAGAATATATGCATATATCACTTCTACAGCCATGCTATGAAAGCCGTCTTTTATGGGGATAGTTAGAATGATTGGCGTTTTCACGATGTTAAGCAACATTACATTGCAATAAGTACCTGGATGGCTGACCGCGATTTTTGACTTTATGGAAGACAGGCAAACGCTGCATAAGAACGTACTCATACCGCACATAAAATGGGCCGCGCCTTGGAAAATGTGTCTTCGGCCATACGCCGACAGCTAAGGCCTAGATCAGCCTGATGACGACATTCACTTTCCGCTTATAGAGTCATTAGGTACTGTAGATCATAACAAAGTATAGGAAAATTGCTGATCAGACTATATATCTCCGCTGAAAGATCCGGATCTTTTCTGTTTGGTTTTACATTGTACATTGAAGAAACATT
Source organism: Anodontia alba (assembly GCA_964016985.1). Lineage (NCBI taxonomy): Eukaryota > Metazoa > Mollusca > Bivalvia > Lucinida > Lucinidae > Anodontia > Anodontia alba. The sequence continues at coordinate 78,719,095 of OZ024829.1, forward strand.
TTCTAATGTCGCGCTAAAATCCAAACAGTTCGTAATACCATGCAGTGTTTGTAAAATTAATCTTTATAGGTCTTACATGTAACACTCGCTTGAGGTATGAAATGGTGCTATTACCACATACTAGGTTTATTGCTGACCGTTCCAAGAACGGTCATTTGTAATCATTGAAACGATTCCGTGATTTTTTAAAATTTTATAAGAGTGTCCCTGATCAGGCCTTCTGAGCCGATACTAGCTAGTCTGACTCAGAAAACTCAAAGGTCATTCTTTTTATATCTTATTTCTATTTAAGTTTCTCCTCGAATGTTCGCACTGCTTGTGATGAAACTCCGGTTTTGTGATGCATTTTTGTACAATCAGCCCTTATCCCCTTCCTGGGAGTTACGCATTCAGCCTTATCCGGTATCTTTGGAGGATTGTATTTCGCAATTATGGCCTGCCTTCGTATCTCCATTCGAGCTGTGTTGCGTAAAGCGAGGAAAAGGCTTTTTTGATCTGCCATCGAATCAAAAGTTTATTGCGCTTGCCCGGCCTCATAGCAATGCTACATGTCTAGTCCTTTGATTGACGTTTCCCCTTGGCCTGGTGTTTACGTGTGCGAACAGCATAGGTTGTGCAGACTCGCCTGAACCGTTTCTGATCATAAATGGTACATGTATAACATCTGGGTTACCATAACGCGGCTCAATTTACTTTATCAAACATAATTTCTGGATCATGTTGTCACGTAAACGGACGAGCGTTGGGCCTGGTGACGATGGACTAGACGTGATCACAAGCAATCAGAGGATAAACATAACACATTATAAATAAAAACAAGTATGTATTTAAAAAGTTAACAAAAGGAAAAAAAAAAAAAAAAAAAAAAAAAAAAAAAAAAATCAAAATTTCAGAAATTGAATATCCAAGATGTTCCTGGGTTGTTGCCATCTTTATACAATATGCTGATAAAATTGAAAAGAAGAACTTCAAACGTAACTTGGTTTCTCTGGTATGTAGTACTGATATAAACATCATGCCATTCATCGGGTACCATTTGTACTTGACAGGATTCAGCGTCAAGAATAAACTTCTTCAAATCATAGTAACATACACAGCGACGTATACATCAAATCATGGTTACATGCACAGTGAAATATACATCAAATCATAGTTACATACACAGCGACGTATACAGATACATATACGGGACCATGGTGATATCCCGAAATACAGCACAACATAATGTCTTCAAATGAAAATATTGTAGTGTGTACAGCTCTACTGAACCGGAGAACCTTTATAATAATGTGACACGTTTTGAAATACGTGTTCACAAGAAACCCGTGATTTTCAAGGTCTAAAAATAATATTCACAAAAGACCCGTGATATTCAAGATTAAAAAAAACTGTTCGATTATAAAAACGGTGCAAAATCTTACACAGCGACTGCTCAAACTGTGAAGCAAAAATGTTGTCTCTCGGAACACAACAAGAATGCAAAATTACAAAAGAAAATTGTCTCCTCATTCAAAAGATATCCTTGAGATAAAAATCAATCCCAGAACAGTGAAGAGATTAATCACCGAACATCGGTTCACTCGGAATATAGAATGTTCTGATAACCGTTCAAGTTATAGACGTAAATAATCAAATACGCCCTCAGCATACATATCTCGTGATTACCGTAATACCGTAACTTGAAAGCTGAAGTGTACCTACTCTCTTAAAAAGTGAAACAGTCATCATAATCTAGTTACAATGGCAAATAATCTAACCTGGTTAATAAAAATCAAAACAAACTTCTTTTTATACGATGTACATATAAAAATATATTCAAGATAAAACAGGGGCGTGACGTATCTCTCCTCTTACAGAAGTGCGTAGTACTAGAGCATTACGTCATTTTTATCGCCGAATATTACGTTATACACGGCTTAAATAATCTGCGCCTATATTCTCTGCACCACGTATTGCCACTATATGAAATATATATGGCTGTAATGCCAAAGCCCATCGCATCGGTCTAGAATTAATAAGCTTTGCTTTATCTAAATAGCTTAATGGCTGATGATCGGTTTCTACCGTAAATGCTGTGCCATACAAATATCTATGGAACTTTTGCACTGCCCATACTAGCGCAAGACATTCTTTCTCTATTACTGCATGTGATTTTTTGCTTGGCTTCAATTTCCTACTTGCATATCCAATAGGACTTTTCTTACCTTCTTCGTCTGGCAAAAGGACAGCTCCTAATCCATCATTTGAGGCATCTACTTGTAAAGTACATGGTTTTGACAAATCGGCCATTATAGGAATAGACTGAACTGTCAATGCCTTCTTCAACGAATCAAATGCCTTCTGTTGTGGTTCATCCCAATGTACTTTATTGGACTTTCCTTTCGTTTTTAGTTCCATCAAAGGTGCGGCAATGTGAGAAACATTAGGAATAAAAGATCTAAATCCTACAAATCCCAAGACTGAACGTACTTGCTTCTTGGTAACAGGTCTTTCTGCTTTCTCAATTGCTAAAATCTTATCAGGGCAAGACCTAATAAAGGTACCACCTACCAAATGACCAATACCTTCTAGATTTGGAAACCAATGAAACACTTACTTGGTTTCAATCAAATTAGCATCTTTTGGCCGCTTCAATAATTCTTCAAATACTTGCATATGATGTTTCCAAGTAGATGTTAATATGATGACATTATCAACAAAATTGTTTATATTTGACATATCTTTCAGCAGTTTCCTCATCAGTTTGCTACAGGGGGCTTAAGCTGTTACTAAACCGAAAGGTAGAACTTTAAATTGTAATAGTCCTAATGTGGGTGTTTTAAAAGCTGTGTATTGCTTAACATTCTTGAATAAAGGTATCTGCCAATAACCCTTGGTAAGGTCAAGCTTTGATATATGTACTTATGACCTGCTAGTTTCGTAAATATGTCCTCCATGTTTGGCATTGGTTCGGCATCAAAAACCGTAACCTCGTTAAATGTACGGATATCTATGCAAAATCTGTTCGTATTGTCTTTCTTTTTAACTATAAGAGCAGGGGAACAGTAAGGACTTTCTGATGGTTCTACAATGTCTAAATTGATCATATCTCATACCTTATCCTTTGCTGCTTCCATCATATTAAAAGGAAATAGATATTGCTTAACTCTTACCGGCGTATCTGTTGTCAACTTTATGTCATGTTCCAATAAAGTAGTATAGCCGGGTATTCCTGTAAATGTACTCAGTCTGGCAAAATTCGTTACAACTTGCCTTACCTGGCTTTGTTGCTCTTTTGTAAAGTCTAGATTAATGTTAACATTTCAACTGACTCATTGTCACAAATTGAAGGTGTTTCCACTAATCCTTCTATATTATCTTCGGTATCCTCTGAAGTACAGTCTAATACTGCAACAGAACATGCCTGAACATCTGTAATCTGTTGATCATTCTCTCTCTCAATGTATTGCCTAAACATATTAAAGTGGAAAGTTTTTACTTTCTTACCCATTTTAATTCTGTAATCTAAACACTTAATTTCTCCACTACTTCATACGGGCATTTCCAACTCACCAACACCTTATTTGTCTTTGTAGGAAGAAGTACGAGAACTTGGCTACTTACTTTTAAGTGTGGGCGCTTCGACTACCAGTTGTAGTATTTTTTATACTTCTTTGACATATTTTGCAGGTTTTGATATGCTAGACTTACCGTTGACTCTAATCTTTCCCTCAGATCTAAAACATACTGGTAAGTAGTGCGTACCTGAGGATCCTCGATATCCTTTGTCTACAATTTTCTCAATATTTGCATAGGTCCAGACACAGGCCATCCATATATTATTTCAAACGTAGGGAAACCCCAGACTTTCCTGTGGAACTTCTCTGTATGCAAATAATAATGGACCTATATACTTGTCCCAGTCTTTCGGACGCTCTGTGCACATTTTGGTCAACATTTTCGTTAATGTACCGTTAAAACGCTTTACTAAGCCATTACAAATGGGATGATAAGAGGGACGTAACTAGCTGTTTGAATGATAAAAGTCTACTTACCTCTTTCATCAATGCTGACGTGAATTGACTTCCCATATAAATTAATATCTCTTTCGGTAACCCGACTCTACTAAATATACTCACTAAAGCTTCTGCAACTGCTTCGGTCTCAATGGAAGACAGAGCTACTGCTTCTGGATATCTAGTTGCGTAATCAACTAGCGTCAAGATATACTTATACTTATTATTAGTACGGGGTTCAAGTGGACCCACCAAGTCAATTGCTACTCTCTGAAACGGGGTATCTATAACTGGCATACTGCCTAAGGGCGCTCTTGTATTTCTGCCTTTGGCTATAGTACGCTGACATATGTCACAAGATTAACAAAACCTCTTTATATCACTTGCTATCCCTGGCCGAAAGAATTCTGATAGTACCTTTGAATAGTTCGCTTCACTGCAAGATGTCCAGACAGGACTGACTCATGGGCTAATTTCATTACCATCTTGCGATATTGCTGTGGAACTACAAGCTGTATAAAAATCTTACCAAATTCCATATTAGGTGAATTGAACTGTCTATATATCAAGTCATTCTTACAAAAAACTTAGCATTTCTTTTAACTTCTAATTCTTCGTAAGCTTTTCAAATTCTTGCCGGAGTAGATTATTAACTTGGGCTTCCTTAATTTGTTGAGGTGAAATATCCCTATCGATAATATTGGGGGTTTTGAGTGTTGTTTCGGTTTGCTCAGGTTGTTTGGCTTCGGACCTGGATTGTACTGCTAAAACTGGCACCCAATTAATATTCGGGTCATGAACATCCCTAACCCCTGGAATATTACCTATAATAACATCAAACAAAGGGTTCTCCATACAAAGGGCAAGTGTGTCTCCCTTAAAATAAGGGGTGTCTAATGATACCTTAGCTTCAGGAAGCTGTAATGTAGTTCTTTCTATCATCATACATGCTTATATCTTGCCAGTCAATGCCTCTAATGATTGTTTAACAATCACCCCAGTACACTCAGTATCGCGCAGGACACTAACCATTCCTTCCCCATTACACCCTGCACGATCTTCATAACATTACAAATGGGTGAAAGTTGAGCTGTAGTACACACCTTTTAACGCATCTTCCGTCCCCGAACTGACCTTTGTGCCGTCATTGCTTGCTTGAACATAACTAACTATATCAGTATGAATAAAACATGCTGCACATACCTGGTTTTCATCTGATTTCCTGTCATCGCTCAGTTCCTCTCCTTGTCTCTGATCCTGAAAAGGTACATGTTTCGAGGGAGATCGACTTCTACCTCTACCGCCTGTTCGTGCTGCAGCTACTTTCATATTATTACTTTTTGCCAAGGAATATGGCTATATGTTTTTTTTTATCTCCACAAATAAAACCTGAGCCTCTAAGAGGTTGTGGGCCTTGATGATTATAGCTTCGAACAGAAGTGAAGGTGACCTTGATCTTGACCTAGATCTTGACTTTTCATTGATCTTAAATGTCAAATTGAGAATATTAGTATACCTGGCTTCTTTGTACTGATCTGTTAATTTACTAGCCTGTTCAAGTAACTTGGGTTCCCTTTCTCTAAGGAAAAATTCAAGGTCTCTATTACAAATAAATGCAAGCTGATCTCTAAGTATTAAATCTGCTTATCCATCATAAGTCATAATACCGGACATATCTATCCATCTTGTAAAGTAACTTTTATACGGCTGGTGAATTGCTGAAAAGTTTCACCCAAATCTGGTCTACACTTCTTATACCTTCTCTTAAATCCTTCTTCAGTTAACCCATACCTTTTAAGTAAAGCCGCTTTCAACATATCATAGTTCAATGCCTCTTCTACAGGCATAAATGCATATACACCAAGCCTTACCTTGAGAAGTGCGCTCAAACTAGACGCACAATCCTCTTTCTTCCATTTCTGAGCTGTAGCATACCTTTCAAACCTAAACAAATATGAATCCATTTCATCTTTACCTTCATCAAATGCTGGTATTTCTTGGTGTCTTAGCAGTGACATAAGATTTATCCTTCTTATGCTGCACGGCAGGCTTTACATTTTGCTCTGCAGCTAACCTTTTCATTTGAAATATATGTTTCTTTTGCTCAGTGTCTTGTTGTAATTGCATTTTGTTTGTATCTCGCGTTCATGTGCTGCCTTAGCTTCCACTAGCTTGCGCTCTTTTAATGCCTTAGCCTCCGCGAGTTCGGGCTCTTCTAATTCACGCACTGCCGTGAGTTCACGCTCTTTTAATTCACGCGCTGCTGCCGCTTCTGATAATTCACGCTTGCGTGCTTCCTTAGCCTCCACGAGTTCGCACTCGCGTGCTTGCTTAGCCTCCGCGAGTTCGCTCTCGCGTGCTTGCGCCTCACGTTGCGCCCTTCACTAATCTCGTAACCTATCTTGCTGATCCTTAGCAAAAGCTCTAAGTGCATCGCCTTCGTACCCTAAAGCCTCCCCTTGAGCTTTTAAATTTTCTAGTGTTTCGATTTCTCAAAGTCCCGGTGAAACAATAGCAATAAGTTTGTTTCAATTAAGCACAAGTTTCATACGATAAGTCTCAGAAAATCCTTATTAATTAAATGCCCTTAAACTTAAATCAACTGAAGTGTAACGCGAAATATAGCATTCCACTAATATAAATACAATATCAACTAACTCTAGAAGAGGACAATAACCATACTCCAAATGATCAACGGCATCCATAATACTAAAGAAACCTATATATCACTCCTCGTTGTCTATATCATAATATAATACAAAATGAGTTACTCTAGGTTAATATCACACCTCTCCGAGTTATCAATGGAAATATGCACAACCCTACGCGTTAGCTTTTTCCGTAATAAAATATACAGGACATTCGCAGTCAATAGGTAGAAAGTGACCACCGGTAAATAAACAATAAAAGCTTTTCTGACATTTCCCTTCTTAAACCTCGTTGTGTTGTATTCGTTGGTCTCACCACGGGACACACTACACACTATTGACCATGATCCCGCTTGTCATTACCTTCTGATATATACATAATTTGACAGAGTGACTACATATAAAACATACACAACAAACTGACTATGTAAAAAGCACAATACATCTGATCCTCTGTTTGCAAGAATAACATGTCAAGTCACCGTAATCCCACTCCTGACACCATTGTTATTTAAACGGAATTGAGTTGGGCCGGTGACGATGGACTAGACGCGATCACAAGCAATCAGAGGATAAACATAGCACTTTATGAATAAAAACAAGTATGTATTTAAAAAGTTAACAAAAAAAAAAAAAAAAAAAAAAAAAAAAATAATAATAATAAATAAATAAATAAATAAATAAAACTATAAAGTATTTTTTTTCTTCAAAATTTCAGAAATTAAATAACTAAGATGTTCCTGGTTTGCTGTCATCTTTATAATTTACAATATGCTGATAAAATAGAAAAGAAGAACTTCAAACGTAACTTGGTTTCTCTGGCATGTAGTACTGATATAAACATCATGCCATTCATCGGGTATACCATATGTACTTGACAGGATTCAGCTTCAAGAATATACTTCTTCAAATCATAGTTACATACACAGCGACGTATACAGATACATATACGGGACCATGTGAGATCCCCGAAATACAGCACAACATAATGTCTTCAAATGGAAATATTGTAGTGTGTACAGCTCTACTGAACCGGGGACCTTTATAATAATGTGGCAAGTTTTGAAATACGTGTCCATAAGAAACCCGTGATTTTCAAGATCTAAAAATAATATTCACAAGAGACCCGTGATAGTCAAGATTTAAAATAACCTGTTCGATTATCCGAACGGTACAAATTCTTACACAGCGACTGCTCAAACTATGAAGCAAAAAACATTTTTCTCTCGGAACGCTACAAGACTACAAAATTACGAAATAAAACTGTCTCCTCAATCAAAAGACAGCTTTGAGACAAAATCAATCCCAGAACAGTGAAGCTATTGAATACCGAACCTAGGTTCACTCGGAATATACAATGTTCTGATAACCGTTCAAGTTATAGACGTAAATAATCAAATACGCCCTCAGCATACATATCTCGTGATTACCGTAATACCGTAATTCGAAAGCTGAAGTGTACCTACTCTCTTAAAAAGTAAAACAGTCATCATAATCAGCACTCCAGTTACAATTGCAAATAATCTAACCTGGTTAATAAAAATCAAAATAAACTTCTTTTTTATACGATGTACATATAAAATTATATTCAAGATTAAACAGGGACGTGACACATGTAAGGCGTATATGTACTTTTCTGCATGTTAAACTGGTTATTTTGTGGATAAAAACAGTACAGCGGGCACACAGCATTTCCTACAAGATTAAATATGCGCCTAGCGCTGTCTGGTCAGTGTCTTCACAGAGCAGAGTGTGTGAAGTTTAGTTTAATCATATTTATTGCAACTCTACAATGCAATGCGTGGGTAGTCAATGATCTAAAGCGTCTTCAAGGTGCCGTCAGCAAAGACTTTGATAGGCCTGCGCAGGTGCCAAGGCTGGTCTACGTCTTGACTGGTTGCACACGCAGTATTGTAGGAATTGCTTTGTCCCGGCTCAATTGTCTAACCGTAACAATATTGCGTGAACCCTATCGTATTACCCACGTGATCATCCGCCATGTCAAATGAGCTGCCATATTCGACCTTATTACCGCACATACCCCTACATCGCACAGTTTGACGTCCGTAATACGTCTCCCTGTACTTCACTCTACTGTTGTATACATTTTCGGGTAGCTTGTGATCATTGAGTCTATTCTGGGACTTTTGTAAAGCTATTTCAATAGAATCAATAGGCCTTATTGTCCGAAACCAACTAGTCTAACCCAGAATGTTCAGTTTTGTGAGTGTGCTCTTGGCTCTCAAGGGTCATTCGTTTATAAATATATTCAAATTATATATCCCGTGTACTTTAATTCTAAAGATATGTTCTTGGTTCATATTTAGATTATCTCAGCAAATGGGGACAATTCAAATGCGTACCATCAACATATACTTTTATAAAGAAAATAAGAAAACAAACTGCAAACACATAATTAAATTCTCCCCTAATTGAGTACCATCACGAAAACATACCTATATAATTTTGACCTCCTTACACTCCACCTTTATATTGAAAAACTGGGGTTTACTGGGGGGTATACATTTTTTTTACTTCTGTTCAAAAACATAGATTATAGGTACTGGTTAGAACCACCTCGGCGAGGCGGTTCTAACGAATACCCACAATCTATATTTTGAGCAGAAATATGAAAATATCAGAATTTTTTATCTGAAAATTTTCATCTTTTTGTGGTAAATCTTTCAGTATATTTGAATAGGTGTGTTTTCCAAATGTCTGCTGATCCTTCTTTTAAGGTGAACTTATACGGTGGATAGTTTACTGCCAGCTTTTTGAGCTATTGTGATAACTCCCAGTCCGTCGTCCGTCCGTCTGTCCGTTTTCATCTTTGATCGACTTCTCTGAAACGCCTGGGCCAAATTTCTTCAAACTTCATGTGGAGCCTTGTATTAAGAGGGGATTGAAAATATGTACAAAGGGTCATGGTCCGTGAATCAAGATGGCCGCCACGCCCATATATAGCTCCCATAGACTTATAATAGGGAAAACTTTAAAACCCTTCTTCTCAGAAACCATGAGGAACAGGGCTTTTATATTTAGAATGTAGCAATGTTAATGGTCTCCTACATCAATCCTGCCAATCAATCCCCTGGGGCCTAAATTTGCCATGCCCAAGGGGTCATTATCTCCCATAGACTTATAATAGGAAAAACTTAAAAAAAACCTTCGTCACTGAAACCATGAGGCCTACAGCTTATACACTTAGTGTGTAGCAATGTTTAGTGGACCCCTACATAAATCCTGCCAATGAAGCCCCTTGGGTCCAAATTGGATAGGCCTAGGGGGTCATGTGTTTATATAAAGCTTTTCAGCTAAAGAACCGTCAAAATCGTCTTCTCAGAAATCATGAGGCCCACGGCATATATATTTAGTATTTAGCAATGTTTAGTGGTCCCCTACATAAATCCTGCCAATTAAGCCCTTGGGGCCCAAACTGGCCACGCCCCGGGGGTCATTATTTCCCAAAGACTTATAATGGGGAAAAAAAAAAACTTAAAAAAGGCTTCTTCTCTGAAATCATGAGGCCCACAGCTTCTATATTTAAAGTGTAACAATGTTTAGTGGTCCCCGACATAAAACCTGCCAATCAAGCCTTTTGGGTCCAAATTGGCTATGCCTCAGGGGGCGGGGTGGTGGTCATATGTCAATATAGAGCGTTTTAGCTACAGAACCTTCAAATATCTTCTCTGAAACCATGAGGCTGAGAGCTAATTGATTAGATATGAAGTGGTGTTAAAGGGTGTCCACATAAACCCTGTCAAAAATGCCCCTGAGATCCAAATGGGCCACGCCCCGGGGGTCATTAGCTCCCAAAGACTTATAATGGGGAAAGCTTAAAAAATCTTCTTCTCAGAAACACCGAGGCCCAGAGCTTATATATTTAGTATGAAGTAATGTTAAGTTGTTCCCTACATAAATCCTGCCAATCAAGCCCCTGGGTCTAAACTAGCCACACCCCGAGGGGGTCATATGTTTCTATAGAACTAGATAGCTAAAGAACGTTTAAAAATCGTCTTCTTTGTAACCATGAGGTCCAGAGCTAACATATTTAGTATGTGGCAATGTTAAGAGGTCACCTACATAAATCCTACCAATCAAGCCCCTGGGTCCCAAAACTGGCCACGCCCCGGGGTTATTATCTCCCATCGATTATAAACATAGACTGATAATGGGAAAGCTTAAAAAAATCTTCCTCTCTGAAACCATGATGCCCACAGCTTATATATTTAGTATGAGCAATGTTTAGCGATCCCCTAAATAAATCCTGCCGATGAAGCCCCTTGGCTCTAAACTGGCCATGCCCCAGGTGTCATAGTTTATATAGAGCTATATAACTAAAAAAACACCTTCAAAATTCTTCTTCTCTGAAACCATGAGGCCGAGAGCTAAGAGCTTAAGTATGTAGCGATGTTGTGGTCTCCTACATATATCATGCCAATCAAGCCACTGCGGTCCGAACTGGCAACGCCCCGGGGATCATTAGCTCCGACAGACTATAATGGGAAAAATCTAAAAAATCGTCTTCTCTGAAACCATGAGGCCCACAGCTTATATATTTAGTATGTAGCAATGTTTAATGGTCCCCTACATAAGTCCTGCCAATCAAGCCCCTGGGTTCAAATTGGCCATACCCCATGAGGGTCATATGTTTATATAGAACCATATAACTAAAGTACCTTTAAAAATCTTCTTTTCTGTGACCATGAGGCCCAGAGCTAACAGCTTTAGTATGTAGCAATGTTTAGAAGTCTCCTACATAAATACTGCCAACCATGGCCTTGGGGTCCAAATTGGCTACGCCCTGGGGGTTATTAGCTCCCATAGACTTATAATGAAAAAAAAACCTTAAAAAAATCTTCGTGTCTGAAACCATGAGGCCCACAGCTTATATATACAATGTGTAGAAATGTTTAGTGATCCCCTATATAAATCCTGCCAATCAAGACCCTGGGGTCCAAATTGGCTCCGCCTAGGTGGGTCTTGTGTTTATATAGAGTGTTTGTTTTTAGCTAAAGAACCTTCAGAAATCTTCTTCTAAGAAGTCATGAGGCCCACGGTTTATATATTTAGTATGTAGCAATGTTGAGTGGTCCCCCACATAAATCCTGCCAATCAAGCCTCTGGGACCTAAACTGGCCACGCCCCGGGGGTCATTAGCTCCTATAGACTTATCATGGGAAAAACTTAAAAAAACTTCTTCTCTGAAAACATGAGGCCCACAGCTTATATATTTAAAGTGTAGCAATGTTTAGTGGCCCCCTACATAAATCCTGCCAATCAAGCCCTTGGGGTCTAAATTGGCTATGCCCCGGGGGTCATATGTTTATATAGAGCTTTTTAGCTAAAGAACCTTCAAAATATTCTTCTCTGAAACCATGAAGCTGAGAGCTAATTGATTAAGTATGAAGTGATGTTAAGTGGTCTCCACATAAATCCTGTCAACAATGCTCCTGAGATGCAAATGAGCCACGCCCCGGGGGTTATTAGCCCCCAGAGACATATAACGGGAAAAGCTTAAACATTTTTTTCTCTAAAACCCTGAGGCCTCAAGCTTATATATTTAGCATGTGGCAATGTTAAGTTGTCCCCTACATAAATCCTGCCAGTCAAGACCCTGGGTCCATACTGGCCACAACCCGAGGGGGGGGGGGGGGGGTGTGTCATATGTTAATATAGAGCTAAATGGCTAAAGAACATTTAAAAATCGTCTTCTGTGTAACCATGAGGTCCAGAGCTAACATATTTAGTATGTTGCAATGTTACGAGGTCTCCTACATAAATCCTGCTAATCAAGCCCCTGGGGACCAACACTGGCCACATTAGGTGTCAGTAGCTCCCACAGATTTGGGAAAAACTTAAAAACATCTTCTTCTCTGAAACCATGAGGCCCACAGTTTAGAGATTTAATATTAACAATGTTTTTAGTATTTAGCAATGTTTAGTGGTCCCCATAAATCCTGCCAATGAAGCCCCTTGGCTCCAAACTGACCATGCCCCAAGGGTCATATGTTTATATAGAGCAATATAGCTAGAAAAAACTTCAAAAAGCTACTTCTCTGAAACCATGAGGTCGAGAGCTAGCAGCTTAAGTATGTAGCGATGTTAAGTGGTCTCCTTCATATATCCTGCCAGTCAACACCCTGGGGTCCAAACTGGCCACGACCTGGGGCTCATTAGGTCCCATAGACTTATAATGGGGAAAAAACCTAAAAAATATCCTACTCTGAAACCATGAGGCCAACAGCTTATATATTTAGTTTTGGCAATGTTTAATGGTCCCCTACATAAGCCCTGCCAATCACGCCCCTGGGTCCAAAATGGCCACACCCCAAGAGGGTCATATATTTATATAGAACCATATAGCTAAAGTATCTTTAAAAAAGTCTTCTTTTCTGTAACCATGAGGCCCAGCGCTAACAGCTTTAGTATGTAGCAATGTTTGGTGGTCTCCTACATACATCCTGCCAACCATAGCCTTGAGGTCCATATCGGCTACGCCCTTGGGGTCATAGACTTATAATGGGAAAAACTTAAAAAATATTCTTCTCTGAAACCATGAGGCCCACAGCATATATATTTATATGTAGCAATGTTTAGTGGTCCCTTACATAAATATTGCCAGTCAAGACCCTGGGCTTCAATCCGACCATGCCCCAGTGGGTCATATGTTTATATAGAGATACATAGCTAAAAAAAAACTTAAAAATCTTCTTCTCTGAAACCATGAGACCGAGAGCTAACAGTTTAAGTATGTAGCAATGTTAAGTGTCTCCTACATAAATCCTGCCAATAAAACTCCGGGTGTCCAAACTGGCTATGCCCCGGGGTAATTAGCTCACATAGACTTATAATGGGAAAAACTTAAAATATCTTCTTCTCTGAAACCATGAGGCTCACAGCTTATTAGCTTACCTGAGCCAAAGGCTCAAGTGAGCTATTAGTATGCCAATGCTCCGTCGTCCGTCGTCGTCTGTTGTCGTCCATCCACAATTTCAAATAAGTTTATCTTTTATACCAGATTGCCTGCATAAGATTTTGGGGCTGATCGGATTGGAATCCTGGTTTCCATGGCAATATATAGCTCCCATAGACTTATTTTCATTTACTCTGGCATACAGTAGAATTAGCCATGAGTACTGGCATGGACTGAGTTGGGAGCCTTTATGCGAACCGAATTTTTATGTATTTCTGTATCAAGAGTAGCATTGGGACCCAGGGTGATGTTGGCTAGCTGTAAAAGTTCTTTAAACCCCCCGGTGGTTTCGGGCCTCAGACTCAATGACGGCCTCTTCGTAAAACTTTAACCAGTGGGTTGGGGCTTGACGATATGTCTTTGACTTGGCCCGCCGTGGTTCAACTATTAGTTTTCATTTACTCTGGCATACAGTAGAATTTGCCATGAGTACTCGTCCTTGTTTATCATAGTGATTAATTTGATTTTTATGTTTGCGCTTTGATGCATTGACTGAGTTGGGAGCCTTTATGCGAACCGAATTTTTAAATATTTATGTATTAAGAGTAGCATCGGGACCCAGGGTGAAGTTAGCTAGCTGTAAAAGTGCTTTTGTTTGTTTGTGTTGAGGTTTTACGGCCCAGTCAACCCAATGGGGTCATGTCGAGCGCGGTCAGTTTACCTAACCACACGTTTTACTGGGCAGACTTAGTCCTCTAAGCGGTTCACCAGTATTGTGCACATTCTTTCGCCAGAAACTGACAACTGCCCTTCTTGAATCAGCGGAAGGGAGAGAATGACCGTAGAAAATATTTCATGATCAATCTTCACGAAAGAATGTTGCCGACCTCGGTGGGGGTTTAACCCGCGACCTCCTGATCTCCAGTCGGACGGCGCATACAACTGAGCCACCGAGGCCGGCATGTAAAAGTGCTTTAAACCCCCGGTGGTTTGCTCTACCGACCGTTCTAAGGCGGTGGTCCCGGTGTTAGTCTTACTCCTTGTTGCTTTGTGGTTTATTCTACGTGGAGATTTGTTGTATGTCTTTCCGTGTGTCATTTTGTTCTTGTGTTTTTCAGTATTGCGATTACCTCGCTTGGGGAAGAGAGAGCTAATCTTAGTACCTTTCGTACGTTTGTTCGGTTTGTGCTTGTTTAGATTTGTCGGTTTCCTAGTCCTCTTGGGGTCTTGGAAGGGCTGCGGTTTGTGATTGTGGCACTCCCTGCACTTTTCTCTAACTTTTTTTTACTCTACTGACCGTTCTAAGGCGGTGGTCTCGGTATTAGTCTTACTCTTTGGTGCTTTGTGGTTTATTCTGCGAGGCGATTTGTTGTATGTCTTACCTTGTGCCATTTCGTTCTTGTGTTTTTCAGTCCTTTTAGCATTGCGATTACCTCGCTTGTGGAAGAGGAGCTAATCTTAGTGCTTTTCGTATGTTTGATCGATTTGTGCTTGTTTGTATTGGCCGGTTTCCTCTTCCTCTTAATATCTGTGAAGGGCTGCGGTTTGTGATTGTGGCACAACCTGGACTTTTCTCTCTTACCTTTTTTTATAATTGGAACAACTTAAAAAACTTCTTCTCTGAAACCGTGATGCCCAGAGCTCAGATATTTAGCATCCAGCAATGTCAAGTGTTCACCTAAATAGATAGCCCATAGGGTCCAAATTGGCCACGCCCCTGGGCTCATTAGCTCCCATAGACTTCTAATGGAAAAAAAAATAAAAAAAATCTTCTTCTCTGAAACCATAAGGCTCAGAGCTTAGATATATAGTATGTAGCAACGTTAAGTCACCTACATAAATCCTGCCAACCATGCCCCTAGGGTCCAAATTGGCCACATCCCGGGGCTCATTAGCTCCCATAGACTTATCCTGCCAAACTTTTTTTCCGAAACCATAAGGCCCAGAGCTTAGATATTTAGTATGTAGCAATGTTAAGAAATCACCTACATAGATCCTGCCAACCATGCCCCTAGGGTCCAAATTGGCCACATCCCGGGGCTCATTAGCTCCCTTGACTTAAAATGGGAAACACTTAAAATAATTTTCTTCTCCGAAACCATTAGGCCCAGAGCTAAGGTATTTAGTATGTAGCAATTTAAAGAAAGAAAGGACCAAATTTTGCCCCTTTGTGCACTTAGGCATTGTGGCATAGGAAAAGCTTGTAAGCAAAATATCTCAGGAACCGCTTGGGCTAGGCTCTTGAAATTTTGTAGGCTCTTTGGAACTAATATGAAAATGACCTGATCATATTTTGGTATAATTTTATGAAAAAGTGACCACAGTATGCCCCTTTGTGGCCTCAGGCATTTTGGCATAAGAAACGCTAGTAAGCAAAATATCTTTTTAATTTATGGCCCTTTGAAAAGTTCAGCATTTTTAACCTTGTAAGCAAGATATCTCAAAAACTGTTTAAGCCATTGCCTTGAAGATTGACAGGAATGATGAGTAAATGAACTGGTCAACTTACAGACTGCATGCCTAGTTGGCAACCCAATCATTGTTGATGACTATGCTTCACTCATAAATTGCACGACGTCGGTTCGGGCCTCAGACTCAATGAAGGCCTCTTCGTAAAACTTTAACCAGTGGGTTGGGGTTTGACGATATGTCTTTGGTTTGGCCCGCCGTGGTTCAACTATGGGTTTTCATTTACTCTGGCATACAGTAGAATTAGCCATGAGTACTCGTCTTTGTTTATTAAAGTGATTAATTTGATTTTTGTGTTTTCGCTTTGATGCATTGACTGAGTTGGGAGCCTTTATGCGAACCGAATTTTTATGTGTTTTTGTATTAAGAGTAGCATTGGGACCCAGGGTGAAGTTAGTTAGCTGTTAAAGTGCTTTAAACCCCCCCCCCCCCCCCCCCCCCGATGGTTTACTCTACTGACCGTTCTAAGGTGATGGTCCCGGTGTTAGTCTTACTTTTTGTTGTTTTGTAGTTTATTCTACGAGGCGATTTTTTTTTATGTCTTAACTTTGTGTTATTTTGTTCTTGTTTTTTTTTCAGTCCTTTTAGCATTGCGATTACCTCACTTGGGGAAGAGAGAGCTACTCTTAGTGCTTTTCGTACGTTTGTTCGATTTGTGCTTGTTTGGTTATATTAGTTTCTTCTTCCTCTTGGTGTCTGGAAAGGGCTGCGGTTTGTGATTGTGGCACTCCCTGAACTTTTCTCTAACTTTGTTTTTAAAGCAGTTAACTCAGTGAGCGTTATGGCCCATGGACCTCTTGGTTTCAGTAGCTTTGAAAAATATAAGCACAGACTGCAGTAATTAGGTTGAATACGGCATATTTGGAATTAGTAAATGTGTACAATGGATGCTTAAAACTATGCATGCAACACATGCAATTAAGCAGATTCTATAAGAAATGCCCTTTGAGAGCAAGGAACACACTCAAAACCATCAACAGTTAAAGTGTCAAATTTTCTGGGCCAGCCTAGCTAGTTCGGCTAATTAGGACTGATCACAAAATTGACTCTCACAAAATTAAAAAAAAATCCGGAATGAGTTCAGTGATTAAAAAGGACCAGAAATATAAACTACAGTATAGTGAAATACGGGGGCAGGTTTTACGGCCGCCACATGAGACTAACACCAGCTGTAGTGAAGATGACCTGATTCCTATTATTGAGAGCGCATTAAACTGAAAACAGACACATTTGCGCCACAACGTCAGAAAATGAACCTTCGGACATATGTATCAACGAGGATTCAGATCATACTGCGCTTTACCGCTGTCTGATCGGAATCTTCATCGTACGAATATTGTATAGCCAATGATGCAAAGCTTTCTTCGTGCGAACAACGAAGACTATGATCAAACTACACTGATGCGCAGGCTGATTTGAGCCTTTGTTGGGCGTACATGTAAGAAGGTGCATTTTCTCAGGTTGCGGCTTTTTTCATTCAGTTTCAGGTTGTGGAACAATGCTATTTAAAGAAACCATCGTCATTTTATGCTTGGTCTATGTCTTATCTCTAAATGTGTACAATGACTCACAGCGGCTGCAGGACATTGTATCTTCATATTGCCCATATATAAATTTCTGCCATGCAGTTTCGAGACAAACAGTGGACGCCGTTCAAAACTATTCTTGTTGTGCAGGGTGCTCTTGCGAAGATGAGTGCTGGAAATATGACACTTGCTGTCCCGACAAGGAAAATATTTCCAAACATATTCCTGGAGCTGCTTGCAAAACAACACTTATTAAACAGGATAAAGATGAAAAGGCTTTACCGGTATTAGGATACAAAAGATACAGGATAGAAGATAGCTGTCCACCGAGCGAGATCAATATAAGCCTGGCCCGGAAATGCAGCGGTGCGTTCTATAACTCCACAGACGAGTTTGTTTGGGTTTCTGACAAAGTGAGTGGGAAGATTTATCAAAATAGATATTGTGCTCTCTGCCACGGAGTCACAGACTTCATATCCTGGCTGATCCGTACTTCATGCTTGGAGGTGCTGATGACAGACACCTCAAATTTCATGGACATTATTTTATCAGATCATTGTACCAGTGTTAACGAGGCTACATCTATGGAAGAGACACGCGCGCGAACATTTGCCTGTGACAGTCCACATTTTAGCGAGTGCAATGTGACCGGTTTCTGGACAAAATATGAAGAAAGCATTGACAAAGCTTGCAAGTGGTCCTACTGGCCCTACTTTCATAAACTGTCGATTACACGAGTTGTCCAGTCATACCGAAACATATTTTGTTACATTTGCAACAGTCCAGAACAGAAACAAGTATCTGGTGATTATTGTGAAGTTCAAAGTATTCATTCTGAGCGTAAGAACTTTTTGTCATTTAGCGCGCTAATTGACGTGAAAGACTTACTTGATATGAATACAGGACGAAACACCAGGAACAGATGTGGTGTGAATGAAATATGGGATTTTTATACGGTAAGTGTTAATTTTACCACGCAATACGTAGTTTTCTCCTTTAACCAAGTAGCCAAGTAAAGAACTTGGCCAATTTGGACAAATGAGAGGATGACTTCCTTTGACACGCAGATAAATTTAAAAATGAGCCGCAACGTCAGAGTACATACAACTGTTTACGCAGTCTGATCAAAATCCTCACTGATCACTTTTTGAATAGCCAAGGAGGCAAACTTTCTTCATGCGGACAACGAAGGCTCTGATCAGGCTGCACAGATGCGCATGCAGACTTACTTCCGTTACGGTTTAAATTGTTTCCGTTGCCATGATTGTCGTCTCCGTTGCCTTGTTCATTGATGTATAAAATGATGTTCTATCATATTACTAAGAAGAAAATATAACTGCATACAAACTTTAGTTTGATCCCAAAACAATTTAAACGTTGTCTTTGAAAACAAACAAAACACAAAGAACGAAATTAGGAGACTCGGTTTATTAAGTCTCTTCATTTTCAGCAGACAGAAGTTATACGGTCGCCGCAGGGCACGTAACACATGCTGGAGTGAAGTAAATAAAAATGTAAAAGTAAAAGGTTGACAATGAAGACAAAGAATACTCAAAACACGAAAATGGGAGACTCGGTTTAATTCAGCCTCTTCATATACAGCAGTGTAGTTTACGAGGCTGAATAGTCTTGCATTCTTCGTGGATTAAACTTGACATGTAATAGCCGTCTTCTGTTAAACGCCAAGCGCTTGATAGGTATTAAATAACAAAACGTTATACACTTCATTTATACCCATGTTGGTATATTTTAGAAACTTTAACGTTTATATGACTTATATACCTCATGCAAACCCCTGATGGTGTATTTCAGAATCTACAACGTTTATGTACCGCATTTATACCCCATTACAGATATTAAAACTTTATATACCGCATTTATATACCTATTGGAGTATTTCAGAAACAATAACCTTATATTCAGCATTTATACTCCTGTTGTTGTATTTCAGAAACTATAGAAATTATATACCAGATTTATATCCCTGTTGGTGTATTTGAGCACAGGTAACTTTTTCATACCGCCTGTAAACCCCCTGTTGGTGTATTTTAGAAACAATAGACTTTGTATACCGCATTTATACCCCTGTTTGTATATTTCAGACACTGTGACTTTTATATACCGCATTTATACTCTTGTTCGTTTATTTCACTGTATTTTTACACACCGCATTTATACCCCTGTTGGTGTATTTGACAAACTAAAGACTTTATATACCGCATTTGCACCCCTGTTGGTGTATTCAGAAACTGTGACTTTCAAATACGGCATGTATACTCCTGTTGGTGTATTTTAGAAACTTAAATGTGTATATAACAGATTTATACCCCTATTGGTGTATTTCATAAATAATAGCCTTTACATACCGCATTTATAATCTTGTTGGTGTATTTCAGAAAATATAATTTAAAGGTTTATATACCGCATGTATACCCATGTTGGTGTATTTTAGACTATAAAATGTATATTCTTCATTTATACCCCATTGTGGTGTAATTTCAGAAAAAAAAACAAAACTTTATATACCGCATTTACACCCTATTGGTGTATTTTCAGAAACGGTTACTTTTATATACCAAATTTATAACCCCGTTCGTGTATTTCAGAAAATATACATTTGATATACCGCATTTGTATCTCTGTGTTGTATTTCAGAAACTTTATACCGCATTTACACCCATTTGGGGTATTTAAGAAATTATAAACTTTATATATCAGATTTGTACCCCGATTGGTGGATTTCAGATATTATAAACTATGACGACGTAGTTCATCTTCACTTTTATAGTATTATTAGTTTGACCACATGAAAAGTCTGATCTTCTTGAGGAAATGATCTCATCCTGGTTTTGTGCGACTCTCGACGTTTTCGTGTCTATCTTGTTTTGCAATCCTTCATTGCAGAGGAATTAAGTTTTAAAAGTAATATTTATGAGTTTTTGAGTCGCGTGTTTCGTTTTCTAGTTTAACCTGTAGCATGAAACACAAATGTAATACTAAATATTGCCATTTTATTTCTTCGCATTAACATTTCAGAACCAATGTCGTGAACTTACTTGTCCAGTTGGAAAGAGACCAAACTATGGAGTCTGTAATGATATTGCAGTAAGCTTTAACGGACTGTGCGTATCAAGCTCATTTTACCTTGAGGTCTTATGGAATCTGTCATCGGTGCAGAATAGTGAACTCCAGACCGACGACCTTGAAGAACTTGGACTCAGAATTCATGAGGCAAATATAAGAAACTTGGGTATGACGAAAATAAAATGCGTGTTCTGTTTCGGTGTCGTAGGATTGTCTGGCTCATTAAGTAGATGGAATGGTTTTAAATTTAGTGTCACGGTTAAAACAACAAGAGACTGTACACTGGATATTGTTATGGAAAAAACGACATTGTTTTTAGGTAAGCACATTAGAGTTCATCTTGCTGGAAATGCCGTCATTGTTTTATCCGCCAGTCTCAACAAATTTCATGATGACCTAAATAAAGAAATTATTTATTTCAGAGACAAGCGCAAATGCGTAAAATGTATTAAACTAAACAGAACAAACTATTGTCCTGAAATTGACATCAGTCCACTCGAATTAGAACAGCTAAATGATCCTGACCTAAAACACAATTTTCAGTCACTCCTGAAGAGCTCTGGCTCTGTGAAAAATGATACTACAACAGTGTGTCTTGACACATATTTTTCTACCATGTCACAAAATAGTGGATACGAATTACAAGATAAAACCGTTTTAAGTGTCATTATCCAGGTTTTGGTATCAAAATTTGCTATCCTTCTTATGAATAATACAGACTAACACCAATGGCCCAAACGTCTTTGTGACCATGGGATTTGTTTTAGACATTGGAAGGTCGAACCACTGAGGACTTAATCATAGCACCCGGTCAGAAGGTAAACTGGGACCATTACAAAAACACGCCTATTCAAATATATTGAAAATTTTTCCACCAAAAAATGAAAATTTTCAGATAAAAATTCTGATATTTTTAATACTTTTTGCTCAAAACATAGATTGTGGGTACTCGTTAGAGTCCTCGACGAGGCGGTTCTAACGAGTACCACAATCTATGTTTTTGAGCAGAAATAAGAAAAATAATGTAAACCCCTATCAACTCCAGTTTTACTATATAAAAGTGAGGTTTAAGGGGTCAACATTTATGTAGGCATGTTATCGAGATGATAATGTACGGAATCCGATGTTTATCGATCTTCTATGAAAATATAGTATGTTGCGTGTACTCATTAGAATCGCCTCGATGAGGCGATTCTAATGAGCACACACAACATACGTGTTAATGATAAAATAAAAACCAAATCCCTGAAATATCTTTAAATATTTGTTTTTCTTGAGCTATCGGAAAGATAATTGAGTTCGAATCTGCCACGGTAAACGAGCTATCGGTGTCTGCGTCATTGAAGTTTTACTTATATTGATTTAACGCTTTGCTTGCTGAGCCGAGTTTCAGCAGATGATATTTTAAAAATATTTTCTTATTATTCTCAGAAAGGTTCATATAGATGACTCCTATGAAGGAAAAATTGAAACGTGTTATGCTATGTCTTCTGCTGATTTTCTTTAATAATGTCACTATTATAAAATCCTCCAGTCGGGAGGAAGTTACCTTTTGATAGAAGCAGATAACAGTCAAACCAGACTAAAGTTTTATTTTTCTTTTAGCAGAGTTGAGGCGGAAGTGTAAGATTCACCTTAACGCTTAGCAGTATGGGTAAAATTTTCAGCAGACGACATTTCGATTTTTTTTTTTGATTTTTTTTCCTTCTTCTTCTCTTATTTTTCCCAGGAAACAGGATTTGATATTTCACGCAAATTGCCTCAATTGGACAAAATGCCAAAATATGTGTTTTTGGGGAAAATAAATAAATTTTCAGTCAATTTGTGGTCTGCTGAATTTGCCCTGAGAATAGTAAGGGTAGAATTAAGAACTAAACAGTGACGTTAAGCGGTAGCAATCAGTAGACGACGAACGATTACGCCTCGGTGAGCGCTTCCAATGAGGAGCACAACAGTTTGTTTTTAAGAAGAAGAAGAAGAAGAAGAAGAAGAAGAAGAAAACAGACCTATAACCAAACACTCCTCTTTACCTATTCCTCAGAGAACCGCATTTATAGGACAGGTAATCTGAAGAAACAGAGACTTCTTGTAAATAAATCAGTCACGGTAATGTGTATATACATTTATAATAAGAGCAGTAACGTGAAAAACAAATTACCTTTTTGATATGTACGCCCAACGAAGTCTCTAATCAGGCTGCGCACCTGCGCAGTCTGTTCAGAGTCTTCGTTGCCCGCATATATAAATGTTGCTTTCCTGGCTATCCAAACTGAGCCCAAAATCTCGTTACGATAATGATCAGACTGCGCGAATGCGAAGGTTGATCTAAATCTTCGCTGGGCGCACATATCAAAGGTGCGTGTCTGGTGATGCGGCTCGTGACAGCCACAAACAGGTTAATGATGTTCTCTCTTTCTTTTGGTGCCTCCGTAGGGTTGAGCTTGGTGATCACATCACGAAAACATGCCTATATAATTTTGACCCCCTTAAACTCCACTTTTATATAGTAAAACTGGGGTTTATAGGGGTAAACGTTATTTTTCTTATTTCTGCTCAAAATCATAGATTGTGGGTACTCGTTAGAACCGCCTCGCCGAGGCGATTGGATACTCGTTAGAACCGCCTCGCCGAGGCGGTTCTAACGAGTACCCACAATCTATGTTTTGAGCAGAAATGTAAAAAATATCAGAGTTTTTTATCTGAAAAATTTCAGTTTTTGATGGTAAAATTTTCAATATATGTGAACAGGCGTTTTTTCGTAATGTTATTTCCTCGATATCTTCACATATATGTTTTGTTTGTAATTCCTCTTGTTGCCATTTGTAGGCTATGTTCTGTGATTGTTGTTCTTCCTCGACACTTTCTATACTATATTTTGACCGTTCATACATATTGTCTCCAAAGCAGACAACCTGGCGACAAAACTTCAGATGTATCAAATTCTTAATACTAATTAAGTACGTTATGGATAGATCCCTCATGACCTTTATCTTCATTATATAATTTAAAGAGACAAATTGGCGGCAAAACCTCAGATTATCAGGTTATTTTAATGCCATATTTACCCTAAGTATTGGGACAACTCCTTACCATACTTGTACTAAAATTTGAAAAGAAAGGTATGTTGTACTACCTATTGATGTGTCTAAAATAATGCTAGTTTAGTGGTAAACAGTGTAAACTCTGATCAGACGCCGCAGAACGCGGCGTCTGATCTAGGTCTACACTGTTTTCTCAGGTCTGTCTGTCTGTCCAAATAATTAGGTTATTTTGGAAACTAATTAAATCCGTTATCGATAGATTCCTTATTAATATACCTTTAGAGTTTTACATATGGGAGCGTGTTCGATTAGCTCACTAAGGACGTTTTAGTATTTTCCGGAATCGTCAGTTTATGACGATCCAGGCAAATACAAAAAAAAATCTTAAAACTATGTTATAAACAGATTAATGTTTATTTTATTTTCATTTCAATCAAGAAATTTCATAAATCTTAATAAAAGCAAACATTCACTCTTTCGGTGCCAATTGCAGCAACGACATTGTCATCTGCTTTTCTTTTTTAACAAATTATCGCCTGTGGCAGTTAAAGTTACAGAATCACATTATTGTCGAATTTACCTGTTACATTGAAAATTTATTAAACTTTAGTATACCCTTGTCCCATATTTCTATGTAAACATGAACAAGATTTGCGCCGGTACTTAGACGTTTACGTCCAAATATTTTGCCTTGTGATATTTTGTGATAACTTTGCACCTGTAAATGGCGTAAAGGATAGCAGAAGAGTACTGTTTGCAATCAGGATATAATTAGCTCCTTTCGTTTTCTGGTCACAATAAGGAAGTATATTCGCACAAATACTTCCTTGGTTGACTGCTTAATTTGGTGGCAGTATGACTAAGAAGACGACTTACCAGAGCATCACAGAATGAGCAACATATAAAGGTTTTGAAGAAATGGTGTTTGTTCAAGTTTCTTCAGAATTTAGCAACATAGGCAAATCAAAGCTCGTGTCCTAAGTGTGCTCCTACAAGGGTCATATCTAGAACTAACTTACATGTACTTAGTTACGACATTTGACAGCAGAAAAAAACCCCGGGTCAACCCCCTGTTAAGATAAAACAAAATTAAAGTAAGACGTGTTTAAAAAAGCACACGAAAGAGTTCATTGATTGGAATATCGTGAGCAGAGTTTTTTTGAAAGGTACTTGTATGGAAAGCAAGGGAAAATTAATTGTGGTTCGGGCCATTTGTTTTTCCGAGTTCTTATTTGGTGGTATCTCAACCCTCGCGGGTCATTTTTGTCGTCTCTAAGAGAAAGAGAAAAACGGATAGAAGATGTGAGCCAGTCCACGACAAAACTTACAATATGACTTGTGCTCATATTATTCATATGTGCCGTCTACAGTCTCCAGGCTGTAAGAACCCTTGACGAACTGGTTGGATGTACAGGCGGAGTCAATTGCATGAAACGTCAGATCCTGTTTTCTGGGAAATTTTAAAAAATATGACCAATTTACCGTCTACTGAATTTGACATCCTGTAGACAAGCAACGGAAAGATGCCAGAAAACGTCCGAGGCCAGGAGATGCCATTTTATAGGACGAAGAAATACGTATCCTGTATCGTCTCCATGCTTGGTTTAACGACCAAATTATTGATGTCGCCCAAGAAATATCGAAATTTCAGTTTCCATATATGTTGGGACTAGATACTTGCCTGAAAACAAGTAATTTCTTATTCAAAAAAGCACGCGGAAACTTTATTCAAATCTTCAATAAGGACCCAGAAAAAGGTGGTTCGCATTGGTTGACGCTTTCAACAATAAAACTTAAATCATCCAGCGACATAAAAAATTATGACTCTGCATTCACTAGCATGAGTTTTTCCATCCAACAAGTTGTTTGCTAGTGATTAAGAGATTGTCCACCAAACGAAATGATGAAAAACTCTTAAAATTCATGGACTGTGCATACCAAAACAACAATGATGAATGTGGTTTGTATGCACTAGCGAGGCCTTTGGAACAGCAAGACTACCACACAAGAATACGATGCAGAACTAATACGTGGACATTTTATTAACCGTTTTATACATAATCAGATGTCACTATTTCCAGCTAGGACCAGAAATTCAACGTTTGCCGATGGGGTAAGATATTCTGCATAACTAAAGGCATCACCCTTCCCGTGAAGAAGAATCAGGAATCCTGCCCCCACCTCCACACCCCCACCCTGACATTTCCTATTATTGTAAAAATGTTTAAATGCAAAAAGAAGTAAAAAACAGATAAATTCAGAAATATAGAAATTCACAAACTTAAAATAAAATATGTGTTGTTAATTAGTTGTTATTATATTATCTTTTATTTTACTGATCAGCAGTAAAGCAATCAGAAAACCCGTGACGATAAAGTCACGACGCGAGTATAAGGCGATGATAATGTTAAAGACCGTCACTTGTTTTATTTGTCACGGGTTTAGGGTGATCCTTTTAAATTTATTTTTCGATAAAATCCACATATTGTTCTGAAGAGAGAGAAACTTTGTCACAAACAGAGAATTAATTTTCTGCTCAGTATCTCTCAGAAGTTTGACTCTTGCTTGGAAATGCAACCAGATAGTATGAGACTTTGTTTTTGCCAAACTCATAAAACAGACTAAATCTTAAAATCAAGGTTAACAGGGTGTCCCTGGTCACTCAAATACATGCTCAGAGAAACAAGAAACCATTGTAGCAATACAATATACTACTGGTATTATTCTTGCTGGTCTACTTAAGTGTACATTTAGTATTATTTAAAACTAAACGAAATATTTAGACGTAAAGGTCTAAGTACCGGCGCAAATTTTGTTCATGTTTACATAGAGATATGGGACAAGGGTATACTTAAGTTTAATAAATTTTCAATGTAACGGGTAAAATCGAACCACAATGTGATTGTTTAACTTTCACTGCCACATGCTATAATAATAGGCTTTTGCAAACAGCATAGATTCAGCTCATATGAGCCATCTCATCTGGATCTACGCTGTTTGACATTCAGTCTTTCAACTTTACGTATAAAATTCTTTTCAAGCGATAATTTGTTAAAAAAGAAAAGCAGACGAAAGTTGTCGTCTGACATTTGGCACCGAAATAGTTAATGTTTGTTTTTATTAAGCTTTATGAAATTTCTTGATTGAAATGAAAATAAAATAGACATTAATCTGTTTATAACACACTTTGTAATAAGATTTTTTATGTTTGCCGGGATCGTCACAAACCGACGTCCCGGCAAATAGAAAACGTCCTTAGTGAGCTAATCGAATAGTCTACCATATGTAAAAATCCAAAGCTACATTAAGAGACCGGCGCGATTCGCGCGCCGTCAATAAGAAAGTCTTTAAATGTTATGTTTATGAGACTCTTCTGGGGAATATTTGTCGTTTCGGCCCTGGGTTATTTCGGCTGAGTTATTTCGGCCAGACAGTTTTGCGTATATCCCTTTCGATGTGCTGTTTATGACACATTGTATACATTCCGTATACAGGCACAGTGGTGTTGGTAAGAAAGTTACGCTTTTGGTTGTTTACAAACATTTAAACACACGAAATACAGTCGGCTCTCGTTATCTCGAATTCCAAGGGACTCTCTGAAATACTTCGAGATATCCGTAGTTCGACATATCAGGTTTGCAGAATTGAGGAAAAAATAATTCAATTAACCACATTTAACAAACTGATAGGTAATTGGACTTTTGAAGTTAGAGATATATTGAAAATATTGTGGAAAAGAGGAGAAATTGCTCCTTAGGAGCAATTTCTCCTCTTTTCTACAATATTTTCCATCTGTTGTTAGGTTTTCATGTATAGGAAGGGACTAGATTTTCACTTCGAGATAAGCGGTTATTCGAGATAAGCGAGGTCGAAATAACGAGAGTCAACTGTAATATAAAAAAATGAAATCCATAGTCTACATAACATACATGGAAGCATGAGATTCGCGTTCCCGATTCCGGATTACAATGCCCGATTTCTATTTCCAATGGAGACGGAATTCAGTCGTGACTGCACGGCAGTTTATTGTATATAGCTTTTCAGTAACACAAATCATCTTGCTAAAACTGAAATACTGTTGAATGAGACGTAAAAGCAGGCCCATATGATGTTTACCGCAAGAAAAAGGCCCTTATGGAGTTTGCGGACAATGCAGTTTGTTCTGGTCCTTCGTTGTTCGCGTACAAAATCCATGGATACTGTATATGACGACAAACAGCGAATGTCCAGGTAAGATTACACAAATGCGCACGTTCATCTGGGCATACGCTGTTCGCACAAAGCAAGCCTATGTCTAACGTTGTATGATTTCATCATATACATACACATATTTAGAGGAAATTCCAAAAAATATGATGCGGCAAGTAAGAAAACCTTCAATATTATGTACATGTAGCTAGCCAAGTACAATGTAGGTAGACAGGTATGGCAAGCAGGTAGTAACGTACGTATTATGACTCCCTCTGTATGCGTTGTAGTATGTATGTATGTATGTATGTATGTACAGTCGACTCTCTTTATCTCGAATTCCAAGGGATTCAGTGTAATACTTCGAGATATCCGTACCTCGACATATCAGTTAAGAGAGTGAGGAAAACAATAAATTGAACAACCACATTTAACAAATGAATATGTAATTTGACTCCTGAAGTTAGAAATATATATATATATATATAACATTATTTTGTTACCTGTTGTCATAGTTTCATGTTCAAACAGGGACCAGATTTTCACTTCGAGATAAGAGGTAATTCGAAATAAGCGAGTTCGAGATAACGAGGTTCGACTGTATGTATGTATGTATGTATGTATGTATGTATGTATGTATGTATGTATGTATGTATGTATGTGAAGGCATTTCTTAGAATAAAAGCTGCGTTGCGTTAATACTGTCTGCCCGTCTGAAGTGGGTGGGTTTTGTGCGGTTTGTTTTTACGTTGTATTAGAATTTTATCATTTTAGCCTCCCGCTGTAAAGTTGCCCACATTGATTTCTGTTTTGTTTTTTTTTATGTATCATGTAGTTTCTACTGACCAGTGTGAGTCTGATACTATTATTCTTAGAAGTTACGCAAACAGAATCGGAACGGTCAGTAGAGAAAACTACAGGGGTGGCGAAGGTGGGGGTTTAAACCATTTGTGCTTGCGCGAAAATCAAACTCCACAAAATTCAAGGTCAAATGGTGTTCGCTGCGTCGCATGACCCTGCCCTGCACTTAAACAGACTCAATAAATCCGAATGCTCTTTCTGTTTCTTCGGTGTGCTAGTTGTTTGCAAATAATTTTTTTTCACTTATCACAGATCATATATGGATAAACATAATTTAGCGTTCAAAAGTCGGTCAATCCGCGAAATAGAATCGAACCACTAGCCTGTTTATCCGTTGTGTTACGCCAACTCTAGCATTTATAAACTACAGTCGACTCTCGTTATCTCGAACTCGCTTATCTCGAATAACCGCTTATCTCGAAGTGAAAATCTGGTCCCTGTTTTAACACAGAGAGCTACCAAAAGGCAACAAAATATTGTGGGAAAGAGGAGAAATTGCTCCTTGGGAGCAATTTCTCCTCTTTTCCACAATATTTTCAATATATCTTTTAACTTAGAAGTCAAATTACATATTCATTCTGTTTAAGATGTTTGTTCGATTAATTGTTTTCCTCAGTTCCGCAAATCTGATATGTCGAAGTATGGATATCTCGAAGTGTTTCATAGAGTCCCTTGGAGTCCGAGATAACGAGAGTCGACTGTAATTTCGTTGTTTCGTTATAGCACTTTCTCTACCGCCATAAGCGACACAGATGACGTCTGTCATTAAAA
The DNA here is from genome assembly GCA_964016985.1 of Anodontia alba. NCBI lineage: Eukaryota > Metazoa > Mollusca > Bivalvia > Lucinida > Lucinidae > Anodontia > Anodontia alba. The sequence continues at coordinate 78,748,594 of OZ024829.1, forward strand.
AAAAAAAAAAAAAAAAAAAATACAGTCGGCGGCCATTATAAATTATAAATGCTTGAAGAGCAGAAGTATGTGTCTCGCTTGTCACCGCTGCGGCCCGGGCTCGATTCAAGGCGCTGACCTTTGGCAGGGTAAAGGTCGCCCATCCAAGGTCCTTTTTTTGTTTTCCAGGTACTCCGGTCCTCCACCACGCATGACCAACAAACGCTGACATCCGCGCCTTCGATGACGCGTGTATTAGATCGCTGATATTTTTTGTTTAATGGAAGAAACATAAGTAAAGTTTGTACAACATAGTTATCGTGCGACCAGTACTTGTATCTTCTGAAGAAACAAAGAGTAGAACCAAGCCGAGCGTAAAGGTATTTTTTTCCAGGCATATGAAGATATATGTAAGTTGCTACCAGTTACAAGTATCTTCACGTCAAATCCAGACAGCTTAGACAAGAGGCGCAGTACTGCATCCATGCCAGAGTTTCCGTTACACACTAGGTTATTTCTCTTTGTTGAGATACATGCTTTAATCCTACGGAAGTTTGACGTATCAATGTTTTATTTAAGCGGGTGTTTTTTAACTTAAATGGAAAACTTTCCCAGCCGGCACGCAACGTTCAGACAACGTCGCATCAATGCCGATGCAACGTTGATGTTACGTTGTATAAACGTCATGTGCTCCCTGGGCTTTGCTTTAAATACAGTAACTGTTTTTGCAGTTGAATGGAAAGTTCTATGTTTACTTTCACTGTTACCGTAGACGATTGGAATTGATATGACCAGATACGACCGACGAAAGCCGAAGCGCATTCGACTATATCCTAATATTCGGACACCTTATCCTCTTATACTACTTGTCCTAAATTTTAAACCGGTCCGATGGTCAGGTGGTTTTTCCCTGCGTTCTCCGGTTTTCGCCCACCTTTGATGAACGGCCGGCTAATTTGACTAATTATCCGGTCGTGTTTACTAGATTTCCATACATTTCGTTTCTTTCGCTTGTGCTTAAAGCTAATATCAGCATATCGAAAAGATTGCACTGTCAAAGACCACAACCTCTTTACTAAATATGTGCCTTTTTGTAATTTGTTATGTAAAATGTTTGTTTTGCACCATTGTACCTTTAAACGAATGTATTTCATACTGCAGGGAGAGGACATGTTAATGTTGTTATAACTTGTTTAAAATGTTTAAAATGCAATAAAACATGTTTAATCAAATAATCAAATAATTGGTCGGCTCGATATAAGTGAAATATTCTTGAAAGGGCCGTAAAATCAAAATAAAAAAAAGCAAAACAAAACAAAAAAAACAAACAAAAAACAAACCAAAAAAAACATTTATCTACCTACTGATGTGTCTGAAATCTGTTGGGTTTGTGGCAATCATTGTAGACCTAGATCAGATGCCGCGTGACGCGGCATCTGACCTGGGTCTGCATTGTTTGCTCATACTTGTCTATTCGACTACTACGGGTAAATGTTACCATTGGTTGTTTCCTGAAATATACAACTTCGAAGCAGTGCCTTTTGAATTTTCAATGCAAGGTGTTTTTTCGACGTTTCACCAACGCCGAATCCATATAGGTCTTACCTGTTAAAAAAGAGTGGCTCTAAAGGATATAGGGAAAAGAAAGTATTATAAGATCGTGAACTTGGTAGTACCAAAACATATGAACGGATTTCAACTGACAAGAGATCGATAGTTAATACCCATTCTATCGATATTTCTGCTAAGTTTGCAGTGAGTATTAAAGAAAAACAAGACAGACTTCTTACGTTATATTGGTTACCGAAACTTCATTAACGACCTTATAAAGTACGTTTCATTGCAAATTCTAGTTCATGTACGACTGTTAGTTTGTTCAAACTGCTAACTTCATGCCTTACTGCTGACAAAAAACATTGGCTTAGATACTATGGTACTGTTTACGAAAGTGACGGAATTAACTATTTTTGGTCAATTAAGAATTCCAATGAAGTTCACAATAATCTAAATATAAAACTTTAAGGCTTCTAAATTGTCCACAAAAGATTTTTCTACACTGTATACTACGTTACCTCGTCATCTTATAAAAGATAAACTTATTGATTTAATTAACCGAACGTTTATTCGGGAGAATACCCAATATTTGGCGTGCAACGAAGAATGTGCTTTTTTCACTTCTGATGTATACAAGAATTACAATTTATGGACTTGCCAAAAGGTCTGTGATGCTCTTGTTTATCTCTTGGATAACATTTTGTATTAGATTTGGAACTATACTTTTTAGGCAGTTCCGATGGGAACTAATTGTGTTCCTCTTGTTGCTGATTTGTTTCTTTTTTTGTTATGAAAGAGGTTTCATGTAGTCGCTTTCACGGGAATATCAGGCTGACATTATTATGGCTTTCAATTCCAGTTTAAGATACCTAAAGACTTGATGATTTATTAAATATAGACAATATTTACTTTGACCAAATGGGGGACCGCATATACCCTACTGACCTCCAGTTATATAAACCCAATTCTTCCGATACTGAGGCGCCTTTTTTGGATTTGAATCTATATATATCTAATGGTACAATTTCCACCAAAATTTATGATAAACGGGACTTTTTTTTTATTTTGAAACAGTCAATTCCCCTTTTCTGGATGGCGATGTCCCCCGGCGTACCTCGTATGGGGGATGTCCCCCGGCGTACCTCATATGGGGGATGTCCCCCGGCGTACCTCATATGGGGGATGTCCCCCGGCGTACCTCATATGGGGGATGTCCCCCGGCGTACCTCATATGGGCGATGTCCCCCAGCGTACCTCATATGGGGTATACATATCTCAACTTATTAGAATCGTCAAAACTTCTTCAAATCTTAGTGACTTGCCGTAATAAAGCCCTTACTACCAAATTCAAAGCAGGGATATCGTTATTTTAAACTTCGTAAGGCGTTTTCTAAATTTTATCGCAGACACAGTGCCTTGGTAGAAAAATATAACGTCTGCAAAACACTTCTGCAACAAGGTTAATCGGAACCAGAATTTTGCGGTGACTTAGTGTACAGATATAGAAAAAAATGTGGGGAAATCTATCTTTTCGGAACATTTCAGAACACTAATTAACCGTTATAAAAAAATGGCTATAGCCTGGATATTATGTGGCAGACTGCAGGCCTAGTTATAAGCCTAATCCTTGTTGATGGCTATGCTTTACTCTTTAATTGCACGACGGCAGTTCGGGCCTTAGACTTAATGACGGCCTCTTCGTAAAACTTCAACCGGTGGGTTGGGGCTTGACGATATGTCTTTGGCTTGGCCCGCCGTGGTTCGACTATTGGTTTTCTTTTACTCTGGCACACAATAGAATTCGCCACGAATACTCGTCTTTGTTTATCACAGTGATTAATTTGATTTTTATGTTTTCGCTTTGATGCATTGACTGTGTTGGGAGCCTTTATGCGAACCAAAGTTTTATGTATTTCTGTATTAAGAATAGCATCGGGATCCAGGGTGAAATTGGATGGCTGTAACCCCCCAACCCTCCCCCCCCCTCCCCCCACACACACACCATCCCGATGTCTTATTCTACTGACCGTTCTAAGGCGGTGGTCCGGGTGTTATACTCTTTGTTGCTTTGTGGTACATTCTACGAGGCGATTTGCCTTGTGTTATTTTGTTCTTGTGTTTTTAAGTCCTTTTATCTTTGCCTCGCTTTAGGAAGAGAGCTAATCTTCATGTTTTTTGTTCGATTTGCGCTTGTTTGGTTTTGTCTTTTTCCTCTTCCTCTTGGTGTCTGGGAAGGGCTGCGTCTTGTGATTGTGGCACTCCCTGGACTTTTCTCTTACCTTTTTTACTATATACTCGCAAACATCTTTCTCGTGACACGGGTCATATTGTCTCAGTATTTTACTACTTTACACATTACATGAATGATCTAGTTTTAAGGCAGCTTTGTACTAATTTTATGTGCCATGGTATCTTCACGTTTCTGCCTCAGTTACATTTATAGTCTTCAGTTTGTTCCCTGTTTGATTGATAAACCTGGATAACAGGATTTATTTCAGGCCAAGGTTCAAGGAATCAATCTACAAACAGCGGGTCAAGTACTAAAACGCATTTATATCGCTAACGATTCATATGATGTATTTTAAGTACGTCTAGGGATAAACAATCGCTTATATATTTTTCTAACTTAGTATTCAGTAATTAACCCATTGTAGTCTGGAGATCCCTAAAAGGGTAATTGGCAAACTGTGCGGACCCAGATCAAACGCCGCAGAATGCACAGTTTGCAAATAGTTTAGCCACTTTTCTCTAGGAATATCTAAATCTCATAACCAGACATACCTAAAATTGAAATTGGACTCTTCCAATATATAAGTGTGGGGAGTCTATTGACTACTTTATTTGTCCTAAGTATTCGGACAGACAGCCCTGAGCAAAGAGAATATACTAAGTTCAAATACCACAGAACATGGTTTTTAACCAACTGAATAGCCACACCTTATGGCCCTACGACATTCGTGTTCGACACCACTTTGAAAGTGTCCAAAGTGCAAACAAAACAAATAAGGTTAATAAATCGATGAAAAAATAACCAAGGAATCACACATCCATCATTGTACACGGTCTGCGTACGATTATCAACAAATCGCTGGTATAATAACAAATTTACGAGTATTTTTTTTTTTAATATATTGATGTTCCAAAACCTTCGTTCCCCTCATAGCAGAAAAGAAAAGTTTGACATGTAACTATACAAGGAGCGCTCAAAAATGAATGCATCTGTTCTATACAATGTATATGTGCGAAATTTTCTAACAATCATTGCTTTTAAGTACTGTCGAACTTCAATTGCTCGAACATCTTTGGAACTATGATAATTTGTTCTAGACATGGATAGTTCGAGCTACTGAGTGTTAATCGCCGCCAATGAGGAAAATTAAGGGATGTCTGTTCGATTGTCTATATAAAAATGATGTGTTGAGTGTGCTTCTTAGAATCGCTTTGAAGATAAAATAAGGAAATGTCCCTAAAATATTTCTAAATATTTGTTTTCTTGAGCTATTGGAAGAATTTCCTAAGGACTCAAAACTAGTTCAAATCAGCCATGGTTCGAGACATCGGGTTCGTCATTAAAGTTATGCTGTAATACTAAACGCTTGTCCTTAGATGAAGTGACCAAAATTCATGTATTCGATTTAGTGACGCACTCATTTAAATAGAAGGCAAATATCGTTACTGTGTGGCGTAGTATTCGGACAGACAAGCCTGAGAAAACGGTGTATAACACGCCGTCTAATTAGGATCTACACTGATTGCACTTATCTAGCTACAATGTATTTTAAGACATACAGACAGGTAGTAAAATGCGCTTATCATTACGAAAACACGCCTATTCAAATATAAAGAAAATTTCATCTCCAAAAACTGAAAATTTTCAGATGAAAAACTCTGATATTTTTCCTATTTCTGCTCTAAACATAGATTGTGGGTACTCGTTAGAACCGCCTCGACGAGGCGGTTCTAACGAGTACCACAAACTATGTTTTTGAGCGGAATTAAGAAAAATAATATATACCCCTGTAAACCCCAGTTTTACTATATAAAAGTGGGGTTTGAGGGGGCCAAAATTATATAGACATGTTTTCGTGATGTTAATTTTAAAGACAAGAATAATAGGAGTTAATGTAGTTTAATATTTGAGGAAAATACTGAAAAATAAAATCTGCACTGAATAACAAATCAAAATCAGAATATAGCAGACTCAGTCTGACCAATCTTGCACATGAATAATACTTGAAAATATGCAACATCTCATCGCGAGCAGATTAGACCCGAACACTTTTCTCACATATCAGCCGGGACACAGCATTTTCTACAAGATTGCAGATGCTCAGACTGATCTCTGAAACTTCGGTGTGCGCACATGCAATGAAGGAAATGCTGTGTCTCGGCTCACATAATGTATGAAGCAAACAGTCCCAAAGATTAAACAAAAAAGAGCCATCTCATCACAAAACCAACAAAATGGAATGAGTGGCCAGTCTGATCAGGTTTTCGCTGTGCGCTCAGTGGATAGCTACGACCCAAACTTTCTTCATGTGGACAGCAAAGACTCTCATCAGATTGGGCGAATGCCATTTTGTTGGTTTTGTCATGAGCACTTTATTGAAGTATGGGGCGACATTTTACCAAGTCCATTGGAGTAGCACGCATATTTTCGTATAAGCAACAAGTTCCAGGACATGTTTATTTATTATATGAACTGTTCAAACAGCGAATGTCTGCAACAGACTGCGCAGCCACGCAGCTAGCCAATATCCTCTGCAGTTTCTACAGTTTTCTGAATAGCGGAAATTGGCAAAATGCTGAAAGCGCTTGGCGTTGTTGTCTGAAGAAGATACAGATGATTACATAAGATGCCTTAATGGAACCAGAATTATAGTTCATTAATCAACAGGTGTAGTATATATTTAGAGTGTATCTAAACATATCTTCAACGTTTTTATTTTTGTCTAATTATATCAGCTTTAAATTCGCATAAAAGTAACATAAAAAAAAACGAATAATGTTTACCGTAACCGTCAATAAAATATTTGAAGTTTCTAAATTCTTGGCAACAATGGAAGAAATACGAAAATAAACTTTTCTCAAGAAGAGACTTGAGATCAGCAAAACTGACCTAAGCCCCAAGTAAGTTTTCACTATTCACTGTTCGAAAGCAGTTCTTCTTTATATTCGTGCTATGGTGATTTCTTATGTAACCTTTGCTTTGTTATTCCTCGCCCTCCTTTTGGTGCCTTGGGAAGGTTGTGTCTCGTGTAAATGGCACTTTCTGGGTATCTTCACTTATATTAGTGATACATCTCGTAGATTTCCGCAATTTGTGACAAGAGAGACAACTTTTGTAACTTCTTTGCTTTCCTGTTCACCGGCCCCATTCTGAAAACGGTCTACACTAAAAGGAAAGAATTTGCTCCAATTGGGAGCAAATTCTTACCTTTAAGGGCAGATCTCTTTTGAGAAGTTAAGCAACAGTTTTGACAGAGTTGTATCACTTGAAATTGTATCCATTGCCCCCAAGTACATGTACATGTAACTACAAACGACTTCACTATTTATTTAACTATTTATTTATTTAATGCCTGGCGTGTAAAATTTACTAAGTGTTTCCTCTGCTTTATAAAGTAAAACCCAAGAAACGATGTGTGTATAAACTCACCCTAGCATATGCTAAATAAGCAAGTTGGATTTCACATTAAGGAATCTCAATGGTTTGGGTATTGAGTTAGATTATAGATAAATTATACATGCAAGAATCGAGTATTAGACCGTTATCAATGACACTACGAAAGTGTCATGATGGCAGAAACAATTAAGTAGCTTCCATGCAACATTCTTTTGAATGTTCAGATTCGCATAAAATACTTCATAGACGATATCTGGACATATATAGATCAGCAGCTAAAAAGTAAGGGTATGGATACAAGTCACTTTCTTGGGAGGCAAAACTGAGTCGGCACAAGAAAAAGGGTCCTTATAGTTTTCCGGTTTGTGGTTCATCAAATGCACATGAGCAGTACCCTTTTGGGGCTACAGGCATGCATGTTTTTATTTTTTTTTGTAGCTTCTTCGAGGATCCTATTACATGTCTACGAACAGCAAAGGCTCTGGCGAGACTGCGCATGTGAGCAGGCTCGCCTGAGCCTTTGCTGGTCGCATATGTTATAAGTACCTTTTTTCTCATGGCCAGCTCAATTGGTGTTGATTTTTTTAAACAGAGGTAATGGCAGGTCTGGCTATCAATAAGTCCCAGTTTCAATATCTTTCAGTGCCCTGGAGTATGTTCCTTGCTCGCTCTTACCATGATTGTTATAACGTTCTGATTGGGTCGCCCTACATGAGTATTCAGCAAGTCTCAGTTATTAATGTAGGAGACAAGAATCTATCTTTGACCGTGCCAATTTTATTAGTTTTATAGTTTTTCGACCTAAGACCTAAGCGGCGATTATATTTCTGCTATTCTCTTTTAGCCAATACAATGCTCTCAGAACAGAAGATTTTTACACCCTTGTTTACATATTCTATCATAACTTATCAGTTGCCCAGCCACTGAAGGAAACCCAAGCGTAGGAATCCGGGTGAAGTTCTGAGAGAGGAATACTTTATTATCAGTAAAAAGTGTATTTACATGTATATAAGTCAAGATGATTGGTTTTCTATGCAAGGATCTTAAAAGGATTTCCAAACACAGGCTTCATGGAGCCAATATTGTCTAAGTTAATACCAGAGAGTAAATGGAACACCATTTGTTTTTTACATAGGGAACTTCCAGTGGGGTAGGGAGCCGCTTGAGTGTCCATCCTAACATGCTTCAGCTATAATATTACAGAGGTCTTTCTATAATCATGTTTTCGCTGTTTGGGCAACGATCCTACACAAGAGTTAGCGGGAACATAACGCCTAAGGACTTGTGTATACACAGTTTTGCGCATGCGCAATGATTTACCATTACTATATTTACTTGACGCTATCAATTATCAGGAAATTTATGTTTGCTGTGTTGCAGGTTATTGTCAAGCTTGCAGGTAAACTGGCAATATGTGCATTAAATGCATTCTTCGAACGCAGCAGTTATTATTAATTATCTTAGTATCTAAAGCCAATTAACTTGACGTTCGTTTTCTGCATTTGCAATAAGAAAGAATAACTACCCTGTTTACTCTAAATATTCCGGCAGTTTACTACTTATCATACTTGTTCTAAAAGTTTACTCTCTCTCCCTCTCTCTCTGTGTCTCTGTCTGTCTGTCACACTTGTCCTAGAAGTTTACTCTCTGTCTCTCATTCTGTCTCTTTCTAGATCTATCTCTGTCTGTGTCTGTCTCTGTCTCTGTCTCTCTCTCTCTCTCTCTCTCTCTCTCATGAATTTGATGTTCGTTATTTGCAGTTAGAAAGAATAATTACCCCGATAATACCTGTCCTTAAATGTTACTCTCTCTCTCTATCTCTGCTGGGTGAGGGACAAACAGTGTAGACCTTAAGACGCCACGCTCTGCTGCGTCGCATCTGGATATACGCATTTTTCAGAACTGGCTGTCCGAATATTTAGAGTATATACAGTATGATAAGACATTCAGAACATATTTGTGATAATAACATGAAAGATGTCGAGTTCATAAATGATGCATGCACCGTGGTAAAAGTGTTATTATCCATTTAACCAATAAAGTTTGTACTGCGTATATAGACGCGACTTGTTTGTATTTGGACACGGTCCTTTTTTTTTCAAATACGAATATCGGTCAAAATGCAAAGACAGAGTGACATACTGTGTAGATCTCGATGAGACTGGATCTACACTGTTTGCATAACAATCTGTTTTGGTGTGACAGTTTATTTACAGTCTTTGATGATCTGTAAGACCGCCACACGTGTTCGACAAGAATTAGCCTCGGTCCGACTAAAATTCTAAGATTTCAAGTACATTTTAGTCTGTTGTTTGAAAGGCATCGGACGTATTTTGTTTTTGCCTTCCATATTTACCTTATGCATCCGGACCGACAGGTCTGAGCAAACAGTGCATACCCAGATGAGACGCCACAGAGAGCAGAGAGCGGCGTCTCATCAGCGTCTATACTGTTTGCCACTCATCCAGCAATTTTTAGACACAAAATCGGGAAGTAAATTCTACTTGTTCAAATTTAAGAACAAGTATGGTAAGGAGTTGAGGTGTCCGAATACTTAGGGTAAACACGGTACCTTGTTGTTAAGGAAAACTGATACGTTGGTTAGATTTTCCAGCCATTTTAACAAGCGAGATAACGTTTGTTACTTCTGTTTGCTATTCTGAATACTCTCCCCGTCTGAAAAAGGGTCTATACTAAAAGAAAGAAATTTGCACATCATTGTGACCAACGCGAACAACTAAAATAACTCTTCGTCCTGAGTGTGGCCATTCCTGGATATTACCACATTTTTTTTTAAAAACAACAGCCAAATGTTACTACAACCAACAGAGAATTCTCAACATTGTCTGCATTCTTACTTGTATTAGTCATATAGTATGAGACTTTGTCCATTTATCTAAATCCTTAAGGTGTCAAGCAAAATTTGTACGAGACGACATTCTAGTTTTTTTGATACTATTATATATTTTATTTATTTTCCATAGAATATAAGTATTGGCATTGCATCTGAATCGTCTGCCAGACGATTCATATAAAATGTCCAGATTTATTTTCTCTGAAATATAATTATAATTAACTAAACAAAACAAAACAAAAGTACAACAACAAACAAAAACAAAATAAAACAAAACAAACAAACAAACAAACAAACAAAACAAAAAAAAATTCTACAACATTTCTTCTGCTGTGGTTGTGATTAACGCCAAAGGGTCTAAGGGTGATTAACGCCAAAGGGTCTAGTTCATAAATGATGCATGTACCGTGGTAAAAGTGTTATTATCCATTTAACCAATAAAGTACGTACTACGTAGATCGGACCTGTTTGTATTTGGACACGGTCCTTTTTTTCAAATACGAATATCGGTCAAAATGCAAAGAAAGAATGACAAACTGTGTAGATCACGATGAGACTGGATCTCAACAACAGAACAGAACAGAACAAAAGCTTTATTTAAGATAAACGGTCTTCCAGGTCATACGCAGATAGCGTTTGAGACGTTCAGGTGTAAAAACAAAATATAATAAACTGACGTCAGTATGTTACAGGATAGTATACTGCTAAACAAACCGGGACTTAGCAGCCACCCTCTCTTGGTGTTCCGCATGTGGCATGCATATGGACTCTTACTCCTCATACATTGCAAAGAGAATGATGTCCGACCGCTCCGACCCGGCTATCTTAGCAAAATGCTCAGCTTGCATACAAATCAAATAAAATTATGTAGGAAACACGAAGCAGAAAGGGTATGTGGCAGAATGAAAGTAAACTGGAGAGAACGATGGTTACACGAACTCTAACAAACTAACTACATGTAAATAACGGACTGACTGACTGACTAAATTGATAACAGTTGATGGTATCGTTTCTTATAAACTGCTTGATGAAAATGACATTAATGCCCCGGGGTTCATTTATGCGACTTGCTAAAGGTTTTAATTTTGGCATAATGAGAGTTCTGCAAATATATTTTAAATGAGAGGTCGGCAAGCGTGAACATAAAGTTTGAAAGGGGTATTTTAAAAAAATATGAGTTCTACATCCCACCAGAACAGTTAAGATTTGGACCACTAACGAGCTCGTTAAGCTAACGATGCTTTGAACAACTGGACGAGCCAGGTTGCAAATAGCAGAGCCCCAGATAAATCTCTGCATTTGCAGTGATGAATACATATTCTTTTATTAAACCTGCGTTTTGCAGTTTATGTTAGCTGTATCATATTGAATGTAAAATATAATGTACCCATAAAAGAATTAGTACTTTATTTGATAAGTGTACGAAGAATATAAGAGCGTTGTCTATTAGTTGATTGATATCTCTCGCGTATTTCCATCACAACTGACTCTTAAGGCAACATAACAGTGCTAATCTCCAGATGCATTAGTAGTATTAAGTGCCCCCAGAGTGACCTTGCATTTCTCTGCATCTTACAGATTTGATATGATAGGGGTTTGTTCTAGCCAGATCGCCCACAATAAATAAAAAAATGTTGAATAAGGGGTTCTGTACCAACTACATTTTTTCTTTATTATTAAGATGATCGCTAAGAGCTTTTAGCAGTACCATATCATAATGCAACTAGGTAAGAGTAGTATTATTTGAGCTAGCGGATGACAAAACCTACAGAATGGCATGTGCGCCCAGCGAAGACTCAGATCAACCTAGGCATCCGCACAGTCTGAACAGTCTTCGCTGTCCGCAGGAAGAAAGCTTGGGTCCTTTGCTACCCATAGAGCGCACAGCGCAGATTCTGATCAGACTGGACAGATGCCCAGACTGATTGGTCATCGCTGGGCATGTCATTTTGTAGGTTTTGTCATGCGTTGGCTCATTAGAAACATAATAGAACAGACCATATTTCATGTTCATCGAACTAAACTGAGATCTGCACTGTCCGAGCAGAATCGTCACTGGGCGCTCTATGGATATTCGAAGATTTAAATCTTCTTCAGGAACAGCAAAGACCTAGACCATCATTCGTGCATATATCAGGTTGAACTCAGTCTTACATGTAGCATGCCCACGTGGCACAATATGTACATTTTCACATGTTGCAGGTAGCATTAAAGTGAAGTCTAACTATGCTGAGTGTTAACATGCTGTATATATATATATATATATATATATATATATATATATATATATATATATATATATATATATATATATATATATATATATATATATATATATATATATATATATATATATATATTGCATTTGACGTCACTAATGAGTCAGTCAGAATCATAGATACTTACCTTCTTTGGTCTTTAAGTATAGAAATAAATAAGACGGATATGGAAACGTGTCCATTCACAGTTTTCATCGCAATTATCTGCATTTTTCACTGTACCTGAGCCAGAAATTATGTCTCCCCCTTTAGGGAGGGAGACATTTTTTTTTCTCACGGGCGTCTGTCCGTCCGTCAGTCTGTCACAAAATTGTGTCCTCTCTTAAAAGCCATTCAAGCTATCTTCATGAAACTTCAAATAAATATCAATCAACATTAGACGACATGCAGAGCACAAGAACTAACTGTTGCATTTATACTTTTGAGATATTTTCCTTGTAACTTTGTCCATCACAAAATCGTGTCCGCTCTGTAACTTGAAACCTCTACAAGATAGCTTCAAGAATCTTCAAGTAAATATCAATCAACAACAGACAAAGTGCAAAGGGCAAGAACCATAACTCTTGCATTTATACATGTTGAATTATTTTCCTTGGAACTGTGTCCGTCACAAAAAACGCGTCCGCTGTATAACTTGAAAACTGTTCAAGATATCTTCACGAAACTTTATATGAATATCAATCAACATTAGAAAACGTGCAGAGTGCAAGAACCATAACTCTTGCATTTATAATATAAATGTTCGCTAAATGTACAATACAATATGACACCAAAAAAAAAAGGGGGGGTGGGGGGGGGGGGGTGGGGTGGACATCTGTGATTTTGTAGAAAAACAAATTCTAGTTAGATCATTCTGTTGTGTTCGACTTTGAAAAGGTTGGCACGTACAAAAGTACTATGCAATGACGGGGGCTTACAATACCTTTAGTAATTGTCTAGTTAGATGATTAAGTTACTCACAATTAAAGTGACACTTTGTACATCAGTACATCAGCATGTCTGTTTTTTTTTTGTGTCCGAAAGATGGCACGCACAATACTTGCAGACCTCGAGTGCATGTCTTTTATCTGAACTTTAACAAATTTTCTATTCTTGTTTATGGTTTTACGTTTTATTTAAAATTTAATAAAAACATGATTTCGAAAGAAATGAAACATTGATGATATGTTTCAAAGTGAATCAAACAGTTCCAAGAGTATGACCTTTTCCAGCATCACTCAAAAATCTTGCATATCGGTATATTCAAGTAGACAAATACTAGCTAAATGTGACAAAAATGCATGGCTTTATAAAGGGACACATCAAACTGTTTTTCACTGCAAGACAACAAATACACACAAGCAGCATCGAAACAATGATTTCAGTTTACACTTTCGAAACATAATGTTTTTTAAGAAGCTGAAGTGTGCTTCTGATTTCTAAAATTTTATTTCAAAACATAATCGGGTTTCAGGTAAAAGAAATGCTTCTTTGTGAGCAGATTTGCTTTATGCCCTTTGAAACATAACGCATATGTACAATGTATTAATTTGGTCTGGCAACCTGGGTTTACCAACCTGGATTTACCCAATATTTGGCTTGCAACGAAGAATGTGCTTTTTTCACTTCTGATGTATATAATAATCACAATTTATGGTCGTGTCAAAAAGTCTGTGATGCTCTTGTTTATCTTTTGGATAATATTTTTATTAGATTAGGAACTAAACTTTATAGACAAACTATTGGTATTCCGATGGGAACTAACTGTGCTCCTCTTGTTGCAGATTTGTTTCTTTTTTGTTATGAGAGAGATTTCATGTATTCTCTCTCACGTGAAAATCAGGCTGACATTATTGAGGCTTTCAATTCAACTTCAAGATACCTTGACGATTTATTAAATATTGACAATATTTACTTTGACCAAATAGTGGACCGGATATACCCTACAGAACTCCAATTAAATAGAGCAAATTCTTCCGATACCGAGGCACCTTTTTTGGATTTGAATCTATATATATCTAATGGTACAGTTTCCACCAAAATTTATGATAAACGGGACGATTTTGATTTTGATATAGTCAATTTCCCTTTTCTGGATGGCGATGTCCCCCGGCGTACCTCATATGGGGTATACATATCTCAGCTTATAAGATTCGCCAGAGCTTCTTCAAATCTTAATGACTTTAACTACCGTAATAAAGCCCTTACTGCCAAACTTCTTAGGCAGGGCTATCGTTATTTTAAACTTCGTAAGGCGTTTTCGAAATTTTATCGCAGACACAGTGCCTTGTTAGAATAATATAGCGTCAGTCTGAAAACACTTCTGCAACAAGGTATATCGGAACCCGAATTTTACGGTGACTTAGTGTACAGATTTAGAAAAATTGTAGGTAAATCTAACTTTTCGGAGCAATTCAGAAAACTTATTAACCGTTATAAAAGAATTGGCTATAGCCTGGATATTATGCGGCAGACTGCATGCCTAGTTGTCAACCCAATCATTGTTGATGGCTATGCTTTACTCTTTAATTGCTCGACGGCGGTTCGGGCCTCAGACTCAATGACGGCCTCTTCGTAAAACTTTAACCAGTGGGTTGGGGCTTGACGATTTGTCTTTGGCTTGGCCCGCCGTGGTTCAACTATTGGTTTTCATTTACTCTGGCATACAGAAGAATTAGCCATGAGTACTCGTCTTTGTTTATTATAATGATTAATTTGATTTTTATGTTTTCGCTTTGATGCATTGACTGAGTTGGGAGCCTTTATGCGAACCGAATTTTATGTATTTCTGTATTAAGAATAGCATCGGGACCCAGGGTGAAGTTACAGGGTGTAGCTAGCTGTAAAAGTGCTTTAAGACCCCCGGTGGTTTGCTCTACCGACCGTTCTAAGGTGTTAGTCTTACTCTTTGTTGCTTTGTGGTTTATTCTACGAGGCGATTTGTTGTATGTCTTTCCGTGTGTCATTTTGTTCTTGTGTTTTTCAGTCCTTTTAGTATTGCGATTTCCTCGCTTGGGGAAGAGAGAGCTAATCTTGGTGCTTTTCGTGCGTTTGTTCGGTTTGTGCTTGTTTAGATTTGTCGGTTTCCTCTTCCTCTTGGGGTCTGGGAAGGGCTGCGGTTTGTGATTGTGGCACTCCCTGGGCTTTTCTCTTACCTTTTTTTTTTAACGTTCGGTGAAACATTGACTTCAAGTTGCGATTCCTATGTTGCAGTTCTTTTTTGTGCGCCTATGATTTTATTTGTTGCGTTTGTGGTGTCCTTATTTGTTTCCCTCTCTCCTTCCTTTGTGCCTCGGAGGGCTGCGCTTCACGATTTTGGCATTCCCTAGATATCTTCCCTTATATTTTTGATGTACCTGTCCAATATTATGTAAGAAAGAAGAGCCAATATACACATTATATATATATATATATATATATATATATATATATATATATATATATATATATATATATATATATATATATATATATATATATATATATATAGTTACGTCCATGTATTAAACACGCCGAACCGGTATCCGACTCTCACATAATTGAGTTTTATTGATTTTAAAAAAAGATATTTAAAAACTCTGTCCTTGTATACCCGGTAACATATAGACACAGCCGCTCTCAAGACCGAGGCCAGCTGTAATGTCAGAATGTTTTATGCTTGTTATATACCTTATACAAATAATCTTAATTGTACTGAAACCTAGACAGACAGTACATTTACATATGAGCCGGGCCACTACAAGATGTTATGTGCGCCCAGCAAATATTCAAATCAACCTGCGCATCCGCGCAGTCTGACTAGAGTCTTCGCAGTCCGCCTGAAGACGCTTTGGATCAATGACTTTCCACAGAATTTCCTGGAATGCGCGGATGAGTAGGCTGATTGAATCTTCGCTGGGCTTACATGAAATCTTACAGGAAACGCTGTGCCCCCGTCAGTATTACAAGTAACCCGTTTCTTTGCTGTACGCATACATTTTACTTGATATATAGATAGGCTAATTTTGGCAGTTATTATAAGCGCCTCGTGGGCCTTCTAACGAGTACCCGCAATATATGTTTTTGCGAAGAAGTAAGAATAATATGTTTCCTGATACCCTCTCATCTGCAGAAATATATATGTAAAGCATGACGCGCGCATCTAGAATTTATTTATTCACAAATGCCCAGAATACGCCTTTTATGTAATGATACAGCCCATTTCTGATAATCTCAGCGAGTATTATATCGTTCCCTATATGATATACGCTTATATATTAATTACGGTAAATGCCTATACATTCCCAATTCTCACAGACAAAATGACTTATGTAAACAGTTCTCATCCAGATACGATTAGTATGACTAGTGGGTGCGCCATTCATTATACTTTTTACAAAAAGGGTTCGAATAATTAGGTCGTTAACCCTTATTATATCAAGCTTAGGCAAGTCTTGGATAATATAAGGATTACTATAATGTGATAATGACTCACTGGCACCTCAAACCTAGTGGCATATATGGGCCTCGCCAAGCGAAAAAGCATTTTAGAATATGCGCCAAATGCACAGATCCAGATAATCTTTTCAGACCTTTTCTCTCAATAAATACATTCTATAGTATCCAGTGATTCTGGCAGCGGACAGAGAATGCCATGATCAGACTGCGTGTCTGATCTGGGCATATGCTGTCCGCGCATATCCCGAAGGCACAGTTTTGCTTGATGAGAAAGCCAGTCGTTTATCTGGATTATTGTGTCATGGTAGCTTTGGCTTCGCGGACAGCAGTTATCATGTCAGATTATATACTTACAAATGTACCTGGGGCGGGGATTTACACAGCTGGGGCGGGAATTTACATTTTGAATTAACTGTATCCAGCATCGTAAGTGGCTATAAAGTATGTCGAAATGTATTCAGTTGTTTTTCTGTTGTAAACGTACCGTACATAACAACCTTAGATGTTGTCACTGACAGGACGCAGCAAACAGTATAGACCAACAGAACAAGATTAACACTGTTGACTACTTATTCAGCAGATGTTCAAATACATCAACAGAGTCAAGGGTCAATTTTTGGATCCCTTTTATTTTTAACTTATGTGAATGACATGTCAGGAGCTGTAAGTCACACACTTCTCTTGCATTACGAAAACACGCCTATTCAAATATATTGAAAATTTCACCACCAAAAACTGAAAAAAAAAATCAGATAAAAATTCTAATATTTTTCATATGTTTGTTCAAAACATAGATTGTGGGTACTCGTTAGAACCGCCTCGGCGAGGCGGTTCTAACGAGTGCCACAATCTGTTTTTTGAGCAAAATAAGAAAAATAATGTATACCCATGTAAACCCCAGTTTTCGTATATAAAAGTGGGGTTTAAGGGGTTCAAAATTATATAGGCATGTTTTCGTGATGTGTTTGCAGATGATTCTGTCATATTGGTTGTGGATAAAAGTGTTTGAAATATTAAGATTTTGCTTCAGAAAGGGTTGGAGGTGGTGAGTGATTGGTTTGTTGATAATAAGCTCTCCTTTCATCTAAGCAAAACGGAATTTATTCTGTTTGGTTCTAAAAGTAGACTAAAGCCACAGTCAAACTTGCAGATCTCGTGCAAAGGAACGAATATTGAGTCTAAGGAAGCTGTAAAATATCTAGGTACAGTGTTAGAACAGAATTTGAGTGGTGAAACCTTGGCTCAGTCAATTATTCAGAAGGAAAATGCTAGGTTGAAGTTGTTTTTCAGAAAACAGAAATTTCAGAACTTGCATTCAAAAAAGCTTTTAGTTATGCCTCCTATATAATGTAATTTCGACTATGCCTGTTCATTTTGGTATCCAGGTTTATTAAAATTTCTGAGAAACAGACTCCAAGTTAGCCAGAATAAAGTGATTTGATCTGGTTTGAAATTGGACCCAAAATCACATATAGGACCAGATGAATTTAAATCTTTAGGATGGTTGCTATTCTCCAAAAGGGTTGACCAGAACATTTTAAATCGTATTTTTAGGATCAAATCTGGAACATCACCTGACTATATGAGAGAGCATTTTATTCCTGCTACATCTGTGCATAGCTACAGCACTTGATTTAGTGAAAATGGCTGTTTTTATCTGCCTAAAGTGAAGGTATTTGGTAAAAAAAAAAAAAAAAAAAAAAAAAAAAAATAAATAAAATAAAATAAAATTTGCTTTTACAGGTTGTATTTAACGGAACGGGCTTCCATCAAACATTAAAAACGTGAATGGTCTTAAGAACTTCAAAACCGCAGTGAATTCACACTGGTTTTAAACCCTCTTTGATTAAACTTTTTTCCGATTTATTAGGTCCTTGCAGGTTAGATTTTTATTGTGATTTGTTTCATTAATCTTTAAAGTTTCACAAAGGTCTTACTTAATTATTATCTATTATGTAATACTTTTATTGCTTTAGATCTCAATTCATTACCTATAGGCTTATTTACTGTGTCTCACTATGACTTGCAAATCAGGACGTAAGGACCATAATGGAAATAAGAGTGATCACTCTTTTTTTGTGACATCCTTCGTAGTGATTAGCAAGCCATAGAACATTGCAATGTATAAATGTTTTATTTGTACTTTTTGTGTACATTTTACATTATGTATGCATTGTATTGTTTTATCTTATATGTTACTAATCTATGATACCGAAATAAATAAATCAATCACTACCGCAATCTCTGGGTGTGGGACCTAAGTATAAATTCACATCACTACAAAAGAACATATATCAAAATGTCGTTTCATGATGTTCATATACATGTAGTAATAAAAACATGCAACTAGTAGAAAAAACAGCGCAAATAGTAGTCTGGTAGACCAAATCACGTGTGTTTGGAGGTATGCATTGCGGATATGACACTTTTCTTTTCCTTTTAGTTACCTCTCCAGAATTAATTGGAAATTCGAGCTGAGTCATTATTTTGGGTTACATTAAGCTACGCTCGTGTATAATGCATATATATCAGTTGTACGTATAAATGCTTCACTTTTACGAAGTGTACAGCAAACATTCTGTTATGCAAAAACGGATTCAATGAACTCGAAGCTACCAGGAAAATCAGTTTGCTTTAGAAAACATTAAAACATAGATCAAGAGCTTTAAAAGACCTTCATCTTGGGCCATTAATCCTTGTTTTATATCTTACACAGCATATAAATGGCATTTCAGCAATAAACCTGCAACTTTGTCAGTCTTTATGATTTGTACTATCAGATAGTGGTACATCGGAACATCAGGTAAACGAACACTTCAAAGATTATCAGATATATTACAGGTTTGAATGTGGTGAAAGCATGTAATGAGTGAAGATTTCTTGAAGATGTATTAAAGTGAGCGTGCGATTGTTGTTTTGAGAAGAATGGTGAAAAATATACAGTTGAATATATGCACCTAGCGAGGTCTCAGACGAGCCATTGCAGCCGCGAAGTCTATAGCCAACGATCCGAGGTTTCTCAGGCGAACAACTGATATTCTGTTCAGAGCTGTACGTATGCGCAGGGAGAATAGAGTCCTCCCTTGGTGCACATGCCATACATGTTTTATCAGGTTGTAGCTCATAGTGAATAAATAAGAACAACATATAATTATCATAACGCAAAACAGAAACAAGTATATGTAATGTGTACCAGCATGTTCAGATGACCCAGATGAGCAAACGTGTATCATTATTATTCGCATATATAAGCTTGCATACAGTTATGTTGTATAATATACCTTTTGTCCCATTATAGTATAGAAATAGGCGTCGGTCTTGCCTTCCCTTGAGAGTAAACGTCTTCAATACATATGCAGGCGACGAAGGCCCGATTAGACAGCTGAGGGCTTTCACAGCTCGCTTACAAAATCATTAGATACTGCAGAATATAGCGATGTATAACAAAGACTCCTGTCTGATTTTGTTGCTTTGCAGGCTGGTTTGAAGCTTAACTGTTCGTATCGCCCACGGAAACCCATTTGCTTACTGCGCGGCCCATTTGCATTAGGTTTCATTTATACACCTTCAAAGTACTCATTTACGTAAACACACGTATGCAAAATGTATCACTTTAAGCTATAGTTCAAGATAATAAATTCTTTATGTAATCATGAAATGGAATGATATATATATATAAGAGTGAGAGAGAGAGATGCGAAAAATACCATTCCATTACATAAATTACATAAAGAATTTATTATCTTGAACTATAGCTTAAAGTTACACATTTGCATAGGTGTGTTAACGTAAATGAGTACTTTGAAGGTGTATAAATGAAATCTTATGCAAATGGGCCGCGCAGTAAGCAAATGGGTTTCCTTGGGCGAAACGAACAGTTAAGCGTCTGATCCCAGCCTGCAAAGCAACAAAATCAGACAGGAGTCTTTGTTATACATCGCTATATTCTGCAGTATCTAATCGGGCCCTCGCCGCCCATATATGTACTGAAGACGTTTACTCTCTGACACTTATTTCTATACTATGATGGGACTAAATGTATATTATACAACAGAACTGTATGCAAGCTTATATATGCGAGTAATAATGATACACTTTTGCTCATCTGGGTCATCTGATCGAGGCTTCGCAGCCTAAATTAATGGACTGAATAACCTCTCTATAATAGCCACTTTTGGGAAATAATAAAACTAGATACATGTATGTATTGAGAGTGCTGTTATTGAGAGGTTAAAACGTCACTCTGGTTCGTCAGAAAACTTACGTTAGTTGTTATATGGAGGTGTCTGCTGTGAAAAGCTGACTTTTGGTGGAGGTTGCACTTTAATTTTAAACGTGGAGTCCAATAACTAGATCATCATGCAACGATGCGCAGACTGATTTGAGTCCTGGCTATATGAAAAATGTTACAAGTCCCTTTTCGCTTTGCGCGTCTTATATATCTACACTTACATAAGCCAAGTGATGCAAAAACGTATCTTCGGGCATATGCGGACAGCGAAGACCCAGATCAGACTGCGCAATAGCGCAGTCTGATCAGTACCTTCGCTGTCCGCTAACATATCGTATGAATGGAGAGCAAAGGCCCGGATGATATTTTGCGCATGCGTAGGATGATCTGAAACTGCGCATTTTGCGCATGTTCGAGGGCACCTTTTTTGCTTGACGCGGCCCATATCTAAGCATTAATACGAACATTAGAATGAATAGAGTATTGCTACAAGTACCAGGTACCAGCAAAGTATGCCGATTCGAGTGATTTCAGTCAGCAACTTCTGAAGTTACTGCTTATACTGCTATAAATAAACAATCACTAGACCCAAGGTTATTAAGAATTCGTAATATGTATTTTGTTCTTATACCAAACATCTTCAGAAGCAACTTGATCTGGATCTGCACCGTTCGTCATTAAGTATGTGAATTTGTATCAGCAACCTGGATGAAGTAATCTGATTGGCTGAAAATTAGAAGTGAGCGTGGCCATTACATGTACGGAAAGGGGGCGAACAGAAGTGACTCCAGACAGCTGCCCACCCGCGCGTACTCCACAGGATATATGCTTTTTCTTGTATGAACATTTTGAAACGACAAGCAGTCTTGGTGTGAAGAAACTCTAGCCATTCTGTTAGAATCGCGGTTAGTCTTCATGTACTTATATGGGAAAATTACTGTTTTCCTTCACATGCAGCGGTCTGCAAATCAGCATAATGTCGTCAAGAACAAACACACACTCAACAGTTTCTTATAGAAAAAATATGAGCTTATATATTATGCAAGTTTTCATTAATGCGCCGTAGTATGAAAATATTTGTTTTCGGGGAAATACATGGACAGCGAAAGTCAATATCATAACGCGCATTCGCGCAAACTAGCCAGAACCTCTCCTGGTCTATCTTTACACTATTGGAGTCTGTCAAATGTTCACCCATGCATAAACAATACATTTTAGAACAGGCAGGACGGGCATAGTAAGGGTATGTTTGTCACATATACCCCGAACTACTTTTGCCAATTAGCGGTTCAGTTATATAACTATATGTCGGTAAGCTAATAGACCACACACACACACACACACACACACACACACACACACATACAGAGAGAGAGAGAGTCTCATTTTCGTCTCGCGCTAGTGTTACAAAATATACATGGAGGTGAAGAGGGCGGGGTCACCATGTACAATGTCATATACATTGTAAATATATAAATGTATTGGTCGGTAACTATTAAAGTAGTTACGCTCCGGTTACAATATCAGCTTGTTGGCGCAGATTGGGTAAAGGTATCTTCATGATTAATTAATTCAATCTTTAGAAATAATGATGATAATAGAAATAATAAACACCCTACCTAACGTAATGCTCTTTTTTCTTAATTTCTGCATACTGGTCTATGGAATCACAATCATGGTAAGAGCGCTACGTTGCAAATGAGGAAGCTATCACAAAATCACTTGATTTAGGAAAGAAAATTCATTTGCAGGTAAATGTTCAATATACCGTATTAACTTTAAATAAAGTGACACCATTACTCCTTACCATACTTATCCTATATTTCGAATAACGCCTATTCACTGTATCTGTCAAAAAAAGTGCTGGATGAGTGGCAATACTGCAGACCCTGATCAGACGTCACGTTCCGTGGTGTTTGATCTGGATCTAGACTCTTTTCCCGGATCTGTCTGTCCCAATAGTTAGAGTAAATACATGTAAGTAGTATTGTATGGCCCATCCAATACTTCTCATATAGGTACTAGACTAGTACAGTTAACGCTCGACTGTCGACTAAAAACTAAAACTAACGACTAACCGCTGAAAACTATGAGTGGCGGATTCACACGTTATACAAATGTGTAATTAAAAACGACAAACAATGTAATTAAAGATGGCAGACACCCAACAAAGTTGTTATTTCGTTTATACGAAGCTAGTTAAAACTATTGTTTTGTTTGTTTGTGTTGAGGTTTTACGGTCCAGTTAACCCAATGGGGTCATGTCGAGCGCGGTCAGTTTACCTAACCACACGTTTACTGGGCAGGCTTAGTCCTCTAAGCGGTTAACCAGTATTGTGCACATTCTTTCGCCAGAAACTGACAACTGCCCTTCTTGAATCAGCGGAAGGGAGAGAATGACCGTAGAAAATATTTCATGATCAATCTCCACGAAAGAATGTTACCGACCTCGGCAGGGGTTGAACCCGCGACCTCCTGGTCTCCAGTCGGACGGCGCATCCAACTGAGCCACCGAGGCCGGCAAAACTATTGTTTTATATAATAGGAAGAATTTCTTGCATAATAGTCGATTCCGATGGTGAACTCGTTGATACGAAAGTATTGTGTAAACTAGATCTGCCCTTGCCTATAAAAAATAATCAAGCATACTTTTTTTTGTATGTAAATATCACTCTGGTGAAGAAATAAACACGAATGAAATACATGAGAGAATCAAAACGAATCCTTGCACTGCTATGCATGCATATTCTTTGCATACATAATCCAAGGTTATTTACCATATATTGGCCGCGTCAAGCATAAACAATACGTTTTAGAAGAGGCAGGACGTGCATAGTAAGGGCATGTTTGTCACATATACCCCGAACTACTTTTGTCCATTAGCGCTTCAGTTATATAACTATTTGCCGGCCTCGGTGGCTCAGTTGGATGCGCCGTCCGACTGGAGACCAGGAGGTCGCGGGTTCAACCCCCGCCGAGGTCGGCAACATTCTTTCGTGGAGATTAATCATGAAATATTTTCTACGGTCATTCTCTCCCATCCGCTGATTCAAGAAGGGCAGTTGTCAGTTTCTGGCGAAAGAATGTGCACAATACTGGTTAACCGCTTAGAGGACTAAGCCTGCCCAGTAAACTTATGATTAGGTAAACTGACCGCTCTCGACATGACCCCATTGGGTTGACTGGGCCGTAAAATCTCAACACAAACAAACAAAAACTATTTGTCAGTAAAAACATGCACAAAATGCGCACATTCAGATAATCCAATGCACGCGCAAAGTGTCATCCTACCCTTTGCTGTCCATACATTCTGTTATAGCCAATGACTTTGTTATCAGGCAGTGAATGTCCTGATGCGCAAACTGATCTTGGTCGTTGCTCTTGTCTGAAAGCAATTGTCTGAACATGTTTTCGCATGGCACGGCCCATGTGATGGTTTTTCCAGAAAAACAAAACAAAAACAAAACAACAAAATTTGCAATTGACATTTGTTAAAAATAGTATATTATTAAACCGTTTATTTATTATTTTTTTAAGAGAAGGAGACCAATTCACATATTGACTTGTCTTTTCTTCTGAATCCCATTTGAATATATTTTCTGGACACAATGTAATGTATCTGTATAAATACAGCAGACCAATTAATGCCAAGATCCCAGCACACAGAATTGACAAACCGTGTTGACACAGAATGCAGCGTCTAATTTGGATCTGTACTGTTTGTCACAACATTAATATTTTACTAGGTCGTACATTAACCGAAATAATTATGAAATGGTAGAGTTAATGTAAGATATCTAGGCGTTAATGGGTGAAAGCATTTTTAAACTTATTATGCGATACAAGTATGGGTTCGTACGCGCGCGCATACGTGTGTGTAAACGCGCACTGTAATCCGAGATCCAAAATTAGAGCAACTGCACCATCCGGGGTCCGAGATGAAAACAAAGTAAATGTTTTGGATCTCGTTTTACCAGGACATCCCTGTGCCGAAGTAGACGCCTTGAATATTGATAAAAACCGGTACTTGGGATTGATTTCGGATTCACTGTAAAATGTCGAAAAAACTGAACAGTGAACAGAAGCTGGTTGCACCGAACGGGTGTGCTTGTTTGATGGTATGTGTTCATACCGAGGTCTTCGTATTCGGATATGTTGACAAACGTACAGAAAGACGCTGGTGGTTCTGTATTTAAAAAAAAAGGAAAAGCTATAGACAAATTTAGCAGACGACAAACTGATGATTTATTTTCATTTCTTAGAAAATCGGATCAGATGCTACATTGCAGTAAGTGTTAAATCATTTTATCCTGTGAAAAATAAGATACATATTTCAAAATGTCGCCTGCTGATTTTTTTATCCAGCATGCAAAGTGTTTAGCAATTGTGTGTGCGCTCCCTCGCGTGCGTGTGTGCGTTAGTATGTATAACTGGCAGTCGGTATAAAAAGCAACCTTACCTTTCGGCTAAAGCTCGGTATACACCATGGATTATAAATCACATTGACTTATACTTAAGAAGTCCAGTCACTGGTCATTATATGTTTGGCGACAAGGAACTTGATATTTTGCTATGATTGTACCATCAACTTGTTACATTTACTGTGTGCTAAGCGTATGCCAAGCTTTTTGTGGAAGTTAGTACTCGATTATAATAACATTGAGCAGTCCATGGAAAGTAGCATTGGATTAGTACACTTGGCTTTTAATTAAGTGCTTCCAGAGCAATAGGCATAGACTCAACATACAGAATCGCCTCCTAAATAATAAAGTAAATTAGATTGACAGAACCTTGTCCTTCTATACGCCACTTTAAGTGTGGCATTCCACAATGGTGTCAGCGTTGGCGGCTTGGAAAGATAAATTCTGTAACCGTTCGGGATGTCAGGCTTGGTTACCTACAAAACCGATATAAAACTCCTGCTCTTCTGGTCGCTACATTTGGCCATTCTTACGACAGAATACTACGCAGTTACCACAGGGAATGTGTGTGCTTATCAGCTGCGGGATCTATTACGAAGTGCAGTCTACCATATTTGTTTACTTTGAAATATCTCGAAATAACTAAGCCAGTGAGGTTTGTATTCGTAAAATAACAGAACTTGAATTTCGAGTTCCATTTCGCTTTATGTAGACTAATGCCAAACATATTTTGTAGGTCAAGTATTGAAGATAGACATATACAATGCCAGTGTTTGGTACCTGCAGCATAGAATTACATACGTCCAGTTTGTGCCCCTACAGAAATAGGGCTCGTGCCAAAGCTTGATTGCACATCCTTAAAACAGGTTTTATGGGCCACAACAACGATGCGGTGACATTTAGGCTAAAGCAAAATATTAGTCCTGATGCGCAACTAGAATTTCGAAGAAACACCTATGTACCGCTAGTTATGTCTTTTTCGGCTGCGCAAATTACACGAGAGACTTTCAATACGAGGACCAGACATGGGTGTAAGATTAGGCAAATGGCGAAGAGTCGCATTGTAATTGAACATGTTATCAGGAATGTCAAATTATTTAGGGTTTTAGGAACTTTGTACAGACATCCAAGAAGGCAGATTATAATGATTATAGAGTTGTGTGCTTGATTGGCACATCGTAGAGCTATGGTTCTGGCGGCTCTGTGATGCAAAATAACCGATTAAGAGAACACGTGTTTTATTTTTGTTTTTCTGTTCACAGGAAAGGTATGTATTCTGTACTCACATAAATAGTCCCACATGCCGTTTCAAACAAGCATACTCGGGTGCTTATTCCAATCGGTGTATCCTGGCAAAAGTCACGAGCACACAAATGTTTGTTTATATGCTACTATGTTCTGTGTTCCGCATTTTCAAATCTAACAAAGCATGTTTATGTCAATAAATTAGCTTTATAGTGGTCCACGCACAATGGGTCCATGGTACATTGCCTTGGCTTCTTTTCTTGTTGATTATATCGTCACCCGGTCATAGAATAGGCTACTTGAAATCTCTTTTGGACAATTTGGAAAATCTCGAAATTAATAGTTTGTATTTACCAGTTACCCCGGCTAAGAAAATCAAGACAGTCAAACAAATGTACTATCCCCCATGACTCTCTCTCTCTCTCTTTCTCTCTCTCTCTCTCTCTCTCTCTCTCTGTTTGTGTGTGTGTGTGTGTGTGTGTGTGTGTGTGCGTGCGTGATATCACTTTATATTGCTTATCCACCAATCAAAAATGTATACATATGGCTTGAAACATTTCAGCAAAATAAGCGCACTATTCACTGTGTTTCACCGCTCTCTAAAATTATTTACACAATCATCGTTCACTATTCAAAACTGTGATCTCCGTTAGTCTTAGTCTTAGTTTCAATCTTAACTGTACTGGTCAACTACTTACAATAAGAATCATGAGTTTCTCTGTGTTTGCTGCAAAATTGAATATAGTGCAGTCAGATTGTAGACAAACAGAAGCAAATTCGCAAAACTGACAGTAATTGGGCCTTTTACACACTAAAGGATGACTATTGTCATTTACTATTTTACGCGACAATACTGCGTCGTAATGTACATCGGACAGCAACAGCAGCTTTTGATTGACAGACTCTCCGATGTCATACTGTGATTTCCTGAATATTTGATGGTTTACGATCTACGGTATTTTCAATATAGATCTGTTGTACTTTATTATTTAAGATATATTTCTGTTTTATATACATAATAGAGAACAGTACAGAGCAGTACAATGTATCGCGACGTACATCCTGATCAGACTCAGTCAGTGGCGATTCAATATATGTATGTTCCATTCATTTGTATACTATGAACAAAAGTCACATTTTTATTATTGTTGCCCTATTAGTGATATGTGTGGGTGAAAGCCATCAGTAATAGCACGATAAGAACCGGGTCATAGAATGTCCTATAAAATTGTCTGTGAACCCAGCAAAGGCTCAGACCAGCCTGCACATTCGCACAGGCTGATCACTATGGAGCTTTGTCTATCTTCAAAAAAGTCATGCGAAGAATGATCAGACTGTGCGGATGCACATGCTGATCTGATTCTTTACTAGACTGTGCGCACGTGCAGTTGTGTAGGAAATGATGTGTCCCGGCGCGTAGTCTAATTGTGTTCGTTCTTTGTAGCGACATTTTGGCACTAAATGCAATTAGCCTTCATATTGAACCAATGATCGAGTTAACCCATTTACGCCTAGCGTCCCATAAAAGAGACATTGGAAAACAATTTAGACCCAGATCAAACGCCGCATAATGCGGCGTCTGATCAGGGTCTAAACCGTTTGCATTAAGTTCAGGAATTTCTACAAAACTATCAGTAATAAAAAACCAACCAGACACCCTTTATAGAGGAAATGGACCTGTTCAAAGAGTTAAGGTAGAGGATTCCACTCGGCATAAATGGGTTAATAATAAAACGCATCTGTCGTTAGTATTCCTCATCCTTCAAAATGTCTGAATTATCTGAGGGCGAGTGCAACTAGTTGAGTAATGTCTTGTAAAACTATACATGAAGTTATCCAGGAAAGGCTGCAAGCATGAAGCACAACCTTCCCGAGGGACCAAAAGAAGAAGAGGTGAGGAACAAACAATGAAAAGTCACAAATGGGCAGATGTAATAACCGACAAACAAACAAAGAAAAACTGCAACAGAAGAACGGCCCTAGAAAGGAAAACAGAAACAAATACAGTTGAATCTCGTTATCTTGACTTCGCTTATCTCGAATATCCGCTTATCTCGAAGTGAAAATGTGGTCCCTGTTTTTAACATGTAAGTCTAACAACAGGTTACAAAATATTGTGAAAAAGAAGAGAAATTGCGCTAAGGGCAATTTCTCATCTTTTCCACAATGTTTCAATATATCTCTAACTTCAGAAGTCAAATTACATATTAATTTGTGAAATGTGGTTGTTCGATTTATTTGTTTATTTGTTTCCTCAATTCTACAAATCTGATAGGTCGAAGTACGGATATCTCGAAGTATTTCAGAGAGTCCCTTCGAGATAACGAGAGTCGACTGTACTGGGAGCATTAAACTTGTTATAAAGGATCGCACACCGCCCTTAAATTTTTTATACTCAAAGTTGCAAGTATGTGATCGATTCTAGGACTACATCAGAATGACGGCGATAAAACTGTAACCCGATAACAGCATTTTAAATAATACAAAAAAAAAAAAAAAAAAAAAGAAGTAAGTCAACTCGTACAGTCGTGTGATAAGTACATTACCTGTTTCTAGGATTGAATTTAGGCGGTGCGTATGATTGGTTTAGGCGATGGTTCTTCTATTGGTCATTCTTTATAAATCTTCCTGGCCCCTCGTTGCTAATTAAGACCTATTTGAATTCTAGTATTGTGGTCACTCGCTGTACGGCTACCCTTTTGGTTTTCTGTCTTGTGCTCGTGTGTCGAGTTTTATTTATTTATTTACTTATTTATTTATTTATTTTGATGCGAGCGTTGCGGTCATCTTTAACTTTTACCTAATTTGCTTCCTTTGTGCTTTGTTTGTACAGTCGAGCTGAACTTCAATGGCCCGAACATATTGGGGAACATAGAAATTTGTTCGAGATATGGGTACTCCGAGCCACAGAGGGTTAGTCATGGTGCCAGATCAGGAAGTAAATGGCGATAATTTTGGGATTGTTTTTCGTTTTTCTACACAATTATTGTATTTTAGTGTACTCATTAAATCGCCTGGATGAGGTGATTCTAATGAATACACACAACACGCAATTTTATGATAAAATAAGATTATTTCCCTATATATTTTTTTTGATTTATCTAAAGAACTTCGTAGGGACTCAAAAACGAGTTCGAAT
This sequence comes from Anodontia alba, assembly GCA_964016985.1. Lineage (NCBI taxonomy): Eukaryota > Metazoa > Mollusca > Bivalvia > Lucinida > Lucinidae > Anodontia > Anodontia alba. Next base: position 78,778,338 of record OZ024829.1, read on the forward strand.
TAGCCGTGGTGAACGAGCCATCGGTGTTCGAGCTATGGTTCGACTGTATGTGCTTTGTTTGTCAGTATGTGAGACGAACATTTTTTATTAGTATTTTACGATATTCAAACCTACGTAGGCTGGGTAAATGTTTGTGAACCTAGGATGAATATATCCCAGATAGTGTTTACTACAGGCCGTTCTAATGGGGCTGTTTTAGTGCTGTTCGTTTTGAACAAGTGCAATTTACTACTGATGTTGTGTCTAAAACATGCTGGATGAGTGGCAAACAATGTAGACCTGATGAGACGCCGCGCTCTGCGGCCTCATCTGGGTCTACATTGTTTCCTCAGGCATGTCTGTCCGAATACATACGGTAGTCCTACTAAGACTTGACCTCTAAGTAATTCGTAGATACATGTGATGCATGTGATAACACACACACACACACACACACACACACACACACACACACACACACTATTCTGTACTGTATAATTATGTGACGTACATGTATACTATTATATCACTATTATTTATGTGTTCATTTTATCTATGGACAAACTGTTAAACTAGGGCTCAAAGGAACTTAACGCAAAGGTTTCACCAGAGAGGGTATATTAAAACAGTTACGTATGACAATGCACCAGGCGCTTTCAAGAAAGGAAACAACACTGCAACTGAGTTCTATAGATCTAGCAATACCGATGTTCCGTGTAGGGCCTGCGTTGAATATATGTTCCTTTCTGAGGTCCTTACAGTTTTTAACGCTTAGAACTCTGGGTTTAAATTTCAGCAGATGACATACTGAAATAGGTTTCTTCTCTTTCCCAGAAAACAGGAGATCAACATGTGCATTCGCGTAGTCTGATCGGAATCTTCATTGAAGGTATTGTCGATAGGCAAGGATACACAGTTACTTTGTGCAGACAAAGAAGACTGATCAGACTTCGCGGATGCGCAGGGTGACTTGAGCCTTCGTTGGAGGCATATGTCGGAAGGCACGGTTTCGCACGTTGTGGCTTAATTGTATTTACGAATGGAAAATAATCTAATGAAATATAAATGGAAACAGTGAACTCTCGTTAGCTCAAACTCCAAGGGAGCAGAATCGATATCCAATTAAAGATAACAATTGAATGTAAAGAACATAAAGCACGACTAAACAAACATTATCCAAAATGTAGTTTGACTTAAGCAGTAGTTTTTGTTATCAATGTTTGAGAAAATGAGAGTCAACTGTATTTCCATTTAAATTTTGGTATAATATTTTTTTTTTAACTTGTTCAGTTTCACAAAGGTAGAACTGTAATATACTGATTACATTAGATACTTCAGCTTAACAACACTTTACCTTCAACCTGAAGCAAGATATAAACATGTCTTTTTTATATTACTTTTTTATATTACTTGGTACGAGAAACAAAATAAGCCGAAGATGTGGGAAAACGACCCACAGACATGTGCTTCCAGGGAAGCCTCAGAGCAACCCGTGCAATCAGCGGCTGATCGTTGATGTTGTCCGCCTGGAAAATACCTTTGAATGTCGAACTGGCGTTCCGCGATGAAACTGACTACGCTCTGTGGATGCTGCGTCTTAGCTAGGGGCACATGTTTGAAGGGACATTTTCTCACGGTAAGACGTATATAACTGACTAATTAGAACAAATGAGTAGGCGTTTATGTTGAAGAACAACGTTCTTTTTTTTCTTGAGGTGTTTCAGAAGTTCACCGCAAAAAATGATAATATAACAATCATAACATCAAAGACAAGAACATTATGTATAATACTAATACTTAACGGCATAAAACGATATACTTGTTGTATGTTTTCTTTGTTTTTTTTTTGGGGTTTGTTATTACGTTACAACAACTGGTAATATACCATTCATAATTAATGAGGGATCTTTCTTTTATTTATACAATACTCATATATGCATCGGCATTCTTTTTTTTTCTCAATCAATCGGTTATTGCAGAACAAGTAGCTTGTATCAAGAGTTAATTTCAAGTTACTGGCTGCTGTACTCTTTTACTTAAAGTCAACTCTGCTGTAAGCTAAAAGGAGTTTTTTTTTTTTTTGTTTTTTGTTGTTTTTTTTTTTTTCTGTTTTTTTTTGTATGTGTTTGTCTTTTGTTTTATTTTGTATTTCGGCCAAAACAGGTGTCTCCGAACATAAACATACCTCGAAGGCTGATTTTACAAGTGTTAGCTCTTTAAGTTACATTCAGTTTTGCGATGGCGTTTGCTGTGCATAAGTTTCGTAGCAGACTGTTTGAAAGTGAGTAGAACGGATGTAAATAATAATAATTTAAACGCTTCTAAGGTTAACCTACAAATGTCCCTAATCACACAACGGCAATATAATGGCATGACATCGGCACATCGGAGCATGTAAAGTTGGCGATCGCAATACTAGGTACACCAATATTGTTGACACTGCTGGATGATAAAACTTGTCCAGTTTTATAACCTATATTTGCAAGTATGGACTCATGTTGTAGGTACTGGAAAATACCGGGAAATACTGGTGTCTAGCATTGTGGAAATGTCTAGTTCTGTGTCAGCATTTTCCTTGAACAATACTGGTAAAGCTAAAGCCAGCATTGTTGTGTACAAGTCTGTATTTAGTAAATTAGGTTTTCACCAAGATAATAATACTGACGGTACTTTGTAGGAAAAGTTTATACAACCTCGCGATTACAGACAAAAATGTGCAATAGTGAAAGGTCACGTGTTTTTTATGATAACTTATTTCCCAGTCAGCATTCTACGTAAATCTATATCGGGCCGTCATCGGCCCGTCAGGGTAGCTGACTGGCCGATGACGGCCCGATGTAGATTTACGTAGAATGCTAGCTGGGTTCGTCCATATGTAAAAGTAAATAAAAAATAATAATAATACTGGCACAACTTAACATGATGAGTCATGGTCTCTCGTAAAAAGGATATGCTAATCTTTTTCACGTTTACCGTTAATTTTTTTCACGTTCACGATCACCCTCAAGCTGCGCGAGTTCTCCACCTTTTACGCAAAACTCAGTTAACACTCACGCTACTTCCATAGTCAATCCTCGTTCAAAAGTCATCTGACATTCAAAATACGTCAAGCGCAATAACATTTTGATGCCTGTACTGTAATTTTGTTTCGCTCTTTAATTGCACGACGCTGGGTTGGTCCCCTGACTAATTGGCGTCCGCCTCACTCTGTTTCAGATGAATAACACTTGACTGTCAATGTCTGCCGGCGGGCCCATCATGGTCCGGTTTTAAGTGTACTTGTGTTTTGGTAAGATTGACAATGTTTATGATTATAATTTATGTGCTTCACTATGATGCTTCAAAGATGAGCTAGAGGACCTGTATGCGGACCGAACGTATTTTTAATATTTGTTATTTGGAGCTGCATCGGAATTTAGGGAGGTTTCGCGCGACTAAAGCTGGTTTAAGTCCCAGGGTAGTTTTTTTTTTACTAACCATTCCAAGGCGGCTCCCTGATGTAGTTCTTCTTTGTTTGTTCGTCGGGAGTTTCATAGGTGGCATTTGTTTTGCAAATGTTTTTGATGCCTTGGAAATGTTGTACTTCGTGATTATGGCACAACCTAGGTTTCTTCACTTATATTTTGCGTTACAGTCCTGTTTGGCGCAGCACATTAAATGCTTCCACTCATTTCTTTACATTTTGTTTACTTCAACTAACGTGCGTTAAACCGCATGTATCTCACCTAAGTTCTTATCTTTTAACTGTTGTATGTACTTTTTCATACACTAATGATTATTCAGTGCACATGTTCTAGAAAGAATCGGACAAATTGAGTTGCCTACCTAATAATGCGTCTAAAATGTGTCGACTGAACGACAATACGACGCATTCTGTTTGCTCCTGCGTTAAATGTCCAACTATTTAGAGTAAATACTTTACGCAGTCCTCTGAACTTAGCTTCAGATTAGAGAAAGTGTCCGCATAGTATGTTCTTATCTCTCCATGAAAACATACGCTGTAGGTAACCATTGGTAGCCCCTCGGCGCGTCTTATGATGACCCACAACATATATTTTCTTGGAGAGTCAACACTTTCAGATAAAAACAAAATGTTTGATCTGGAGCTCTGTCTTAAGTGTACCTGCCACAAATAGAATTTCATTGCCACTTGAGAAGCATGTCAATTATATTAACTTTAACGTTTTAAATCCATGTTGGAACCTCTTGTCTAAATTAATAAATGGAACGAATTGATTGTATCAGGCATTTCAGCCTAATAACACTTAACCTTCAATCTCGGAAAAGGTATAAAAGATAATTGTTTAAGGATTGAGACAACTGAATACACTTGTTATATTTACCGTCAATTTACAAGGTAGAAAATTTTAGTAAATTCCTGTTTACTTTCCTGTAAATGTACATATAACCCCTTCTGAAACGGAAACTCTCCTTAAAGGAAATAATGTGCTTCCAAAGGGAGCAAATGTATTTTCTTCTAGAGGACACCCCTGTTCAGGAAGTAGAGAAAAACACAACTTACAGAGTTGCTTCCACTGGAAGTTTATTCAGTCCCTTTGATCTAATAGATACATAGATTATTTGGACAGTAATTTAAAAGTACATGTCTTCTGTTGTGGGAAACTTAGTTCGCTATGATTGTTTCACCACAATGCATATACAACTTGAAAGGCCAGAGTGGGGATTAGATATTCGCTCTATAAGTGATGCGCAATAAACACTTGACTAGCCAGCTCGGTCGCGCACTCCGATAAAAACATTATTTGTGCGCTTACAGAACAAGTGGATACTGTAGACTGAATCGACGAACACAAGTGCAAGCTTGTGTGGGCTTTCAGTGTAATTATACTTATGGCATATGGATTTTTTCTCAGCAAACTAGATAACCTGCTAACGCGCCTGTAACAAGAAAAAATTACATGAAATTTTAATTTAGTTGTTTTCAGATAATATAAGTAGTTCATGTTGGTTGCTGAAATCGTCTACAATTTTCATAGTATAATCTTTGGTATATAGCTTGACTTTAGTCATTTAATAGGAATTGTTGTTTTGTACTGGTGAAAACTGACAGTGACGAGGTAACCTCTTTTATAGAAATTTAATTTTATTATTAATTTCTGTATTCCCTAGTTTTACTGTAATTTAAATCAGATACTAGGGAATACAGAAACTAATATTGTGCAATTAGATTGCTCATTCAAACTGCACAGATTGATTGACAGATTATAGAAAAGAAGCATCTGATTGGTTAGCATAAAATTATTTTTTAAAATGTTTAAGCCTTTCAGGAAGGCTGTAGTTTGGAAGTAAAGGAGCACATGAAGATATAGAAAAGTAAATAAGTGAACTCAGGAACAGATATAATCCGATCAACATCAAGTTCTCAACATCAAAGGGAAACACAGACAAGTACAATTAAAAAAATGAAAAATTTCAGATAAAAAAACCTTTCACATTTCTGCTCAAAACATAGGTTATGGGTACTTGTTGGAACCGCCTCGGCAAGGCGGTTCTAACGAGTACCCACAATCTATGTTTTTGAGCAAAAATAAGAAAAAAAATAATGTATACCCCTGTAAACCCCAGTTTTACTATATAAAAGTGGGGTTTATGCGGGTCAAAATTATATAGGCATGTTTTCGTGATTTCATTCTTTTTATTTTGTTGTTGTTTCAAACACAAAATTGTCTCTACTTTTTCTTATTTCTCCACAAAAACGCATGTTGTCTTGCTAATTGCAAGCACCTTACATATCTATCTAATCTAGAGCTAAATAAGCAATGACATTTTTCATCAAACATTACAGTGGGAATGACGAAGAGTAGAACATTATGTAGATAGAGACACATACAATATATGTGATCGGTATGAATTAAATAAAATAAAAAAGATGTCTTAAAGTTGTCGCAAAGAAAAAAAAAAACAACACCCCCCCCCCTCCAAAAAAAAAAAAAAAAAAAAAATAAATAAATAAATAAATAAATAAAATAAAAAATAAAAACAACAACATAAAAAACAAAACAAAAAATAAGCAAACAAAAAAAAAACAAAACAAAAAGAACACGGTTGTCTGTTTATCTATAGTCAGCAAGTTAAAGTTAATCTTTCAACTTGGAAACTCTTTTGTATGCTTGCACAAAGTTAGACTCCGCCCCTTTTCAATGGACCTTATAAGAAACAAACAAATTTCATAAAATATTCTTGGATTTAAAACACAGCCAGAAGAAGAATGTTTCAATTAAATTTAAAACTTCAGGCACAAGTTCACCATTTAATATCAGTGGAAAGGCGAGTCAATGGGGTGGGGTAGGGGTCAAAACGAATATGATCGTTTATGTGATGTACCTTATAAATTGTACGTTTAACATCTACAAGTTAAACTGTCAGGTGAAAATAATAAAAATAAATAAATAAATAAATGGTGTCTGTCTGCTTTTAATTATAATTAACAGGTAAAAGTTGAAACTTTCAACATGGAAATCTCGTTGATGCGCTTGCGCAAAGTTATGTACCGACCCTTGTCAGAGGTCAGTTTAAAAACAAGAACAAAAAGCTTTCCCTAATTATTTCTGGTGTTGAAACACAACCATAAACAATATTTTATCATCCGGAAGTCAAGCAACCCTTCTACTTTATATTCTAAAAGGGGTATTTGGGAAGTCAGAAATTAGGAGGTTTTGGATTATAATAAGATTTTAAGAATATTACGAAGATTAAGATGCAAAGAGAACAACCTGACATAACATCTTGCAAACTTGTTTCCCTATAAAAACATTCCGGCCAGAGTCTTTGTTGTTTTGATTCTCATAACAGAATCTAAGAACTAGTATACGTACTTAAACTTTTTTAAGAAAGAAAGTGTAACGTTTGCAAGACCACTAGACGAGCTTTTCGTGATCATTAACGCTTATTATGCTGGGTAAAAATTCAGCAGCCAATATTTTGAAATATGTTTCTTATTATCTTCGGAAAATAGGATTAATCATTTTATGCATAAATTGGCAAATCCTATTTTTAGGACAAAATAAGAAAAATATCATCAATCTGTCAGTTGCTGAGTTTGCCTATAGCTTGATTAGTGTTAATAGTCAAGACAGTTCCTGCCACTCACACGATGTTTGAAGTCACAGAATTAATAGTTGCTTTTTACAAACGGTATTCTTTCACCAAGGCGTGAGTAAAAACGATTACCTACTAATGACAACATTTTAGCATTGAACATGTAAACACTGACGTTCGTTTCTTATCTTAAAAGATATGATTGATGAAGTCATTCAACGATTACCAAAATAATCACTGAAAAATACAGATGTTCCAACAATTAGGAAAGCGAACTTTGTTATCTGTAAGTGAGAAATGTATGATAGCTAGGTATGCCAAGCATTGATTGTATTCTTTCCCAATTGAACAAATTATGCCATTTGACGCTCCTCTGTCTTCTCTACATGCTTATTTGATTAACAGTAAGCAAACCGGTGCCCTGTCCTATATCCCAGCTAGCATTCTACGTAAATCTACATCGGGCCGTCATCGGCCCGTCAGCTACCCTGACGGGCCGATGACGGCCCGATATAGATTTACGTAGAATGCTGACTGGGATGTTAGTGCAAAATATATTAGATGGTAAATGGATATTTAGTTTTAACCTTAACCCATTTATGCCGAATAGAATCTTCTACCTTAAGTCTTTTGACCGGCCTTTTTTCCAATAGAAGGGATGTCTGGTTGTTTATTATTATTATCTTGTAATATAGAAAATCCTATATTTAATGCAATGAACTCTTCAACCTTTATTTTTCGGACCGGTCCATTTCCAATATAAGGAATAGTTTTTTTTATTATTATCACCATGCTTCATAGAAGGCAAACAGAGCAGACTCTGATCAGACGCAGCGTACTGTGGCGTCTGATCTGGGTCTACACTATTTGTCAATGTCCCTTTTATAGGACGCCATGCGTAAATGAGTTCATCACGAAAACATACCTATATAATTTTGACCCCCTTAAACCCCACTTTTATATAGTAAAACTGGGGTTTACAGGGGTATACATTATTTTTCTTATTTCTGCTCAAAACATAGATTGTGGGTGCTCGTTAGAACCGCCTCGGCGAGGCGGTTCTAACGAGTACCCACAATCTATGTTTTGTGCAGAAACATGAAAAAGATCTGAGTTTTTTTATCTGAAAATTTTCAGTTTTTGGAGATCAAATTTTCTATATATTTGAATAGGCGTGTTTTCGTAATGTAAAGCATAGTTTACAATAGACGTTAAACACAAACAACAGTAAATACATTAATACCTATCTAATAAAAACGAGCATCCAGGAAAATAAGTTTAATATTCATGTCTCGGATCGGTGTCAGCAAACATAAATGTGCGACACAATACACTGACATCCAAAATTTAAGAACAAAACAAAACAAAACAAAAATGAACCAAACTTCAAACATTACGCTCTATAACGATCGTTAAAGCTATGCGTCTGGGCAGATATCAAACAAAGACTTTGAGTGTTACTAATAATTAAGATTAAAGGGATATTGCTGGTTGGTATTTTGAAAAGGTTCATTGCCAACAGTTGTGGTCAGCATTATTATTATCTGGCTCACATTGTACGTATTTAAAGAAGGAGGACCATAGATAACAAAGATACAGGTTAAGTTTGTAGGTTACATAAGAACAAACTGAATACAATGTCCGTTTTAGACAAAAAAAAAAAAAATATTAAAAGACCTCGATCAAAAGACGCAGAACTGTTTGATAGTTATTGATAGACATGAATAGATAGTCAAACGGACTTGTTCAGATGTTGTTGTTGTTGTTCAGTTAGTTACTTCAGTACAGGGGGTCTCAGGGCACGAAACCATAACAGGCACAACCCCTGCACCTGCGTCCGTGCGTCGTCTTTCGTCTGTCGGTTTTATTCTTTACGTCCGTCTTCCTTGCGGTAGTCGAGTCAAGAGGAGTAAAAGGCGGTGAATCATATACAACTGTGCAAGGTCTGGGCCACTCTTTGTACTTGTTTTTGGCGTCGTATCTCCGTGACAACTTCCTGTTGATCTTGCTCGCTTTGGAGGCTATTTGAGATTCCGGTTTCTACGGGATGCACGGGTGTGGCTGCCCCCGCGGGGGTAGCTGGGGCCTAAGGTTGCTTGAGTCTGGGGACTGTACACTTTTTATAGTGCCGGGGTAGACCTTAATTGATTGAGGATTGGATGACGCCGTAACGTACAGTCTTCCCGCCCATTCCGGGAGGGGGATTTGTTCAGATGTTAGTGCAAGTATAGTAAGGAGTTAAGTTGTTCGAATACCGTACGTAGGGTAAATACAGGACTGACAAAGCAAAACTACAACAGAAGTGATATACAGTGGAACCTCAATGGCTCGAAAATCCTTTGGGACCATGGAAATTTGTTCGAGATATGGGTAGTTCGAGCCACTGAAGGGTTAATCATGACACCAGTTCAGGAAGCGAATAGCGATAATTTAGAGAAATCGTTTCGATTTTCTACACAACGATTGTATGTTGAGTGTACTCATTAGAATCGCCTCGATGAGGCGATTCTAATGAGTACACACAACATACAATTTCACGATAAAATAAGAAAATTTCCCTAAATATTTGTTTTCTTGAGCTATCAGAAGAACTTCGTAGGGACCCAAAAATGAGTTCGAATTAGCCATGGTAAACGAGCCATCGCTGTTCGAGCTGTCAAGGTGCGACTGTAGTTGTTATTAAAAGTAAAAGTGAGTATGTGTGCGGGGGTGTAAGTGAGTTTTCCACTCTGATCTCTCGGATAAGCTACATACTTCAACAAACGAAAACCAAAAGCACAAATACAAAGATAAAATAGAAAAGCATAAATGCAATGCAGAAAACTGTGTGGGCAATCCAAAGACGATGACTATAAGGCTAGAAAAAAAAAACACACACAAAAAAAACAAGGTATTACGTAATGTCTGTCGAAAATAGATCCAGCAAGACGTTTAATCATATACTTTTACACTAGCCAAAATGTCGGAAAACATCTTCGGACATGTGCGCGCAGCGAATTTTCAGACCAGCCTGCGCAGTCGCACAGTCTGTTCAGAATCTTTATTTGATTATTTAGGATAGCCAAGGATGCAAAGTTTCTTCATGCGAACAACGAAGACTCTGATCAGACTGCGCGGATGCGCAAGCTGATCCGCAAGCTGATTTGAGTCTTCGAAGGATGCACATGTCAGAAGATACGTTTTCTCACGTGACGAGCCCCTCTGTTTCACACGGTTTGTTCAAATGACAAATTACCCATATCTTCAGGATGCCATCTTGTCGCCTGTACTTTACATTATCTTTCTGTATGGTACCCCTGTTATTAAACGCAGATGACAGTAACGTACTTATTTCGCTCTGTTTACAGTTTACAAACCTCTGTTTTTGTCCATAATATCACATTTTAGTCAGACATAGCAGCTTGTATTTACTGGGAAACGAAATGCAATCACAAATATTTATGTGCTTCTCGTGTTCTGTTTTTGACATAATGCTAAAATGTTACTAGAATTTATGTCCAAAGAAAATAGATGTCGCCCACCTCCAAAATTCTAAGTTACAAAACGACCTTGAAAACAAGTTCAAGTTGACTAACATCAAATCAGCCCGAAGGCATGCCCCAGTGATATATCCATGTAAGTTTGATGCACATCCACCAGTCGCTAAAGAGATATCGCATACACAAGAGATCGTCAGTCCGACGCTAACGTCAATGCCGATGCTGACGCTAACAGAATCCGCATCAAAAATCTTACGCCCAGTCTCACTCCGGTGGGGTGGGGGTTTTGGGAGCGCATAGTACATAGTTAAAAGTCGGACTTTATTCCATGGGAAGGCGTCAGTGCATGTCGTTAGAGCGACATCAACATGCTACATTTGTATAGGAATGCTGTAGGTCGCAATGACTGTTACTGATGTTGCTAATCGTTTTCGTGTCAGTCCCAGCACCATATTTAGACTACAGACCCGTTACTATATACCTGGTTAAATTCGAGACCACAAGCGCATCGAGCATAGCCATAAAAACATATTACATCAATATCGCTGTCTGGTGCTAACATCGAGACGAAACTGCTTTATGTTGGCACCAAATGTCCGTGACATCAAAAAGCAGAATTACTGCACAGTCTGTCAGTATCAGGCTGCATGCCGCAGATTTGAGAGGATGTAAACCTTACGTTGGGATACCGCCGACAGCACAGCATCGACGTTTCCGACTTAATTGGGCCACATTTATAGTCAGTGGAGGGAAATCTATTGAAACAATGCCCTTTTTACTAACGAATCCCGCTTTAACTCAGACGACCGTATTCGAGTATGGCGTCGTAATTGGGAACATTATGATACTACCAACGTTGTTCAGCGCGATCGATTCTACGGAGGCAGCATTATAGTATTATAGTATGGAGCAGTATTGTTCTAAATGGCAAAACGGACTTGGTCATTGTGCGAGGAACATTGAATTCTGTATGGTACTGCCAAAACATAATTCCTTATGTTCGGCGTCAAAATGCAATGTTACAGCAGGATAATGTGCGTTGTAACACTGCCAGATACGCTAGGATCAGGCAAATGACGTTAACGATGCTGTTCTTCTCTCAGCACACAGATAACTATCAGAAGCTCACTCAGACAACTTCAATGTGTCTAGATTTCGTGCGGCTGTAATCATCGGCATAAATTAAAGAGTCAGGCGCCAGTTGCTAACTTGTTTTGTTAAGTAAACGCTTAGCGTGCTTTGATCAAATGTAAGCAGAAAACATTTTGATAGATTTTATTTGTTTTCCAGTTAACGGGTTCTGACATTTCATGCAACTTGGCTCTTGTGGAGAAAGTTTGCATGAAATGTCAAATCCTGTTTCTTGGATAAATAAATAAAGAAAATGTCAGCAGACGATTTTTAGAAACATTTTTGTTTTATTTTTACCAGAAAACAGGTCTTGACATTTCATGCCATTGGTGACACTTTGCATAAAATGTCAAATCCTGTTTTCTGAAAAAATTGAAAAATAAAATCGATTTGTTTTCTGCTGCTTTAGCACAGGAAGAAGTTAACTTTAAAATGTATACATGTAAGACGCTTCATGTAAAATATGATTACATTATCTGAGAGTAAATAACGGGGCCAGCCAGCACATACATGCAAATCGATTGGTTATTTCATGACAACTATTTGATCGCGTGAATGCAAAGTGGTACAACTTTGAATGGGTGACCGACAAATACCGTCCTGAAATCTTACATAATGGATTTTATGGTTTATAGGCCGCACTTTGACACTCGGCCGTACGTTATAACTACACTGTATTCCGTAATTTGACACTGGTGGCAAAAGCAATTAAAATAAATAAATAAAAATAATAAACGGATCAATGCTTCACGGTATGTTGTAAAGTGTTGTACTTTGGCACTAAAATCGTTTATATCTAAAGGTGTTAAATGAGCTTCGTCATGGAAAAAGAGCCATTTTCGCATATGCAAACAAGGACGGTTCAGGCGAGCCTGCGCGTCCGCGCAGTCTCGCCAGAACCGTCCTTGTTCGCATATGCGATAATGGCGCAGTCTAGCCAGAACCTATGCTGTTTATATATCAGCGCAGTCTCACCAGAACATATGCTGTTCGCTCACGCAAGAAGTAGTTCAGGCGAAACACTACTCAAACACATATACTCGCTAAGGGGCAGTGCATAGGCACTGAACGATAGATTCCACGGAAAGTCCGAAGAGACTTTTTTCTCACGACGCAGTTCATATGTGGAAAGGGAAAAGGTGATGAACTATAAGAATGTTTCATGGATGTTCGGAGCATATAGAAAACACCGTCCCAAGTGCCCCTGTCTGGCATCATTGGGCTTTACCGAGTGTTACCAGACAGTGATCCAGATGGACGGAGTTTTCTATACACATTGAACACCCATCCTATATTTGTTTTCCTGTGTACCGTTTAATTTCCTCTGCTTCTTAATCTTTTGCATTGATTGTAAACACAGCACCACCCTAGATACATTTGTGCACATGATGTTGACGTCCGTCATCTTGAAAGTTGACGCCATTTGTCACGCCGCGTGACGTCGGCTGCGCAACGGAGTTACGTGCAGTCCTATACAGCATACGCATCGAGCGACCACATGGTTTAAGGGAAATATATACAGTTGACTCCCGTTATCTCGACCTCACTTATCTCGAATTACCGCTTATCTCGAAGTGAAAATCTGGTCCCTGTTTTTCCATGGAAATCTAACAAGAGGTAACAAAATATTGTGGAAAAGAGGAGAAATTGCTCCTCAGGAGCAATTTCTCCTTTTTTCCACAATATTTTCAATATATCTCTAACTTCAGGAGTCAAATTACATGTACATTTGTGAAATGTGGTTGTTCGATTTATTTTGTCCTCAATTCTGCAAATCTGATATGTCAAGTTACGGATATCTCGAAGTATTTCAGAGAGTCCCTTGGACTTCGAGATAACGAGAGTCGACTGTACAGTACACTTCAAGAGAGAGCAAATTCTTACCTTTTAGAGTAAACCCCTTTTCAGAAGGTACTTAGCGTGCAATAAAGCAAACAAGAAAAACAAGACGACAATTTTATCTTCTCTGGCGGAAGTAGAGAAACATTTATCAAGTGTATCTATCCATTTAAAATTTAGAATGCTCTGCAAACTTGAAATAGTTTCGTTTTCCCAGAAGAAAAAGTTGACATTCTATGATGATTGTCTTATTTTGCAGGGGATTACCAATTGAAAGTAAATATGAAGACACCGACAAAGACCTCATTCACGCAACAAAGCACTCCCAAGGCACAGGATAACGAATGAATGAAATAACTCGGCACCAAACGAGAAGTAATTGGAACGGTATTATCCTATTTACTGGGACAGATATAAGAATATCAGTTTGTCACTGCTGATTTTGACCAGATACTCAGTGCTAAATGTTAACGTTTATGTCTCTTATTTTTCTGTTCATCTAAAGCAGTGAAGTACATGAAACACGTACGCACAACAGCAAACAAACGGTATTTACCCTAAATATGGCGTCACCTTTTTTCTTTACCATACTTGTCCTAAAAGTTCAATGACTTCATTTGAAGATCTCGTGTGTGTCTAACATTGCTAGATAAATAGCACACAATGTAGACCCTAATCAGAGCCGCATTTCACGATGTCTGATCTGGGTCTGCACTATTTACTCAGCCCTGTCTGTCCCAATATTTAGGGTATTAAGGTAGACTTAAATGGGCCCAAGTAAAAGCATAGAATGCCACAGAAATTAGACACGCAAATACACAAATAAACAAAAGACGGATACAGAATCCATGAGGGAAGCACAATCAGTAATGAATTATGTGCGAATCAAGTGGAAAATAAAGTCTATAAAGGTTGCCCTTGTCTTTGAAACAAAAAAACACATGAGAGGACAAACATTAAAAGTCTCACTTTAATTAATTACTCTTCATATAATAGCATTGTAGTCTGCAGGGCTACACCTAAACCCTAGTACCTGTTTAAGAAGACCTCGATTTTCCAAGGTAGAAAAATGTGCTCAGTGTTCCAAACGATAACAAAAATAAAAACTGCACTATTTGCTGCCTGTTTGCAGAAATCTGGCACCAGTTGGCGCTCTGTTGCCACATCTGTATATGTTTGTCTTCTTAGCAACCTTTCTGTACTGTAGTTATGGATATTCGAGCTGCACGGAAGGCTGTGCGAAACAGCCATATCCGTATCATACGGTAGTATTGGAAGATTCTCAGTTACAGTACAGTTAAATACATGTATTAAGCATCATGCATGCATGAACCACAGGCACTGTTTCTAGCTGTTTGGGGTGCCTATGGCTTGTCTTGTACATTTTGCAGGGTCACCTTTGACTCTTGACTGCTTATGTTTATTGTCACATGAGCACATTTAGAATGACGCCAAATACACGTGAGACAATTATGGAAACTGGTGTATCTTTGATCAGAATGTAATTTAATGGAACACACCCGTTTATATTGTCACCATAAAGCCATACACCATACAGTTTTAATACCGTGTTACGCAAGCAACTTGGGCCATAAATAATCCGCATCATTTCTGAAAAGGTGTCTTCGAGCATCATACTGTATGATTCTGTGCATTTGCGCAGTCTGATCATAAGCTTGTTCGATATAATATCTCACAACCATTGATTATGTAGGAGGAAAGCGAAATCAATGGCAGGAAGGTGCGAAAGCGCATGTTGATATGGCACATGGTTGCCAGCATATGACTTAAGGACCATTTTCTTCCGTCATGATTCAACTAGTTTCATCAAACACCTGGTATAAATTATCTGAACTAACACAAAAATTGCAATAGGTGATAAACAAACGTTACCTCTTCAGCTTTACTCTGATCCTTAACGAGACTATGTTGATTGTTTGCAGTGATGACAAAAATACTTAATATATAGCTAAGGGTTGCGATGGTACGCTCAATTATTACAATTACTAGCGCTGAAAAATAGCTGTGACCTGGTTTCGCCTAATTATTACCACACGCGCTCCGAATTCAATTTTCTGCAGGTTTTTACAATTGATACCCAGCTAGCATTTTCCTGGAATCTGTATCGGACCGTTATTGGCCTGACAGCAATCCTGTCTGGCCGATAACGGCCCGATATAAATTCAAGCAGAATTCTTACTGGGTATAGGACAGACGATTACATGCTTGTATTTGACAAGTGCGGAATGTTTGTGATGTGAAAAAAATCATACCGTATCAAAAACGACCAATGCTTACATCTAAACGTTAAAACAGCAATGATGTAATGATACTTTGTTTCTATAGAGCCGGACTCGGTGGCTCAGTTGGATGAGCGTCCGGCTGAAGATCAGGAGGCTGCGGGTTCGATCCCCGCAGGTCGGTAGCATTCTTTCGCGGAGATTGATCATGAAATACTTTCTACGGTCATTCTCTTCCTTACGCTGATTCAAGAAGGGCAGTTGCCAGTTTCTTGGGAAAGAATGTGCACAATACTGGTTAACCGCTTAGAGGACTAAGCCTGCCCAGTAAAAGTGTGGTTAGGTAAACTGACAACGCTCGACATGACACCATAGGGTTGAGGGGGCTGTAAAGCTCAACCAAATAAACAAAACCTTGCTTCTATATTCATTGGATACGTAATTTAGTAGTTAATATATTTTGCTTAGTTCCCTGTATTTTGTAAACATTAATAGCGCTGATACATATATTGGCTTTTTTTCTACACTATAACATGACAAGACTCCTTTTACGTCTCACGCAAATGAAACTAGTCGTTTAACTATCGCTGATTGGTTAATTGGCCCTTCTTCAGACTAATCCTTAGTAACTGCTTGCTTTGAGCATTCAGTCTGCTCAGACTGTGTCCGGATATTTAGGGTAAATGACTAATGAAGTTATTACCCTTTTACTTTTCATTTTACATTACGATTTGAGACTCGTCACGCAACAGTTATGACCAACAAATAGGCAAACAACTAAAGCTTAGATAACAGCTCATTTCGGATCTTCACTATGCAGCTATATGGGCCGTATTAAGCGAAAAATGTGCCTTAGAACATGCGATGAATGTGAATTCACATCATAATGTTCATGTGCAAAGTGTCACCCGGGCCTTTGCTCTACATGCATACATTATCTAGTATTCAATGCTTCAAAATGCTTGGTCGGACTGCGTGGATACGCAGGTGATGTTTACATTCGCTTTCCGCTTATGCCCGAAAACACATTTTCGCATGGCGCTGTCCATATAAGACAATTGTAGATTGAACTGCCGTAAATCCAATACCAGGATCAAACATTATCTGGCCTTATCAGTACAGCCCAGATTAGTTGTCTGCATTGTCTTTGGCATTGAAGTCAATAAGAAGGATAAAGTTTGTCCGTTCGTGGTGCTGCAGAGCACACAGACTCTAGATCGCCACAGAATTTCTTTGGTCTCGTCCAAGTAGGCATGGTGGCTGCTTACGCACTCTTTACGGTGCCATGCCTGCGTTAATTTAACCGAGACGTTTGCGGTGATTCACAACAAGAGCAAATTTTCCGTTCAGTTGTGATAGTGTTCGGTGGACGGTAGCGAGTATCCGAAAACTAATCTCAAGCTGACTAATGACACAACCAAATGGCGGCCTCTGCGAATAAAACTTGGTATGCTTGTTCGTTACAAAAATATGGAAATGTTTACTAGGTTGATAAAATATTCGATCCTTTATAAATGTAATAATTATTGATATAATTTATTCGATCATCACGTCTCGTCAACGAGAGTAACGACTCTCTAAATAGAGCCGGCCACATACGACGGGTCTACAATAACCGCTCAGAAGATGCAAAATAGTTTTTGAAAAACTCTCGCAATTAATTTGTTTTATTGAACGCAGCCCATGTTTCGTTCTAGACAAAGGAAGAATCCGTGTCATTTACACCTTTTGGAAGTCCAGAGAGTCTGCTGACAATGTCTGTACACGTTTCGCTAGCAAATCCGCTTCTCTTCGTTCGTGTGTCCACTTTTAAGGAAACGTAGCCAGCTGAACAAAGAAACGTTACAAAGGTACCATGAGTGAGATCTTCCCTAAAGAAATTTAAGTAGGAATACACTTGGTAAGTTTTCCGACATTTTAGAAAAGGGGGCAACTTTTGTGAATTTCAGTTTGCTTTCCTGTACACCAACCATCTTCTGGAAAGGGATTTACAAGAAAAGGAAATAACTTGCTCAAAGGGTCAGCAAATTCTTTCCTTTTAAGTAGATCCCTTATTAGAAAGGAGGCAAAACAATGCTGACAGAGTTTGCCCACCTTCTCTAAAAGTGAATCAATTGCCCTTTATATACCAGGCGATGCTTGGGAAAGTGGAGCTCAGGAAAGTTTAAGATGGCGTGGGCGTACGATCTTGGAAGAGAACATGCAGAGCCAGAGGAAACGAGCAAAAAGCAAAGCCAGATCTGCAATAGCATCAGTTCAGATATGAACCGCATCAAGCCAAAATGCCTTTGAACATGCGCAAAATGCACAAATTCAGATCAATTGTGCATGTGCAAAGTATCATCCGAGCCTTTGTTCTCAATTCATACATTTTGTAGTATTCAGTGATTCTGTTAGCGGACAGTGAATGTCCTGATCAGACTGCGCCAATGATCTGGGCCTTCGCTGTCCGTATATGCCCGAAAACATGTTTTCGCATGGCGCGGCCCAAATAATCTTAGGCTCGATACTGCAAAATGGTTCAAAAGAAAGATTAGTCTCCTCAGCACAAAAACTACAAACATCGCACGCGAATGTGGTTGATAATGTCGGACATGATCTGCATACATCAACCAATACAATGACAACCATTTCAGCCATTCTGACCAGAAATAATTTTGTTGTAAATAGTGTAGTTCCTGATTAGGCGGCTCATTCTTAAACCGTCTCATCAGGATTTACAATATTTGCCATTCTGTTTTGATTTTTAACAGAAACCCCTAGTTTAAACAATGGTTCTGACAACATTTAACGATGGTAAAGTCCACTTCAGAAACTTAGGGATGAAAGGGTTAACCACTGGATGTATAGGTTCACCATCAACTTTGTTGTTTGTACAACAAGTAAGCTTGTATTTGGGGTAATGGCAACATACCATTCTGAACTACAGTCCAACCTGTCTTTGAGATCTCCTCCGTTAAGGTTTACTTAATAACTGACCATGAAAAAATATAACCATACGTGGAAGTTTTAAGGGGTCTCGCTACGTTTGGTTGGTTTACAGCCATGTTTTGCAAAAAGAGACAAATTTTATGACTTTCTGTTTGCTTCCTTGTAGAAGTCCAAAGGGGAGCAAATTGCTTCCTTGAGACTAGAATCTTGTTTAAGAAGGGAGGCAAACACTTGTACATAGTTGTATGCCCAGAAAGGGTATAAACGACCCCTACATTCAGTAAATAAAACGTAAATGGATATGGTACATATCCTTAAATTTCGAACACTTTATTCCATACTTTTCTTTTGCCTAAAAGTTTCTTTTAATGCAGTTGCTTCTTAAAATACTTAATGGAATGGCAAACAGAGTAGACCCTAATCAGACTGAAGATGCAGTCTGCTCTGGGTCTGCACTGTTTGCGTATGCCATTTTGTCAGACACTTTGGTGTACGAAATGTTTGGACACTTACCGAACACACTCGATCACTTTAATCAGAGAGTATTTGCCTCCGTTTTTCTCCAAAGGGTCTGCATTGCCCTCCCCTTGTAGCTTACCCATAACCGCCTTTGAAAATGATTCATACTGCAAGTGCTTGAATGATTTCCCCTTGAACGGCAAACACAAACACCCAGCACAGCTCTTTCTTTGAGACGTATTAATTCCACTTACAAGATGTCTGCTCATTTAATTGAGGTCTTGATGAACCCCATGCAACCCTTGTGGTTCATTTTGTGTTGCCTCCCGGAGATAGGAAGAAAACATGAAATAAAGAAACAGGGAAGGACGGGAGAAAAAAGTGAATGGCAGCGTAAAAAAAAATCTAAAAAAGTCCCTTTCCCTGCCTGCAAATTAAGCACGCCTTACCATTACCCCACCACCTTGTATGTCTGCTCGTTGGCAGAAGTTTATGTCTGAAATGCTGTAACACCAGAAGGCGCACGGATTTGCTCAGATCGTAAAGGAAACTAAAAGAGAACAAAACGTCAAAAACGTTTGCATTTACTGAATGTTCAGTAGTAAATTCAACACATGTAGATTTAAACTAAATAAACATACATAGCAATGAAATTAACCCTTCTCTTGCTGAACACGACATGCTCTGTTTTAGCAAACAGTGTAGATCCAGATCAGTTGGCTTCTGCAGAAGCCAACTGATCTGGATCTGCACTGTTTGTTATTAAATATGTGAATTTCTATCAAAAACCCGGATCAAGTAATCGGATTGGCTGGAAATTAGAAGTGGGCGTGGCATCTTATTTTATTCAGCAGGACAAGGGTTAATTGTCAAAAGATAACAGATGATCTATATATTACACTTTATCTCCAACAAGGTTACAAAATTCCCTGATTAACGCAATGTAAGCTGGGTAATTCTTCCAGCGGAAATATTTTTTTCTTATTTTCTTCCAGAAAATAGGGTTGACATTTCATGCAAATTGTCTCCTTGGGAGACGATTCGTAGGAAATATTGAAACCTATTTTCTGAGTAAAAATAGAAGAAAAAAAAACATAATCTGTTTTTTTGTCTGCTGAATTATCCAAGAAAGTGGAAAAGGTTAAGAAACTGTATTTCTGATACTACTTATAAAGAAATAGGATGAATATTACCGAACCATGTCATAAGAATCTACCAATTCTAAGCTTCATGTGTACTTACGCTCGTATGTACTTACAACTTGAGTATGCCTTAAATTCGTTTCGCATCTTACCATATTTACCACATTACGAAAACACGCCTTTTCAAATATATAGAAAATTTCATCCCCAAACACTGAAAGTTTTCAGAAGAAAAAAAATTCTGATATTTCTCTTATTTCTGCTCAAAACATAGATTGTGGGTAACGAGTACCCACAATCTATGTTTTTGAGCAGAAATAAGAAAAATAATGTCTACCCCTGTAAACCCTAGTTTTATTATATAAATGTAGGGTTTAAGCGGGTCAAAATTATACAGGTATGTTTTCGTGATGATAAGTATTCGGCCAAGAATACCTGAATAAATAGTGAAGACCAAGATACACTTTTTCCGTCGTCCAACAAATTATGTCACAACAACAAGTAGTTAGAGGTTAAGGTGTTCGAATACTTAGGGTAAACATTGTATGTCGTATTTATCCTAAGTGTTCGGACAGACAGGCCTGAGCAGAAAGAGTAGACCCAGATCCCAAGCAACGGAAGGCGGCGTCTAATCAGACCTACACTATTTGCCACTCATCCAGCAAATGTTTGACACATCAACAGACAGTAGAATGGTTCTTTAAATTTTAGACCAGTGATGATGAGAAGGTAAGGTGTCCCAATGCTTTGTGTAAATACGGTAAACTCAAAGTCTGATTAATGACTATGCGAACAGCATACATCTGAACAGACTACACATCTATGCTCATAATGAAAATACGCCTATTAAAATATACTGAAAATTTTACTATCAAAAAACGAAAATTTTCAAACAAAAAGTTCTGCTATTTTTCATATTACTGCTCGAAACATAGATTGTGGATGATCCTTAGAACCGCCTCGACGAGGCGGTTCTAACGAGTACCCACAATCTATGTTTTTGAGCAGAAATAAGGAAAATAATGTATACCCCTGTAAACCCCAGTTTTACTGTATAAAAGTGGGGTTTTAGGGGGTCAAAATTATATAGGCATGTTTTCGTGATGCTGTTCACGTAAAGCTTATGACAGCATTTCTGACGACACGGCATTTTGGTTACCTCCGACACACATTTATTTAAATTTAATAACCATTTATGCCAAGTGGACTCTCCTACTTCCTGTTTCGACCAGGTCCATTATCATCTATTATAGAAATTTCTGTACTTATAAAAGATGAATGAAAGAACACTAGCTTATGTTTTATTACAAGTGCCGACCAACAGTTTCCGTTTTATATTATAAACCTAAAGTAATTTGAGAACACAATAATTTACTATGTTTACCTACTTGAACTGTAAGTGATGCTACCCTAGTTTAGCTTAAATCCGACAAGCTGTACTACTAAAATAAGTACTACTAAAAAAATAATAGTATGTTCTCAATATTAAGTTACAACCCAGTAAGCATTCTGCTTAAATCTATATTGGGCCGTTATCGATATAGACTTAAGCAGAAAAATCAACAAAATAGGTCTCGAACTATTTTCCATATTGTTATTTAAATATGTACATATTGTCAGAGAAACATCAGGACGTGAGTTTAAAACCTAACATCACTGGTAACCTAACAACTTGCGAACATACATTTATAGGTTGTATACAGCCTGGCAACTTACATTTCTCTATATGAAGAGACTCAGTAAAATCAAGTCTCCGATGGTCGTTTTGTGTGTGTGTGTGTGTGTGTGTGTGTGAGTGTGTGTATGTATGAGTGTGTGTGTTTTTCTTTTCTTTTTTATTTATCACTAATATATGTTTTATTGAGATATATTGTTTTAATTCTATATGTATATTTTCAATACTAAATGAACAACCTCTTATACGAGCAGCAATGCTATTATTGTACCTTTCAACAAAAGCTCTTGGTCTATTGAATTTTTTTAGAGTGCGCTTAAGCCGTTCTTGAGAAACTATCCATATGACAGCAGTGTAGTTTGCAATCCTGCAAATGATTCAATAAACCCAGACTCCGAGTTTTGTTTTTTTATATGTTCGTCGTTCTTTCCTAGGGTAACCTGCTTAGGTTGTAATTGCTTTTATTACCAAAAGTGTTTTTAGTATACCGTATCATGTGTTTTCATTATTTTTTTGCTATTATCGTTGCCCACAATTTCACAATAATTGCTTATACATGTCCAATTATTAAAAAAAAATCAATTGGCGATAAATGAACAGGATGCAAAGAAACAAAAATTAACTAGACTTAGAGAACATGTGAATGCAAATAATCTAGGTACAGACAATTATTATTTACATGAGGAGGTAGTGACGGATTATATGCAAATAAGACAATCAAATCAAATAATAGGCAACATGAGAATAGAGCCGTTATGTGATGTGTGAGCAGTGAAAACTAAGACGTAATTGCAAAGCCTGTTTATGCGCGCAATTTGATCGAGACCATCTCTGTCTACATAAACTCATTATATTATCTAATAATTTTGTATCCCTTAAAGGGCTAATTATGTACACAACTACAGCGGGCGACACTTTATAATATTTTTTGTTATTTGTCAGAGAAAATAAGGCTTGAAATTTCACATAAATTGTCTGCTAGACAGACGATTCACATGAAATGTCAAGTTTTACGTTCTGTGTAAAATAGCAATATCAATTTTCAAATATAATCTGGTACAAATCTACTTTGAGCTTTAAGGGTACAATGGTTAAAAAGGGATGTGCAGGCTGATCTATGACTTCACACTTGTAATAAAGGCCCTTTCAACACGTTGCGACACAAATATTATATAGCACTAACTCTGCTGATGAAACAGTTTATACAAATGGTAGAATGACTGACAATGATAATGATAGTTAGCATGACCATGATTATGGTAGTGATACTACAGATAATGCTGAATATACAAAGCCAAACAATACAATATGCAAATACGTCTAAATATACAGTAAACTTCAATGACTCGAACAACGATGGCTCGTTTACCTGTCTGATTCTAACTCGTTTTCGAGTCTGATCGCTTAAGAAAACAAACACCTAGGGATGTTTTGGGTATTTTTCTTGGTTTATCATGGAATGTATGTTGTGTGTACATGTACTCAATAGAATTGCACTATCGATTCTAATGAGTAAACTCAACATACCATTACTTTAGTGAAGATCGAAACGACTCCCTTAAATTATCCCCATTTGGCTCCTGGCCTTGCGCTATGATCAACCCTCAGTGGCTCGAACTACCTATGTCTAGAACAAAACTTCATGGTCCCAAACGTGTTCGAACCATTGAAACTGGACAATATTTGTATACTTATCAGGTTGACAAAGGCCATGATATCACAACGTTTAAAGTCCACGATTAATGCTATTATGTTTGGTCAGAAAAAGGAGACGGGTTTAAGCTGTGTATAGTTAGATATGTACGATTATGAGACAAACCCATGTATTTCTCATTTGGGAAACACCTTTATAGCATAACAATTGGACAAGTGACTGAACAATATATAAAAATGTCTAATGAGTGACCTTCGAGTTTCAAACTGAATTTGGATGAAATGCAGCTAGCCTCGTATGTAATCATAGACTGCTTAATAAATTAAAACCTTTTCCCTATTGTCCCCTCTAATGCCTGGTAAGTATTGGAATACCAGTAGAAACGAATCTCAGTTCTTAATTGAGTTTCTTTGAAGCATCTGCGAATATCAAAGATCCATATCAATCTGCACATCCTCGCTGTCTCACCGAAGCCTTCAAAGTTTGCTGCCTGCTAAGATAATAGTTGCAAATGGAAGAGGACATCATTGCGAATATGCACACCAGTGTCTGGATCGGTGTGTTGCATAATAATCGAAGACTCATTTGGCTTGCCGCGGCCAAAATGTTTTGCAGCACTGAACTATGCTCATGAACATGTTTCTACAGTAGCAACTCAATGACTCGCACCGATGGCTCGTTTACCGTGGTCGATTTAAACGCGGTTTTGAGTCCGGAGGAAATACTTCCGATAGCTCAAGAAAAAAAAAGAGATATTTTAGGGAACTTTTCATATTTTATTACTAGACTATATGTTGTGTGTACTCATCAGAATCGCTTCATCGATGAGACCCCTAATTTATCCCTATATGCCTCCTGGCCTGGCGCCAGTGGCTCGAACTATCCATGTCTATAACAATTGTTCATGGTCCCAAAGTTGTTAGAGCTATTGAAGGTCAACTGTACAAACTGTTAGTCAACATGTATCCTACGAGCAGCTCTATCGGTACAAACAATAATACGTGGAGTTGTTTTTAAGGTAGAGTATTTGGTGATAATTTCTGGAACATTTTTCTTATTTCTCCGTAAAAACATATGTTGTGGGTATTTAGTAGAAGCTCAATAACATAATTATGTTTTTTTTTTATATGGATAACTAGAGAAAAGTATCACAAAATTACATTATTGTTTCATCAAATACCACTTATTATCCTTAATCCATTGACGACTGGAGAGCCCTAAACGGGTAACTGGCAAATAATGCAGACCCAGATCAGACGCTGCAGAACGCGGCGTGTGATCATGGTCTATACTGTCTGCAAATAGTTCAACTATATATTTTTCTTTAGGAATATCTACATCATTTAGCCTGACATTCCTAAAATCTAAAATGGTCTCTTCCAGTATGTATTGTGGGAGAGTCTATTGAGTCTTTAATGGGTTAACAGCGCTTCTGTTATTTCAACAAGCCCTTGTTTCTACTACCAGTTCTGGTGTCTCTGTGGCGTCTGATCTGGGTATATACTCTTTGCTAGGGCCTGTCTGTCCGAATACTTAGGGTAAATACCATAAATAATTTGGGTCAGATATATAAGGTGTTTTGGCATCAATTTCAGTTGGCATTAGATCATTCTGACATGTGCACAAGACAGAAGTGGAATAACTGTCCAAATAGTTTGTTTCTTTTACGTAATCAGTCTTGTTCAGAAGACACAGTTTCTTTCCAGTAACACATGTGCGTAATGTTCATACATTTGTTTCATAACCCACACAAATATCAAACAAGTAGGTAAATAAATGTCAACATCGTAACTTAACATATTGGATTGTTTATATTCAAGGTCATTAGATATTCCGTGTTTGCTTCTTACGTGCATTCAATATCATACCCTGACATATTACCAGTGATCAAACCACAAATTTCCAATTTTAAAGAAAAAGTGAGATTTGTACATATGTTGCAAACTTACATGTACATCAAGGTAAAATAATGGATACCTCATCGCCAATACGTTTCAAATAATACAGTCGGCTCTCGTTATCTCGACCTCGCTTATCTCGAATACCCGCTTATCTCGAAGTGAAAATCTGGTCCCTGTTTTAACACGAAAATCTAACAACAGGTAACAAAATATTATGGAAAAGAGGAGAAATTGCTCCTAAGATGCAATTTCTCCTCTTTTCCAAAATATTCTCAATAATCTCTAAACTAAGGAGTCAAATTACATATTCATATGTGAAATGTGG
This sequence comes from Anodontia alba, assembly GCA_964016985.1. Classification (NCBI taxonomy): domain Eukaryota; kingdom Metazoa; phylum Mollusca; class Bivalvia; order Lucinida; family Lucinidae; genus Anodontia; species Anodontia alba. The sequence continues at coordinate 78,804,152 of OZ024829.1, forward strand.
TTGTTCGATTAATGGCTTTCCTCACTTTCGTAAAATCTGATATGTCGAAGTACGGATATCTCGAAGTATTTTAGATAGTCCCTTGGACTTCGAGATAACGAGTCGACTGTACAATTATGAGGATACACTGGAAAGGTCATAATCAGGGAACACAGTCCTCTCAAGGCAGCGAATAAAGTTAGAATGACACGAAACGACATCATAGAAAACCACTCCAACGAAAACAGAGTAAATAAAATGAAGTAAAACTCTACAGAAATATCGCCTTGAAACGGTCAACTGTAAAACTTACGAGATGTTTAAGTATTTAAGCAATTCGGATTGCACGAAGCCCTTTTACCATATATATTCCAACAGACAAGAGTCTCCTGATAAAACTACTTTGCAGACGCTACCCAATATTGCCAGATATGCATTTGAAGGGGCCTTGATACACTTGATAAAGTTGCTGCCTTTACCGCAAAGGGAAACAACCTTAAAGTTTGTAACTTCCTGTTTGCATTTCAGCAAGCCAATAAACAAAAAAAAAAAAAAAAAAAAAAAAAAAAAAAGAAGGTAAGAGAAAAGTCCAGGGAATGCCAAATCACAAACCGCAGCCCTTAGCCGCTTCCGGCTAGGGGTCTCCCCTATAAGGAGAGCATTTTGTTTCCCTTTAGAGCAGGCCCATTTCTGAAGGGAGGTTAAAACCAACGAGCAGAACCACTTACCCTGAAAATATACCTATTCTCTTCAAGACCAAGAACACTTATGATGTACACTGACCAGAGCTAATTATAACATGACTGTATAAGTCAGAAAATGTAAACTATCTTGTTGCATGTGTGCCCGGCGACGATTCAGGTCAGCCTGTGCGTATTTTTATACTGATCAGACGTCGCAGGACCCTTCATGGATTGCAAAGGATACTATTTTCATTAATGCGGACAGCGAATACTCAGATTGGCAGGTTGATCAAGGTCTTCTGTGAGGACACGCGTCATGCTATATATTTTCTCACATTCCAGCTAATATTTCTATCCTATTGTTTTATCTACCTAGCACAACAGTAAGTCTCACACATCACATACGCTAAACAATATTCGAAGTCAAAGTTGTGTGTTGACGTTGTATTTTTTGTTCGTAGATAAGTAAACTATGCATTCTATATTGCCCAAACCTCTGACTAATAGACGGCATGGTTTCGCTGTAATATGCCTCTTAAACAATTTATATTTAATGTTCTTAATTAAATATATTCTAAACGAAATTACTCTTAAGTGTCTTTTTTCGTCGGCTAGACTAATCAGTTTCGGCCAATTAATGTCTGGCAAAGAATACATGAGCCGGGGCACACAGTTTATTTCAATAGTGCATGTGTGCCCAGCTAAGAGTCTGAAGACACTCTTGATCCTTGTCTACCTACAGAGAATTTTAGGAAGACTCTGATCAGACTGCGAGGATGCGCACCGATCTTAATCTTAGCTGACAGCACATCACGAAAACACTCCTATATAATTTTGGCCCCATTACATCTCACATTTATATAGTAAAACTGGGGTAACAGGGGTATACATTATTTTTCTTATTTTGCTAAAAAGCACAGATTGTGGGTACGCGTTAGAACCGCTTCGTAGAGGCGGTTCTAACGAGTACCACAATCTATATTTTGAGCAGAAATTTGAAAAATATCAGAATTTTTATCTGAACATTTTCTTTATTGGTTGTAAAATTTTCAATATACATGTATTTGAACAGGCGTGTTTTCGTTAATACATGCCATCTTGTAGGAAATGCTGTACCCCAGCTGAATGTATCAATGGTTTAAATGTTATCACTTTTAAGCGTGCTTTACCAATAAGTTTAGTAAAACAAAATGAACGGGAACGGAGTAGTTCTAACCCTTTCGTACTTTATTATTTATGGATATTACTTGCGAACAGTCTTGAGCATTTTTTCTGTTATTGAATTCCTTCCTTTGGCATCAATTCTGATTAGAAACTATATTAGCAGTTTCACAGTCTTTCCATAGTCTAATATTTCACACATTGGTCAGCGGTTTCACACAAATATATACATCACGAAAACATACCTATATAATGTTGACCCCCTTAAACCCCTCTTTTATATAGTAAAACTGGGGTTTACAGGGGTATACATTATTTTTCTTATTTCTGCTCAAAAACATAGATTGTGGGTACTCGTTAGAACCGCCTCGTCGAGGCGGTTCTAACGAGTACCCACAAACTATGTTTTGAGCAGAAATATGGAAAATATCAGAATTTTGTATATGAAAACTTTCAGGGTTTTTGGTGGTGAAATTATCAATATATTTAAATAGGCATATTTTCGTAATGCAAAGATCACAGTTTGGCGAAGTTGTCTGTTCAGTCCCTGCGCCCTTTCATAAAGAACATAAAACATTTAATAAAATAATAAGAATTGTTATTTGACAGGAATGTGTGATAACTTGACCCTTGTTGGCGAGTGGAAGGCGTGCACTACCAGACTGCGCATCTGAAAGTAAAACGAGTCAACACGTAATGACAGAAAACTGAAGAAAACATTCATGCAATGTGACTTTTAAGCAATATGATTTATTAAAATATCTACGGTTTACAAAATTTCAGTAACAGAATAAAACATGATGCTTTTAGAATATTTTACAGAAGAATAAAAGCATAAGAGCGGTTGTATTATGCTTTTTTTTGTTGTTGTTTTTTTGTTTTGTTTTGTTTTGTTGTTGTTGTTTTTTTGTTTTTTTTGTTTGTTTGTTTTTTGTTTTATTGAAATGAGAACAAATTAAATACTTACCCCGTTTTTCATTGTATGTCTCTGCTGAAAAGTAAAAATGAAATGATCAAAAATAGAAATAATCCTGTTATCAAGCATTCCGTCTCATAGAAATTTTAACATATAACCCTGTAGCCAATATATATGAAACACCAGACATTGTCTTTTTATGAAAACAATAAAACTATTTAAAAACGTCTATTTTTACTTAGAACCCGGTTCCAGACATAGTTTCAACTTTGGGATTTCTCTTCTGTGTTTCTCCACCCCTTTTGGCTGGTTTAATAAACAAAACAAAGTGTCTTCGGTTTTTTTGTCTGAGGTTTTTAATACAGTAAAAATGCACCCTCCCTTATTCAGGAAGTAAACGCCTTTTTCATCACGTTAATTAACAAAACAGATGGAATCTACGGCTCAAAAATTATTAGTGAGGTCATTTGATACCTATATGTTCAACATCTGCATTTTATTCAGATAAATACTGAAGGCCACTGGTGAGGCCAAGCTGGCCGAAAAGAACTTGTATGGCCCACCCATTATTCGAATTTGTTGTTTAAATGTTTTGACTGCGTTCATCGCTCTATAGTTATTTAGGGTAATCCGTTCAAGGAACTATTTACATGTTAATGTTTATGGTAACATATATGACGCGTATCGATGAATGTCAGCAATGTACATCACGAAAATACGCCTATATAGTTTTGATCCCCTTAAACCACACTTTTATATAGTAAAACTGGGGTTAACAGGTGTATTCATTATTTTTTTCTTATTGTGCTAAAACACATAGATTGTGGGTACTCGTTCAAACCGCCTCTCTAAGGCGGTTCTAACGGTTACCCACAATCTATGTTTTGAGTAGGAATATGAAAAATGTCAGAAATTTTTACCTGAAAATGTTCTGTTTTTGGTTGTAAAATTTTCAATATATTTTAATAGGCGTGTTTTCGTAATGTATTTGAAGACAGCAACCGTAGAACTAACAATACTCTTCGCTAAACATATACATTACATCAATGTCAAATACCGTATTTGTTCTAAGTATTCAGGCATACGACCCTGAGCCGACAGTGAAGACCATGATCAGACGCCACATTATATAGCGTCTGGTCAGGATATTTACTGTTTGCACTAATTCAGAAATTTAGAACCACATCATTCAGAAGTAAAATGGACTTATTTAAATTTCAGAACCGCTATGGTAAGGATAAACGGAGTCCGAATATTTAGAGGAAATACGATACGGATTATCCTTTCTACAAGTTAAGTCAGAACGTATGACATACAAACAGGTTCTAAACTCTAAAAGTGATATGACCAAAGAATGGGACATTTAAGTATCAAGAGTGTGTCCCTGTTCGAAGAGGGACCACTCCGGCAGAGGACAATTTGCTTCTCTGATGTAAGAATCACTTCTCAAAGGGGCAGAATCTGCTTTTAATTGAATTGATTTCCTCTCAGCTGGAAGCAGATAAAATTAGGTAAATGAGCTAGCACGACAAAACCTACAATTAGACTCATGTGACCGGCGAAAACTCACACCAGCCTACGCATCTGCGCTGTCTGATCAGTCTTCGCTGATCACACGTGCCTTCTATAACCTAGAGACTATCCAAAGAGGGGTAAACAAGATGTGCCTTCTACAGCCTCAAGGCTACCCAAATAGGAATAAACGATAACCCTTGCCATACTGGGTCGATTTACAGGCTGTTCTAAGTCTTTGCTGGTTAAACATGTCTTATGGTAAGTTTTACCGCGCACTGGTCCATATGTCTATCCAGAAAAGACCCGAATTACGATACACAACCCACTCAAGGCACCAAATAAGAGTGCACCGACATGAAATAACATCACAAAACAGCGCTTCAACGAAAACAGGCAAACATAATTGGAAAGGAACTTCAGAAGAACCACCGCTATGGAACGAGCAACAGTATAATCGTAGACAGAGTCTGTTTTAAACAATATTTTATTTTTATAGCAAATATAGTGTTACATCCATACAAGAGATATGTTGAATAGGATTTGACTGTAAGCTGTAATGCTTAGGAATGTCATCTCTTGGCCGGCTTTAATCTGGTTTATGAATTCTCAATCCTGTTCCATAAATTTTATACAATTCCAGTGACAAATGGAAGAAATAGTAATCGCTTTGGGAGATTATCCGTTCAACTTTAGATAATATACATAGTTCAAAATACAACATAAACCTTTATTCGATGACTATTTATGTTTCTCACTAGATTTGAGGCACCTTGTGTTATAATTCGAAAAGGCCGCAAGCGCCTTCTTAAATGGACTGAAAACACCTGGTAGAATTTACGGCATATCTACAAGGGAGACAATTGATGTACCATCCTGTTTGCTTTCCTGCCGACCAATACATTTCTGAAACGGGGTCTGCACTATAAGGAAAGACTTTGCAACCAGTAAGCAAAGTCTCTGTTTTTAGAGTACATCCCTTGAAAACACATCCTTTATAAATCATTCTTTAGCTAGTAGTGTAAATCCAGATCGAATGATCAGATTGTGCACTTTTTTATGCATTATCAGACATTCAAATACATTAATATTTCCATTGTGGAGACTGGATAAAATTGTACGGCAGGTAACTCTATCAAAATATTATTATTGATATTTACTGAAATGGGGTCCATTCTAAAAGGAAAGACTTGTTCACTTTGGGAATAGAAGCTTTTCCTAAGGAGGCTGAGGTGCACGAAAGAAAAAAGTAATTCAGAATGTACTCTTTTTTTGTAAACATGGCGTAGCATCTATCAATGATATCGCACCCCTTAAGTAACGATATGATAATGTATATTTAATAGAATATTTAGCTTCATTACGGTACTATAGGAATCTTACCATTTAACACATCTACTTTTATTCTAGCTGCCAGTTTATCAGTTGCTCTGCACACATAAACACCCGTATCGGACATTCTGGCTCTGCTAATGTCTACAGCACTGACAATTGTTTTTGAAGCTATTGACACACTTTGTTGAATATAAATATCACGATTGTAACTCGTCTGAAAAGGTGTACCATCTTTGAACCAGTCAACGGATTGTGGAGGATCGTCTTTGCTCGTAACGTTGCATGCCAAATGAATACTCGCCCCCTTCTCTACAAACTGTGTTCCAGTCACACTTATCCCTGCAATGTCCAAATAAATCGACATTTCATATTCACCATAAGTACTCGGGAAGATAGGCCTGCGAAAATAGTGTTAATCCAGAACAAACACCTCAGAACGCGAGATCTCATCAGGATCTACACTATTTGCTACTCATCCAGCAGTTTTAGACATATTCAAAGGACGTGTTAAAATGTGGAACAAGTATGGTAAGAAGTTAATAAAACTGAATAAATATGGTAATGCATACGAATGTTACCAGGATTCCTTTTGCGCAACCTAAATACTGAGTTTTCATCAGGCCATTCGGTTCTGCCGTTCCCAAACCTTAAACAGGTAAACGGTGATGTCTCTGGGATATAACGGTTTTGCATGCATGACTTCTCTCCAACTTTCGCAATTGCGTCAATGCCATTTTGTACGCGTTCTGGATACAATAACTGTATACAGACCACAACAAGCGAAAATATGTCCGTAAGCATACGCGTACGGTTCCATCGGGTCAGATTCTAAATCCCTATAAGTATGTTCTGCCTGTTATAGCAATCAACTGTACAAGGCGCCCAAAAACTTAAGATCACTGTGTCATGTCTGGTCTCCTTCCCCAACCCTTTGTTAAAGTGGCGATTAACTGCATTGAAATATTAAGTAATTTTGGGAACGTTTATCCACCGTATTTGTTAGTCCAGTCAACATAGCTCACGCTTAGCGCTATTTGCATTGGCCACCATTTTGTTTACGCCAGCGCCAGTAATTGTTCGAGGACACACGATATCATCCGGAAAACTATGTCGCAAGCAACCCGAAAATTTGCAAACGTCAACAAACATGTCTACTCTACTGAATGCAGCCCCGAAGTGTACGTTTTGCTCAGTCTGTGTTATGTAAATAATATGACTGAAGATACAAAGAAAATGCCACAATCATGTCAAATATGAAACCACAGACGCATAAACAAGGAAGAACTGCAACAGATGACGGAACAAAGAAGAACTGTAACAGATGACGGAACCGCCTTGGAAAGGTCAATAGCTAAAAAACTGGGTGTGGGTGGGGGAAGGATGTTGCGGTGAGGGGAGGCTTAAACCGGTTCTATTCACGCGAAATCGCACCCTTAATTCTGATACATTTCCAAATTACAAATATATGTTCGGTCTGCACTGGGGTCCTCTACCGCATCTGTGAAACATCACAGTGAAACATATAGAATAAAAAAAAACAGTGCGATTAAACAAAGCAAATACTCCATGGCTGTCTGAAGCCAGAATACTAGAAAACCAAAAAAGGATATACCCGACCACACTGATATTCCGGCACCGACCATCTACAACAGATCACTAGCAGGTGGCTTTAGATGCGGACTAAACACTTAAAGGCACTAAAAACAAGCATCAGACCGTATATAAAACAATAGACTCAAGAAAGGAGAATGCAAACATGGTAGCTTCTTCTGTCATTTACTACAATGAAAGAAGAACGTTTTGTGACTTTCTCTTCGCTGTCTTGCACAATAGACTTCTTTGCAAAAGGGGTCTGCTCTAAGAGGAGAGAAATCGCTACCCACGGGACCAAATTCTTTCCTGCTAGACTAGACACTTTTTCAGAAGGCGATTACACTGTCTTGACATCTTTACTCCCGATGAAAGTGTATCTAAACGCCTTAATCTCCTAATCACACAATGATCTTAGTATGGACCGTTCCATTGCAGTTCATTTAAGCGGTTCCTCGCTGATCGTTTTCCTAGTAACCGCATATGAACCCTTTTCGCTTGGTCCTTACATGTTTAACATACCTTACTTTTACTTTCCATGCCTTTTCAAATGTGCTGTTTGTGTTTGTCGCCTTATCTGGACAATTACACTCCTATAGTACACACATACATGTGAAAAATGTGAAGATACCCAGAAAATACCACGATTGCAAAGCACCGCCTTCCCGAGCCATAAAAAAGAAGGAGAGATGTGAATCAATCATCACGTATGAAAAAAAAAGGTAAGTGCCACAATCACAAACCGCAGCCCTTCCCAGACACCAAGAGGAAGAGGAAACAGACAAAGCCAAACAAGCGCAATTCGAACAAACGTACGAAAAACACTAAGATTAGCTTTCTCTTCCCCAAGCGAGGTAATCGCAATGCTAAAATAACTGAAAAAAACAAAACAAAATAACACAAGGTAAGACATAAAACAAATCGCCTCGTAGAATAAACCACAAAGCAACAAAGAGTAAGACTAAAACCGGAACCACCGCCTTAGAACGGTCAGTAGAATAAACCATCGGGGGCGGGGCGGTAATTTAAAGCACTTTTACGGCCAGCCAACTTCAATCTGACGCACAAACGACAAACAAAGAAGAACAATATCAGAGGAAACGCATTGGAACGGTCAGTTGAAAGAAAAACTATTTGTTGTGGGGCGTAAACCAACTTTACTCGCGTGGAACATCACCTTAAATTCTGATGCAGCTCCTAATTACAAATACGTGTTAGGTGCATATAGGGGTTCTCTAGCTAATCAGCGAAACATAACCCTTAATCAGCGAAACATAACCCTTAATCACATATAATCAAAATATTATGATGTTAGAAAGCGAAAGGCTCAATAGAGGTCTGAAGCAAGAACAAGAAAAGACTAATCAGAGCCAAGATGGGGACTGACAGTCAGGCGCTAACCATCTTAAACAGATTAAGAAGGAAGCCCTCATTTAGTCTGAGGACGATTCACCATCGTCGGGCAATTAAAGAGGGAAGCAAAGGTATCATCTATAATTGGGTTAACAATCATGTATGCAGTTTGCCCTAGAGTAGCTATGTTGCAACCTATCTTTTTGTAGCAAAGACTATTGTTTAAATTGTTTCCAAACATAATTAGCCAACAATCGTTCTGATAAAATAGGAAAACAGACTATTTTATCTAAATTGAATTACACTATCTATTTTGTTTGGTTTTTCAGACATATAATATAACTAAAACTAACAGAAATATTTTATGAGGTAACGATCAGGTGCAATGCAATTAAAGCTTAAAAATATGAGAATACGTAGGAAACGTCACATTGGTGGAACACATGTAGCCTTCCTAAAGCACAGTATAAGTGTACAGTAGCACAAAGCAACATCTCCTTGGAATCAGTCTGTTCAAATTAAGCTGAACTGCAACAGATATACCGCTTTGAAACATTACGATTGTAATGCAATACATGTTATGTGTCATGATTAAGTTACGAGTGACACACATAAGTATACACCGGTTCATTTCTAAATTACTACCCTTCGTATTTGTCCAATTAGTATGCAACGTATCTCAGACATTATCTGATGCTTTCAAAGGTTTTATGATACACTTCGTATCTGACATGAATAGACTCTCCGTTAAAATGCAAGGTATTTTTGCATGCGGAAGGCCAAACAAGTTTCAATGTACATCATCATAGTGCAGGTTATATTTTATTTCCTTTGGGATCATTGAACCCATCCTGGTTATTTTGAAAATCGGATGCCGCTTAAGCCGGCGCTAGAGGGCGTATGCTGCTCGCAAACTACAGTGTTGCATATAAAGAGACTAAATCAAATCGAGTCTCCGATTTTTGTGATTTTGTGTGTTCTTTGTTTCCAAAGGCAATCCTTGTTTACTTTTATTTCTGAAGCAATAGTTTCGAATAAACCGGCAGCTATAAGCTACAAGTATGAGCGTTTAAGAAATCCTTGCTTGCAATATAAGAAAGAATAATTGCTGAAATATCTTAGAATGCAAAACGAATTTATTTTAATGGATGACTTACACAGCAACAAAGCCTCGAATCATACTTTCGCAAAACCAAAGTGTGTTAGCAATAATATTTTATGGAGAGTTTGCTGTGGAACAGGACAATCTATACAAAGTCATGGGCGACCATCGAAGGACTAAACTGCTCAAACTATTGAATTATGTTACAAGGAAGATACAGAGCAGTTCGTATGTATTTTTGTATTAATAAGCATATGATATCATGTAGGAATTTCTGCTCACTGTCTTGCTTATAAGCGAGGTTTTGAGCTTAGTTTTTATAATGGTGTTTTAAACATTTAGTCTTAACTCTAATAAATACTGAAGAAATACACTATGCAAATACTCACGTGGTGCAAGATATTCACTTGGCGTTTCTGAAACAAAAAAGAAAACAACAAAACTATTAGCCACATGGCGGCAAATGCCACAATCAATGTGATCGGTTTTATACAGTATTGATATGTTGAGAGCGTAATACAATAAATTACATAAATTTTGGACACTTTTTTGTTTCCATGCTTTATATGCGCTTGAGAGTACCAAAATAATAAATACTAATGATAATAATCAGAATACACATTGAACAATTCTGCTATGAAGAATGTTACTAGTAATGCCTACGGTGGGCATAGTGATTATTACTACTTCCAGAATCTAACTGCTACACAAGAGAACAGCCACCAATAATCGTTCAGACATAACTTAGTATACAGACAATGTCTGCTTTCCTTATCATTTCCCATATCATACATCAGCATATTTGCTCAGTACTCGGCTTAAAACGTTATTATAAGAGGTATTCAAATAATTTCTTCTGAGATCTTAACTCCCATTTTTCACAGCAAACACGAAAACAAAAAAAAAAAAAAAAAAAAACAAAAAAAAAAAAAAAAAAAAAAAATGAAAGAAAAAATAATAAATAACAAAGAAAGCAATTTGAACAACGTTATGTTTACTACCTTTTTTTGTTATTTGATATATCTGGTTAACTGGTGGATTCGTAGGTTAAAGCGCCAACATAAATTTGATTATGTTTAAGACCCTAAGAGATTATAAAGTACGATATGAAAGCATTGAACATGACAGAGATTGCTATATACTTCATTACTGACTGCAGCTATCATCTAATCACATTTACAAACCTATGAGCCGCAACATCAGAAAATGTATCTAACGAGATTTGTGTCCAGCATATGACACATATTACCCGATCAGCGATTTCACCAGGCTCTCTATAAAGAGCGAAGTATTCAAAACCTTTTGTTTACAAATGGACAGCAAGTTTAGCGGATGCGCTGGTTGGTCTGATCTTCTCTTAGTGCACATGGTGTAATGCATATTTTCTGACATGAGGCTTAACCGAGTCTCTCTATGTGTATAGACAGATCTGTGGTGCATAAGAACACGTTAATACACGGCTCGTCCTACACATCCACCCAGACAGTCATTTTTGTAGTCATTGTTTGTAGTGAAATGCTAGATCGGTCTGCGCAGATACGCCTGTTCTAGACATTTTCTGTTTGCTGTGAGGCCAGTTATACATCAGAGGGCACAAATGTACAAACACCATACCGATGGATTATTGACGGCATGTGTCGGCAATAAAGTAAACATAAATAGCGTTTTGTTACGAACTGTTTCTTCTAGTGATCAAAGTGATTTATTTTACATCGCTCGCCTACAAACATTATAAGTGACAAACAAGTTTTATGATACACATACTTGCTTCTAATTCCAACCCATTATTTTTGGAATGAGACTTCTGAGGTAGTAAAACGAGTTATTTTCATGTTGATTTATAGCTTATACTGATGGGCATTCTTTGCTAAAATGCCAAACAACAACCCATACATAAAGAAAAGCAGGCGAAATTGAAATAAATGCTGATGAAAGCAATTGGTCCTTTCATCAATTATTTGTTTACATCGTTCACCACTAGAGAAATTATATTGATAGGGAAAAGGAAACGTTGAATAATATTATGTATTTCCGGAAGTCTTTTGCATATATACCGCAAATTGAATCTTTGTGATTATCAACTATTAAAAATTAATTCTATTTAATATAATTCAAATCAAACATCTTTAAATTAACCAAATGCAAACTTTTACGGTTCAGGAATGGATATTAGAGGGTTTAGCAAGGTAAGATATAAACATAAAGCCTGTCAACTTGTTCTAAATAGATTCTCAAAAAATGTATCAGGGAACGTATAAAGCCGCACATTCAATATCTTTATTTGAAAATCTAAAGATGTGGTATCGCGTGGTTCACTTAATTCTGTCAATCCTGTTAATAAAAATAGGCTAGCTGTCTTCCTAATGCAGAAAATAACGAATCCCCAACAAAGGCTCGTAAATATTAGAGTTATAATTTGTAGACTCTAAAGAGGGAGGAAATGTATAATTCATTCACGAATGATGATTAAATGTTTCTGCATTTTACTAGATTCTGCATTTCTACATTTTCAGCTTTCCACTGTTAAACCTTAACAAATATATCTAACAAGAGCACCGTTAAGCGGGACAATATACGCCCGTTTACCATTTTACAAGGATATCCTATCTATATAGCTGGACAAAGGCGTAAAATATGCGGATGTTTACAAATATACACTCGTTATGTTGCCCAATGACCGCCATGACTAAAAAGGTATCAAGTAAATCTATTGAATATGTATTTGTTCACAGTGGAGTGGCTGTTGATCAACTGATTGAACTTCCATATATATGGTTACCTAGTTATTGCCCGAAATAGGATAATCTGAAAAAAGCCAAAGGGAAGTAACTCAGAGGGAAAACAGTCTTTCATGTTCGTAACACACGGTCTTGACCTCATAGACATTGCTATTAAGTTTCATTATGTTTACCTAGTTATGACACGCATAAGGATAGTGTGGAAAAAGAAAACAAACTAATCGAAGGGAAGTAAATTAGAAATTGAGAAAGGGATGTCACTCTTTTTTTTGTAAGCGACACATCGTCTTAACCCCATACACAGTGACTTTAAGTTTCATCAAGATGTTCCATATGGTTACCGCGCCGTCCGACTGGAGACCAGGAGGTCGCGGGTTCAACCCCCGCTGAGGTCGGCAACATTCTTTCGTGGAGATTGATCATGAAATATTTTCTACGGTCATTCTCTCCCTTCCGCTGATTCAAGAAAGGCAGTTGTCAGTTTCTGGCGAAAAAATGTGCACAATACTGGTTAACCGCTTAGAGGACTAAGCCTGCCCAGTAAACGTGTGGTTAGGTAAACTGACCGCGCTCGACATAACCCCACTGGGTTGACTGGGCCGTAAAACCTCAACACAAACAAACCTAGTTACTCGTATGACACACAAAAGGATGGTACGAAAACAAAACCGAATCAAAGAGAAGTAACTCAGAAACAGAAAGCAATTCTTTTTGTACGCGACACGCCGTCCTAACTTTATACACATTTCAAGATTTTCCATATGGTAACCTAGTAAAGGCACGCGTTAGGATAGTGTGAAAAAAATAATCAAAGGAAAGTAACTCAGAAACTAACAAAGGGAGAGTTATCTTGTTTGTACGCGGCACACCGTTTTAACATCACACTCATTGTTATAAAGTTTCATCGAACTATTTTGTACAGTTGCCTAGTTATAGTACATACAAAGACAATCGAATCTTTAATAAAAGGGGAGTAACTCAGAAATTGAGAAAAAGACAGCAATCTTTGTGTACGTGGCATACCCGCTTTATCTCACACACATCGATCTAAAGTTTCATCATATGGTTACCTAGTTATAGCGCGCACAAATACAGAGTGAAAAATCTAATCTAAGGGTAGTAACTCAGAAAGTAAGAAAGGGAGAGCGATCATTTTAGCATGCGGCACGCCGTATTGACCTCATACACATAGCTATGCAGTTTCTGTCAGATATCCCAAACGGTTACCTAACTATGGTGCGCACATGGATAGTCTGAAAAAAATCAAAGAAAAGTAACTCTGAAACTAGGAAAGGGAGAGCTACACGCCGTCTTGACCTTTAACACAATGCGATAAAGTTTCATCAAAGCACCCCGTACGATTACCTAGTTATGGTGTGCACAAGAAAAGTTTACGCCTGACGGACGGCCCCACAGAACAGTTAACAAATCAAAGTGCTACAATGAAAGATAGGTGTGTCAGTCACAAATTGCAAATAGAATTGCAAACAATATAACTCTTGATCAGACAGCTACAAGCGGTCTAATTTGTCACTAAACTGTTTTCAAAAGACTCTGCTTTGTTTGCATGTCTGAGAAGGATAAGGAGAAAGGAAACACCATCATCTGAAAGTTATGCTTCTCATCTCACAAAGATCTCTGCAGTCAATAAGTATTTCATTTACTTATTTATAAATTATGTATAGGTTGGTGCGCTTTAAACTTGACAAATATGACAGCCCCTCATCATACTGTCCAATTATTTACATATTATATAGAGACATAATAATAAATGTATGATGATAAAAAAATGATAAAATATATGCGATACCATAGACTGGCTCCAGTCCCCAGTGACTATTTTTTTTCTCATAATCCTGTTTGATAATCCACTAAGATAAAACCAAAAAAAACATCATGACTATAAAGGCTGGGAGTGACCAGCCTCTATAGTCATGATATTACTTTGGTTTTATTTTAGTGGATTATCAAACAGATTATAAGAAAAATTATTTTATCGCTAGAGACTGGATCCAGTCTAGCGATGCCATTGTCGTAATTATTTGAATTCAATTTAAAAAAAAAAAGATGCTTCCGTATCGTATCAAAAGAATTAGCTTTATTTTACTGAAATTAAGTGGACTAGAACTCATCAACCATTCATTCCAAATAAATAGCATCGGTAATATGCAAGTCTTGTCGGTATCTGGAAGTATATTGTAAAGCTTTCATAACATCTGTTTGATTTTCGTCAAGCAGGACAAAACGAAGTATCTCTCTTAACAAAATAAAAACAAGTCCGCCCCAAGGAGAGAACAATTAGTAACCATCGGAATACCCCTATTTCCGTCTGTAAAGCTCTGTGCTAACTACAAATTTATCGTCCAAATGGTAAAGAAGGGTTTTACAAACTTTTTAACATGATTATATGTTATAATTTCCGTGCTCCTCGGACATGGAAAAGGGCGTTTCTCTCTGCAGGCCAAAGAAAATGTGCCATCTCGAGTAAACATCCGTTCAATAAATTTATTTAGTTTTTAATCAGAGTGTGAGGAAGATGGTATAACGAGTTAAAAAAAAAAACATTTTTGGACAAACTGAATGCTCGAAAATCCTTTGTTTCTAATTTATCAAAGAATCCCCCATTAATTCTATTATATCAAAAGAGAATTTTTATTATTCCGTTCATAGACTTTTTACACCGTATTTTATTATTGGATTCTTAATTGCATTGAGGAGGGTTAACAATTTATACAGTTCGGTAGCTGTGCAAGTAACAGTTTTAGCACAAAAACGTGTTTTGTATGTTTGGTTTTTAAATGGGAAGTTTGTCTGGAATAGTTTTATACCTACTGCATACTCAATAGCAATATGGCCTCAGACTTTTCATCAGTATATGTGTCTTTTGCGCTACTAAAGTCCTGTTTTAAGGCAAACCTAAGTGACAATGGTGAGAATATTATGTATATGGACAGACTGGCACTGTTGAAATGATGCACTGTGAAATTATACAAATGAATTTGAAAAAATGCATAACCAGAACCTTAAACTGCCATGTTTATACGCCCGTTTTGATAAAACGGACGTGCTCAGCAAGAGAAGGGTTAATTGTTTAATTGCGTTTGTCAATCTTTCTCTTAGATGTGAACTTGATGTGGATCTGATTTTATCAGTTCCTGAGTTCACTTTATTTACTTTACTAGACATGTTCACAGACATGTCAAAATGCTAAGAAGGGGGAGTCCAGAAACTCAAGTAAGAAAGGTTTATGGTAGCTGATTTTAATGTGATAAACTTTTAAGAAGACTGTGTATGTCTTACAAATGTTCCGGCTTTTGTTTTGCAAGGGAGACAACATTAATTACTTTTTGCTCTCTTGTACACCAGTCCCTTTCTAAAAGTTGTTTACTGTAAAGGGTACAAATTATCGCACTAGAAGAACGACTTATTTCCTTTAAGAGGAGACAAAGTGTCACAAATACAACAATTTTGACAGAGCCAGTTGTCTCTATAGGTGTACCGTTCTACTTAACCTTTACCATTCTCTGGGCTAATTCAGCAGACGGACAAACAGATGTTTTTCTTTTTAATTTTTTTCCAGAAGTAAGCTTTGACATTTCGTGCAAATTGTCTTCTATGGAGACAATTTGCATAAAATGTAAAAAAACCTAGTGTCTGGAATAAAATAACTATACATGTATTTTAAAATGTCGTCTTTGAAAGTTTTACCAAGCATGCTAAGCGTTATTAACTTACCTGTAACCTTCAGTGTAACATTTCGTCTAATCAAGAAACCCTTGAGACTGACTTGACATTCATATGTTCCTGAGTCGAATGGCTGTGTATTTTTAATCAGGAGATTCCACTCATCTTTATGTCGTACCCGTAACAACTGGAAGCGATCTATTTCTAAGAACTGTTCTTTCCCTACGATAATCGGTACCTTGTATGGCTGTTTCCTCCAGATCACCTACAACAACGAAAAAGACTATTATCATTAAAGCAAAACAGCACGATCAGGATCTAAAATCAACAAGCATTGACAGCAATGAACACGTACACACACAATGTCATAGCAAGTAGATACTATCCGGATTAGACGCCATGTTCTAGGACCTAACCACCTACACTATTTGTGAGGGTCTAGATGTAGTGCCCAAATGATTAAACACCGCAGATTAAGGATTTGTTTTTGCAATACTTGAGTTGGTAGTAGAAGCATCTATGTAAGAGAAAAAAGCACTCGTCAGAAAATTGCGCACATCCATTACTTTCTTAAGAGATGGCGCATTTATCTGGCCTTTGGAATAAAGTACCTTTTCTCAAAGCAGTGGTAATTATAGTTTCGTGTTGCCCACACTTTGCGCAAAATTTACTGATGACGTCATTAATAATATAACTTATAATATATTATTTTGTTGCAAGGAATTGACTGTGAACATTTAACTTTGTTATTACCAGATATTCTTCTATTACCGTAGGTATAAGGCAGGGAAATCCAGTATTTTCATTGTTATATTTGGCATCCGGTGTAACGATGTGAAAAATACTTAAGTTTAAAAATCATGAGCCCATATATTACAACCTAGCAGACCATTTAGCATGCAAGCAGAACAACATTCTTAAAGATGTTTTGAGCCCAGTAATACCTAGTGGCCCATAGCATCTGATCATTATATATATATATAAGTTGAGAGAAGAAGCATAACATCTAACAATAATCTTTTTGGTAACACTGGATCAAGAAAGGATGCTGAAATGATAGCCGTTAAACTATATGTTGAGAGTTAATCATTTTACAGCCTTGTGGGATCAACAAGGACGACCAATAGAGGGAATAATCGTTCGTAAGTCAGGGCTTGCGACAACTTATGTGGAACGTTTTGTTAATGTGATTTTATGTAAGTTGGGCCCATTTGCCTTACGTATTTGTGAGAAACACTCAGTTTGGTGTATATCCTTTTCGGTGTAAGGTTTATGGGCATTGTATACATTGCGTATATTGGCACAGTGGTGTTGATAGAAAAGATAAACTTTATACTTTTTCCACGTTCAGTTATCAAGTCGCAGCGGGCCAGATAACATGGGCCCGAAAAGCGAATAATCTGTTTTTCAACTTATGCAACTTTTATTTGTAAATTTTACATTTTTATGTCATTTTTTAAAATAAAAAAACTCTGAGGAAGGCGAAAGCCGAAAAGCCAAGGCCTCAGGTAAACAAATCATTTGCACTGTTAAACTGTTAATGACATAAATATATATATATATATATATATATATATATATATATATATATATATATATATATATATATATATATATATATATATATATATATATATATATATATATATATATATATATATGTTTGTGTTGAGGTTTTACAGTCAACCCAATGGGGTAATGTCAAGCGCGGTCAGTTTACATAACCGCACGTTTATTGTGCAGGCTTAGTCCTCTAAGCGTTTAACCATTGTTGTGCACATTCTTTCGCCAGAAACTAACAACTGCCCTTCTTGAATAAGCAGAAGGGAGAGAATGACCATAGAAAATATTTCATGATCAATCTCCATGAAAGAATGTTGCCGACCTCGGCGGGGGTTGAACCCGCGACCTCCAGGTCTCCAGTCGGACGTCGCATCCAACCCCAAATCTTGAAATCAAAATCAAACTGAAAATCAATATCGGGTGTGCCCCCCTCTTGCTGCCGTTGCTGCCCTAATTCTCCTTTGGATAGAGTTAACCAAAGCATTGACAGTTCGCATCGGGATGTTATTCCATTCATCGATCAACGCATTCCTTAGTTGTGCGAGAGTTGCGGGGGGGATTTCAGCGCTTCCTAACCCTTCTGTCCAGCTCATCCCACATGTGCTCTATTGGGGCCAAATCAAGTCTGTAAGGTATAGGGATGAGATCTTGCGTCCTGTTGCAGTCCCGTTTGTGCAACAACGTAATCTGATTCTGCAGCAGGACAATGGCCGACCACATGTTGCCCGAGTTTGTCAGGATTTCCTGGCAAACAATAACATCGCATCACTAGCATGGCCACCGTGCAGTCCAGATTTGACCCCAATAGAGCACATGTGGGATGAGCTGGACGGAAGGGTTAGGAAGCGCCGAAATCCCCCCGCAACTCTCGCACAACTAAGGAATGCGTTGATCGATGAATGGAATAACATCCCGATGCGAATTGTCAATGCTTTGGTTAACTCTATCCAAAGGAGAATTAGGGCAGCAACGGCAGCAAGAGGGTGGCACACCCAATATTGATTTTCAGTTTGATTTTGATTTCAAGAATTGGGGGGTAGCTACCAATGAACTTCAATAACTCGAGACTTGTTGATCACAAACCAATGAAATTTTGAACTTTTGTTCCATACATGTACCGTTTTGTAATCATAGTAAAATATTTAACAAACTTTTTCAAACTTGAATGAAATTTAGGAATAAAATTTACCCTGCGTTTCTTTTTCCTTTCAGTATATATATATTTGTTGAAGCTTTGATATAAAGGGCTTTAAAAATTGACTTTTGTCATGAAACCGGTCAGCCAAAAATAAATATTTTCTTGTGCATCTGACTTTTATGTAAGCAATATTTATAATAAGAACAAGCCAGACACCCTTTAATTTGAATTTGACTTCCAAAGATAGTGGGTTAGAATAATGTACAGTGGAACCTCGAAAATTCAAAGTCCAAGGGACCAAACAGTTTTGTTTGATTTATTGAGACTTTGAATAATTGAGGGTTAAAATGCATACATATATTTAAGTTGGGACTTCAAAATGATCTTGAATTATTGAGAACTTTGAATTATTGGAGTTTGAATTATCGAAGCTCTACTGTACTAGGCATTATTGATTTAAGCGGGCCAGTATTTGTGTACTTAGTCAATGTGCAGGTTCATCTAAATTGTAGCTAGGCGAACATGTATTTTAGTTATTGTCCTACGTATTCGGACATTTTAAATCTTTACCATATACGTCCTAATTTTTTAACAACTTCATCTGTTTTCTCAGATTGCTGGATGTGCGTCAATATTGAGACTCAGATCAGACGCCGGTTATGCGGCGCCTGATCTAGGGCTACACTTTATACTCAGGCTTGTCTGTCCGCAATTTAGGGTACATCCGGTAATGTATATATACTTTTAAGTGCTGTGTTAGGTAATTTTCGGTTCAGGGGGTTTGCATTACAACTCATCTAACTTAAGTGTACTTTAAAAGGGTTTTGATTTTCTTATTACTGTAATATTTTGACATACGCATAAATAACACTTGTCGTAACAAACCCTCTTCAACCAACGTGTTTATGGATAGTAATAAAGAAAGATGGATTGCGTATTCGCACTAATTCAGTATGAGAAATCAATACTTAATTTTAGTTCATGCTCGACCGCTGCATTATCCAAAATGCTAACTTCTTGACTCACTGCTGTTTCAATTATGTAGTGAGTTTAGGAAAGGAATGATAAAATATATTCTGGTCCATCATAATATCTGGTTAGGCTCTAGATAAAGTAAACTCTTAAATTGTTCAAGCTCTCAGTTTATATACATACTTGTATGATATGTGCACTCTCTACTATATTAAATCATGATTTAATATAGGGATCAAACATGGTTTTTCATGCATTAACATTCGCCAGGTCCTGAGGTTGGTGTTGAAAACCGAAGCCAGAGGGACCTGGCGAATGTTAATGCATTGATAAACCATGTTCGATCGCTATTATTGCATAAAAACTGAAAACATTTGCTACATTTCTCGTTATTTCTTGCACTGTTTTGTATCGCCTTTTCTCGCGAACGCAATTTCCACGGACTATGCTCGTTCTAGGGCCGGGCAGTTCACTATTCGTAACGGCAGCAAATATGTGGCCCTGGTACGAGCATATTGAAAGTTGCGTAGCCGTGCATTAACAGTGCGTGAATTGCCTTGTTAATACACGGCTTTTCGCCGGTTAATGCACGTCTGTTAATAACGTGCGATACTGCTTTTTATGCAATATTAAAGATAAACTTATTGACTTTCTTTAATGGACATTTATTAGGGATTACTCTCTTTTTTTTTTTTTTTTTTTTGGTGTTCAGAGAGGAAAACGAGATTTTATTCACCACTGAAGCCCATAAGAATTAGAATTTGTGGCGACGTCTAAAAGCTTAGGAAAAAAGGTAAGAGAAAAGTCCAGGGAGTGCCACAATCACAAACCGCATCCCTTTCCAGACACCACAAGAGGAAGAGGAAACCGACAAGCACAAATTAGGAAGCCTTCTTTCATCTCTTGCAGGTATTATATTTATTAGATTTGGCATCAAACTTTACAGGCAATTTGTTTGTAATACAATGGGAGTTAACTTCTCTTGTTCTTGATTAGTTTTTACATTGTTATGTGACAGACATCACGTTGTCTCTGTTTAATGTAAATCAAGCTGACGTAGTCGAAGAATTCAATTCAACCTCTAGGTTCAACTTCTAGACGACTTAATAGTTCTACTATATTATTTTCGAAAGCATTGTTCATATGAAATGAAGTTTACTTAAATAAAGGTAGTTCCTCTGATATCGAAGTGGGTACGTTTGAGTTGGAGTTGCAGTTGGTTGTATCTTTACGGCTCAGTCAACGCTGTTAAGGTATCCTACTCACACTTTTTTTTCTAGGAAGGCTTAGTCCACAAAGCGGTTAACAAGTACTTGTGTGCATACTTTCGCCAGTAACTGACACCTGTCCTTCTTGAATGGATGGGTAGATACATGATACTATTTCCTTGGTCTGGCCTTATAGCTTTCGTTTATTTTGTCATTGTTTCTTAGCAGATATTTTAATGTTATTTGTCCGAGTATCTCTCTCTCTCTCTCTCTCTCTCTCTCTCTCTCTCTCTCTCTCTCTCTCTATATATATATATATATATATATATATATATATATATTATATATATATATATATATATATTATATATATATATATATATATATATATATATATAGAAAAACGATACACTGCTTGAATGATGTTATTTCAAATGATGTAAAATCCTGGGGCGAAGTTTGTCAATTCTTCCTAACCCCGTCCCATTTTTATTTTAAACCGCTGTCTGTTCTAAGGCAGTGGTCTGATATTGTTCGTTATTTTTGGTACTTTGCTGGCGAATTGATTTTGTTCCCTGCACCACACACACACACACATACACACACATACACACACACACAACGTTTGTAGGCTTATACAATGTCCTATATACATTGGTCGCTTAGAAGCCAGTTTATGTATATTACTTTTTGAAACTCCATAACTTACCGTTTTAGTCCCCAGATTTTCTATACCACACCTCAATATTGCTTTGTCTCCTTTCACGGCAGATACATTAGTAGCGTGTTTGTAAATGATGGAGTGGATCTGGAGCAGCAAATCCTGAAAAAATATACAGTTGTGTAGAGGTATTGTATCACAGTAACCATACATGTAGGATAATGCTATAACACACACACACACACACACACACACACACACACACACACACAGAGAGAGAGAGAGAGAGAGAGAGAGACGAGAGAGAGAGAGAGAGAGAGAGGGATTGCTGGGATTGTGGTTATCTGTGTCTAGCGAATTTTGGCGAATTATTTCTCATCAGTGACCCTCGTAATTTTGAAAATCCAGAAAGGCTCAAAGATGAATTAATAAACTGCACTATAGTCAGGTTTGGAATCTGTTTCAGAGCCACACAAGGCACTGACACCATACGTTGTAAAGACAGATGTATGGATTAACATACTTAAGTAATAATAAAATAAATTATTGTTATTATTATTATTTATATAGTAGTGAAAGTGTTTGGATAAGAACATGAAAAATTTGTATTTCAAGTAAAATAGGCGCGAAGCCATAGTAAAACAATACAATAATGTGTCTGCAACAGTTACTGCTGCCGTTTAAAATAGAACATTGGTCAACCCAATACGCACAAAATAGTTTAATATTTGCCTTCGTCAAATAAATAAATCCTTTTACCACCAAATACTGTGTGTGGACAAAAGAGCAATTACCCGACCAGATAACAAAACAGATATAATATGCGTCGACAGGAGGGTATTTAAGTGTTATAAAACCTAACTAAACACTGAAAATTAATAAAATCAGTTGAAGTTGTTTGATATTATCAATTTAGCACTCTAGAGATAAAACCAACATAACGTATCAAAGTTACCGCACATACCTTTATAAGCCCACAGTCAACCAAGTTCATAGTCCGTATACTTTTATCCATTTCTATATAAAAACATATATTGTGGGTACTCATTTGAGTTGCCTCGGCAAGAGTCAACACGGTTACGAATTCTATTACATGATGCCAAACAGAAATAAACGGAATATAGTTACAAGATGGAAATCACAATGCAGAGTGAAGTCTGTTATAAGACGAAAGTTGGTAACCGACTGAAGTCAGATGAAAGTACATATGAACCGCAAAAAGACGTTCTTGAGGGGAAGTATGGGGAACTGATACACGTTCAAGGGAGAAAACGTTGTTTACTTTGGAGCTTATTCTTTCTTTTTAAAATAGATACCAGTTTAGAAGGGTATAATGTACAAACAAAATAAACAAAAAGTCACAAAAGATGTCTCCCTTGTAAAACAAATTGGCGGAAAAAGCTACAAAGCTATTCAGTTCCCTTAATATATATTCAACAGACATAATTCTGGTCTTCATTTCAATGGGGACTACTCTTACCCTTTGGAAGTAAATTAATGTTTAACCCTTCATCCCTGAATCTCTGAAGTGGACTCTTCCATTCTTGCAATTGGACTTGCCCACTGATGCAATTAGGGCTTTCAGTCTAAAAGTCAAACAAAATGGCAAACAATATAGATCCTTATGGGATGGCTCCTTACGAGCTGTCTCATCTGGATCTACACTGCACAAGTATTGGTTTTGGTCTGCCGGGCTGGAAAGCTTAAGAAGAGCCCCTTTTTCTGAAAAGAATTCCAGTATTTGTGAATTGTCAGCAAATCTTGTCGCCCTTTGCTAAACGGCGCAAAAACGTTTAAGTGTGTATCCATTTTCCCTATAATGTCAATATTACTTTGCAAATAGACTGAACAATAGTAAAGCAGGCGTCCAGGAAGAGTCACTATAACTGAACCATAGCTTTTACCAATGGCACCAAGAGAAAGATCAGCAAACCATTACAGACAGGACACAAGCCACAAACCAAAGAGAAGCAAAGGAACCAGCTTCCTCTTCCCCAACAAAGTGATCTCAATGCTACACAGGATCCACTAGACTGGCTCCAGTCTCCAGTGACAAAATAGTTTTTCTTATAATTATGTTTGTTAATCCACTAAACTAAATCCAAAATAATATCATGACTATAAAGGCTGGTCACTATAGTGACCAGCCTTTATAGTCATGCTATTATTTTGTTTTCATTTAGTCGATTATCAAACAGGATTATAAGAAAAAATAATCACTGGAGACTGGAGGCAGTCTAAGGATCCACAAAACACAACAAAAAGACAAGAAAGCAGTTGAAGCCACCATTATTTTGTTTTCATTTAGTCGATTATCAAACAGGATTATAAGAAAAAATAATCACTGGAGACTGGAGCCAGTCTAAGGATCCACGAAACACAACAAAAAGACAAGAAAGCAATTGAAACCACCATATACTGACGGATCAGAATTATTACAAATACAAACGAATGTATGTACATATAAGCTTGCTTTGAAAAGAATGCAACGCTTCTATCTAGAAAAGATCACAGCTCCTAGAATGCTTGAAACGTACAATAAATGCATTGTATGCATTTTAGTCCTACAACAAGGCACACGCATACATTCATCTCGTACAAATCAGATATTTCTGTCGTTCAGTTCACGACTGTGCAACACTGTACTCGTTGTAGGTTTGTTAACCTTTACAACACTCGGTGCCAATTCAGCAGACGACAAATTGATATGTTTCTACTTTTTGTCAACAAAACTGGGTAAGAGACAATTTGCATGAACTGTCAAATCCTGTTTTCTGGGAAAAATAAGACAAATACTTCAACATGTTGTCTGTTGAAATTTTTACCCAGAGTGCTAAGCGTTAATAAATCTGTCAGTAGATACATAGACTTGTTCTCAATATTCTTGAGGCGATTTGTCTTTTGCTGGCAGCTTGATGATCAAAATATGCTTCACCTATCATCAACCTTAAAACTCGAGGTAAACAATCACAACTGATGCAATGAATTCTGACTTGGGAAATTCCACCGTTTCATGCACTGTCTGGCTTGCCAATGTTTGACACAAACATTAACCTTAATCGTGATATCTGATTATCTGAAAAAGACGTCTCTAATATTTGTGTCTATCAAAATATATGTTTAATATTTTATTTAAATATTTTGATGATTTTTTGCCCTTTCTTAAACAGAGTTTGCATAAAAATGGCAAATTATAGCTATCAGTAACATATTCAGTTAGATCGTCTCAAAAGGCAGAAAAGATCTGAACAAAATCGTCAAAAATCGAAATTGAGACAGATGAAAACAAAGTCATAGACCTTGTCTGCTGTTTGGTAATGCAGCAGATGCATCCCGCTGTGAAACAATACTATGTGCATGTCAAGAAACGAAACGTTATGTCATTTGCGAATAGTGCAGTCGGATCCCGGCTTCTCTGTTCATCAAGATAATCTAGAGTATCCATTACGAAAACACGCCTATAATAATATATAGAAAATTTCATCTCCAAAAACTGAAAATTTTCAGATGAAAAACACTGATATTTTTCCTATTTCTGCTCAAAACATAGATTGTGGGTACTCGTTAGAACCGCCTCGACGAGGCGGTTCTAACGAATACCCACAATTTATGCTTTTGAGCAGAAATAAGAAAAATAATATATACCCCTGTAAACCCCAGTTTTACTATATAAAAGTGGGGTTTGAGGGGGTCAAAATTATATAGGCGTGTTTTCGTGATGCTGTGCAATATGTACATGTGTGAGCGGGCAATGAAGGCCTTGATAAGCCTGTGCGACTGTGCAGGCTGATCATGCCTTCTTTGTCCGCATATGCGATAACGGATTGTTTTTACTTTAAGCGTAACATCACTGAACCACTACAAACATGATCGACAAGGCATCCACACGGTCTGGTGAAGATGGCACATTATGGAATTTACTTCTCGGATGCGACCTACTGTAACCAACTGGAATTCAGCCAACGGCAGATCCCTAACCACCGATGTATACAGCTGGTCTGATATTTCGTTCAACGCGTCAGTGGATCACAATTCCTGCGATATTGAGAATGGGAAATAGGGGAATAATGTCATTTATTTCAGGGGAACATGGGAAAACAAGTCTAAAAATGAAGGGAACAGGGGAAAAAATGTAATTTTGGGCAGCAGGGAACATAGAACATTAAAATTTTGATTTTGGAGGACAGCTGAAATATTTAAGGGGAAAAAGGGAACAGGTACATGTACCTACACATCCACACCCTTCACCGCACCTCCCCCCCCCCCCCCCCCCCCCCCATCCACCCTGGGAGGGCCTCGATATTTGTACATGTAAGCCTAACATGGTGCACATGTCCGAAAGAACATTTTCTCAGGTGAAGACTCAGTTAAGAAGTTCGTGGTCTAAAACATGATGCAGTCATGATTGCCTACTATTTAGTTTCAATTTAAACGTGAATGCCATTACAGAACAGTTACCGATATGCAAGGGTGCGAACTATTCCAATTAAAATTTTATACATCTTTTATTCAACGTTTTATTAAGATTCGAATTTAATATGAGCCGGCGCACGACAAACCTACAATAAGACTTGTGTGAACAGGAAGACCCAGATCAGACTGCGCATCCGCGCAGTCTGATCAGAGTCTTCGCTGATCGCATACGCCTTCTACAGCTACGGGGCTATCCAAAGATGGATAAACGAGAATCCTTGCCATACTGATCAACCTGTACTATGGCTATACAGGTTGATCTGAGTCTTTGCTGGTCACACAGGTCTTATTGTAAGTTTTGTCTGCTGTTTGCGAAAAGCAAAATAAAACTAAACGATGATAAAGCTATTCCTCAAGGAAAGAAGTAGGAATGTAGCGCTACGTGCGTCCCAACGTCCGAAAACAGACGTTTGCACCTGTGCGCTCAGGGAAAATTCAGATCAGCCTACGCATTCGCGGTCTGATCAGAAGCTTTGCTGTGCACATTTTGGATAGCTAACGAATGCAAAGTATTCAAACGGACATGTTCAAATTTATGGACATTTTTGTCTGAAAATTTGGGGTAAAAACAGTTGTTTAAGAGTCGTGTAAAGGTGAAATTATATCCGAGCATAAATGCACTGTGCTTGTTGTGCAGACGTGTTTGAGCATGTGCCCATAGCGTAGAGATCATTACGTTTCTGTTTCCGAACGGACTGAAACCTGTTTAGCCTAGTCTAAACCCGGCTGCTCTGTTCGTTATTAATGAAGGATCTCGTTCCCTTCTGGAAAGGGATCTACTACAAAAGGAAAAAGGAAAGAATTTGCTCTCATTGGGAACAACTTTTTCTTTTTTGGAGTAGATCCCTTTCCAAAAGGGCTTAGCGCGCATAAAAGCAAATAGAAAGTCGCAAAAATTTTCTCCTTTGTAAAAACTGGTAGACAATCTACAAAGTATATCGAGTCTTTCATCCCTACAGACCAATACAGAAAAATGTACATTTGCAAACAGTGCAAATCCAGATGAGACGGCTCGTATCGAGCCGCCTCATCAGGATCTACATTGTTTGCCATTCTTTTATTGATTTTTGACTGTACCCCCTATTTTGTAACAATTGTTGTGTCCAAATTTAGAGAGTCCATGGCAGAAACTCGGGGATGAAAGGGTTAAAATCATGGATTATCAGGTCTTTCATTACATTGTAATGCTTAAAAGTCAAGAGTTCCGCTGTACAGAAAAGATATGATCTTGCTGACAGATCTCTCGCCAGTATAATTATAGTTCTATTCTAGGAATTCAGCGAGCAGATTTAGTATGGACAATATGCTGTTATAGTGCCAGCTTTATTACTGTTGTACATGCAACCTGTCAAGTACCAATCTTCATTACTACTCATCACAGATGCAAAATGTCTGCTTGAACAGACAGACAATATCCAGTCTAAACCATAATTTATGTATGTTGAAAGATAACATAAACAGCGAAATTCTTTAGCACAAAGAGCCACAGCCGATTCTCATCTATTCAACCCCATCCTGTGTTCGCGCCTTTTTGAGTGCATCTCAGGACCTCCAGGAAAAAAAGGCCTATCCATTGGCTCTAGCTTGTCCGACAAAGGGAGTTGGTTATGTACTTTAAGACAAAGATTTGTTTGTTTCGCTTTCACGGCCTATCCATTACGAAAACACACCTATTCAAATATATAGAAAATTTCTCCTCCAAAAATTAAAAATTTTCAGATAAAAAAACTGTGATATTTTTCATATTTCTGCTCAAAACATAGATTGTGGGTACTCGTTAGAACCGCCTCGGCGAGGGGGTTCTAACGAGTACCCACAATCTATGTTTTGAGCAGAAATACGAAAAATAACTTATACCCCTGCAAACCCCAGTTTTACTATATAAAAGTGGGGTTTAAGGGGGTCAAAATTATATAGGCATGTTTTCGTGATGAGTATATAAATTCGCAAAAATCGCAGTCAGGTTTCACTACTATCTCTTGTTTTTTTTTTTTTTTTTTGTTGTTTTTTTTTTTTGTTTCGTTCTCAACCCTATCTTATCAAATAGGATCCTGTACGCGGACTCTATTTAAGCAACCTTTTTTTGATGATAAATGTACACAAGTGGAAGACGTATCAACAACAGTTGTCATATCCTTCCTGCAGTAATCACAATTGGCACCAGTCTCTTCGAGTTTTTTTATTTTTTATATTTTTTTTTATATAGTATGTTAAACAACGTTGACCCGCTAACAGGTGAAAGTCAGATGATCACGAATGATCCGTTAAAGGTAAGCCTATCCATAGGTACATCACAAATGCGAGCCTGAATAAAATTGGTGAATATTGATGGAAATAACGAGTGTTCATGTAAAGCTACTTCTTCTGTAGACCTAAAGCAGAAGAAAATATAGTAGGATAAAGATGAAGAAGAAAAAGATTAGTAACTTCACTTCAAATAATTATTTCTTCTAATAATTATGCACACTAACATAATATTACATGTAGAAACATTATAATGTGTGTTGGGGGTAAGGGAATCTCCATTAACCAATAAAGGTTAATAGAAATGAAAACTCCATAACGACCCAAGGCAGATAAAATGCAAATTAAAAGCATCATTATGAATGGGTCCTTGGGACATCCGCGCAGTTTGATCAGACAAATTATGTAATGAAGAGAAGAAGAAAAAGAAGAGGACGAAGAAGAAGAAAAAAAGAAAGATAGATAGAAAGAAAGAACTAGGGGCATGTGAGGAACGACGCCGCGGACTAGGCTCCAATAAAATGTCAAGAATGACAGCGAAATTTTCTGAAATCATGCTCATCTTTACAACAGGAATGGTATTTCCTTTACTTCCCTTTATTGCTCTCTCTCTCTCTCTCTCTCTCTCTCTCTCTCTCTCTCTCTCTCTCTCTCTTTGGCACAATATACTAAAAGCTTGATATACCCTCTTCTTTTTGCTGAATTTAATCCGTTCATCCGACGGGTATCCATTCACTGCTGGATAAACGAACGGGGTCTGCGTCAGGCTCGAACTTGCAATCTTCAGCAGCTAAGTTAAACGTGCTACATGTAACCGCTCAGCTACCGTATCTGTACGTATCAATTAAGTAATCTGTATCACCCTTACAGTAACAGACAAGACAACATTTGAGCCGCGGCTTCTGGGTAAATGGAAACAATAAAGATTCAGATCAGCGAGCAGAGATATTTAGTCTGATCAGGAACTTTGCTATACTTCGTTATAGTCTATAGCGTCTAATACATGTAAGCTCTTGTCTATAGTCATAGGTCTAGATAAGAGTGGGTATCAGGTACATGTATCAGGTAAATATTTTTCTTCTTTCTCGACGAAAACATATGTTGTGGGTACTCGTTAGAAGCGCCACAACATATGTTTTCGTCGAGAAATAAGAAAAATATAGATAATTTTTGGTTGAAAAAATGCCTTATCAAGAGCTATGTATAGTACACAATATTCTATAGGCGGAGAGTGTAGGTCCTGATCTGCATAACTCTAGGGTTGACATAAAGATGGCGTTAGACCATGAAATATAGGTCAGGGTCATAAATTGACACTGAACTATAAGTGAGGAACTGTAACTGCAGATGTTGTGCTTACGTAAATAAATCACAGTACTGAGAGTGTTGAGGAGTGCGATTGCCTGACATTGTATAGGCCTCTAGAATAGTCTTCGGTACTGGATACACCCTTTTCGGTGCTAAAATCCTCTTTTCAGTGTAAAAACTGTATGTAAATTGTAATATAATATTTATGCAGTTCTTTTCGGTACCCGATAGCCCCTTTTTCGGTAGAAAAAATCCTATTCCGTGTTAAGTAGGACTGCGGCTCAGGTTACACTTTTTACCCAACACTGTGGATTTGCCACGTTTTATTGGAGTATACATATTCATCCGCCGATGTTGTATTCAATATGATTAAATCATATTTCTTCAAAAATTTTAAGTTTTCTTTTGTTTTCTTTATTTATTCGCTATTTAACAGCACAAGAGTATATATAAACTTATATGTTTTGAATACAGACATTACATTATCAGTGGTAGCAGGGAACTACTTATTAGGTAGTTATTAACCCATTGTAGACTGAATAGACTCTCCCACACTAAATATTGGAAGAGTCTAATTTCAATTTTAGGTACGTCCTGCTATGAGATTTACATATTCCTAGAGAAAAATGGCTGAACTATTTGCAAACAGTGGAGACCCTGATCAAACGCCGCGTTCTGCGGCGTCTGATCTGAGTCTGCACTGCTTGTCAATTACGCTTTTACAGGACTCCCAACTACAATGGGTTAAGTTGGTATAACAGGAAAACAAATTGTCGAATGTGACGTTAATTCTGGTGGCGGTTTGTTACTTAAAATGCACGTGAATGAATAAGTCATTACATGTACATGTATAATAAAATGACCCCGCAATGTTTGAGTGACCTTTAGGGAAATGACTTTGAGTGTTTTAATTCACACACAGAACATAATGTCTTGCTGCCTGTGAAGCATTGCTGTATATGAAAATACTAAATAAAACCTTTTCTGGCGAAAGAATGTGCACAATACTGGTTAACCGCTTAGAGGACTAAGCCTGCCCAGTAAACGTGTGGTTAGGTAAACTGACCGCGCTCGACATGACCCCATTGGATTGACTGGGCCGTAAAACCTCAACACAAACAAACTAAATAAAACCGAGTCTCCGACGAAAAGGTGTTTGGTAATTGTGTCGGTTCCTGATCAATGCCTTTCTTTCTATTTTCATTATGTTGTAGGTGCTTTGTTTCCAAAGGCAACCGTTTATATTTTTATTCACAGTACAAAACATTGATACCATTTTCCTTGTCGTCAGTACTCGCATACGAAATTACTTATTTTCTTTAGCTGAAAAACTGCTTTTTAAAGTGTTTAAGGTAGGGGATGTGGCGAGTCTAATAGCACGTTGTGTATTTTTTTTTTTTTATTTTTATTTATTTATTTTTTTTATTTTTTTTTTTTGTTTTGCGTGCGCCATCAGGGGCGTTTATTGGTGGCGCGACTACGGTTTTGCGCCAGATGGCTGGAAATAGTACATGAACGCTTCGCACTCTGTGTAAAAAATAATTCAGCAGGCAACATATTGAAATATGTTTGTTTAATTTTCTCAGAAAACATGATTTGAGAGTTCATGCAAATTGTCTCCAATTGAGACAGTTTGCATAAATGTCAAATCCTGTTTTCTGGGGAAAACAAGAAACATATCACGAAACTGTCGTCTGTTGAATTAGCCCAGAGAGTGGTAAAGATTAATGTAACCTTGCAACGCCTACTTTCTCGACTTTTACTGCCTATTTGGCAGCCAACTTATCCAACAAAGTAAGTTTGTCGGTAGAATATCATTACCATGTTTTATATCATGATCAATAACCTATTTACGATATGATATGTAACAATTACAAAAAGTAGCTGAAACACACCACCCAGAAAGGAACCTTATAGCACATGAGTACAGATAAAGTTACGAAAGTTAAAAACTTCTGTACAGTCTGACCACTCTGCAGACAGTCAGTATACTGATGAAATTTAACCCATTAATGCCGAATGGAATTTTCTCCTTTACCTCTTTGGACCTATGTTTTTTTCAATAATAGGAGTGTCTGCTAGTTTTTATAGGTTTCACTACTACTTGTATTTTACTGTCATGTCATGTATTGTATTTTGGGCCGGTGGCCTTTATTTACTTAATAAAATATTGGTCTTGGTCTTGGCTAGTTTTTATTGGTAGCAGATTTTCATTTAGAAATTCCTATGTTAATGCAAACAATGTACATCCTGATCAGACGCCGAGTTCTGCGGCGTCTGATCTGGGTCCACACTGTTTGCCAATGTCCCTTTTATGGGATGCTAGGCTTGCATGGGTTAGTGATGGAAAATATGAAAAGGTCAGATTCAGGATACCCTGTAAACCTTTATTGTTCGCGTAAAGAGTTTACGTTAAGGTCCCCTTTGCATGACGAAACCAAGTTTAGTTTAGGATTCACAAAATTGCTGGAACAACACCATGCAAGAAGATACCTTAGGGGCATATAAGATAATCGTAAATATCCAGATCAGCTAGCATAGTTCCACGATTTGAAAATGACCCTTGCGATACAGCGGTATATATGTATTCTATAGTACACTGTATCTACTGATTTCCAGCTGTGAACGAAGGTATTGAGGTCTTGAGAGAGAGAGAGAGAGAGAGAGAGAGAGAGAGAGCGAGAGAGAGAGAGAGTCCTTATTTGATCGAGTCCTTCGCTGTCCGTATATGCCCCGACGCTATATTTTCAAATGTCAAGCTTTCATCCCTGAGTTTCTGAAGTGGACTCTGTCATACTTGAATCTGACATGCCCAAAAGGGGTTTCCGTCTAAAATAAAAAAAAAAAAAAAAAAAAAAATGCAAACAATGTAGATCCTGATTACTGTTATACTGTTTGTAAACAGGTATCTGTTTTGGTCTGCTGGGCTAAAATATTTAACAGAATTTAGTCGGATCCCAGCTAGCATTCTACGTAAATCTACATCGGGCCGTCATCGGCCCGTCAGCTACCCTGACGGGCCGATGAAGGCCCGATATAGATTTACGTAGAATGCCGACTGGGATACGTCCATAATCTACGTATGTCTGCCATTGCATCCAGCAGAACCATGTTATTATGGCTATCTGTGTAGAATCCGCGCGGTCTTGGAAAGTCTTCACAAGTCGCCTTTATAACAAGTGGTCCTAGTACATTCTGTAAATTCTAGAGAGTAAAGAGCCCTTATAGATTATATGAAGAGAGAAGGACATTCTTTGCCCTTTGATATATTCTACAAAAGCATTGATCCTATATGCGGCTAGTAATAGCTCTGTTTAGACTGAACGAATGCAGTAAGGGCCCTTATTTTCAGGTTGCAGCTCAGTTATTGAGGAAAATGCCAATAGATGGCAATCGATGTGCTACTGTGAGGGAACTGTTTTTGTTTCATTTCATACTGAAGAGTCTACTTGTAACTAGTCAATCACAGACTGTCCAAAATAACATCACGAAAACATGCCTATATAATTTTGACCCCTTTTAACCCAGTTTTTATATAGTGAAACTTGGGTTTACAGGGGTATACATTATTTTTCTTATTTTGCTAAAACATAGATTGTGGGTATCCGTTAGAACCGCATCGCCGAGGCGGTTCTAACGAGTACCCACAATCTATGTTTTGAGCAGGAATATGAAAAATATATCAGAATTTTTATCTGAAAGCACAATAAGACGTGTTACAAAAAAGTTCTTATATGTATAGCTACTCAAAAGTTCAATTAAATGATAATATCACCAGGCTGCGGAGTCCCAATATGTGTTCTTGAAAAGGAATCTACTCTAAAATGAAAACACTTACTCCCTTGAAAAGGTGTCTACTCTAAAAGGCAATAAAATGGGTCTACTCTAATAGGAAATAAACTTGACCCCAAGCATTCTTTTTTCTTTTAGAGTAGTCCTATTTTAAGTCGGGATCAAAACAAATTTGACAGAGAAGTCTCCACTGATAGTGTATCCATTGCCTTTCATTGAAGTATATAACATGTCAGTACCTTATTAACTTATAAATGAAACTTTTCTCCGGAGCATTACTATGCATTAAAATATAGGATGTATTTGCCAAACATGACAAAGAAAATACCTCCTTCCTGTCTCGTGTGTATTATATTGTTATATCATATCTGCTACTAAAAGTCTTTTTAGATATTCATCTAATTTGTTAGACAAATATTCCTCGCAAAGATACCAGTAAGAATGTTCACGTTTAGTATCAAGGAGATTTTATCTTGTCATCTAAAAGATTGTATGTAAAGAACTAACATGTTGTTGTGTTACTAAGGTCAAACAAGATGTACCATACAACAAAGGGTTGATGGTGCAAGGTAAAATTCCAGAAACGGAGAATAGACAATAGCTGGGTGATAGTCCTTAAGACTTTACCGCTGCATTTCACTATTTGAAATGTGTCGGGACAAAGCATTTCCTACAAGATTGCATATGCGCTCAGCAAAGACTCAGTTCAGCCTGCGCGCAGGCTGACCTGAGTCTTTGCTGTCCGCCTGAAGATGCTTTGGATCCGGTGACTTAATATTCATTCTTATATTCTTGTTTGATAATCCACTAAATTAAAACCAAAATATCATGATTATATAGGCTGGTCACTAGACTAGTGACCAATCATGATATTACTCTGGTTTTATTTCAGTGGCTTATCAAACAGGAGAAATACTTTTTCAGTTTAGTCACCGGAGACTGCAGCCAGTCTAGCGAAGACCCTGATCGGACTAGGAAATGCTGTGCCCCTGGTCAAATTATATCTGCATATATTTTTCAAGGCCCATGCCACTGTTCTGTCACTAGTGTCTCGGTCAAAGTTATTAATGTCGAGTTAGAATTATGAATTAATAACAGAGTCATGGTGTATTTCAGATGCGCCATGAGAAAAAGATGCCATGATATACAGTGTACAATATTGTTGTGTTGAGGTTTTACGGCCCAGTCAACCCAATGGGGTCATGTCGAGCGCGGTCAGTTTACCTAACCACACGTTTACTGGGCAGGCTTAGTCCTCAAAGCGGTTAACCAGTATTGTGCACATTCTTTCGCCAGAAACTGACAACTGCCCTTCTTGAATCAGCGGAAGGGAGAGAATGACCGTAGAAAATATTTCATGATCAATCTCCACGAAAGAATGTTGCCGACCTCGGCGGGGGTCGAACCCGCGACCTCCTGGTCTCCAGTCGGACGCGCATCCAACTGCGCCACCGAGGCCGGTACTGTAAAAATAGAATCAACAGCTTGACGTTTGTTTAAGTTTACGTCATAACACTAAATGTACCTCTCATGATTCTCCAGAATTTTATAAGTGCGCCCAACCCGAACCGCGAAGCGGTTCGGCGTGCAGATGCACTACTATAGACTAACTATGTGACCAGTAATGTGTGTGACCACAAATGTACTGGTCCAAGAAACGCTTGGGTGGTTCGGTGCTTATCCTGAGAAACAATAAGCGTTCCGTGATTTGGCAGAGACTATTGACACGGCGGCCGTGCCAACAATAGCAACAAAACAGCCAATAACGCCAAGTATTCCAATTGCAGGGGATTGAATCACGAGACTCATGACGTCAGCCTACAAAATTTATGATCGCCGCCATTTTGAATTTTGTCTCCACTTCGAATTTTATTTCTATCCATTCTCAATCTCTTTATAAGCTAAACATGATTCGTTTTGTGCATAAGGTACACTTTGATGTAGATTTTTTGATATCACATCGACTATACGCTCTTTTCACGTGATAATCTGAAAAACCTCGACACAATAATGTGTTTGTTCGACCGGTTTGTAAATCATGTAAATTGTTATTATTTTTATGTTGTTTTTTTTTTCTGCTTTTCATAATGTGTAGACTCGCAAAAAAAAAAGACCAACAAAAAACAAAGACAAAAACGCACAAACGGTCAAAAGTCTTTAGGAAAAATCCTGAAGCAGTAAAATGGATTTCAGGTAGCGAACGATAGTGTATGTCGTTGTACCTGTTACCGGCATAGTTTTCGGTTTTCGGAAAGCATGGCCCCCGCCCATCGGGGCCCGCGAAATAGATGGGCTGCCTAAAGCCTCCATGGCAGAGCTGCTAGTAACTTAGCAGGGCCCGAATTTATGTGATCGGGTCGGGTAAAAGTCCCATAAATTTGGAGGCAATGTCTCTAAACTACTGAAATATTGTTGACTTGGACGTTATCATAGCAATTCATGCAGTGGATTCAGAAGTCAAGCGTGGTCTGAAATCAATCCAGTTAGATCTGGCCAACCCATCTATGAAGTATGTCATGATAATTTGGACGCACGGATATAGGTAGCACCTATTAAATTCATATTAGTATAATTAAAGTATCCCAAATCAATTCTCAAAAGTTTTTTTTTTTCTCATTTTCAGTTAATGACTTTTTATAACATTAATTTCTAATAGAAAAAAGTCCCAACATCTAAAATTCTATGATCTTACTGTCCACTCAAGCCTGCTGTTTCACAAAAATAGCAGACGGAGATCCTGTCAGGGAATCATCGAGAAGCCTATTATGAAGGTGTTGGAAAAAGATAGAATCACTAGTACATGTAGATTAAAATCTTGCAGAGGGGGAAAACAATCTTAGGCAGGAAACCGCATACAAGAAACTACATATAACTGGACAAAGATGAGTGAGCAATATGAGATATTTGCCAATTCTTTACAGTATAACTAAAGTTAAAGCCTAGACAAGAGATTAGTTACATGTACCGCCGGCCCCCTTTCCTGCCCGCCGACGTCAAACTAATAACCAGAGTTTGCATGACAAAATCTGATAAAAGCTGTTAACTCTCATTGAGGTTCTACAAATGTATGATGAAATAGATACAGTTTGTATCCAGTAGCACATCAAACAGGTCTGTGTTGTATATATTTAATCATGACATTATATAAATAGTATGAATAGAACAGAAAAGAGCTTTTATATCATAAACTAAAACTTATCACACAGTGGTCTCACATCATCTAACTCTGCTACAAATGTACATACATGTAGCCTAGTTTGCATATTACCTTTGAAGACAATATTTTTAAATATAATTTTCTCATTATAATTTTATAGCCAAATTAAAAGCATTTTCAATTCATTTGGACAAATGTATAGTATTTTCAGTCAACAAAAACACTGTTATATAAGACAGGGCCACCAAGTCTGTCAATATTCAAAGAGACCAGCTGATTAGTGTGGCTATCTTCTGAAACCTTTTTTTATTGGCTTTTAAAGTAACAGTAAAATGCTGTGAAAGCAATGTGTTAGGCAGAAAACCGCATACAAAACTGCAATAATTTCTTTACAGAAGAAACAATAATCTGTCATTCATGGCTACGCTGAAGATAATATATTTTGACCTCTGTCAGTTAGCATAAATGCACAAAAAGGTATTTTTTGCTCTTCATCACGAAAACACGCCTATATAATTTTGATCCCCTTAAAGCCCACTTTTATGTAGTAAAACTGGGGTTTACAGGGGTATACACTATTTTTCTTATTTCTGCTCAAAAACATAGATTGCGGGTACTCGTTAGAACCGCCTCGGCGAGGCGGTTCTAACGAGTACCCACAATCTATGTTTTGAGCAGAAATATGAAAAATATCAGAATTTTTTATCTGAAAATTTTCAAATTTTGGTGATAAAATTTTCAGTATATTTGAATAGGTACGTTTTCGTAACGTTTTCAATACATGTACATGTCGTGCTTTGATCAGCCTGTTCATGTACATTGATACATGTAATTCAGTTAGGCAAATTTTATGTCTCTGCTTTGAGACAGTAATATCGCTTTGAAAGAATCAGAATTCTTTTGATGGTGACAGATTGGTAATACATGGCAGAACAATCCCTTTTCACACAAACCAACTTTGTTTTCAAACAGCATCACCTTTATGCATCTGGCAAAAATCATGAGAATATCAGGATGACATTAATTGTTTATTTATTATTAGAATGCTGCTAGATGGCAGAAAAAATCTTGACCAATCAGAACAGGGGCATCACTAACCATCTGAGATTTTACTTCATAGCCCTCTTCTTATATGCCACCTGATCATACATACATGTATACATCAAGTTAAAAATGCACTGAGGCCAAGTGGCATATTCTACTTGACTGAGGCATATACGGCGTTTCTGTGAAATTCGGTGTCTCTGTTTTCTATCTCCAACGAGTACATGTATGTAGACATGTATCTCTAAGAATACGCGTATTTGGTAGAGATTAAGGTAGAGTATTTAATGATAGTTCTGGGATTTGTTTTTCTTATTTCTCCATAAAACACGTTATTGGCGCGCACTAGAAGCACCTCGGCGAGGCGCTTCTAATGAGTACCCATAACGTACGTTTTTATGGAGAACTGAAGAAAATTACACCAGAATTCCCACCAAATATTCCTCCTTGACTCTTTCACTGCCACAGGCGATAATAAAAGGCTTTTGCAAACAGTATAGATCCAGATGAGATGGCTCAATGAGCCGTCTCATCTGGCTCTACGCTGTTTGACACTCAGTTTTTCAACTTCACATAAATTCGTCTTTCCAAACGATAATTTGTTAAAGTAAAACAAAAAAATAAATAAATAAATAAAATAAAATAAAAAAAAACAATAAAAAAAACACACAAAAAATATATATATATATAAAATAAATAAATAAATAAATAAATGAATAAATAACAACAGACGGTCGTCTGAAATTTGGCGCCGAAAGAGTTAACAGGTCCTCTGGATGGGTATATACCTTACAGAAAACTACCATTTTAACCCAAAATATTTGGACTCCTTACAATTTAACTACATACTGATGTGTCTAAATTTACTGGGCGTGCGGCAAACAGTGTATGTAGATCTTGACCAGGCTGCCAGTCAGAATATTTAGGGCAAATACGGTACCATAATATCCTATTTAAGTATTTGGACAGACAGGCTTGGATAAACAGTCTAGACCCAGATCAGACGCCGCAGAACGCAGAATGGTGGGTCTATACTGTTTAACACTCTTTCAGCAATATTTCAGACATGTCAACAGATAGTGACAAGTATGGCAAGGAGATCTGGGCCCAGTTGTTCAAAGCTAACGACGTCGTTAGTTAACGATTCGTTAAAATTTACATCGAGTGATACGCAAATACGCTGAAATTTTTTGCTGAAAAAATGTGAGTAGCTTTTGCAATGCAAAAGCTACTCATATTTTTTCAGCAAAACATATCAGAATATTGTATATTGAATCCACTAAAACAGTTAAAGAAATGACCCTTAACGAGCTCGTTAAGCTAACGACGCTTTGAACAACTGGGCCCTGGTATCTGAATACTTAGGATAAATACGTTAGACTGTGGTCAATCCAGGTTGCAAACGTTTGTATATTAACATTAAGATAATTATTGGTTTCGCATAAAACAACCATCGCAGCTTGATAATTATCAAGGGACAAAGGTCAGATTCAGGACGCTTTTACCTTGTTTTCTCTTACCTGGAAAGTCGATTAGCCTGCTTCTGGCCTGAGTTTACAATAGTACATATGTCCAGACAATTACAATTGACACCAGCGAAAACATCCGGACATGTGGTTGTTATTCGTCAGTTTGGACTATTTCTTAGACTGGCTCCAGTCTCCAGTGACTAAATCTTTTTTTTTCTTATAATCCTGTTTGATAATCCACTTAAAGAAAACCCAAATAATATCATGACTATAAAGGCTGGTCACTAGTGGTCACTAGTGACCAGCCTTTAAAGTCATGATATTATTTTGGTTTTATTTCAGTGGATTATAACATGATTATAAGAAAAAGATACTTAGTCACTGGAAACTGGAGCCAGTCTAGGCTACTTCTATGTACGTCTTCGTGCGTGCTTCACCTATCTTGTTAGTTCATTGATAATATACATGTAGGTTCAAAACTCCTCTGGTAAAGTGTACAAATACAATCGACCCTCGTTATCTCGAATTCCAAGGGACTCACTGAAACACTTCGAGATATCCGTACCTCGACATATCAGAGTTGAGAGAGTGAGGAGAGCGATAAATTGAACAACCACATTTAACAAATGAATATGTAATTTGACTCCTGAAGTTAGAAATACGGGTACATGTGTATATGTATAAAATAATGTGGAAAAGAGGAGAAATTGCTCCTTAGGAGCAATTTCTCCTCTTTTCCACATTATTTTGTTTCCTGTTGTCATAGTTTCATGTTAAAACAGGAACCAGATTTTCACTTCGAGATAAGCGGTAATTCGAAATAAGCGTGTTCGAGATAACGAGGTTCGACTGTATATTTGAGCCGGAACGTTAGGAAACATACCTTCGGACATGTGCGCCCAGTGAAGATTCAGATCAGCATGCGTATTCGCGCAGACTGATGAGAGTTGTCCATGTGCGCATTTTGGATAACCAAGGATACAAAGTTGCTTCATATGCGGAAAACGTACGCTCAGATCAGACTGCGCGAATGCGCAGGCTGACTTGAGTCTTCGTTGGGTGCCTAAGGCAAAAAGTACGTTCCTTTCCGTTGCGACTCATTTGTAACGTTTTAGGGAGATAAATCAACAGCGTCATCGACTTATAAATAGTTCTTGTAGTTAATGAAATGTCCAACAGAAATATTTCATCTGACAGTTTAATGCAGAAAACATATGTTTAGACTGAAGACCGCTTGGCAACTTATTGGTAGGAGAGCACGTTGAACTGTATACAGCAGACTCTCGTTATCTCGACTTCACTTATCTCCAATAACCGCTTATCTCGATGTGAAATTTGTCCCTGTTTAAACATGAAAGTCTGTCAACATGTAACAAAACATTGTGGAAAAAGGGAGAAATTGCTCCTAAGGAGAAATTTCTCCTCTTTTCCACAATATTTTCAGTATATATCCCTAATTTCAGGAGTCGAATTACATATTCATTTGAAAAACGTGATTGTTCGATTTATTTTTCCTCAATTCTGCAAATCTGCTATGTCGAGATATGGATATCTCAAAGAATATCATAGGGTCTCATGGACTTCGAGATAACGAGAGTCGACTGTATTTGTATACATCATTTGCGTGGTAATCATACATGAGTAATGATAAGGTTAATATAAGAGTCACAACGTGAGAAACCGTACTTTCTGACAAATGCGCCCGACGAAGACTCAAATCAGCCTGTGCATTTGTGCAGTCTAATTTGATTCTTTTCTGTCCGCATGGAGAAACTGTGCATCATTGGCTATCCAAAATGCGACCAGTGAAAATTCTGATCAGACTGCGCGAATACTGAATCTTCGCTGGGCGTACATATCCTAACGTACGCTTTCTTCCGTTGGGCACCAAACGTGTCTTATACTATCATTCGACAGACTTATCCGACCGTATTCGCAAAAGCGAACAGAATACTATAATTTACATACAAATTAAAAGACGTGATACGTAGAAAATAAAATTTCGCTTATTTAGAAGAAGAAATCACTTAAAAAAAAATCCCAACAGGCAAACAACGTGAAACAAGGTCGATTCAATTTTGAAACGGCGTTGTTTCAACATTGTGCGTCCGTTAGGATAAGACATTGTCAGCTTATGCATCTGCGCAGTCGGGCACATGTAATGACTGGTAGGTTGTAACGAAATGGCGTCCTATTTTCCTGGATGCAATAAGAAAATCTGATATATCAAATGGCACACTTGCTTGTATATATTACATACTTTACTATCAGGAAATTCACCGGCGGAGCTGCAAAGGCCCAGATCCTGGAACAGTATTATTGTTTAGGTCTTCGCTGTTCGCCGTTATACTGCATAATACTATATAGGGAGTGGAACCATTCCCTATAAGTACAGTGAACCCTCGTTACAACGACAGCATTTGTTCCAAAAAATATTGCCATTATAATGAATTTGCTGTTGTAAAGAATCCTTAATGGACAGAATGATACGTAAGAAAGTCCTTGTTTTATTCTTATTTCACAGAACATATGTTTTGGGTATTTGTTAGAATCGCCTCTCTGAGGCGATTCTAACATTCATCCAAAACATACGTTGCTTGAAAATTTTATGCAATGTTTTGGCATAATTTCTCATTAATCGTCACCTCTTGAGCGAATGTTTTGTGACATTCAAATTGTCATTATAACGAATTTTGTCGTTGTATCGAGTGTCGGTATAAAGACGGTTGTCTGTACCATATTAATCCTAAATATCGGGACACCTTGCCTCCATACTTTACTTTTCTAAATTATAAAACAGGTTCATTTTACTGGCTGTTTCCTGGGTCCATCACGAAAACATGCCTACAGTGTATATAATATTAACCCCCTTAAACCCCACTGTTATACAGTAAAACGGGGGTTTACAGGGATGTACATATTTTTCTTAATTCTGCTCAAAAACATAGATTGTGGGTACTCGTTAGAACCACCTCGGCCGAGGCGGTTCTAATGAGTACCACATCTATGTTTTGAGCAGAAAGACGAAAACTATCAGAGCTTTTTTTTATCTGAAAATTTTCAGGTTTTGGAAGTGAAATTTTCTTTATATTTGAATAGGTGTGTTTTCGTAATGTAAAACCTGTTGGACCGTGTGACAAATACTGAAGTCTCCGAGGGACAAAGTCTTTCCTTCTAGAGTAGACCCCTTTTCAAATGGGTCTTAGAGCACATGAAAGCCAACAAAAAGTCACAAAACTTTCGTCCCTTATAAAAGCGCTGGCAACCCTACCAGGAGCACCAGCCCGCGTAACAAATTATAATGGTTCTGTTATTATGAATAACCAGTATCCGTGTACGTAATACACTCATTATGACTGTCGGTAAATCGTTAAGGACTCATTAACGGCCTGAAACAGGTCGAGGCTGGAACCATTGCAATATATATAATGTACCTGACGGCATGTATGAACAGCGCAAATCAAGATCAGTGTGCGTATTCAAAGGGCAGAGTTTCCGCTTTTCACTTTAGGCATTAAATGGACAGCGAGGGATCAATTCAAAGAGAGGAAAATTCTGGTGGCTGCACTCTATAGTCTGGATCTTCTCTTTATAGGCAATCTGACGGTACCTTTCGCTGGACACAGGAACACATGTAACCCATTACATTAGTGGAATACCTCCTCGGTAGGAAGCTAATGTAGGGGATTTCTTTGAAAGTACAAGCAATTTGTGAAGTATCCGCCGACTCAACGGTAATTGAACTGATGTAACATACTAATATGGGGAATTACAGGGAGGTCATTATGATTAGACTTGCTGTCCCAGTGATATAGAAAACTCTAAACTATCAATTG
The DNA here is from genome assembly GCA_964016985.1 of Anodontia alba. Classification (NCBI taxonomy): domain Eukaryota; kingdom Metazoa; phylum Mollusca; class Bivalvia; order Lucinida; family Lucinidae; genus Anodontia; species Anodontia alba. Next base: position 78,847,070 of record OZ024829.1, read on the forward strand.
TATAGTTCTGTTAAAATGCCATTGTCAGCCTATTCACTAAAATATGGACCGCTTCAAACGAAAAAGGGCCTTCGAACATGCACAAAATGCGCAGATTCAGATCATCCTGTGAATGCGCAAAGTAACAGCCGGGCCTTTGTTCTGCATTCATACATTCTATAGTATCCAATGAAGCGGAAAGTGAATGCCCTAACCAGGGCCCAGTTGTTCAAAGCGTTGTTAGCTTAACGAGCTCGTTAGTGGTCAAAATGTTAACTGTCCTAGTAAGTACAATATCTAATTCACAGGTATTTTAGCTGAAAACATGTGAGTAGCTTTGGCAAATGCAAAAGCTACTCACATTTTTTAGCAAAAATATTAGCGTGTATGCCATATTTAAGGATCAACGTTTTAACGATATGTTAACTAACGACATCATTAGTTTCGAACAACTGGGCCCAGACTGTGCGGATGCGCAGGCTAACCTGGGCCTTTGCTGTCCTTTTATGGCCGAGGACATGTTTTCGCGGCCCATCTTGAAGGCATAACTACAGTCAACACTCGTTACACCGACACTCATTAGAACGACAAAAACTCGTTATAATGACAATTAGAATGTCACGAAATCTTCGCTTAAGAGATGACAGTTAATGAGAAATTATGAAAGAATATTGCATTAAAACTTTAAGCAACATATGTTTTGGATATGTGTTAGAATTGCCTCACTGATGCGATTCTAACATATATCCAAAACATATGTTCTGTGAGGAAATAAGAATAAAACAAAGTCTTTCTTACATATCATTCTGTCCATAAAGATTTCTTTACAACAGCAAATTCATTTTAATGGCAACATCTTTGGGATCAAATGTTATCGAAGTAACGAGGGTTCATTGTAGTCAGCAAAGTGAAAGTGATTCAGATGATGATGATGAGATCAGGTTTAAAGTCGCGTCCAATAAAATGATTCGTATTAATATACCGACGCCGATAATTGAATTTTAATGCTACATGTAGTACTTTCTAAAATCATCCTAAATTATTGGACAGACAGGCTTGGGTAAACAGTGTAACCCAAGACCAGACGCCGCAGAACTGATCAGGATCTACACTGTTTGTCAGTCTGCCACTTCGGTTTTGGACACAGTAATAAGTATTAAAATGGACTTGCGTAAATGGTAGGACAGGTATGGTAAGAAGTAAGGTGTCGTAATTATTAGGATTCATGCGGTAAAAATAAATAAATAATGAACAAATAAATACTTGTGGCCATAAGCATACTGTCCAAATCTTTATAATATGCATATAGCTTCTCGTGTCACTGCTCAATGTATGTTTTTTTTTGAAAAGCGAACAAGCCAAAGGTATCTTTATTTTGTGACAGACTGTTTTGTTAATGACAGGCTTCTCGGGGAATGAGGGGTGTGTGTGGTGGGGGTGGGGGGGGGGCGGGGGGTGGCGGGGAGTGGTGAGGGGGTGAGGGGGTGGTGCCGGTGCACATATACATATGGCGTAGTACGGATGTGCGTACCGAATGGCTCCCTTTTTCGGCGCTGCCAGATATATGATTAGCCCCCATTTTTAACAAAAAGCATATGACTGACCCGATTTTTCTTGATTCGTATATGCGTATATTTTTCACTCAGATATGTTTTGAGGCTACTGGTTCTTTTGGTATTCAGTGAACTGACTGCGATAGTTGTCTAACTGCCAGCAATGGGTATATATAAAAAAAAATCAGAGGGTAGTATATGAATAGGTGAACATCTCGGACGATCAAGTATATGAATGGGTTCGTTTCTTCAAAGGCTAGTTATATGAATGGGGTAGGTTTCGAAATACTGGCTCGCACATCCGTACCACAACTACTCCCAAGTTACCCCACCCCACCCCCACCCACCGAGGCCAGCGGACACATATATATGTTCGAACGAGGTTAAATGAGTTCATGATGTGCTCTCTTATTGTCTCGCACGATGTTTCAAAACAACTACCATCCATCTTCTCTGAATACATTATTTCGTATCTGATCCCGGCATTATACTAAGCGTAGTTTCATTCTCAGTAAAACAAAAAATAAGCTGAAACGTCCGAAAACTTTCTTTGAATATTTGCGCTCAAAGAACATTCAGATCAACCTGCTCTGGGGTGGATTTAGAAGGGGTTCGTGGGGTTCAGTCGACCCCACTTTCACATTCATCGTAAATGTTGGATAAATTTTGGATAAATTTGGGTCCCTACTCCTTATACTTCAACAAGTCCTTTTTACAACCTGTGTATGTGTGTAAAATTGATGGGTGAGTGGAAACAGTGTAGATCCTGATCGGACGCCGCGTTCTGCGGCGTCTGATATGTGTCTACACTGTTTGCTCAAGCCTGTTTCTCCAAATATAGAGTAACTACGGTAATATTATTAAATCGAACCCCTCAGAAATCCTCCTGGATCCGACCCTGCTGCTCGTTCTCGCAGTCTGATCAGAATATTCCCTAAGCGCATTCGGGATAAACAACCCTGCAAAGTTTCTTCATGCGGACAACGAACACTCTGATCAAACTGCGCAAAAGTACAGTTTGGTTTGAGTCGTCGTTGGGTGCATATGTCCGAAGGTACGTTTACTGACGTTATTGCTAGAATTGTCCTCATTAGTTTTCTTCCAAACATGTGTGATTTAACGTTGTCGCCCCCTGAGCTTGTGTGATCTGCTGCAATTGTTGCACATTACGAAAACACGCCTATTCAAATGTATTGAAAATTTCACAATCAAAAACGGAAAGTTTTCAGATAAAGATTCTGATATTTTTTCACATTTCTGCTCAAAACATAGATTGTGGGTACCCGTTAGAACCGCCTCGCCGAGGCGGTTCTAACGAGTACCCACAGTCTATGTTTTTTGAGCAGAAATAAGAAAAATAATGTATACCCCTGTAAACCCATGTTTTGCTATATAAAAGTGGGGTTTAAGGGTGTCAAAGTTATATAGGTATGTTTTCGTGATGACCTGTGAGAATTTCCATGGGACTTTTTAAGAAGGATTATTTACTGATAGTTCTGGAGTATTATTTCTTATTTCTACATAAGAACTTATGTTGTGGATACGCATTAGTAGCTGCTCGGCGAGGCACTTCTAATGAGAAACCAACATATAGGTTTTTTTTTTTTTTTTTTTTTTATGGAGAATTTAGGAAAGTATTACCTAAATCTCCTCCTCAACTCCCTCTGATTTTTTTCTTACTACGGTTTTTATATGAATATTCCTCTTTCAGTTGTAATGTAGCATTCTGTTGTTGAATAACACAGTAAAACCCTGTTTACTATTACTCCTTACCTAACTCTTCCACTGCCACAGGCAATAATAATAGGCTTTTGCAAATAGCATAGATCCAGATGAGACGGCTCAATGAGCCGATGAGCCGTCTCATCAGGATCTACGCTGTTTGACATTCAGTCTATCAACTTTACATATAAACGTCTTTCCAAGTGATGGTTTGTTAAAATAAAACAGCAGACAACAAAAGTCGTCTGAAATTTGGCACCGAAAGAGTTGAACTAAAATTTGAAGTCCATTTGAGTTTAAAAGTGCTAGGGTATTAGCAGAGTGAAGAATTCCTGAACTAGAGATTCATGACACCTCATTTATCATACTTCCTGAGGGTTATTCCTTACTCATGCCTTGCATTAGCATTTCCTGCTTCAAGGCTGTGGCTGCTACGTTTCTCTGGACACGACAGTTTATGGGAGCTAGGTTGTGTGGGTGTGCAGCACTTACCAATCTGCACTACGAACCCAGTTTTAGCATGTTTAGTGACACTGACGAAGAAAATATTTAAGACACATGTGGAAGTCTGGAACTCAAAATTTCGTGTTGTTATGTTTATTTCAGAGAGCAATTACAATAAAAGTTTAACTTAGAAATCAAGATATATAGATGTGGTTACCATTCACCCCCCGCTCCCGCCCAACCACCCCCCCCCCCTCCCACACACACACACACACACACACACACACGCAAAGAAAGAAAGAAAGAAAGAAACGTGTAGAGACGGTTAATGGGGTTGGATATTTTTGTACGTATCGTAAAAACAAGGGAAGTATTTAACGCTGTTATGGAGAGCAGATTAGCTGATATACACAGACACAGACAGACTATTAGATTATCTTGCGTTACTTAACTCTATTATACTTATTGTTTATTGGTATTTCTGGCGTAATTACTTATTAACGTCCAGCAATTCATGAAAACCCAAACACTTGCCCTGGCAGTCTCGAAGATGTCCCAAGATTGTAATCAAGGAACCATTTACATGATGAATGGCAAGAGGCAGTTAAAGAACAGTAGGACATAATTTCCCTCGTGAATACATGAAACATTATAGGCCTACCAGCCGCGTCGTGCGATAAGTTTTCTTCGAGGTTATGCGAAATGTGGATGTTTAGATCATACTACGCATGTGCACAATCTAATCACGAGCTGTACATTCCATTGGTACATTCTACAATATCTAATATTTCTGTAAGCGGTCAGCGAGATCCCTGATCAGACTGCGTGAATGCGCAGTCTGGTCAGGGATTCTGCTGTTCGCAAATGCCTCGAAATCACCTTTTCATATGTTACAGCCCTTATGGGACAAAATATGCCAAGGTATATCTTCTGGCATATGCGAAAGCTGTATCACCAGAACAAACTGTGGACATGCGCATGCGCACTTTGATCTGGCCGCAGGTAGTTCGATAACTAAACCGTGAAAAGTCGAAATTTTATACCCTGGACGAGTTACCTATGGTCTGACCGTTCTGGGCATGCGCAGCTGTCATGTATGGAAGTTACGTCCCTGTTTTGTCCGTCGTCGATTTCCGGAAAACGAAAATATATTTCTAATTCGTGAACAGCTAAAAAAAGCGAGACGCATGTGTATCTGCGCTGTTTGTCATTGTACATGTACCATAATTTGTATCGATACCTCAGGAAATTTGGCCGCAATTTTAAAAAAAAAAAAAAAATAAATAAATAAATAAATAAATAAAAAAATAAATAAATAATAATAATTATACTACTCTTACAGAATGTAGCTTTCAAACATTTTTTTTTTTTTTTTTTTTTTTTTTTTTTTTGTTCTTGGTAAGCTTTATTCCAATATATTGATCTAAATCTTGCATTTTAATAGTTTTAACTAATGCTTTAAAAGTCACTTAAACCAGTTTAATCATTTTGAATTAATGACTAGCTTGAAATATAATATTTCATATTCAGTAGTAACAGCCTTTGTACTATTTGTATCAAAATTACCAGTCTGGGATAAAACTACGGAGTTTAAACTAAAAGTTTTTTTTTGTTTTTTTTTTTTTTTAAGTAAATTAAAAAAAAAATATTTAAGCAGAATAGCGGGATAGATTTTACTAAACTATAGATAGTAACACTGGTTTCTATGGCTTTGAGTTCGTGTTGCTTTTGAACAAATTGGAATTTTATTATTGGGATTTATGATTATTGTCATCACGACAAAATCTTTCATTTGAAATATTCTAAAATTTGGGGATTTGTCAGCTGTAAGTTTAAGGCGAATTGCGGAAATTCAGATCAGATTGTAAGAATGGTCAGGTCTTTGTTATCCGCACACAATGGACTATTGATTCTTGCGGGTTATGCCTCTTATAATTTTGGAATGGACACATTGACAATACCATACGGCTAAGTAATAAATAAAAATAAATACAGAACATACGCAGCTAGTATACACGTTAGTTTTCATTTATAATCTTCTTTCCTTTCATGTAAAACAAGTATGGTAATCAGTTAAGGATTTGTTTTCTTCTTCAACTTATCCCCAAACATGCAGATATGTTCTACATGAATTAAAAATACTAAAGAATGCCGATGGGGGCCGAAAGCGGGCAGCTTACGTTAATTTCCAGGGCCCAGTTGTTCAAAGCTAACGACATCGTTAGTTAACGAGTCGTTAAAATTTCCATCGAGTGATACGCAAATTTGCTGAAATTCTTTGCTGAAAAAATGTGATAAGCTATTCACATTTTTTCAGCAAACAATATCAGAATATTGTGTATTGAATCCGCTATAACAGTTAACGAAATGACTCTTAACGAGCTCGTTAAGCTAACGACGCTTTGAACAACTGGGCCCAGCACTTTAACCCTTTCAGCCCTGCAGACCAAAACACTGTTTTTGCAAACAGTGTAGATTCTAATGAGTCGGCTTAAAATGAGCAATCTCATCAGGACCAACATTGTACGTCATGTTTTTTTTTTTTTTTTTTTTTTTTTTTATTTTGTTTTGACTGAGATCCCTGTTTGAAACAATGGTTCTGTCCAGATTTAATGATGGAAGAGTGCACTTGAGAAACTCAGGGACGAAGTTTCATTACTGATGAACCTTCGTTAGTATTAAATGAAAACAGCTATATGGGCCTAAAGTATTATTCTTGCGTCTTTTGGATTCACTTATCAAATCATACGGTCTGATACGTATATACAGATTAAGTATTAATATGAAAGTAAAACTAATGTACTTATAGAAGTCAATTGCAAATAATCCCAAAAATGTTTTCGCAAATCCCAATTATGACCAAAGACTGACTGCCCACATAAAGGTACGCACAAAAGAAATTTATAAAAGACTTTGAATAATCCTTTATATGACACATACCATTAAAAGTATTTGTATAAGTTATTATTGTGTTATATATTATCGGATATGATTATTTCAACCAAAACAATTGATCTGTTAAAGATTGTTTTCTTTAAGGACTAGCCTGGCCGAAAACACAGATGGAAACGGCACCTGCAGAGATTTGTGTATAGACATGAAACTTCATACAGATCTTACCAACGCCATTCTGTCCCGATTCTTTCCAGGCCATTTCCCAACAATTTAGCCTAGCTACTAGGCCAATATATAAGTATATTTGTCACTTTTTGTTTACTTATTATTATTTTTTTTTCATTTACAGTCTGCTTTTTGATTCAATGTTTAGCTAGTCTATGGGTGAACTTTTCTTCTGTGGTTGTCTCTGAAATAGACCATATTATCTATAGACTAGCCACAGAGCTCAATAAGCCAAAAAATATATATGTATATTTCTAAGCCTTGGGCAAGGCTACCAACAATTTTACATCAAAATAACACAATGTTATTAAAATGCGTTCCTGCAGCTTACAGTTTACGTCTCTTCCTTATTTTATTTCTCTCTCTCTAAAACCCGCCAATGTTTACCTGCTTCTCAATTTCTAGAGGAGCAAACTATTATTATTATTATTATTATTATTATTATTTTCAATAAAATAATACATGGGAGGTTTTAACATCTCCACCATGCACATTTTGAAAACAAACTATTAAGAAATATATGAAAAGTTCTGCCAACAACCGACACAACATGGTGTTGTCTGGCTTAGATTTACACTGTTTGCTCAGGCATGTATACAGTATCATGAAAATCAGACATTACGAAAATGCGCCTATTCAAATATGCTGAAATTTGAACCACCAAACAATGAAATTTTTCAGATAAAAAATTCTAATATTTTTTCATATTTCTGCTCAAAACATAGAGTGTAGGTACTCGTTAGAACCGCCTCGCCGAGGCGGTTCTAACGAGTACCACAATCTATGTTTTTGAGCAGAAATAAGAAAAATAATGTATACCCCTGCAAACACTAATTTTACTATTAAAAATGTTGGGTCTAAGGGGTCAAAATTATATAGGTACGTTTTCGTGATGTATCGGATTGTGATAATCCACTTCAATAAAACCAAAATAATATCATGACTATAAAGGCTGGTCACTAGTGACCAGTCAAGATATTACTTTGCTTTTATTTCAGTGGATTATCAAACAAGATTATAAGAATAAATATTTATTCACTGGAGACTGGAGCCAGTCTATCATCATCCGTGTAGGGAAAAATAAAATAATCAACAGCAGACATAATTTGAGCATTCAAAATTGAATTACATGTACAAACTCCATAAAATGACGTGTTTGATTTGGCTAATTACAGTCAGTGGACATAATTATTCGTCATTTTGTGACGGAGCTATTTACATCAATGTACGAGTACATGTTCATGTATTTCAATATGTTTTGTTAAAAGTCCTCCACTTTAATTATGGCCATTGTAATGAAAAATAGACTTAAAGTATGCAAAATGATAAAAAACAATAAACATAGTTTCAAGAAGTCTGTAAACATTTATTACTTGTTATGCAGCATTGTTTTCAAATCAAGGTAAATTTTTAATGCCCATTCTTTTCGACATCACGAAAGCATACCTATATAATTTTGACTCCCTTAAACACCACTTTTATATAGTAAAACTGGGGTTTACATGGTATACATTATTTTTCTTATTTCTGTTCAAAACATAGATAGTGGGTACTCGTTAGAACCGCCTCGTCGAGGCGGTTCTAACGAGTACACACAATCTATGGTTTGAGCAGAAATATGAAAAATATTAGGAGTTTTTATCTGAAAATTTTCATTTTTTGGTGGTAAAATTTTCAGCATATTTGAATAGGCATGTTTTCGTAATGGTAACGTCACTATTATTATAAAAGCAGAAGTAGAAATAGGCCCATTTTACATAGTGGCAGATCTAGTTAAAATACAAACTTCTTCAAATGTATTTCTGTTTTGCATTTGTCTTTTAGTTTTAATTGCGTGTATTTTTTTCTGAACTTTATTTCTATGAGATACTGTGCAGAGTATTATGAAAATATAGAAATATATGGATTTAAACGACAACGTCACAAATTTGGCAAATAATGGCAATTGACTGACTGACTATATTTGAGGTGTAAGATAAGAAAAATGTCCTTATTATCCAAGCGGAACACGAATACCAAGATCAACATGCACCTATGCAGTCTGGTCAGAGACTTCGATGTTCGCTTATAGAATCGTTTGATACCGTACAGAGAGAGTAGACTCTGATCAGACTTTGCGGACTGCAGTTGCTGATCTCTGTTTTTATTGTTCGCATACAACATATTGCCAGTTTGTCTTGTTGCGCCCTTGTGCATTATTGAAAAAGTGCCGGCTCCCAGCAAACACACAACGTCGCAATAACGTTGCTTAAGCGTCTCCGGCGACGTCGAAACGACATTGTTTCCACGGGGCTCACACCTTTATATGAAAGTTATTTTGTTTGCCAGCGAACACAACTATACCATATTAAGGGACTCTGCTATTTTCATAACACCAACTGTTCACTAAAGGGGAATTGATACAGTTTCAAGGGAGATAAACTGTTAAAATCGTTTTGTTTCCTTTTGAAAGAGGTCTGCTAAAAGTAAAAAATTGCTCACTGCCTGCCGAGCAAATTCTTTCCTTTTGGAGTAGACTCCTTTTCAGAAGTGGATGTGCAGGAAAAGCAAATACAGTCGAATGTCTATGGCTTAAATATCTTTTGAAATTTGTTCGAGATACGGGTAGTTCGAGCCACTGAGGATTCATGGCGCCAGGTCAGGCAGCAAATGGCGATAATTTAGGGAAGTCTTTTCGATCTTCTACTCAGTAATGATATGTTATGTGTACTCATTAGAATCGCCTGGATGAGACGATTCTAATGAGTACACACAACATACAATTTCACGATAAAATAAGAATATTTCCCTATATATTTGTTTTCCTGAGCTGTCGGATGAATTTCCTAGGGACTCGAAAACGAGCTCGAATTAGCCATGGTAAACGAGCCATCGGTGTTCGAGCTATTGAGGATCGACTGTAGTATGTCACAAAAGTTGCCTCCCTTCTACAAAATAACCTTAAAATTCTTACCTCTGTCGACCATAAATAAAAGCGTAAATACAGCTATGAAAGCATTAATCCAATTTATCCAGTTTTCAAACTTCTTTCTTTCCAGTTTTCTTTGCAAAGTTCGTGAAACCATATTTGCCCAGTCACACAATCACACAATCATTTCTCGATTTAAATTACCACAAATCGTCCCAGTAATCCATTCTGAAATATAGACGAAAAGAAAATGAATAAATCACGATGAAGACATTATCAGTTACATTGTTTTCAATTTAGTAATTCAACAATATTTCATTGTACATCTCCGCTTATTGCATAACTTCGCTTATTGGTAATAAGGTGATCTATGATTACTGGTAATAACTTTAAGGTGATCTATGATTCCACACATTTATCCAATACAGTTCTAAATCAAACCACTAACACAATAATATAACCAATAATTTCCCATCTTCTAATAAAATGTGATCGTTTCTAAAAGCTGTTTTATTTTCATAACTGAAGTTGAAAGCAAGAAAAGGTCCTGTGTGCCATATGCAAACAGCGAATCCACAAATTATTACGAAAACACGCCTATACAGAAAATTTCTCCTCAAAAATTTTTCAGATAAAATAATTCTGATATTTTGCATATTTTTGCTCAAAACATAGATTGTTGGTACTCGTTAGAACCGCCTCGGCGAGGCGGTTCTAACGAGTACCCACAATCTATGTTTTTGAGCAGAAAGAAGAAAATAATATATACTCCTGTAAACCAAGTTTTACTATATAAAATTGGGGTTTAAGGGGGTCAAAATTATATAGGCATGTTTTCGTGATGTATCCTAGTGCATGCGTTAATCCTTATCAGGGTGTTTGTTGTCCGTCGATATATTTTATTTATCCAATGATTCTTTAAGTGGACAACGAAAACCCTTATCAGACTACTCTTATGCGCAGTCTAATCTGGATCTTCGCTGTCTGCATTGACCAAAAAAGACATTTATTACGTTGTGGCCAAAAATGAGACCGCTTTTAAATGTTTTTGTTACATTTCTATCCCATATCTTTCAAACACATTACACGACTTTCTTTACTGTTATGACTTTCTGTAACAAGTCAGGACTATTTAACACAGAAAAGAACAAGTTGCGTGTATCATACTTGACAACTAGAAGAAGCAGCTATGGAACAAACCGTAGCTTAAACGTATCCCGTAAAAAGGGTTTTCAATATATATCCGAATATTAAAGTCGCAGATCAGCCTGCGTGTCCGTAGAGTCTGCTCAGCGTCAAGGAAGTTTCGTAAGTACATTTATAAGCCCTAGTACATGTATCTAGTGAACGAATGCCTGATCAGACTCGGAGTATTCCGGTTTTCCTTTTTTTACATAGGCCTAATATTATGGCACAGTGCGTTATGGGGAATGATTATTATGCACAGTAGATTTTGCGCATTCTTTCAAGGAAGGCAACTTTTGTGACTTCAAGTTAGCTTTCCTGCACACCAAGTCCGTTCTGAATAGGTTCTACTTTAAAGAAAAAAAATCTGCTCCCTTTCTGAATAGGCTCTACACTAACAGGACATAATTTGTTCCCGATAGGAGCAAATTCTTTCTTTTTTGAGTAGATCCTTTTCATAACATAAACTGTTTAGGCAGAGTTGTCTTTCTTGAAAGTGTATCAATTCCTTTAAGCTTTTTATTATTTTTTTCATCGGGCCCCGAGGTTATAAAACTTTTTTTCATGCTCAACTCAGCTGAGTATGAAATTTGTTTTGTTTATAAATCTTAAAATATTGCCAAAATTTTAAAACTTCTTTCATGCTCAACTCAGCTGAGCTTGCTCAGCTGAGTTGAGCATGAAAAAAGTTTTAAATTTTTAATATTTTTATTTTTATGACCAAGTAAAATTTCATGCTCAGTTGTGTTGAGCATGAAAAAAGTTTTATAACCTCGGGGCCGGATTGCGGATCGGTTTTGAAAGCGCATAGCCTCTTCTAGTCAGTAGTTATTATCTTGCAATACGTAAGGATCATCACTAAGGTGTATTTGCTACTGTTCGCAGTAGGTAAATTATAATGATGGTGCAGTAATTAGAAACAGACTAGGTGGAGTTCAGTGACACGATTTATGGTGAATTCTTACTCTAGACTGGCTCCAGTCTCCAGTGATTAAATATTTTTTTCTTATAATCCGTTTAATAATCCACTAAAATAAATCCAAAGTAATATCATAACTATAGAGGCTGGATCACTCTTATGACAAGCCTTTATACATTTGTGCAGTCATGATATTTTTTTTTTTTTTTTTTTTTTTTTTTAAATAGTGGATTATCAAACAGGATTATGAGAGAAATATTAAGTCACTGGAGACTGGAGCCAGTCTAGTTCTTACTTTAGCTATTCCACTAAGGGACATAACTGATTAAATCATTATAAGCTGCACTAGATTGTATACTTTTGAAAAGAAAATAGAAAATGATAGAAAAGATAGAGCCTGAAGACAGAAAAGTTCAAACCACTGAGTAAGGAGACTAGCATTGCATTAGAAACTTTATGAGCTCTATTATACATTACAACAAGGTTAGCTTTTTAGAAAGCGTAGAAAGTCATCTTTTGGCGAGATTAAATAATGCAATATCTGAGCGGATAATCCTCCTTTGAGTGTAATGAAGATATGAGTTCCAGTTGTCTACCTCCTGAAAAGGGTTCAGATCTAAAGGAAAGAAAGGAACATGATATACGTGTACCATAAAATTCTGTTACTAAAACCACCTTTGGGCTGCCTAAAGGTAGTCTTACTAGTGGGGTAGTCTTAACACTGAATACAGAATTATAAGAAGAAATCATTCCGGGCTGGCAAAAACTGCTCTTACATGTAATAGAGGAATCGTCTTAATTTCGACTGATCTTAACTTTGTCATGCTGAATAAATTCAGATGCCATGCCCACTTCTAATTTCCAGCCAATCAGATTACTTGATCTGGGTTTTTGATAGAAATTCACATATTTAATGACAAACAGTGCAGTCCATGCAAACTGTCGCCTAAGGAAACATTTGGCATGAAATGCCAAACCCTGTTTTCTGGGAAACATAATATGAACAAAGCAATGCCTATAGGCGAGCGCGCAATTCACTATGCTTAGAACTGCTTAGTTTCACTGAGTCGGTCTAGTAATTTAGGGAAAAAAGATCCAGGGCGGTACCGGTCCTGGGTTTTCCACAGACTATCTGGGTCTATATAGAGCTCCCTATATCAGTAATGAATGACAGAAGAAAGAATATTTCATATGCATTTCAACTTTTAGGACCTTTGGAATATGCGGACCAAAATCGTCCAAAAATACAATGTATCCATGACTTTTCTTCCTTGGTAAGTGAATTTAAAGGATATCGTTTTTCTTCTTTTTTTTTTCAGATCGGCATAGTAAGACCCGGCTAATGCATTTGATCTTCCGTTTTCGTTCGACAACATAAACAAATTGTCAAACAGGTTTGAAATTCAATGAAAACAAGTTGTCTCATACATGTAATGTAAGCTTCTCATTGAATTTCATGTTACGAGTGCTGTACCGTAGAGCTTGCTCGCGCAGGCCTTCGGCCTGTGCCCTATGGGACGTAGCCCCATGCGGCAGCGAGCTCGCTATTATCAATTTGTCGTCTGCTGAATTGGCCCAGAGAATGGTAAAATTTAAACGACGATTTTGTTGTGCGAAGTAAACTGGCTAAGCATTCGCGCAGTCTGACCAGAATCTTCACGGGCGCATTTTTGATAGCAAATAATTAAACGTTTCCTCATGCGGACAACGAAGACTGATCAGACTGCGCGGATGCGCAGGCTGATTAGAGTCTTCGTTTGCGCATTTATCAGAATGTACGGTTTCTCAGGTTTCGCGTCAAATAAAAGTTAGGTCTGTTCTGGACCATAGATGACCCGTCGTGAAGACTTTTCACACGTGCCTCTGCGACAATAAAAAGGTTTAGTAAAATTAAATTTTGGCCGCATCTGTAGAAAAGGCGTCTCATGGGCGTGTATGGACAGCGAAGACTGCCTGTGCATCTATGCGGTCTGATCTGGAAATTCGTTGTCCGGGTACATAATCATTGGATACTGTAGACTATGTCAACGTGTCATATACAATGTAGAATATGATCGAATTGTACAGATTCGGGCCTGTTTTTTTTTTTGGTATGTCCCCAAAGACCCGTTTTTTCTAACAACCACCAAATTGATTTTCGCTCGTATCTCTCACCATTTGGCCTATAAAAAATTTATATCTTGGCCGAAAGCCAGCAACGGTAAACGTATGACGTCCGTAAACGGTTAAGAACCCGGCTAGACTGTGTATCGACTTATTACATAATATATTTGGGCCTCAACATAAATATGGAAAAGCAGTCTTCTACACAGCCTCACCAACTGGATAGTTAAGTGAGCTGTTACGTCAGAGAACGTACCAGCGGGCATGTGCGCCCAGCGAAGAGTCAGATCAGCCTGCGTGAATGCGCAGGCTGATCTGAATCTTCCCTGGGCGCATTTTCGATAGCCAAGGATGCAAAATTTCTTTATGCGGAGAACCAAGGGTCCTATCAGACTACGCGGATGTGCAGGTTGATTTGAGTCTTCAATGGGCACACATACAAATGTATGGAAAGGTACGTTTCTCAAGTTGTGGCTCAAATTGCTTTATTCGCTTCAAAGGATACTTTTCAAAGCCTTAAGGAGGCGGATAATTTGTAACGTGCCCTTCACATCATTTCAACCACGCCTACAGAAACTTCTCTAGCTACTGTAAGGGGACTTGGTATACTTCGTTATTGACAAGAGAGACAACTTTTAATGGCTTCCTCTATGCTTTCGTGCACTACAAGTTCTTCCGAAGATGAATCTACTCTTAAACAAAAGAGTTTGCTCACCGAGGGAGCAAATTCTTTCCTTTTAAAGCAGATATCCTTTTCAAAATGGAGGCAAATCAATTCGAGAAAATTGCCTCCACTCCCCTCAAAATGTACCTATTCCCCTGAGCACATAAAACACATAAAAATGAACCTGGTCCCGAGGTTATAAAACTTTTTCGTGCTCAACTCAGCTGAGAATGAAATTTGTCCTGCTGATAAATATCAAATTATTAAACACTGCAATTTCTTTCTTGCTAAACATAACTGAGTATGAAAAAAGTAACTTTTGTTGGCATTTTCATATATTTCTTAGCAGAGAAGATTTCATGCTCAGCTGAGTTGAGCATGAAAAAGTTTTATAACCTCGGGGCCTGACCCAAATGATCCCACATCCAAACATTCCAAAGACGAAAAGTGTTACGCAATTTTTCAGTTGTTTACATAGGAACATTCAGTTTATTTTGCAAGAAAGCTTTCCATAATTTATTTTCTAGTGTTTTAAGTGGTGAATAATTGAGCCTTTGGTAGTTTAATTTTGCTATAAAGGATTCAGCACTTATACATCAATAAGGAGGGCTTATCACAGTCGACTATTTGCAATAACAGATTGACTGTGGTTAAATATTGAACAAGAATTCAATTAGTTTCATAATTACGCTAGCTTTTTCTAAATTGGAACTGGCATTACGAAAACACGCCTATTCAAATATATTGAGAGTTTTACCACCAAAAAATGAAAATTTTCAGATGAAAAATTCTGAGATTTTTCTTATTTCTGCTCAAAACATAGATTGTAGGTACATGTACTCGTTAGAACCTCCTCGATGAGGCGGTTCTAACGAGTACCCACAATCTATGTGTTTTGAGCAGAAATAAGAAAAATAATGTATACCCCTGTAAACCCCAGTTTTACTATATAAAAGTGGGGTTTATGGGGGTCAAAATTATATAGGCATGTTTTCGTGATGTATACTTGCTAAGGAGACAACTGTGTCAAATTATCCTCCACCGTACTCTTAAAAGAGGCGGTTTTAACGAGTACCACAATCTATGGAGAAATAAGAAAAAATAATGTATACCCCTGTAAACTCCAATTTTACTATATAAAAGTTGGGTTTAAGGGGGTCAAAATTATATAGGTGTTTTTTTTCGTGTTTACCTTTCCATGTGTAGAAATACAAAGTTTTGCCAATAGACTGGAGTGGCCAACCAACAGCTACACATCGCTTACCTGTGCCAAACACGGGTGACAACAAATGGCAAAGTTATCAACCTAAACATCTTAGAGAAGTATACATGTACCTTAAATACTAACTAACATGAAAATCATCCAAAAATACTAAGTGGAAAACCCCGAGTAAAGTAAAAAAAAAACAATAATAAACATGGTCACATGCATATGTTCAGACCAAGTCCATAACCTCGGCAAAGTTTCAACTCGATAGTCAAGCACTGTAGGAGGCAAGCAATGTATTCACCACATACACAACATAACGCAAAAGAAAAGTATGTCGCAGATCCGGAAAAAATATGTAGGCGGCGGTACAGGGAAGCATGTGATGGAAATACAAAAATTGAGAAGCTGTTGGAAATATTAAGATCACATGCATGTCTTCAGACCGTGTTCAAAGTAACTGCAAAGATTCAAAATAAAACTTTATCACTTTTAGGAGAAGTGCACATGAGACAGACCCTACATAAAAACCAAACAATAATAATAGAAAAAAAAAACTTGTTTAAAAACAGCAACATCACGAAAACATACCTATATAATTCTGACCCCCTTAAACCCCACTTTTATATAGTAAAACTGGGGTTTACAGGGGTATACATTATTTTTCTTATTTCTGCTCAAAAACATAGATTGTGAGTTCTCGTTAGAACCGCCTCGGCGAGGCGGTTTTAACGAGTTCTTACATTCTATGTTTTGAACAGTAATATGAAAAATATTAGTATTTTTCATCGGAAAATTTTAATTTTTTGGAGGTCAAATTTTCAGTATATTTGAATAGGCATGTTTCCGTAATGAAAATTTAGAAAAGCTTTCTAATAATGAAGATCCCTACATACCCCTGATTTCACTGTATACATGTATCACGTGGGTATACAGTGTTTAGATTTGTGCGTGTAATATCTAAAACCATTATGAAAACACGCCTATTCAAATATATTGAAAATTTCACCACCAAAACTGAAAGTTTTCAGATAAAAAAATTGATATTTTTCATGTTTCTGCTCAAAGCATAGATTGAGGGTACACGTTAGAACCGCCTCGCTGAGGCGGTTCTAACGAGTACGCACAATCTATGTGTTAAGCAGAAATACGAGAAATAATGTATACCCCTATAAACCCCAGTTTTACTATATAAAAGTGGGGTTTAGGGCTCAAAATTATATAGGGTTATTTTCGTGATGAGGGAAGAAAAAAAAATCTTACCGCAACAATCAATAAAATATATATTAACTAAAATCCCAGAGCTTCACTGACTACAATGTATATATGGCATCTTATATCCACATAGACAAGACGAGAAACGTCGACACACTCGAAGTTTAGTCAATGTCTTTTTTACTTTTTCGCTCAAACAAAACCTCTGCCGCTAGGGCCGTAAATGATAAAACGAAACTTAACATGCATTAATTTGTCACGAAAATATGCAAAGTCCTAATCACTGCTCAAGTAACATCTTGTTTTTGTATTTTTTCTTATCAAATCTTTAGTCTCAGTTTTGATTCTGTCAAAGTATAAAACGGCTATCAGGTGATCACATATTTAATGAAATTACCGTAATAACTCTAAGAATCGGGACAAGAAAGCTTGGGCAAAAAACGTAGACCCAGATCAGACGCCGCAGGATGGTCCTGATCAGGATCTACAGTTTTTACCACACGTCCAGCAGTTTTACACACATCAGCACGTAGTTAAAATGGAGCTGTTCAAATTTTAGAACAACTACGGTGACGAGTTACGGTGACCAAATATTTAAGCTAAATACGGTAAACAACTGTCCCTAATTTAATACGTCTGATTGCCTGAATCATGTAAAGCTACACAAATCCTTTAAGGCTCCAAAACAAAACTCAAGTCACAGGATAAAATCTGAAATTTCACCTTCCAAATATGAATTTATTGTGGTTATGGATTAAATAAATCGCACAAACAAGATATGTCTCTGTCCTGTCCCTTTACTAACAACTTAAAACGATTTCTATCGACTGGTCAATAGTATTATTTAAACCGAATCACGCAAAAATGACATTATACACATGTATAAACAGGGCGAAGGTTCAAATTACTACGGGTATAACTGGATATTGCGGTAAACTTTGGTACTAAAGAGAGTTATATGTGTAACAATGGGGCTTGAAGTACCAATATCCCTAGGTATTCGAACAGACATCCCTGGACAAACACTGTAGATCCTGATCAGACGCCACAGAACTGACCAGGACCTGCACTCTTTGCCACTCACCCAACTATTCTCTAATCACGAGGACAAGTAAAAACTCTCATAAAAAGCTTGGTCAACGCTTCGCACATAATAAATGTTAAAGTTGAGTTTAATTGTATTAGCTTCTTTATATGCATACATTGTATCTTGACTAAATTCGGCTAAATTTCAAAATGCAAAGGATGCTTTGGAGAAGTCTTAATGAGATCTTGTCTCAATAAGAATGACCATAGCTCACATTACAAAAAATAACTACTACTTACATCACATCGCTTTTTAGGCTTACCTCATCAAAACTAAACTAAGTGGTTACAAGAATATCAACTGTTTGTCTGGCCGTCCCAGGACGGCCAGACAAACAGTTGATATTCTTATAATATTATGCTGTTAATTGCTCTAAGTAGTACCAAAATGCATCCACAAACTTTAAAAGAGAAATTGTCAAGATTAATGCATATCCCATAACCTTTCATAAAATGCTACAATGGTCCAGTGTGCCGAAAAAGTGCACGCGAATGCAGAACGCCTTTTGAAAGGTGTTGCAATAAATGCTATTCTATTCTATTATATTCTATTCAGTGCTTAAAATGCATATATATATACGTAGTTCCGGGTTTTACTAGTAAACAACACGCATATGGTAAATATGCATTTTGGCCCTACAATAGATTCACTTCACTGTCTCAAACAAAACGTATGATGTTTACGCCCATAGGCATAGACAATACGGATTAAAGGTCCGAATCGTTGCCAGTAATAGATTCCGTCCCTTGGCTTCTGTTGTGAAAACGAAACTGTCCACATGAATCACTACGAATTTGTTTGTTTGTGTTGAGGTTTACGGCCCAGTCAACCCAATGGGAATCACTACGAATAATAATTTGCGCCGTATCCATCAAGAAGAGATCATAGCCCGTTTGCAAACAGATATTGCCACGACATTCACTAATGCATTCTACAACACTAACGCAGTTTCCAGTAGACCAGCAAGGGTCAGATGAAACTGCGTGGAAGGCAGTCTGATTGAGGCATTCACTGTTTGCAAATATGCGGTCAGGTCAATTCAGTTTTACTTATTCTTTCTTTCATTTTTTGCGTATTAATTTAAACTCTGCTCTATCCTCCCTAACCCTAGTCCTGCTGAACCCGGATATGTCCTGCCTTTGCAAACAGTGCAGGTCCAGATCAGTTGGCTTCTAAGATCCAGATCAGTTGGCTTCTTTTAGAAGCCAATTGATCTGGATCTTAGAATCCAACTGATCTGGATCTGCACTGTTTGCCTTTAAGTATGTGAATGTATATCAACGATCTGGATCAAGTAATCTGATTGGCTGAAAATTAGAAATGGGCGTGGCATCTTAATTTATTCACAGGACAAGGGTTAAGAGACGGTCAAAGAATATAAGAAATTCCTTTACTTTTAATTGACGCAAACAGCACATGTACTACGTAGAGCATTTGAGCACCCAATCGCACCCGTATAGGGGCAGTTCACATTCCATGTTTCCGATTCCTATGAATAGATACCCAGACTAACGATATATAAAAAAATAAAGTCAGTGTCCGAATATGTGTTTATGTGTTTTCTATTAGTAAGCTAACGTAATGGATGAATAACAATAATAAAAGATATTAATAACATAGAAACTCTACATTGTTTGATCCCTTGCGATCATTAGTCCCATTCCTATGCATTCCGGGATTTTTTTTTTCTTTTTAAATATATATGAGGAACATTGACGAGGTGTAATTGGCTAGTCTGGCAAAACACTTTAGACTGTTTTCATCTCTGTGTATATGAAATGAGGCCTGTGTCTGCATGTGCCTGTGTGTACATTGCTCTCAAGAGACATTTCGTTAGAGTCTGGTATGTAACAGTCATATAAATCTCAAGAAACAAGACTGACAGATGTACAGACAATAAATGTATCAAAATATAAGGATTTTGAAATAACGATGCTACATATAATTACGTAGCATTGCATATAGAAAGGTGTGTGTGTGGTTGGGGTGGGGTGGGGAAGGGAGGGGCGGGTGGGATGGGGGACAACCCAGACAAGCGAAAAGGGGTGTTAGAGACATATTTTAACAATGGCGGCTCCAATCAGATTGCAAATCCGCCCTGTATGATCAGGCTTTTGGTACTTGTCAATATAATGTTTAATGATAATTACATCTCAAGGGACTTACACTAATTTAGTGCAGCCTGACTGGTTGAGAGAAAATATCCCATGCGGCATTTACACCTCAGCATGGATTCGGAATTATATATATTTTCTTTGCGTAGATTTCTGAAATGAGCTCTTATATGTCTACCTACATTTGAAACGTAAACATGGCCGAGTTGGAATTAAAAATTTTTGTCTTTTGTTTTAGCGGTCTGAAACTTAACATCACGAAAACATGCCTATATAATTTTGACCCCCTTTAACCCCACTTTTATATAGAAAAACTGGGGTTTACAGGGGTATACATTATTTTTCTTATATCTGCTCAAAACATAGATTGTGGGTATTCGTTAGAACCGCCTCGCCGAGGCGGTTCTAACGAGTACCCACAATCTATGTTTTGAACAGAAATATGAAAAATATAAGAGTTTTTTTATCTAAAAATTTTCAGTTTTTGGAGGTGAAATTTTCTATTTACTTGAATAGGCGTGTTTTCGTAATGAAAACTTACCATAAAACCATTCAGCCTTTATTGAGTTTGAGAATGATTCGTCGGCGCCTACACATCGTTACATTTCACAAAAATGAAGTTATTCTGTTAGCGAACAACGAATGTGCGGTTGGACAGGTTGATCTGGACATTCTGTGTTTGTATATGCTCGGAAGGCACATTTTCATTTGACACTACCGTCTTTTGTACGTAATAACTTATTCTAAATAGTTATAAACGTAGTACAAGATCGTGGGTTCTATTGAATCACTTCTGCAGGGTACGCATTACATCGGTTTAGGCGCCCACGTTTACAATATTTTGTTTTCATTAGTTCAAAGGCAGAAAGTTACGGTTTACGATCCCAGGGCTGATATACAATCATATAACTTGAATAATAAATTGTTTTCTAAACGGCCCTTATGACATTCACATGCCGTTTTCAAACGTCGCAATATCATTTAACGTAGTGCACGACTACTCTCTTCCTAAAGAATCTCCTATTTCCGCATGTTTTAGATTCAGCAAGCAGTCCAGAGCCTGATAAGACTATGCCCTTCTATAATGATATATTATGTGATAAGCGCTTTTAACATGACTCGGACATGATAGAGACAGTGAGTGTTACAGAAGATCGATGTCTACAAGGGAATTAAGTTCAAAGGCGGAACAGGTGCAAAATAAAGCGAGAAGGCAGCAGTAAGGTGCGAATAGAGACGGTTATATGCTAGATAGCTGTTCATCCACTGAGCTATCAAGTTTACGATCGGTTTAGTACAATATAACAATAAGGCTACTGAAATTATCAAAAATAAACTACACCGGCTTTTGAAAAAAGAGTACGGATTCGCAGGGTAAAGACCTTTGAAGAAGTATGCAATTTTACAAATTGGGGCGAGGGTGAATAGGTTGGGGGAGGTGGAAATGAAGTGGCTTTCCTTTTCAAAATGTGCAACTTCCCTTTGTTTCATTCTCGGGGCTAGATAATAAGATCATTTTTATACCCCCATCCCCTCCGCCGCAAAATTTGTTTGTGGTGGGATATACTATTTTCGCGTTGTCCGTCCGTCCGTCCGTACGTCCATCCATGACACTTTGTATTTTTTTTATCATCCTGGAAACGTATCATTCATCAATTTATATAGAAACACTGATAAAGTGTACCTACATAAGAAAAAGTAAGGACCAGGGGAAAATTCCCTTAGATTTATTGCCCGTTGTTAATTTTTAATGCGGATTTCTTTAACTAATGGCTGGAATTCGACCAAACTAATACAGATACATCATTATGATTGGGAAAAGAAGTGATTTGATGTTGGTGGCACTGACTTATTTTCAAGGTCATTACATTGTAAAGACTCTAAAAGTGAGCCTTATTTGCACTGTTTTGCCTAATATCTTAAAAACACAACAATGAATGCTTATCAATTTATGCAGACACATTGATATCAATAAGGTGTACCTACATAAAAAGTATGGGCTAGGGACCTATTCTCTTGCCCTTTGTAAAATTTCTTTATGCACTAAAAAAGATTGTGTGCACGTTATCTCTTTAATCAATAATTGGAATATGACGAGACTAATACATATACATCATTATGATGGAGGAAAGAAGTGATTTGATTTTGGTGACATTGACCTTATTTTCAAGGTCACTACATTGTAAATCCTGTAAATGTGAGCATTGTGTGCACTCTTTTTCCTAGTACCTTGAAAGAGCAGAGATGGATATTCATCAGTTTATGCAGACACATTAATATCAATAAGGTAAAGAAAAAGTAAGGGCCAGAGGCCAATTGTCTTAGAGTTTTTGCAATCTGTAAAATTTCTTAATGCAGTATAAAGCTTGTATGCTCATTATCTCTTTAACAATGGCTGGAATTTGACCAAACCAGCTCAGGTTAATCATTATGACGCGGGAAATGTGGTTCGATTTGGCAACATTGACCTTATTTCCAAGGTCACTACAAAATAAAGATTCTAAAAGTGAGTCCTGTATGCACTCTATCTCAGTGATCAATAGATTTAATTTCACCAAACAAGCACAGGTACATATTTGGCATTGGGGAAAGAATTGATTAGATTTTGATTACCTTCATCTTATTTTCAAGGTCACTCCGGCACTTTAAATTTCAAACTTTGATAGAAAAAAGGCTTGTGTGCGCACTCTATCGAACCAATGACTTGAATTTAATCAAATTAGCACAGATACAGTATTAGGACATTGGAGAGAAGTGGTTAGATTTTAATGACCTTAACTTCATTTTCAAGGTCTCTACATTATAAAGACTAAAAAAATTGAGCCTTGTGTGCACTCTATCTCATGGATAAAAGGAAATTTGATCAAACTAGCACAGACACTTTTGGATAGGTGAAATAAATGATAAGATTTTGGTGACCTTGGCCTCATTTTCAAGGTCACAAGCTTGTGTGCATACTATCTCCTGATTCAGTGTCACACCAGCACTTTAGAACTCAATATTTTATAGAAAAAGCTTGTGTGCATACTATCTCTTGAATCATTGGCTGGAATTTGACCAAAAAGTGTTTCTCACAATGCTACTTGGTTGAACTACAAATCTTACATATCAATATCATCTATTTGAACGATAAGTTTCCTTAAGCCAGTTTTCTTTACTGGTCATTACTATGCAGATGATATCTAATAAGCATTCCTTATTCTTGAAACCGGTCATTGGGTTGGTGTAATACATGAATCTTTATTTTACAGCTGCTGGTCAAAACTGTCAAGGTATTTTAATTTATCTGGGCTGTGACTCAAGTAAAAATTCAAGTATTCTTTTTTTTTCTTTTTAATTCAGTTAAATGAAAAACACAAAGTTGGTATGCATCAGATATAAAGTATCTTGACAAATCATGCATTTTGGTGTACGGTTAATTTAAATCGGATAACAAATACGGAATTAAAGGCGTTCCAAAACCCTCATTAAGGGTGTCGCCATTTTGAATATTTAATGAAGTTCTTTACATTTCAAAATATTAAGTATACAAAATCTTCTGTTTGGCAGAAATTATTACGAGTTTCGAGCACAATCCATAAATGCCTATATATAATAATATAAAGCTATATATATACATATAAAACATATAGGAGTAGAATATTGTTGCAAACCTTGTTTAGTTTTTTTTTTTTTTTTTTTTTTTTTTTTTTTTTGTTTCTTTTTTTTTCTTCATATTTTAGTAAGTATTCATGACGCCATGAAGACTCATGATATATTTAAACCCCACTTTTATATAGTAAACTAGGGTTAGAGGAGTATACATTATTTTTCTTATTTTGCTAAAAAATACACTGTGGGAACTCGTTAGAACCGCCTCGCTGAGGAGGTTCTAACGAGTACCCACAATCTATTTTCAGAAATCTGAAAAAAATATCAGAATTTTTTATCTGAAAATTTTCCTTTTTTGTTTGTAAAATTTTCAATATATTTCAATAGGCATGTTTTCATAATGATAACTTCCGTATTTGTTACTTGTAGTCGATTTTAATCACCTGAAAGATTCCCAAACTTCAAATCTATCTCTGGAACTACACTTAATTTGATTTGGTTTATAATTTAAGCAAATTATTTAATTTTATACTGTACAATGTAAGTTTACATGTACATTTTTTTCATTTGATATAAAGGTCAATTTGTTATACATGTAAAACAAAATTACACATTTTGGTCCGGGATAGTTTCGCTCCTGATTTGTAAAAGATTGCTTAAAACTTTTATGCAAGCATCTTTTTGGATGGGTACGTTGATTTGAATCCTTTCGCTTTTGGTTTATCCTATTTTACTATCTTTGTCACTTTAATGCATCTATATGTTTTAAAAAATTTTAGCAAGTGGTGAATATTCATCATAATATTAGATTATAAACACATGCCATGGATCATATCGGTAATC
The DNA here is from genome assembly GCA_964016985.1 of Anodontia alba. Classification (NCBI taxonomy): domain Eukaryota; kingdom Metazoa; phylum Mollusca; class Bivalvia; order Lucinida; family Lucinidae; genus Anodontia; species Anodontia alba. Next base: position 78,871,724 of record OZ024829.1, read on the forward strand.
ACAGCTTTACTTTATTAGATCACGTGATGGTTTGAAAATACATTATACGAGCCGCGCCATTACGAAAACATGCCTATTCAAATATACTGAAAATTTTATCACCAAAACAATAAAAAAAAAAAAAAAAAACTCAGATAAAAGAATTCTAATATTTTCATATTTCTACTCAAAACACAGATTGTGGTACTCGTTAGAACCGCCTCGACGAGGCGGTTCTAACGAGTACTCACAATCTATGTTCAGAGCAGAAATAAGAAAAAAATAATGTATACCCCTGGAAACTCAATTTTTACTTTAAAAGTTGGGTAAGGTGGTCAAAATTTTATAGGCATATTTTCGTGATACCAAGCAATAATGTGCTTCGGGGCATGCGCGGACAGCAAATATCCAGATCAGACGGAGCGGATGCGCAGTTTAATCAGGGCCTTCACTGTCCGCTAGCAAAGAGAATCATTGAATACATGTACTACAGAATGTATGAATGGGAAGCAAAAGTTTGGATGATACTTTGCACATGCGTAGGATGATCTGAATCTGCGCATTCTGTGCATGTTTGAAGGCACTTTTTCACTTGATGTGGCCGCTGATTTAAACATTACTTTCAGGGGTTTAACTTATATAAAAAGCTAATAACCTGGAATTAATTCAATCAAACGAATTTAGATATTTGTAGAAATATAGAATCCCCCCGCTTAACAGAAATGCATAGGCCTTAATTAATAATGATAATAAATTAGTAATGCAGAGTTATTACCTAATGTTCATTATTTTGTCATTTGTTTTTTTTTTATGTAATTAATATATTTTAAACCCGATTATTACTAACAACTTTACCTGCTGTATGCAAGATACATGTACATTATTTGTACTGATATAACTATAAAATTTGGGTTAAATTAATTTCCCGTTTAAAAACCGAATACAAAGGTCCGAAAATTCGCTAGAAAATATGTACCCCTGTAAACCACTGTTTTCGCTATATACATGTATTATGTGGAAAGATGGGGTTATATGTAAACATTACAGAGACTGTTTAATGTAATGTTCAAAATAGATCAACCTGCACAATCCCCATGGTCTAATCAGAATCTACCATATCTATCATTAAATTCGACAGTCGTTATAAAGTTTATTTAAGACGACAACAATGACGTTAACATAACTTTGTAAAATGCACACGTCTTAGTTAGATAAATCAGTAATTGAAAAAAGCCTATCGATACAGTTCGAATTTTTCCACAATAAAAGGTGTTCCTTTGAAGAAACAATAAAAATACCTTGACATCCGTCTTATTGAGAGCTTTGTAAGCCCTGGAAGTAACAAGCAGTTGAAAATTTGATTTGAAAGCGGCGAAAGTCTGCAAAATCCTTACATACTATCATGTACAGACAACCGTCTTTATACCGACACTCGATACAACGACAAAATTCATTATAATGACAATTTGACTGTCACGAAACCTTCGCTTAAGCGGTAACAGTTAAGTAACAAACTATGCAAGAATATTGTATTTAATACTTTAGAAAAAAAAAACAACAAAAAAAAAAAAAAAAAAAAAACAACAAAAAAACAACAACAACAACAAACAAACAAAAACATATGTTTTGGATATGTGTTAGAATCGCCTCAGGCGATTCTAACACATATCCAAAACATATGTTCTATGAGAGGAAATAAGAACAAAACAAGACCTTTCTTACATATCAATCTGTTCAATTAGTATTCTGTACAACAGCAAATTCGATTTAATGGCAATGTCTTTGGGAACAAATGCTGTCGTTGTAACGAGGATTCACTGTATCCCTTCTTTTATTATGTATTATCGGGGAACATAGGAGTACATATTACTTTGACTTAACATAATATTACGCATGACTCTGTGCATGCGCAGTCTCATCTAGTTCTTCTTTATCCGCCTATGCGACAACCGATGACATTGTCAGAACGGATTTATTTTTACAATGTATGTACATGTACATCCAGGTAAATCTAAAAAAAGTCTACCCAGTATCGCTTACAAAATGGGGCTATACTCAAAGGAAAGAATTAGAAAATTCTTTCCTTCAAGTGGGAGCATTTTTTTTTTATAAGAGAAGCCCTTATGAAAAAGGAGAAAAATATGATATTTAGGTCATCTCTCTTTATTGCAAATAATTATCCTACTTTCGCACACACGTACATTTGTAATGTGCATATTGACACATTGAGCGCTACGCCTATGATAAGGGCCGATTTCTCCTCTTGCTGTCCAACTATTACCGTATGGTTTGGTTCAGCCAGATTCTCCCATTACTTTATGGTAATTAGGCGTATGTTTGTTTTGGCTGAGGACTGGACAGAAACTATGTTGTAAATATTGATGATGATTATTCTGTTGAGGATATGGGCCGTTTGTAATATTAGTCCAATTGTCCTAATTCAAGATGAGAGGAATAACAAGATATTTTATGAAACTGGTTTAACCCCGCCCCCCACCCCCAACACACACGCACACACACACTCCTCCAACTCCCCCGTAGCTTGTCTACTGACAGTCCAAAGGCGGTTCTTTACTTGCAGTTCTTCTTTGTACGCGTGGCGGCGTTTTCATATGTGACGCTTATTTCGTCTTTATTTAGTCCTCATCTCTCCTTCCTTTTGGTACCTCGGGAATGCTGTAGTTCGTGCTTGCGGTATATCCTGGGTATCTTCACTTATAGCTTGGTTTATTTCTCCAAGAAAAGAAAAAAATGTTTGCACTACTTTCAGAGGTGTAGATCGGAACTTTATGAAGACAAAGCCTGCTAGTAGAATCTCTAAAATTTCATCCGAGGAACAGGATTTCCTACAAAACTGCATATGCGCCCAGCATTCGTCTAAAGAAAGATTGGATGTTTGGCTAATTAGCGCAAATTAATGACTCTGATTGTCTAATTAGCGCAAATCAATGACTCTGACACTTGTCCGCTAAGCAATGACTCAGATCAGCCTGCGCATTTGCGCAGGCTGATCTGTCATTGCTTAGCGGAAAAGTGGTCTTGTGGGAAATGCTGTGGCCTGGCCCATTTGATATCTTCTGAACAAATTTGAGATGAAAATAAGACTAAATTGCCAAATTTATGTTGAAGCCCGGCTTGGCTTCGCGCCTGACTTTTCAGCATCACCTCATTGGACAGTTATGATTTGTACATGCATGCGCAACGCGGATGCATACATGAAACTAATAAAACATACATTTTGGCTGAAAACATACAAACAAAACATATTCTCCATAGTTATCCAGGTTTGCAATCTGCTAAGTCAACAAACAAAACGCGGATTAAGATGTTAACCCCGAACAAGGTCATCGAATAACGTCTGTTAGACATCAGCAAACAGTATTGGAACTTGAAACGACATCTGTCTTGGTTTAAGCATATTTTATTGAAATATCCGACATGTTAAGACACATTGTTGCAATACTACAAGATCAGTACGAAAGCTGACATATTTAAATCTGCATTGCATTACTTTGTGTCATGAATCTGAGCCTCTACATAAGAAAACATACCTTCAGACATTTGCACCCAGTCAAGATTCCGATCGACTGCGCATCGCGCTGTGAAATCACAATCTTCACTGGGTGCATTTTGGTGCCTTCAAGCAGACAACGAATATAATACTCTGAACAGACTGCGCGGATGCGCAGGCTAATTTGAGTATTCGTTGGGCGCCCGTCATAAGGTACGTTTTCCTATTTCGTGGTTAATTTCTTTTCAATACAGCATTTAATGATTATTACCTTAGCATTACGAAAACACGCCTATTCAAATAAATTGTAAATTTTACCACCAAAAACTGAAAGTTTTCAGATAAAAAGTCTGATATTTTTCACATTTCTGCTCAGAAACATAGCTTGTGGGTACTCGTTAGAACCGCCTCGCCGAGGCGGTTCTAACGAGTACCCACAAGCTATGTTTCTGAGCAGAAATAAGAAAAATAATGTATACCCATGTAAACCCCAGTTTCACTATATAAAAGTTGGGTTTAAGGGCGTCAAAATTATATAGGTATGTTTTCGTGATGGTCATTCATGAAGAGCATGGATAAACTAAACAGCAGGAGAGGAATATGCCCAAGACTTAAGAACATGTATAAAGTCATGTACATTGTTCTTATTTGGAAACTATCCCATCACGAAAATAGCTGTGGTCTCCGTGACATTTCCAGATGTTGCTACATTGTTGGGTTAGTAATTATGGGGTTACGATGGGGCCATGTGTAATTCTTGAGCCACTGAAGAAAGTAATATACAACTAAGCCCTTTGGTAATATTTCTCAATTACAAGGTAATGGTTACAACACTATGTGCCAAGGCAAGGAGACAGGCAGGACACAGAAGCTTTAAAGTTTCAAACACGATAAATAAATAACACATCGGTGTGTTATAACAGTACATGTTTGTTCACTACGTGTTCCGTTCCATATATATTGTGCGGTTTAGCATCAAGAGGCCAAAACTTCGGAGGACAATTAGCGTTCAGAGAGATGTTGAATTCAGCAGAATATATCGACGAACGGCCTATGACCTGATGAAACTGTGTGGATAGGTTTTCGCTCTACATATATGCCACAAAGTCCATTTTCGCCTGAATCAACTGATAAAATTCTCTTCTGACAAATGTTGGCAATTTTAATCTTAAAGCTCTGTGCTAGAGCCATGTCCCAATAGAGTTGATTTAAAAGCATTGATAAAAAAATAACCATGTGTATTTCCCGTTTTATCAAAAAAGATTAATCAGAATATCTTATAGTTTGGTAAGAAACGCATCTGACAGAAGTGAAATACAGTCAACCCTCTTTATACCGACACTCGATACAACGACAAAATTCGTTACAATCACAATATGAATGTCACGAACGTTTCGCTCAAGAGGTGACAATTGATGATATTATGCAAGAATATTGTATTAAACTTCAAGCAACATTTGTTTTTGGATATTTGTTAGAATCGCCTCACTGAGGCGATTCTAACAAATATCCAAAACATGTTCTATGAGTAAACAAGAGCAAAACAAGGTATTTCTTACATATCATTGTGTCCATTAAGGATTCTGTACAACAGCAAATTCAGTTTAATGGCAACGTCTTTGGGAACAAATGCTGTCGTTGTAACGAGGTTTCACTGTATCATGTAGCATTGACTACGTTCTATTTGTCACAGGGTCTAAAGAGTTCAGAAAATCCTACAGAGCAGGGTTGTAATAATAATAATAATAATAATAGTATGTGGAAAATAAAACTAACCAGACACCCCATGTATAGGAAATGAAACTCTCCAAAGAGTTGCGGTCGAAGTCCACTCGGCATAAACGGGTTTAAATGGACCGGAGCAAACCAAGATCTAGAAATTGCTACAAAAGCCAATAAAGAATATGCAATCCAGTCTGCATGCATGCATCTGTACATGTGCATGCACATGCCTGTTCAGTGCCTCTTTCATACAAAGACATGCAGACTTTATAAAGTTTAGTTTCACTACAGCTGATGATAGGCGTGCAGTGACTGTAAACGTCTCCACGACCTTCACTTTATTATGATTATATTTTCTGGTCTTTTGTCCATTCTAAAATTTTAAATTCTTATACAGTCGACTCTCGTTATTTCGAAATCCGAGGAGCTCTCTGAAATACTTCGAGATATCCGTACTTCGACATATCAGATATGCAGAAATGAGGAAAAAATAAATAAATCGAACAACCACACTTCATAAATGAATATGTAATTTGACTCCTGAAGTTAGAGATATATTGAAAATATTGTGGAAAAGAGGAGAAATTGCTCCTAAGAATATTTTGGTACCTGTTGTTAGGTTTTCATGTTCAAACAGGGACCAGATTTCAATTCGAGATAAGCGGTTATTCGAGATAAGCGAAGTCGAGATAATGAGTCGACTGTAGTAGGATTGCTGGTGAAGTATACATGTACATGTAATTAGTCGAGACCAGAAGGCTTCAACCAACACTTCAGCTATTTTCATATTTATGTTTGCGTTCAATGGTGTCAGGGTCTATTCATTTTAGAACATTTAAATAAAACCTACACAATAATAGGGATGTCCGGATAAAGCTTAGGCTAGGTGGGTTTTTTGTTCTTCGTAGATGACTTAAAAGCAGTTTTGGGTGTGTACAGGAGCAAATGTTTTCGGAGGTTTGCTTATCAACGTGATACATGAAATTGGTCAGAGATTGATTGAAAAAAGGAAATAAAACATGCATTTGACTTGTTGTATGTATCACCCATTATTGGTGGGATATTTTTTAATTAGAACTACAGTCTCGTGTGCCGATGTGGTGTACCTTAACAGTATGGCTAAATTCAGAAAAAAAAAAACAAAAAAAAAAAAAAAAAACAAACAAAAAACAAAAAAAACAAAAACAACAACAACAAAACGGCAAACATGATAATGTCCGTTTCTTTTAAAACTATGCTTAATGGACCAATGTGACTGCGCTCATTGTGCTTAAGACAATAAATCCTTGTTTCATCCCAGTGATTAGTTTCAATGAATGCGTTAAAGAGTCTCTATAAGTCGAACAATATGGTGTATTTCTATAACATTAGAACAAAGAGTGAAGATTTAGTACCAGTAAAATCGATTAAAACCCACCAGTAGTGTTTACTACTGATCATTGTAAGGAGATGGTTCTTGTGTTACAATCGAACTTCAATGGCTCGAACATCTTTGGGACCATATAAATTTGTTCGAGGCATGGGTAGTTCGAGCCACTGACGGCTAATCATGGCGCCAGGTCAGGAAACAAATGGCATTATTATCGTCAGTACAATAATGGTATGTTCAGTGTACCCATTAGAATCGCCTCGACCACACAACATACAATTTCATGATAAAATAGAAGATTTCCCTAAATATCTGCTTTCCTGAGTTATCGGAAGTTCGTAGGGACTCAAAAGCTAGTTCGAATGAGTCATGGTAAACGAGCAATCGGTGTTCGAGCTATTAAAATTTGACTGTATTGTGTTTGTGCTATGTGGAGCTTTGTGGCTTCAGTGTGGTTTTCGTGTGTGGTTCTGCTTAGTGTCCAGTTGTTGTAATTTGTGGGCACCGTCTGGCATTGTGCTGGTTGCTTTGCATTTTGTTTTGTATCGTGTTTGCCGTCCATTATACTTAGTTTACTCTTTCTCTTGGTACAGTCATTGGTAGCCTTTGTTATGTGACTGTAACACTTATTGGGCATATTCTTTACTATAGGGATCAAACATGGATTTTCATGCATTAACATTCGCCAGGTCCCGTGGGAGGTGTTGAAAACCGAGGCCGAAAGCCGTGGTTTTCAACACCTCCCAAGGGACCTGGCGAATATTAAGGCATTGAAAAACCATGTTCAATCGCTATTATTGCATAAAAACTGAAAACATTTGCTGCATTTCTCGTTATTTCTTGCACAATTTTGTTTCGCCTTTTCACAGATGTCTCGCGAACGTAATTTCCACGGACTATGCTCGTTCTTGGGCCGGGCAGTACACATCTCGTAACGGCAGCAAATCTGTGGCCCCGGTACGATCATATTGAAAGTTGCGTAGCCGTGCATATACAGCGCGTGAATTACCTTGTTAATACACGGCTTTTCGCCGGTAAATGCACGCTGTTAATAACGCGCGACACTGCTTTTTATGCAATAATATTGGGCATACTGGAAAAGCTGGGCTGGACCCATGGGCTGGACCGATGGGCTGGACCCATGGGCTGGGTCCTTGGGCTGGACCCATGGGCTGGGCTGATGGACTCGGGGTTATTACAGGTGAACATAAGGTCAGTACCCACAAACTCTGTTTATGTTTAAGGTCAGCCCAATATCTGACTTGTGGTGTTTGTTTTCTTTGCAAGGTCATTAGTTGAGCTCTTGCAGAAAAGTGCTCCCTTGGGACATAATGCCATCTTTGATAGCTCTCTGGTTTTTTTCTCTCCCAACCAAGAAATTGTGTTCTTCAGGATGGTGAAAACTATTAGTAGTCTGAATTTGACCAACTAAGATCTGAGAGCCTTATAACAAAATTGTTTTTGGCCTGTTCAATATTGTTTCAGTTATATGAGACCGGCTAAGTATATGCTTGAAAGCGTTTGTACAGCCTTGTTTACGTGCGTCTTTCATGCAGATATTGATTTTGATATACCGTATTTACTGAAAGAATTGGGACACCTTGTCTCTACTTGCCATACTTCTCATCAAATTTGAAATAGTCCATTCTACTACCTTCTAATGTGTGTAAAATATTGTTGTATGTATGGCAAATAATGTAGACCCTGATCAGATGCTGTGTTCTATGGCGTCTGATCTGGGTCTACACTGTATGCAAGGGCCTATCTGTCCCAATATATAGGGTATTTAGGTATATTTACAGTATTATGGCTCCTAATTAACGTTATAAATAGTTTCATTGCTATAACTTCTATATCTTTTTATTCCATCATTTTCTCTTTTCCATATACTTCCCTTCAACTAGTCTATTTTACTACCTATGATTGTGTGTAAAATTGCTAGACAATGGAAAACAGTGTAGACCCTGATCAGACGCCGTGTTCTGTGGCGTCTGATCTTGGTCTACACTGTTTGCTTAGGCCTATCTTTTGTAGAGTAAGTAAGGTTAATTGATCAAAGGGAATCCCCTCAGAAATTATCCTGGACCCGCCCCTGTACTGGCATTTCATCTCAGACCCATTTTATCAGATTCTGTGGACTTTGTAAATCTCGACCGTTTACAAAGAACCCAAGTATATTACAATCTTAAATCTGTTTTTTTTTTTTTATACCCCGCCACTATATAGTGGCGGGTATTATGGTTTCACGTTGGACGTCCGTGTGTCTGTCCGTCTGTCTGTCCGTCTGTCTGTCCATCGTACATCCGTCCGTCCGTTTTTCGTTTCCGGATGATAACTTGAGTAAACATCAATGGATTTTCACCAAATCTGGTATGTGCATTGATATTATGGAGATCTGGTATGGGATTGCTAATGGGCAAATTTCATCAAATTTTGACGGCGTTATCTGCCCAATTTTTTTTTCATTTTGGGACAAAACTTGAGTAAAAATCAAGGGATTTTAACCAAACTTGGTATGTGCATTGATATGAAGGAGATCAGGTTTAGGATTGCTAATGGGCAAGTTTCGTCAATGTTTGACAGCGTTATCTGCCTGCGACACTATAATGGCGGGGTATTTTAGTTTAACGTTTTTATTTGTTTTCTGTGCCTAAGTAGATCTGTATACTTTCAAACACTGAAATCTACGATGTATTGTTCAGTACAAAAAAAATGGACTTGTCATTTACACTGCATAGTTGGTAATTCACTGTTAACAGGTCGTACTTCATACTTCATACTTCACAATTTTTAAATCACCGTATACTACACAGTTCATACTTCATACTTCACTATAATACTTCATAATTCAAAATTCAAAGTTCCTACTACTATGACTAGCTACTAGGCCAATATTTAAGTATGTTTGTCACTTTTTGTTTACTTTGTTTTTTTCATTTATATTCTACTTTGTGAGTCCACTCAGTTCTTTTATGACAAAATTTTCCTCAATGCTGAGGAATTAGGTACCAGTTAGTTTTATAGCTCTTATCAGGATATCAATTACCCCCTGCAGGTCACGACCTGTCAGTACTGCTGAATTCTGCAAAGAGGCAATAAAATAGCCTGTAAACATACTGATTTTGAAACATGCAAGTTAATTATAGTTATGAAACACTGTGCGACAATCACAACTGCAGCAGACGACACTTTTAAATATATTTTTATTATTTTTCCTTAGAAAATAAGTCTTGACATTTCATGTGGATTGTCTGCTAAGCAGATGATTCACATTAAATTTCAAGACTTACTTTCTACGAAAAATATTTTTTTTAGAATGTCGTCTGCTGCAAATTTTGTTTGGCGCATTATGGGTTAAGTAAATTATGACACAATTCATTCTTAGAAAATTCAAAATTAATGTAATTCAGACTCTGTATAATATCTTATGATTTCCACCACTGGCTGAAGTAATTATTACTCATTACCATGATATTATGCGGCTGCATGTTTTCTCAAACCTTATCCTAAATATGAGGGCATCTTTGAGGAAACAGTTTAGACCCAGATTAAAGCTGAAGCAGTTTGATCAGGGCGTGCTATACACTGTTGGCAATTCACCTAATCTGTTTAGATACAACACCAAGCTTGCAAAATAGATCTGCTTCAGTTTTATGGTAAGAATAAGGGCTTTAGTTTGGAGTAATCACAGTAGTCTTCTTTCTGACCTTCAGAAAGCCAAAGGCCAAAGTGCAAATGAAAAATGAGTATTTAGTTTTCTTGTGCCTGTGCATGTTTACCGCTTAGCACTCTGGGCAAAGTTTTCAGCAGATTGCATTTTACAAATCTGAAATATTTTTTTCTTATTTTTTCCCAGAAAAAAAGATTTGACATTTCATGCATACTTTGGAGACAATTTGCATGAAATGTAAACCCTGTTTCTTGGAAAATTATGAAAACTTTACAAAATGCATTCTGCTTATCTTATTTTTCCATGGAGACAATTTGCCTGAAATGTCAAAACCTGTTTTACTTGGACAAAATAAGAAAAAGTATTTCAAAATATTTTCTACTTTTCTTATTTTTTCCAAGAAAACAAGATTTGACATTTCATTCAAACTGCCTCCCATGGAGACAATTTGCTTGAAATGTCAAAACCTGTTTTCTTGGAAAAATAAGAAACTATATTATAGGGTTATTGCACTGATATTGGTGAATATTGTCCCAAGTTGGGATATCGAGCTTGCGCGCGTCCGTAGATATCCCATCGAGGGACAATATTCACCAATATCAGTGTGATAACCCTTTTATTATATAGCTATAAATATTTATTTCATTTCTCGGTGTTTCTAACCTATAAAACGCTGTTTTAATAACAAAAAATGTAAATTCTACCAATGTGCCTTACAAGGTTTGGCGCGACGTCACTGCATTACGACGTCATCAAAAGCAACGTCATGTAACGGTAATATGAGAAGGCATCCGAGTAGGTGTGCAATATCGAGTAAGTGTGCCGATATCTTGTGATATCGCATTCTAGCTCCTCGGCTTTTAGCGCACATTTTAATCATTTAATATTTATAGCTATATAATCAGTCAAAATGCCGTCAGCTGAATTTTTACCCAACAGGCAAAGGGTTACAATCAAGGTTTTGTATCTACCTCAAGTAATATCCAAAGGTAAAGGCATTGGTTGTCTTACCCTTAACCACTCTCAGGGCAAATTCAGCAGATGACAAATTGATGACATTTTTCTTATATATCCCAGACAGTTCATGCAAAGTCTCCATATGAGACAGTTTGCCTGATATTGTCAGTTTCTTATTTTTGGGAAAAATAAGAAATATATTTCATTAGGTTGTGTGCTGAAAAGTTCATCCAGAGTGATAAGCGTTAAGGAGATATATTTGATGATCAGTTTGGGATATTTATCTTAATTCCGCATAAAACATTTGACACATTGAAATGTATTTTTTTTTTTTTTTTTTTTTTTTATTCACAAAATAGGTTTCTAGGTGTCATGCAAATTGTCTCCCAAGGAAACGTACTACACCAATAGATGGATTGTTCAGTGTTCTGATTGTATTGTTTGCATGCTGTCATTTTGTGTGGATTTGGGGGAGCGATATATTGGCTTTGTAGGAACCATCTCAGTGATTTATTTACCTTTTGGTTCTACTGAGTCCTAGGGACATGATAGATATTTGATGAGTCCCAGGATAAAATCAAGAGCCCTTTACATATTTTTGAGAGGTTTCTATTGTATTCTGTGAGTTTTGGGACTCATATGCATAAATTTTGTGAGTCCCAGAGACAAGGTTGTGAGGATATGAAGCGGGGACTCACAGGTAAAAAAATCACTGCCATCTGTGAACTGGAGTAAAATAAGGTCAGAGTCAGGGATAATTACACTTCATGCTGAGAGGTTTATTTTGTGTACCGTTACATGTTCCCTGATATTTTTGAAGAAACCTGGCATATTGGAATAGAGTGAGTCGTGTTTAGCTAGTCTATAGGTGAACTTTTCTTCTGTGGTTGTCTCAAATATGTAGAAAGCCAGACCATACCTATAGGTTAGCCACAGAGCTCAATAAGAAGGCGGTGTAAAGCTGGTATTGGTTTTTGTCTTTTACTTATTGAACAGAGAAAACTATTTACACAGTTTATTTCCTTTCCTGTTCAGCAAAACCCTAGTTTCATTGTGCTAAAAGAAGAGACCCATTGATTGCACACAACACAAATTAATGTACAGGTCATATTTTGTTGTCTGTTTTTATTTAACCATTTATGTCGAGTGGACTCTTCTGTCATAACTGTTTGGGACGGTATGTTTCCAATAGCAGGGTATCTGGTTGGTTTTTATTTTCTTATGTTATATAGAAATTCCTGTAATTAATGCAAAGAAGGTAGATTCTAATCAGACACCGCATTCTGTGGCGTCTGATCTGAGTCTACATTGTTGCCGTTTCACCTTTTGGGGATTTCCCAACTAAATTATGTTAGTTCAGGTTTTCTGTGTGCAAAGAACAATGCCAGACCTGACCAGACTACAGTCATTTTTGCTTTCTGCTCATAGTAATGTACGTTTCATATTGCACTGTCTGTTATGTGGTTTAGAAAACACATTAACCCTTACTTTGTTTACAGTAAATGCAGATTTGGTTAACTCCTTCCAGAAGAGCACACTGTTCTCCAATTCCCTTGACACTCAGTAGTGCCACCATTGTCCTGTATTTTAAGGTCAAAGTGGAAACAAATTAGACCAGTGATAAAAGTTCATCTGAAAAAGTTCTAAGGCCACAAGTGTTTTTATTCTAAGGTCACATTTTTAAGGAGAGGGAAAACACAGAAGGCTAGGCAATATGGATAAACGTATTCGTATTCGCTCAATGACCCAACAGGACATTACTGTTCTTATATCTGATATAGCTTGACAAGTTAACAAACGGTTGGGGTTCCTTTATTTTGTTGCTGCCTACAGGACTGTTTGATTTAAAATGGTAAGCCTGCTTACGCATCATATCCGCTCATCTGTGCCAGACATGTTTACCCTTTTTCAGATACGTGCCAGGCAAATGCCCAGTTGTCAAGTAATTTAATGATGGGGAGGGGTGGGGCTGGGGGGGGGGGGGGAGGTTGAACAGTAGGCACACGCTTGTAAAGGGTCTACTCTAAAAGGAAAGAATGTGCTCCTAAGGGGAGCAACCTCTTTTAGCATAGATCCCTTTTCAAAAGGGAGCAAAACAGTCGCTTTTCTTGAAAGTGTATGCATTCCCTTTAAATCAGGACGAAGTGAGGGTGGGGGATAGAATGAAGAGGCTTGACCCAGAAATCGTCAGTCAGTTGAACAATATGGTTCATATAATAGCTAAGACGACTATGGTCTCAAATATGTCAGACTCTCTGAGACCGATACTACCTCCCCTCCCCTAGCATCAGTTTTGTATTCTTCATGCTCTGGCGGATATTCCTGTGTGAATACTATTATTAAGAAACGAGTTCAAGTTTAATACCCTACCATGAATATTAGTCATGTACAGCTTTCTCCCGGTGGGAGGGAGAGAGTAAAGATGAGATACAGGCCCTTGAACGCAAGAAACTTCCTACGAAAAGCCAGTGATAGAGGGGGTGGAGGCGTCGGGGGCGCCATCCCCGCGACAGTTTTGGCAAGAGGGCGCACCATCCTACCGCGCACAAATCACAATTACTCTATTTACTCTAAATATGTGGGCTTCGTACTTTCCTTACTATACTTGTCTAAAAATTTGAACAAGTTAGTTTTATTACCAGCTGATATGCCTTTAACTGATGGATTAGTCCCAAACACTGTTGACCAGAAATGTGGCATCCGGTCTTTGTCAACATTTTTTCTAACCCATTCTGTCCAAATACTTAGGGTCAGTACTGTATTTGTTATGTGCACCTAGCTGACATACTGTATTGACGTTGAACACAAGTGAACAGCGTATATTCTTGTCAGACTACGCAAATGTGCCTCTTATTGGTGTGTGTGTTTGTATCGGCAAAGTATTTGAAATTTTGTTTTGACCGCACTTACTCAGAACGTTTACCTGGGCTGGTTTACAATGGTAAACTGCTCCCTAGACTGGCTCCAGTCGTTTTTGTTTTATATCTATTTCTTTCTTTCTCTACATTATTTTTTTTATCATGATCCTCTTTAATCCAACTTCAAGTTACCTTTGGCCTTTCTTTCTAGCCAAGGGACTGAAGTAAACAAAATTCTACAAGCTATACAAGTGTTGTGTCCCCTCAAAAAAAAAAAAAAAAAAAAAAAAAAAAAAAAAAAAAAAAAAAAAAAAGAAGAAGAAAAAGACAGAAAACAAAAATAAAGAAAGGGTCTGGGGCCAGACTAACTGCTCCCATAAGAACACAATTTTCCTAAGTCCCTGGACACTCATTAGTGCCCCACATGTCCTGAATTTTAAGGTCAAAATGAAACAAATTAGACTAGTGATACAAGGTTATCTTAACAGTTTAAGGCCACCAGTGTTTTTGTTCTAAGGTCACCATATTAAAAGGATAGGGAAAACACATAAGGCTATGTAATCTGGAAAAAGTCGTTGTCTCAGGGACAAAATGGGGCATTTCTGGTCTTGTTCATTGTATTTGCGTTTACGTACTGTTCGCAAACCGGTATGAGCTACAATGTGTAGAAATAGCACTACACAAATACTCCGATCAGATTGTACGTCCGGGTAGCTTGTTGTGAGTCTTAGTTGTCCCCTTTGTCTCCTCTTCCTCACTGAAGACATCTTACACCCTTCGTTTCCAGAGCGGCAGCAAAGAGTTTGATCAGACAATGAAATGTACAGACTAACCTTACTTGACACATTATAAAGTACATTTTCTAACCTTGCTGCTTGTAAAGTTCCATCCACAGAGACGTCAAGGTTTTTGCCTAAGTGTATGTGTGAACAGTAAAGGCCCACACCTGTCTACACAATCACTAAATTGACTTGAAGTTGCTGTTCACACACAATATATTGGCTGTGCTATGCTCAGACGTGTCTTCTGGCATAGGTGGACGTCGAAGACCCAGATTAGCCTGTGCATCCCTGCAGTATGATCAATGACTTCACTGTTAGGTAATAGAATCATTGGATACTACAGAATGTATGAATGATGAACAAAGGCCCAAATGATACTTTAACATGCTAGATGATCTGAATCTGCACAATTTGCACATGTTCAAAGACACATTTTCGCTTGATGCGGCCCATGAAATATTGTTAGATATTTGGAGTCATGACAACGGACATGCCTGCCTGAGACATGTTCACGCTCACCCTAACCCTTTTATGCCTAGCATTCAATAAAAGTGACATTGGTAAATAATGTAGACCCAGACAGATGCCACTGAAAGCAGCATCTGATCAGGGTCTAAACTGTTTGCATTAAATACAGGCATTTCTATAAAACATAATAATAATAAAAACTAACCAGACACCCCATCTGTTGGAAAAGGACCTATCCAAACTGAGAGTTTACTTATCAAAATTGTGGTTCAGCGGTGGGTGGAGGAAGAAGGAGTTAAACCACACGATCTGGCATTCCTGTGTATATATAGTGTTAATCTGAACAGAACCTTTATGATTTTAATATTTTATCATATTCCCAACATAACCCAAATACCATTGATGAGCTGTAAAAACTAGAACATGATTACATCGTTCCTAATCAACTCCAAGGCTCCACTTTTAGTGGAATATATGGCAGTAGCTCAGATTTCTTGACACACTGTCTCAAGGGACTTCCTTATCAACAATGCTAAAGTTCATGAGTGGTCAGCTGTCTTTATTGTACTAGTAGAAAAACATTAGCCAGCAATTTAGAGGTCTTGACCTTATTCAGGTCTTGACCTTGAGCCCAAGACCATGGGTCCAGCCCAAGGACCCAGCCCACGGGCCCATCCCATCGGTCCACCCCATGGGTCCAGCCCAGCTTTTCCAGTATGCCATAATATTGTACAACTGACAGTTTAATCTCCACTATTTTCGATACAAATGACATGCTTCACAGCCGTTATTGGCTGCATTATACATGTACCTATTTTGTCCAGCAGCAATATATGTAGCCAGTATAACAGAGCATATACTATCTGAAGCGACTGTAACACTAGCGGATCTAATTGTTAATTGAAATTCTGTTAATCATACAAAATAAGGACAATGCGAACTTTTATGCATTCCTACTAGATTTGATCAATTTATTAAAAAATGCACCCTTCTTGAATATACCTTGGAACAGGCAGTTCCGTATTTGACCTAAATGTTTCTACGTTGTTTTCACTGAACTGTTTTCCGAGAACAATTCAATGTAAACAACGTAGAAACAGAGCAGACACTAGAGAACGCGGTGTCTTAGCAGAGTAAAAACAGTTTGCTACTCATTCAGCAGCTGTAGACAGATAAGCAGCTACTGTAGTGAACAAAAAAAAAACTTTTTCAAAGTATGACAAGGGATCAAGGAATCTGACTATTTATGAAGAATCGGTAAGAATGCTTTAATTTTCCATGCAGGGGAGGTTTGTCTCCTTTAACCTTCAAAACTGGGCCACCTTAAGAGAAATGACATCTTCGAGCGTATGCGAATGTCAAAGGTCAGATGACTGTTTTCGTCAGCACAGTCTAATTAAGATATCTGGGCTCAGTTGTTCAAAACTAACGATATCGTTAGTAAACGTATCGTTAAAACTTTGATAATGAAATATGGCATATACGCTAATATGTTTGCTGAAAAAAAAATGTGAGTAGCTTTTGCATTTTGCAAAAGCTACTCACATTTTTCAACAAAAATACGTGTGAATTAGATATTGTACTTACATGTACTAGAACAGTTAACATTTTGACCACTAACGAGCTCGTTAATCTAACGACGCTTTGAACAACTGGGCCATGACCGCCATTTATATACTCTACGCATTATCCAATGAATTTGGCAAGCAGATAACGAAGTCATCGAACAGATTGCGCGTTTGTACAGTACGCTACCCGCATTTACTACGAGCACCACGTAAAACCTAGCATTGTAAAATGAAATGCTTTATAAAAATACGAGTCAGCGAAAGCTTGTAGTCTAGTAATACAAGTCATCTTGAGTGCCGCGTGGTTAGACAAAAAAAAAAAATGTCCGATTTGAAATTATTGTGTAAACCATTGTGTGAAACGTTTTGAGCAGACAGCATTATTTAGAAATATTTATTCATATTTTTGTTATAGAGTCAAATTATGTAAAAGAAGGACTATGAGAAAGCCAAAACAAAGCAGATGCTTTGGACAAGTGTTTGCTAAATACAGTTGAGGCCACACACATTTTGCTTTTACGGGACTTGAAAAAAAAAAAAAAAAAAAAAAAAAAAAAAAAATACAAAAAAATAATAAATACAGGTGATTACTAAATACATGTGGACTTCACAACAGGTTTAACCGTCTTTGTTAGAAAATAGGGATTGTAATTTTATCCGTATGTAGATAAACGTCTTGGTAGGCCGCGTAAAGTGAAAAAATGCAAAGTTCGAACATGTGGAACATGCGAAGATTCAGATCATCTTGCGCATGCGCAAAGGATCATCTGGGACCTTTTCTATCCATTCATACATTCTATAGTATCTGATTCCAGTAGACGGGGAAAGCCCTGATCAGACTGCGTGGATGCCATGCTGATCATGGCCTTCGCTGTCCGCATATTTCTGAAGACACGTTTTCGCATGACGCAGCCCATATGTTTTTTTTTTAATTTGCTAAAGGTTAGGCATTACTGAATGTGCGGACATGACGGAAACTTTACAGAATGCAATACGGACATATAATTTTGTGAGTTTGCTTTCATCGGTATTTGATAGCCCTGATAATGAACAATGCTCTCAGGAAAATAAATATGAGCCACATCTTGAGATACCGTATATTATGGCGTGTACGATCAGCATTAACTCAACCTGGTCATCCATGCAGTCTGATCAAAGACTTCGAAGTCAGCCTGATTAACCTTTCAGCCTAGGATATAACAAGCTGTGCAGGCTGATCTATCTTTGCTGGACGCATGTGTCTGAAAGTATATTTTCTCACACTTCAACTCATACCAAAAATTTCATGCGATCAAATGTGGACCGTATTTACCCTAAGCATTCGAACACCTTGATTACCGCACATTTTAATACCTGGTGAAGTGTCTTAAACTACTGGATGAGTGGCAAACAGAGTAGACCCTGATCGGACGTCGCGTAACACGGCGTCCGATCTGGGTCTACACTGTTTGCTCGGGCCTGTCTGTACGAATATTTAGAGTAAACACGATATATCAAACATGTGCTTTTGACACTGCGCTATTTATTTACCAAGATCTGATCACAATTTAAGATTTCGACGCTTCCGTTTTATAGCGATATCCATTGAAATGTTACTGTTATTTTTTGCCTTGCATTAGACTAGGTGAAATATTCTGACAAAGATAAGGAAAAAGATCACCGATCTTGTCGAACAGGATACTGCAAGATATAATACAGACACTCCATTACTTAAAAGCTAATGCTAAAACATCTGTTTTGCACTGCGATTAACTAGTCTGTAGGCCTAATGATGAAATAAGACGTTGTCAGCATTATAAGCACAGAAACTGTTTAGAAAAAAAACCTGGCAAATGAATTTGACAGAAGGCATTCGAACACGATTGTAGTACACCGCAACTTATGTCAAATTAAAAACAAAAAATCATCTTTAAGTTGTTCTGTTAAGATGAATGGAATATACCGGATTAAAGCTGATCAACAAATCAAGCTAGTTTATCCTTATATTTCAAATAGTAATATGATGAAATATCGTTTTAAAGACATAGTATGCATAAATATACTTAGCTATGAATATGAGAAATGAAATAGTTTGGCCAGATATAGTCTACATACCCCTGGATGCTTTCTGGCGCCGCTTAATGTTAAGCCGTAACTAACAAGCGTTGCAAATGCAATGCTTACTGTTCAACTTGCTGTGGTTACAATAAGCGTCGATCATGTCGATCAAATAACAGGATCAACCGTTACTGTAACCGTTGTGTTGAAAATCACTTTAACCATACCAGAATGATTTGCTTTTCAGCTTTGAGTTACAATTCATTTCTACAGGGCAAAAATGGGTCTTAGTATGGCAAGCCAAACGCACAATTAGTCTCCAAACCTGGATTTAAAAGCACGATTGAAAAGTTGTAACCTAAAGTGTGAAGTTAAAACTACGTTAGAAGTATTTAAATCTAAGTTTGAATACGTATTCTCGATTTCGATTTCCGTAGTTATGTCTGTAAGCTACAAAGGTAATCCTGACAATCACTTACCAGCGAGCATCTTGTACCTGGGTCATGGGTCATGGGCACCTTGGAGAGTCTGTTTTGGAGAGTGACTGTCATACGTAGGATACCGATACAGTGTAGCATGAGAATGTAGAGTATTTTCAATGTAGGCCAGTGTCTATATTTCATGGTCCAGTAATTTGTCTTTGTACATATATCTTGAAATGTGGATTGGATTGAGAGGTATAGGACAATATTAATTCTGATGCGTATTATTTTACTAAGCATTAAAGCAACCCCGTAATCACTAAGCGGTGCCAGTGATATCGATACAATCATACTGTCACCACATAACATTATGTATTGATTGAGGGTATATGTAATGTGGGTACTTGGCCAGCCATAGTATCACAATGCATTGTCATTAATGTTTAATGGATGTCTATGTTTCTTTGGAAATGCTCTCTAATGATGTACAGTCAACTCTCATTATACCGACACTCAGTTCAACGACAAAATTCGTTATACTGACTGTTTGACTAGCACGAAAACGCTTTCTCAAAAGGTGACAGTTAATCAGAAATTATGCAGTAGCATTATTAGTCAATACTTCAAGCAACATAGGTTTTGGATATTTGTTAGAATCGCCTAATAGATTCCAACAAATATCCAAAACATATGGTTTATAAAGAAATCAAATTAAACATGGCATTTCTTGCATAACATTATTTTCATTGAGAATTCTTTACAACAGCAATTCATTTTAATGACAATATCACTGGGAATAAATGCTGTCGTTGTAATGAGGGTTCACTGCAGGAACTTGAAAAAAAAGAAAGAATAAAAACTTGAAGCGAACAAGTTAAGCAATAAAGACCGAAAATGGCAAGGTTAATAATATACGTTGGTATTGCACAATGTATTGACAACACAAACACTTGTAGTCACCCGTAAACACTAAGCGTTCAGTAAGCGTTGCAGTAGCAACGCTAAATGTTAACGTGTAACAATAAGCGTTGCCTTTGCAACGGATAGTGTTATCGGGTTACACTAAGCGTATGTTTAACACTAAGTGGCCTGACAACGCTTACTATGCTGTAACATTCTGCTTGTCTTTGACTAGTCTTATACCACATGACAAATTCAGTGCCTAACTGTTGATCTAGAAATATACGCATGTTTTGAATATTTCCTTATTTTTCACTTTTGGGGTTGTTCAATGTGTATTTGATAATGTATTATTTACATCCAGATTATGTACACACTTCCCTAGCAAAAAGCAGTTTATTTTAGAATTTAATAACTTTGATTTGGTTCAATTTAAGTACTTCTTTCCCTACCTTTAGGAAAGCTATTATTCAAAAACTCATTCGCCAAATTATTTCAGGATATTGTATTCACTTTTTTTCCTTCATTAATTTTGATAAGGGGACAACTTCTGGGATTTCCTGTTGCCTTCCTACATACAAAGTTCTTCGGAAAGAGGAGCTTAATTTTTTTTTAATAATTTGCTTCAAAGCAAATTGCATTAATTCCTTTTTCGGTCAACCCCTTTTCAGAAGCAAGGCAAACACTATTTGAAAGCGTTTCCTGTCTTCACGGTGTATCCCGATTTATGATGATTACCGACTTATGTAGTTTCACAGAGGCTCATGCATCAAGAGCTTCATACAAAAAAGCATTAAGCTTTGCATTTCTTTCTTTTAGAAGTCATTTCTGGAATCTAATTATGTAAGCATTTTGTGATTACGTCTGACATTCATGGCGAAAAAACGTAATGTTTACACATGGCAAACAAATAATGTGACATGTTTGCATAACAATGAATACAAAGGCAAATCTAATTATCACTGTGTTGCTAATACAGAGATTCTTCATCAAGGGAAACCGATCCATTTTTAGGGCAGGCAACTCTGTCAAAACGCTTTTGCCCCCCACCCCACCCCCCAAACCACCTGAAAAAAGGTAGTCTGTAATGGAAAGAATTTGATCCATTTGAGAGCATTTTTAAACAGATTCCATTTTCAAAGGAGCGTGTGGTATGCTGGAAAACAAACAAGTAGTAAAATAAGTTATCCCGCTTGATGACTGGCAGATATTTGAAAAGAATATCCAGTTCTCTTAACCTTTACACGGGTTGCGAGGTACAATGTACATGCAATACATGCAATATATATATATATATATATATATATATATATATATATATTATATATATATATATATATATATATATATATATAAACCTCGGGAGGTAAAAAAAAAAATCCGATAAAGAAACGAGTGCGAAGCACGAGAGTTTCTTTATCGGATTTTTTTTACCTCCCGAGGTTTATAAATCCCATATTTAAAATAGGAGAAATGAATAAACTGTATATTACATGCATTTCGCCGCAAAAGATGTACCATTTAAGAGGCTTTTGTGGCAAGTCCTGTCTGCTAGTTTGTTTACGCTGTCATTTCTATTTTGGGTCGGCGTAGTAATAAATAATATATTTAGGATAGCTTTTGTTTTTATCCTAAATGATATTGACAGCAGGGTCAAAATCTAGGCCGTTCATATGTTACAAAAAAAGTTGTTCCGGTTAAAGAGATTTATTTTCCCCGGCTAAGAGGAAATATTTCTTCTTAGAAAACAAGGAAAATACCAGTTTTATGTCTGGTAGAAATCATGGTATATCTTGGTTATGCATGTCATATATATATATATAAGCCACAAAAAGAAACATTGTACCCTATGACATGTGTCGCAAGCTAAGCAAAGCAACCTGAGAATCTGCACAATCAGTGTCTTCGCTCTTCATCTGTAGAAGCACTGGCCTATTAACTATGCTTAAAGCACCTATCGGAGCCCCATATTAGACTGTATAGATTCCGAGGATGATCTGCTTCTTCGTTGGACGTCATAATGTATATTTCATGTGTGCAGGCTTGTCTAAATATCATAGTATGTCATATTCCATGAGCTACACCAAATTCTTGTTCCTTAGCTTTATTTTGTCTGCATATATGATCCATAGGATTTATTAAGGAGGATTATTTTGTAATAATGCTGTTTTTTTTTTCTTATTTCTTCATAAAAATTAATGTCAGTGAGACTCTTCTAATGAGTACCTACAAAGTATGCTTTAATTGCTTTAATGGAGAACTGGATTACCACGTAAATAGGTTCTATGATGGCGGATAGTTTCAAGCCGATCCGTGCAGAGAGGTTTTTTGGCTGCATGGAAATAACAAAGACAATGATCAATCTTCCCATCAGTGCTGTCTGGTTGACGTAATGGCCGGTCATCTAGATGTTGTCTTAAGGGAATTAACTACACTTGGTACATGATCGCCATTTTTACACGGGAGACGACTTTTGGGACTTTCTGTTTGCTTTTATGTGTACCAAACCCCTTCAAAATGCGATCTACCCTTAAAGAAAAGATTTTGCTTTCTTAGGGAGCAAAACAGTGCCGTTTAGAGTTGACCCTTTTCAGAAGGAAGACAAAAACAGATATCAGAGTTGCGTCCACTGAAAGTGTACCAACTCTCGTTAGTCTTATGACTGATAAGAGACTGGGCACAATAAAACCTAGTATACTGTCAATAAACAACATACAAATAGAGGCCCAATAGGGGAATTTAGTATGTACTTATTTATCTGTTCCGTTGGCAATGTCATATGAGCTGGGGCACAGGAACTATACTAAAAATCTATTACATTTCAGAAGGTCTCTTTAGAACCTCATAATCACTCTTTATGATATGCCTGATCTCTCGTGATAGCGCCTAGGTAGTGGCGATAAAATCACTAGTGAGTGGTACCCCTTTTGGTCTGGTTTTAGCTAGGTCATTAATAAAATGAACCCGTTGGCGATATGTCAGCGTTCCAATCACATACAGTGTAGATAGAAAGCTTGCTCTTGGCCTGCTCATATGAGCCGTGATGCAATTTCGTTTTGTATGCCAAGGTTTATTGAACTTTGGTCTGTTTTTATACAGTAAAGAATGTTTTTGTGTCACTGTTGTTGTCCAGTTTGTGCCAACATGAATTTCGCGGGTCATCTAACAGAATAAAAGCCAAGTACAAAGCATGCGTTCAGCCTTCATATATAAAGTACTGACATATTGTATGTAGAACAACGGGATTGAGGGTGAACATAGAATGAGATAAGGTGCCAGAATGAGATAAGGTGCCAGTACATTCGATTTAATCTCATCCCTAGACTGGCTCCAGTCTCCAGTGACTATTTTTTCTTATAATCCTGTTTAATAATCCACTAAATTAATATCGTGGTTATACAGGCTGGTCACTAGTGACCAGCCTTTATAGTCATACTTTTTTTTAGTTTTGTTTTAGTAGAATATCAAACAGGATTATGAGAGAAACATTTAGTCGCTGGAGACTGGAGCCAGTCTACCTCATCCCCATCCGTGGTAGATTTTACTACTAACCGTTCAAGGCGGTGGTTCTGATATTGTTTGTTAAATGGGTAAATTCGTGGCTGTTCGCTGCGGGTTTTTTCATGGTTTGTCCTCTTCTTTGTCTTATTGTTTGGTAAGTGGATCCTAGCAGTGTGGTCCCCTTATTGGGGGAAGGTAGAGGTGATTGTCTTGCTTTTCTTTGGTCTTTGGACTGTGTGCTGTCAGTCATGGTTCGCTTGCACTTCTCTCGGTGTCATTGGTAGGCAATGGTCTGTGATTGTATCTATTCCTATAGACATCATCTATACCATATTTCATAGTGGTAAGTGACCATGCTTGTGTCCATCATTGATAATAAGAGGTCAGACAGTGAGGCATTCTTTCCTTTCGTTCTCCGATTTATATTATTATGTAATATGTACCTTGAGACACATACTTTAACAATCTTGACATCCAACTTTTATATTTTTTATCATCCACTGACAAACAACGAAAAGGAACAGTACTTCGTACATTGATTTGTAAAATAATTATCTTAATCGTTGCCATGTTAAATAAATTGCCATGCCCCTTCATAATTGTCAGCAAATCCGCAGATTACTTGATCGAGGTTGTTGATACAAATTCATATACCTGATGACAAATAGTGAAGGTCTAGATCACTTAGCTTCTTCAGAAACTGATCTAGATCGACGCTGTTTGCAAAGACAGGACATATCCGAGTTCAGCTGGACCAGATTGACCAGAGTGAAAATCTGTCAACAATAAACTTGAATTTGCATATGACGTTAAGTGGGCGACGTTGCCAACGGTAAGCTACGCTCACCGTCGACCACGCCGACATCATTAAAAGGGACATAAATCACGGATGAGTCGCATCGACGTCAATGATGGATCTATCATGGCGTCGGGGATCCAGCCATGACGTCAATACCGTCACTCACTCTATACGGTGACGTGCGTCATTGGAGAATAATGGGTAGAATAATAACAGCAGACTTCATCTTGTATTTTTGTAGGATATAACCTTAGTTTCTGTTTTTTGTTTATTGAAGCTGTGTCCTTCCAAAGATATTTTTGGCCGGTTATTCGTTCTAAAAATAAACCCATATCCAGCGTAAAAAAATGTAAACCGTATTCCGTCGACCTAACACTAACCATCTTTTGAAAGCTACTTTTAACATCATACGAAAGACGGACAAATGCAAATGTATGACCTGCCTATGTTGATACATGGGTCAACGCACCTATGTGCACTGCATACTTCCTAACCGTTGTTCGAACAAACAATAAACAAAAACAGTTATTTTAAACAGCACTATTGATATTTTATTATTTCAGAAAAACATCAGACGTTGCCTGTATTCATTATCTATTTATCTGGGCCCGGTTGTTCAAAGCGTCGTTAGCTTAACGAGCTCGTTATGGGTCATTTCGCTAACTGTTTTAGCGGATTCAATATACAATATTCTGATATTTTTTGCTGAAAAAAATGTGGGTAGCTTTTGCACTACTCACATTTCTTCAGCAAAAAAAATTTCAGCATATTTGCGTATCACTCGATGTAAATTTTAACGAATCGTTAACTAACGACATCGTTAATTTTGAACAACTGGGCCCTGGTTATCTAGAGCTATACAAGACATGAAAATTTCACTATATTATATGGAGCATGATATTACAGAAGCACATTAACCTGTTTATATCTAGCGTCCATAAAAGGGACATTGGCAAAACAATGTAGACTACGATCAAACGCCGCAGAACGCGGCGCCTTATCAGGGTCTACACTGTTTGCATTTAATACAAGATTTTTTTTAACACAAAGTTAAAATAAAAAAATTGACCAGATACCCTGCTTTTGGAAATAGGCTGGTCCAAAACATTATGGTAGAAGAGTTCATTTTGCATAAATGGGTTCAGACCGACTTATGCAAAACAAACAGGTCGCTAGAAATAACAAGGAAACTGAAAACAAAATGGTTTAAAAAACGATGGAATTTGAAACCCCTCTAATAATGTAAACATCTACATAAACCTGTTTTTGCAATATATTATCGGAGAACGTTGGGATACATTTATTACATAGGCTTGTAAACATAATGACCGTCATTGGTATCATCTTGGTTTCTTTTATATTATATGGGTAGTTTGTTTTGCGTGTGTGACATACAGCCATAAATATTTCTGCATTATGTTGTCCGGAAAGCTATTAGCATCTATGCTAAGAACGAATTGCTCTCTTAGCTGCCATTCAGAAATAAAACTAACCAGAAGGAGTTGTCTATTCTCCTTCGTCAATCATCGGACAGTGCTTTATTGAAATCATGCCGGTAAATGGTGTCCCATTTAGTATACAACAATTATCCTATATATACACTGGGTCGATAACGCCTGTTCAGACAGTGTGGCCCCAGTTCTGCCAAGGTCCCGTGTGAAAACAACATCTGTGACATAAAAGGAATGATGTGGGCTACATTATCACATATGTCATGAGTCTAATTTTTGTTGGTACTCACAGACAGGACTAAAACTATCAAAAATAATACGACTAGTGAACGTATTCTCTATCAAGAAACTAAAGGCCTGGTTATGGAACCTGTTCAGTAGGTACATTGTAAATGCTTATTAGGCTGATACTGCAGATATATCGTCATACTGAATCACAATGCGGATAAGAGCTCTTCCCGCACACTTAATAGTTGCACGGATAGAAAGTTGAGAATAAGAAAGAGTTCAACTAGAGGTTTTCAATCTCTTCTGATGAAAGATATGGGAATATGGAAAGATACGTTCCAATTAGGTAAACCCTTTATCGAAAGAATAACGATTGCAGAGTCAATTATAACCATGTAGAGACTTTCATTACACTAAGACTCCAGACACAAAATAAATAAATCAAAGCGCAGATACAGTGGTGGGTCGATTGTCTCTCAGTGTACGCTGAGGAAATGTCCTGAACGGAGACTTAAGACTGTTTAATTTAACCTTTAACTTTCTGTAATGTAAGGAAACAATGCAGACCCTGATTATATGCCGCGGTTCTGATCTAGGTCTGCACTGTTTGCCAATATCCAAGTCCAGGGACGTTGCATTAGGCGAGCGTTACAGAGCGCTTTGTAGCGCTTCGCAATGCAACGGTACGTTACCAAAAAGCGCTTTGTAACTGTATTCGGAGCTGACTCGCTTTCTGAAACAGACTGTTACATAGCAACGAGACAAAACAAAATGGCGGCACCCGACGTAGCCAGTGTCCGTTTTAAGAGATTAAATGTTTTTTATTTATTTTATTGTCCTTAGACGA
This sequence comes from Anodontia alba, assembly GCA_964016985.1. Classification (NCBI taxonomy): domain Eukaryota; kingdom Metazoa; phylum Mollusca; class Bivalvia; order Lucinida; family Lucinidae; genus Anodontia; species Anodontia alba. The sequence goes on from OZ024829.1 coordinate 78,898,793, forward strand.
CCTGCATTGTGCAGAAATGACCATAGAACACAAAACCAGTCGTTGAAGCAAGTTTTTTTAACGAGAAATTCCTAGTTTGAAAATCGTGTCATTTTGGCAGACACTTTAAAAAGCGCTCCAAACAAGCAGACCATTGCATAGCAAGGACAAATCGCTACAGAGCGCTACATGAAAGCGCTTTCCTTATGCAACTCACCCCAGGTTTTACAGATAACCAGATACACAGCACTAAACAGCGCGGCTATAAATTACCGTTACCTGGATTTAATACAAACGCGCGGTTTGATTTATTTGGTTTATGAAAATCACGTGGGCTACAATCTTAAGGAAATTTTGTTGTATGCATACTTTGGCTCGATTGTAAACAATCGATTCAATAAAACTGTGTACCTTCTTATAAGGTATTTATATCGCTAGACGTGCTGTATAGTTTCTTTACTGCTGTGTACTTGCTTTCCATCTGAACATGCAATTATACAAATACCCCTTGACACCTGCAAGTACATGATCATTATGAGTATTAATTTCCGATCCTAGCAATGCAACACGCATATTATATATTTACTGACCCTATAGACTCATCCTGTTGGTTTGACACAGATCAACCGGTGCATGCAGTCAAATGTACTGTTCGAATTTTAGTACAAGTGTTGTAAGTAGTTACTCTGCCCGTGTGTCCTAATATTAAAAGTAGACGCGGTATGTATGCATATGGGGAAAAAATAAGCATCTCTCACCGTTTGATAAAACATTTTTATTTCGATTTGATAAGCAAATCAGCAATGAAGCAAAACCGGAATATTATTGAATTAGCGTATAGTGGGTATATTAAGAACCAGGATCACAATGTTTATAATTTAAAATTACCTCTTTTACTGGCTTGCAAGTCCAATTGATTCCGATGCCTTTTTCACCCCCCAAAAAACCCCGCATATGGTTAAAAGTATGGTTCTATAGGTCACAAAAGAAAAAAAAAAGTAAGAGAAAAGTCCAGGGAATGCCACAATCACAAACCGCAGCCCTTCCCAGACACCTAGAGGAAGAGGAAACAGACAAAACCAAACAAGCGCAAATCGAACAAACGTACGAAAAGCATCAAGACTAGTTCTCTCTTCCTCAAGCGAGGTAATGGCAATGCTAAAAGGACTGAAAAACAGAAGAATAAAATAATACAAGGCAAGACATAAAGCAAACCGCCCCGCAGAATAAACCACAAAGCAACAAAGAGTAAGACTAACACCGGGACCACCGCCTTAGAACGGTCAGTAGAATAAACCACCGGGGGTTTAAAGCACTTTTACAGCTAGCTAACTTCACCCTGGGTCCCGATGCTACCTACTCTTAATAAAGAAATACATAGATAATCGGTTCGCATAAAGGCTCCCAACTCAGTCAATGCATCAAAGCGAAAACATAGAAATCAAATTAATCACTATAATAAACAAAGACGAGTACTCATGGCAAATTCTACTGTATGCCAGAGTAAATGAAAACAAATAGTTGAAGCACGGCGGGCCAAACCAAAGACATATCGTGAAGCCCAAACCCACTGATTAAAGTTTTATGAACAGGCCGCCATTGAGTCTGAGGCCCGAACCGCCGTCGTGCAGTTAAAGAGTAAAGCATAGCCATCAACAATGATTGGGTTGACAACTAGGCATGCAGTCTGCCGCATAATATCCAGACTATTAGAACATGAGTGTTTTTCAAAGTTAGCACTATCCAAGACAATTAATTTCAGTACCTTTGAATCAATATTGTGTGTTATCTCCTTGAACTTCAATGGTAGCAGCAAGACGCCTCCTCATACCCTGTACCAGGCCTTATATCTGCTGCTGAGGGATTTGGTGCCGTTCTCGGTGCAACGCAGCAGCCTGAAGTTCAGCTGCACTGGAGGAGTAATTTCACGAAGTTTCCGGCCCAGAATGTCCCACAAATGTTCATTTTGACGTAAACCTTCAATCACGGCATGGGATTTGTGAAATCTTGCGTTGTCATCAATAAAAACTGGTCATGTTTAAAAGAGATGATCATCAAAATGGAGAATAACTGCAGATTCAAGAATATCCGTTTGGTACTTTTGTCCAGTAAGAGCCCTTGCAAAGTAATCCGATCAAGCTTACAATCATACAATACACATCCCCAGCACATTATTGAGTCTCCTTTGAGAATAAGCAGTATTTCATTGCCTCCGAACACGCACACAGTCATCCATAATATGGAGAAGAAACCGTCTTTTTTCCGACCAGTAAACTTTTCTTAAGGTCCGAATATTCCAGTTCCTGCGCTGCTGGCGACTGTGCAAACGCCCTACCTTCTGCCCTGGAGTAAGCAATGGTAGTCTGAAAGGCCGTCCAGCACAATAACCAGAAGCCCGGAGCCTATTACGAACGATTCTGGTTGACAATGGCCTGTTTGGTAGCCACCTTTGCTTTACAACAGTATTGTTTGAGAACGGAAATCGCCGGACAAGCCTCAGACCATTATCCTTTCGTGACGTCTTTCGGGGCCTCCCTAAGTGTGCTGTGTCCTGCACGTGATTGGTTTGCTGAAATGAATTGAGCAGGCAACACGTGACTGACTGACTATGCCCAAGGGGACGGAATATTTTCGCCCAAAAGTCAGCATTTCTCATTCCAATAATCTGCCACCGTGTGGATACTGGCAGTTTTCTACGAGCTATAGTACATGCACACAAGTAAGATCCAAGCACAGGTTCATAAATTTGTTCGTTATTAACACAATACTAAACAGCATTATTTTCATGCATGCGGGTACCATAAAATGCATGACAATCACGGCTGTATTACAGGATGCTGGACAATAAAAAGAGTTTATGTATGTATGTAAGTACGGAAGCCAGGTTTAATCTTATATATAAAATTTAAATGGCTACATCATGATCAGGAAAGATGGCGCTTACAACCAGCACATGATGCTTAACTTTTGTCTATATGTATATATAGTGCAGTGGCATAGCAATATTCACGCCACTTTATTACAATATTTATATGTACTACTGTAAGTCTATATTTAGGATAGATAACATCACAAGAGATGTTCTAGTAACGTCACTATCCGTCAATTTTCTGACGCTATAATTTATCATATAATACAAACAATAACATATCGGTGATTTAAAAGCATTTAGAACATTGTTTGTAGCCATATAAAAAATCGTTGTCATTTTTATTGCTTTCTTATCATTCATTAATCATGTGCTAATTTTGGCTAAGTGGTTTGTTACTAAAAAATGCGCTGCCAAATGGCATGTGCAAATAATGAAACCCTGGTACTATAGCAAAACCATCAAAATAGTCCACACAAGTGAGCAGCAGAGCTCGTTGAAATAACTAAATATACAATTAAATGGGCCGGGCCTCAAGCATGTTCTTTTACGGGCCTTCGACGAAGCTATTCTAATAAGTACCCAAACATATGTTTGTTTATGGAGAACTAGAGAAAATTATCCCAGAGTCATCATCAAATTCTTGATCCGAAAAAATATTCATGTTTGAATATATCCGAAGACAGTTTTCGGCATGACGCTGTTTATATAGCACTATACTCAGATATGCCAACGTATTTCGATAACATGTCTTTCTTTTCTACCAAGAAGGCATGACAATGTTATTGCAAACACATGAGAAGGTATTCAGACTAAACAGAAAGGTGGTGTTCTTAGTGTAATTATGAGTTCACAGAATGAGGAGCTAAAATTAACCTACAGCATTTTCTCATCACGAAAACACGCCTATATAATTTTGACCCCCTTAAACCCCACTTTTATATAGTAAAACTGGGGTTTACAGGGGTAAACATTATTTTTCTTATTTTGGTGAAAAACATAGATTGTGGGTACTCGTTAGAACCGCCTCGATGAGGCGGTTCTAACGAGTACCCACAATCTATGTTTTGAGCAGGAATATGAAAAATATCAGAATTTTGTTTTTGAAAATTTTCCCTTTTTTGGTTGTAAAAGTTTCAATATATTTGAATAGGCGTGTTTTCGTAATGTGAACAAATTCAGCAAACGATTATATGATGGAATTTTAATTTCTTGTTTCCCCAGAAAACGGAGGGGAATTTCGTGTGATTTGTCTCCTTTGGAGATAACTTGCATGAAATATCCAACATATTTTCGCTTGTATGTCACTTATGTTTCCTCGAACCAGTGGCAATAGAAAAAATATTATACATTAAGTGAAATTACTCAAAGAAAACCACAACCACAAAGCACAGCTCGGTTCACGAGGCACCAAAAGAAGGAGAGAAATGGATGCCCGTAATTTATATGTTATTCATTAAATGGCTGTAAATTATTTTAAAAATTACAGTTTAACAGTTTAGAAAGTTTAGACCTTTTTAAGGCGTTTCCACTGTTGCAGTTCTTCTCTGTTTGTGCGTCTGTGATTTCATATGTGTCCTTATTTGTTCATTTCCGTTCCCGCTTTTGGTGCCTCGGGAGAGCTGTTCTTCGTGCATGCGGCATCTTTTTGTGTATCTTCACTTATAGTTTCTGAAAACCATTGATAATATTCCTAAGGAGACGTTTTGCATGAACTATCCAACCTCGTATTTTCAATGGTATATTACTTAATTTTCCCCGAGCAGGTGACAATAGAAAAAAAAATACATTTAGTGAATGTACTCAGGAAATGCCACAATCACAAAGCACAGCCTTCCCGAGGCACCAAAAGAAGGAAGAGTAATAGACACTCATTTTTCTTATGTTATTCATTAAATGGCTATAAACTGTTGCTAGAATTATTGTTTAACAATACCGCTGAGCCAAGCAAATATGTCCCTTTGGGGCATGCGGGAACAGCGCATCCGAGAAGTCTGATCAGGGTCTTCGCTGTCCGCTAGCAGAATTATTTGATATTATAGAATGTATCCCTGGAAAGCAAATGCCCGGATGAGACTTTGCGCATGCGTGGTATGAATCTGAATCTGCGCATTTGGCGTATGCTCGAAGACACTTGGTTCGGCCCAGTTCAAAATTTATTTATCTGTCAATAAATCTCACATTTGATGTTTTAGTTCGTCAACAATGATACAAATTTCTTCATGCGGACAACGAAGACTCTGATGCGCAGGCTGATTTGAGTCTTCGTTTGGCGCACGTGTCAGAAATTAAGGTTTCTCACGTTGAGGCTCATACATTGCAACAATGGTATGTAATTTGTATGGAGATGAGTAAATGAGCAGTCAGACATAACAAAATGGTATTCAAGATGATGCAATGGGCTTTCAACCTCAACAAAGCGGACTTCTCCATTGAGTCACCGCAATAGTCTTTAACTTTCAGAACTGACCTATAATATAAGAAGTAAAACATTGTTTGAGGTGTTGTTACGCTGCGTTGACAACATGAAAACAGATTTTAATAAAAGCACCGCAAGCATAATACCCCGCCACAGCAATTATTTGTTTATGTATTAAAGTTATCGTTGCGAAAATGTGTGGAAAGAAACTGACGGAGGGACAGATGACAATCCTAAACCAGATCTTGATAATATCAATGGACAGATAACAATCCTAAACCAGATCTTGATAATATCAATGCATATAGCAAGTTTGGTTTAAAGGACTTGTTATTAACTCAAGTTATCGTCAGGAAACGAAATTATGGGCGTGTCTCGGGCAGATAATTCCGTAAAAAATTGACGAAATTTGCCCATTAGCAATCCCAAACTAGATCTCCTTAATGTCAATGCATATAGCAAGTTTGGTAAAAATCCCTTGTTATTTACTCAAGTTATGGTCCGGAAACGAAAATATGGGCGTGTCTCGGGCAGATAACTCCGTAAAAATTTGACGAAATTTGTCCATTAGCAATCCCAAACCAGATCTCCACAATATCAATGCACATACCAAGTTTGGTGAAAATCCACTCATGTTTACTCAAGTGATCATCCGGAAACGAAAAACGGACGGACGGACGTACGGACACACGGACGTCCAATGTGAAACCATGATACCCCGCCACTATTGTGTGGCGGGGTATAATGACCTGAATCAAAGGAGTGAAAAGGTATTGATTATTTGAATTATTTTGAGATATATATTATTATGTCAGCATTACTAATTGGGGGTATAGAAACCAATCCAGGACCTCGCCTAGATGAATCCTCAAACTCTTAAGCCGAGAGTGGAATCTTTGAAAAATCATCTATTATAGGCAAATTTTCTGTTGTTCACTATAATATTCAAAGCTTAAGTAATAAAGTTGACATAATTGAGTCCGAACTAAGAGATTTTGATGCTATATGTTTAACTGAAACATGGCTTGATCGTCGTACCTCTGACGAAACAATTAAAATAAACGGATTCAATTTGTATCGCCGTGATCGCGTTGGTGATAATCACGGCGGCATTTGTGTCTACATAAATCAGTCTCTATTTTCATGTAGAAGACGTGACCTTGAACTTCCACAACTTGAATGTATTTGGGTTGAGATCTCCTTACACAATAGGAAAGAATTGCTCGGCACTTTTTATAGACCGCCAAGCTCAAACAACTTAATTTATTCTAGTATTGAAGACTCTATTGGCCTTGCATTTGATACAAATATTGCTAATATAACAATAACTGGTGATTTTAATTTTGATGTTTATAAACCTGCCTTATATAGGAAAATTAACGACTTATGTCAACAGTTTAATATGGACCAAATAATAACAGAACCAACACACCATACAGAAAATTCTGATTCTATTATTGACCTATTTCTGGTATCAAACAAGAATAGGGTATTCCTCAGCGGGGTTGGTGAACCATTTCTTGACCAAAATATAAGATATCATAGCCCTATTTATTGTGTTTATAATTTTGATAAAGTTATAACCCCATCGTTTTCTAGACAAATTTATCTATATCACAGGGGTGATTTGCAATCGCTTTCTCATGAGTTAACTGAAACTGATTGGAGCCTAGTGAAAGACAATGATGTGGATACTTATGCCCAAAATGTTACCGACAGAATTTTGTATCTTGTAAACAAACATATTCCAAACAAGCTTGTACACATTCGAAAATCTGATCCTTCTTGGTTAACTAATAATATTAAACGACTTATGAGAAAACGCAAACGACTTTATGATAAATACAAAAGATCAAAAAATCAGACAGACTTTAATAATTACAAACAGGTAAGAAATGATGTCACATTTCAAATTCGTAAAGCTAAAAATGAAGAGTTAGATAAACTGAAAAACAAACTCAAAGATCCCAATATTTGCCAAAAAGATTGGTGGAAAACCCTAAAATATTTTATAAAGCCGGATCAAGACTCTTCTATTCCGCCACTGAAAAGTAATGATATTATTTATTGTAAAGACGAACATAAAGCTGATAAACTAACTGAATTTTTTACTCAACAAACTATTTTGGATGAACATAATGCCTCGTTGCCTCGAACAAGGATAACACCTCTTTATAACCTCCATTCTCTCAGAATTACATCTGAAGAAGTCAAATCTACGCTTCTCTCTCTACCTACAGGTAAAGCATCAGGACCTGATTTAATCAGCAACAAAATTCTTAAAGAGCTTGCGCAGCCTCTAGCATCTCCCTTACAGGACCTATTCAACTTTTCTCTTAATAAAGGTAAAGTTCCATCTATTTGGAAGCAAGCTAATGTCACACCTATCTTAAAAAAAGACGATCCATCTGAGGTATCTAACTATAGACCAATATCCCTTCTAAGTACCGTTGGAAAGGTTCTTGAAAAAATAGTTCATAAACGAATTTTTAATTTCTTTCAAGAAAATCACGTTATAACTACCTTACAATCTGGCTTTGTGCCTGGAGATTCAACAGTAAACCAGTTAACAGACCTCTATAATACGTTTTGTCAAGCGCTAGATGAAGGAAAAGAAGTAAGAGCTATATTTTGTGACATTAGTAAAGCGTTTGATAGGGTATGGCACAAGGGTCTTCTATATAAACTTTCTTCTGTGGGAATTTCTGGATCTCTTTTACAATGGTTTACCGATTACTTAAACAATAGAAAGCAACGTGTCGTGCTACCTGGGACAGCCTCAGGTTGGACTACCATAAAAGCAGGTGTTCCCCAAGGTTTGATACTTGGTCCTCTACTTTTTTTGATATACATCAATGATATTGTTGAAAATATCCACTCTTCTATAAGGCTCTTTGCAGATGACACAAGTCTTTACATAGTGGTAGAAGATCCAGTCAATGCTGCTAATCAGTTAAATGAAGATTTACAAAAAATACATTTATGGGCTAAAACATGGCTTGTGACATTTAACCCAGCCAAATCAGAATCAATTATTTTTTCAAGAAAAAGAAATCAACCATATCATCCTCCTGTTTTTATGGATCAAACACAGATAGAAGAAGTAATTTCTCATAAGCATCTTGGGGTAGTATTATCAAGTGATTGTACTTGGCATGAACATCTGGAATATATCAAATCGAAGGCCTGGACCCGCATTAACATCATGAGAAAGCTTAAATACAAACTAGACAGACGATCATTACAGACCATTTATTTTTCTTTTATCAGACCGGTTATTGAGTATTCTAATGTCGTCTGGGATAACTGTACCCTTTATGAAGCGAACGAGTTAGAGAAAATACAAATAGAAGCTGCCCGTATTGTAACAGGAGCCACAAAGTTAGTTTCCATAGAGTCTCTTTATACTGAAACTGGGTGGGAAACTTTAGCCTCGCGTAGAAAAAAACAAAAATTGCAACTTTTCTATAAAATGAAAAATGGTCTTTCTCCTAATTATCTCTCTTCTTTAGTGCCTGACAACGTAGGTAACAATTCCGTGTATAACTTGAGAAATGCACAGTATCTTAATACTGTAAATGCAAATTCCCAACTTTACTATAAATCTTTTCTTCCTTCTGTCACACGAGACTGGAACGAATTAACTGAGGAAGTAAGAAACACTCCTACATTATCTTCTTTTAAACATCGCCTGGATTCTGATCTCAATGCGGTACCTAGGTTCTTTTTTGATGGTAAAAGACTTGGCCAAATTTATCATGCTCGATTAAGAATGAGATGTAGTACTCTAAATGCACACTTATTTTCTAAAAATATTATCGATAGTCCGATATGTGTCTGTGGAGCACGTGAAGATACTCAGCACTTCTTAATGTCCTGTACACGATATACAACCCTGCGACAAGAACTTGTTAATAGAGTAACTCCGGTGTTTCAGCCATCCTTAAATGTATTTCTTTTTGGTAGTCAGGAACTCTCTGACTCTGATAACAGACAGATATTCCTCGCCGTACAGGAGTTCCTGACGAAATCAAAACGTTTTGAAATGATAAATAATTAATCTATGGTAAGTAAAACTATTGAAAAGTCGCTTCTATTAGTTTAATAAAATTTCTATTAATTAGCAAAGTCGTCTAAAATTAAAATGTTCTTTAATCTCAATTCGTACCATTTCTTAAGGAATGGGATAAATCTTGTTGTGGTCGAGAATAAACCTTACATAAACCTAGCCTGACGATAAATCAATTTATTGTTCATTATTTTACTTATCCAACTCATATGTGCAAAACGTATTTCCACATCCCCGTGGAGCAGCCATTGGTTGAAAAGATGTACCTTCACGATCGTTCTATCTGAAATTCACTCTGTCCTTTTTATCACTGTTAGTTTGTTCTATTTCAAGTCACATGTTGTATTTGTACATTCATATTTGCAAAAAATGGGAGACGGACTTCATAAGTCTGTTGACTTTCTTCCGAATCCCATTGTATAATATAATGTAGTAAACACATGTCTTGTATATGTTCAAATATGTTAATATTATACATGAAATAAATGTTTAAACTAATCAAAGGAGTGCACCTAAGGACTCCTAATTGTATATACATAACATACTGATGGCATGTATTTAAGCATAAATACAATTTTATAAAAGATTCAAAAAAAAAAAAAAAAAAAAAAAAAAAAAAAAAAAACATAAATAATAATAAACCCGCTAAGGATTCCAACAGAGTTATAGATTTATAAATAATTTTCAACCCCTACAGGGTTTTAGATTTTAGCATCAAATATATGCGTGTTCATTATATCAGTACCGTATAATCCTGTAAAGGCTTATTGATGCATACATTATATACAAAACATGCAACATATGCGATACAAAACATGGCAAACCCATTCAAAGTGAAACTAACCTCTCGCATTGCCATGTTGAACCAACGGTATAGCGCCTTCTTATGCCTAATAGATTTGTTTTGTTGTTGTTTTTATTTAGTCTGTATCACAGAAATCTTATGTAATACTCTTTTTCATCGAGTCACAAAACCATTGTGTATTTTCTAATATATCTGTTATATTACTAAAGTTTATCAAGTTTACGGTATTCCTATCAATTAATTGGTTACTTGAACATTTCAGTAGTGTACCAAGTGCAAGTGTCCATCACGATAACATGCCTATATAATTTTGACCCCCTTAAACCCAACTTTTATATAGTAAAACTGGGGTTTACAGGGGTATACATTATTTTTCTTTGTTCTGCTCAAAAACATAGATTGTGGGTACTCGTCAGAACCGCCTCGTCGAGGCGATTCTAACGAGTACCCACAATCGATGTTTTTAGCAGAAATGAAAAATATCTGAATTTTTTATCTGAAAATTTTCAGTTTTTGGTGATAAAATTTTCAGTGTTTTTTTGAATAGGTATGTTTTCGTAATGAACAGCTTTGTCTTCATACACTCGTTTTAATATATTACATGTATGTTAACAGCACTAAGAAAATAATGCTATATTGTTGTACTGCCATTAATATGTGTACACTTGTATTATTGTCAGGAGAAGAACTATATAAGCTTTCAACTTTCGTTCTAACCCTGTTAAAAGTTTGTCATTTTGGTTATATGCAAATATCTAAATAAGATATCTTTAACCCAAATACACTATACTTTATGTAAACCCGCAAACGGTTTGATTATGAGGTGTGTTTTGGGAGTTCGGTAAACGAATTATTTGCTTTGTAACATTTATGCATTAGTATATAATTTTAATCTAAGGCTGTTTGGATATTGATGAGGTTTGGGTGTGTGTTTAGAAGAATTACAAACGCGAGTTCGGGATAATGGACATTTTGAAGAAATCGTTTTAGGGGATATTGTATAGTGTCACCACTCTGCCCAGGTCCCAAGTATACAAGCTCTGAGTATGAAAATTACGAATGATGCACTGCTAATATGCTTCAGCACTTGACTTACAACATCCTGCAACTCATTACAGGACGGCACCTTATGTCTAAGAGGCATCATTAAGTATGGATAAAGCCATATGCTATATATGCGTGTCAGTTATGGTTTGTACTGCTGCAATTATTTATCACGAAACTAATTAACGTGCATTGTGAAGCTGCATGTTAATTGTATTATTCCAAGTAGATGTCTATTAACAAGACACGAACATAATATTCGTTCTTAACAGTTTCTAATGCATGTCTGCCACAGGAAAAGGGAAATATTACAAAATATAGTGCTATATAGATAGTAGGCTTGTCGAGGTAGAATACCCATGCAATCTGGAAGGAAATGCTGTGCCCGGCTCATATGATAGACTGCCAAGCATGTACAATAAAGTACACACAATATTCGTGTACTTACAAAACGAAAACTGTCAAAACGCATTGGAAGACCGGTAAACATTGCGACCCTGGCCCTTGAGAGTCTGTACTTATCTTGTCCGACTATTTAGGATTAATGCAGTAATACATGTATGGGCAAAGGGGAAACCTCACTGCTCGTCTTTACTCTGCAATGCCAATTGTCTGGTGTTTTTCTGCAGTGTTATTGTTTTCAATAATGAAACGGCTGTCGATATTCTCTGTTCTCTTTTCGTCGTACTATTTTCACTATTGGCCTAGTTTTTACGCTTTTCAATTGGTGAAAATTAGAAGCGCGTCGAAACTGAGCCAATGGTTTTGAACCCTTCAATGAATTAACTTACAGCTTTTTCTTAAATGTAACGGGAATAAGGAAGCAATGATTGTTTGTTTCGTTCCAGTAAAGAAGTGTTTTTTTTTTTTTTTTTTTTTTTTCATACAGTTGAGTTGGAGTTTAGGTTAGATCCCGACGTCATTGAAGAAATTAGATGTAAGGTAAAAGCAGGTTATACGCATGTTATCTGCTATTTTTTGCAGTTGATTATATTATAACTATATACACAAACTGATAGAATAATACTGCTGATTTTGTATTGACCTTATATATTAATAGATATTGCTGAATGATGGTTAAAGAAGAAAAATTAAATGACGCCCAAGAATAACCTTTTCCACCCGATTCCTAGCAGACAGAAAAAGAAACTAAGTGAATAAGGAAAGGCCTATTTGTGCATTCATCGTGTCTCAGAAAATTCGCGCAAACTGCAATCAAGTGCTTAGAAGATCAAACATAAAGGTACGTGTAAACAAGGCTGCAAGATAAAAAAAAAAAAAAAATAAAAATAAAAAAAAAATAAGTTGATTTAGCCTTTCGGTGCTTGTGTCGGGAAAGTATTTTAGACGCAGATTTATGTGTTTGAAGTAAGATATATAAGATACATAAAAAAGGGGTGGGGTTGATACTGATTGGATTAGTGATGAACACTGTTTTGAAAAAAAAAGTTGTTAATTTTTAATCAAAACGTATAAGAAAACGCTTTCCGGTACGGTCATCAATGTACTTTCTGTTTGTGTAAAGACTGATGCGAAAACTCTCATCATGCTGGGCGGATGCCAAGCTGATCTGAGTCTTTGCTGGGCGCACATGCCAAATTGTTGGTTTTGTCATGCGGCGGCTCATTTATTATTCCATATGGCTATAGCATAATGTTTTACACACGCAGCTTTTAGTTTTCGGCGGAAATACTGACGGATTAGTAAAAGTATTCTAACTAGAGGGCTGAAGTCCAGGAGTTAATATAAGGCCATTTGTTAATCAAGTCAGTAAGATATTCAGCGTATCATAACAAATACTAGTTCAAAGAAAGCTAATGTTAAGTTTGGCACCGCTTATGAATCTTAGTATGTAAACCACTGACGTTCCCTCCTTATTACAAAACTATTTCATTTATGACATTTATCATTTTAAAGCTATTTCTTGTTATTATTATTATGAAGAAACGATTACGTCACACGGCGAATACCAAAATTTCAACGGGAGACATACACAAAACAATATTGTTATTATTATTATCATTATTATTAAAATGTTAGTTTCTGTGTTTGTTTCGTCGCATTTGTGATTCAACTGCAGATACGATTTGTCTGACCTCTATTATTGAAAATGTCGTTTCATCGAGTTAATTTGTTTTTCAAAAGACGCAAATACTTCAATGTTTCAAAATACAGGTGTTTAATGAGGTTACACACTTTCAGAGGGAGGCAAATCTGTCAAAATTTTTCTGTCTACTTCTGAAGCGGAGTCTGCTCTACAAGTCTAGAATTAGACTGGCTCCATTAGACTAAATATTTTTTTCTCATAATCCTGTTAGTTATTCACTAAAATAAAACCAAAAAACTATCATGACTATAAAAGCTGGTCACTAGAAGTGACCAGCCTTTATAGTCATGATATTACTTTGGTACTTTAGTGGATTATCAAACAGATTATACGAAAAAATATTTTGTCACTAGAGACTGGAGCCAGTCTAGTCTAGAACTTGCTGTCTCTGGGAGCAAATACTTTCCTTATAGACTAGATCCATGGAAAGCAAACAGGAAGTCACAAAGTTATCTTCCTTTTGAAAAAAGGTAGCAAAATCCCCAGGGGACAATTATCATTAAGAACAAAAAAATCACCCATATGTCTTGTTACATATAATTAAATCATTTATCTAATGTGCTGCTAATTGTTATAGGCTGTTTGTTGGCTGCCGGTTTGCTGAATAGCTAACGAACGAAAGCATCTAATGCTAAATTGCAAAAACAAACATATGCTTTCTTTACTAAATGCATAGCTAAAGCATGCTGACTTTTTTTTGTCGAAACGAATACATTTATGTACAAAGTAATTTAAAAAAAAAAACAAAAAAAAAAAAAAAAAAAACAAAAAAAAAACGCATGTTAGGTCAGATTTGGGCTGTTTCTTACATTTGGAGTAACTATAGATAGACGAAATTGATCTTTCGCTTTATTGGGTTACGAACAATTTAGGCAAGGCAGCATTTTAAAGTATACTTATAAATACCATAAATCAAAGACCAAAGCGTTAAATCATTTCTGTTCAACTGTAATTTGCAATATGCTTCCTGTTTTTATGGTACACATAAACATTACGAAAACACGCCTATATAATGTTGACCCCCTTCAACCCCACTTTTATATAGTAAAACTGGGGTTTACGTGGGTATACATTATTTTCTTATTTCTGCTCAAAAACATAGATTGTGGGTACTCGTTAGAGCCGCCTCGGAGAGGCGGTTCTAACGAGTACCCACACTCTATTTTTTGAGCAGAAATATGAAAAATATGAGATTGTTTTATCTGAAAATTTTCCTTTTTTGGGTTGTAAAAGTTTCAATATATTTGAATAGGTGTGTTTTCGTAATGTATCTGTATGTAACTACAGCATAAGCTGACTGTAGTAGAGAGGACATTTGGCTGTTACATTTAATGCTCCACACTTTCTTGTACTGGGTTTACATTTACAGTCAAACTTCAGTGGCTCGAACATGAGGCATTGGAAACTTATTCTAGACATGAATAGTTAAAACCACTAAAGGTTAATCATAGCACCTGGTAAGCTAGACTGGCATTAGACTATTGAAATAAACGGTGGTTGCATATAATGCACTATCTGACAATATTTGTATCTATAGGATCGAATGAAACTGTACTGTTCTCTCCTGACTGTGACCAATATCTAGGTATATTGGTTTATTTTAGTGGTTGTGTAAAACATACATGCAGTTGTAAATAAAAAAGTCATTGTAGACTGGAGTCAGTCTACAATTCAGGAAGCAAATGAGGATAATTTAGAAATGTCTTTATGATCTTCTATAAAATCATGATATGCTGAGTGCACTCATTAGAATCGCCTCGATGAGGCGATTCTAATGAATACACACAACATTATCATTATAAGTTAGGACACATACTCTGAAATGTCGCCAAATATTTGGTTTCTTAAGCTATCGGAAGACTTTCGAATGGACTGAAAAACGAGTTCGAATCAGCCACGGAAAAAAAGCCATCGGTGTTCGGGTCATTGGTTTTTCTGTAAATGGAACTTGATAGACAAAAGAACGATAAAGACAAGAAAAAAAAACAACAACATAAATTCTGTATACCATTATATAAAGGGAATAACATAGCACATGAAATTTTTAGATTTTATTTTCCAAATTATTCAGCCAATATTCAACTAAACGCTAGTTTATATAGCTCGCAAATGAAAAAAATTTCAATCCGTAGTCCCTAAACAGAGCTTACAGTAATATGTCATGCAAATCGTCTTACAATTCGCACGATATAGTCTGGGAAAACCTGGGGAGAAACTCTTACAAAGAACATTTAAAAAAAAAGAAAAAAAAAAAAAAAAAAAAAAAAGAGAAAAGTCCAGGGAGTGCCACAATCACAAGCCGCAGCCCATCACAGACACCAAGAGGACGAGGAGACAGAAAAAAAATATCCAAAAAAAGCGCAAATCGAACAAACGTACGAAAAGAATTAGCTCTCTCTTCCCCAAACTTTCAAGATTAAAACTTTTTAAGCGTCCATCACAACTGTAGTAGACGTTATTTATTTTCAGAGAAAACAAATCCTGACATTTCAACTGACTTGTCTGCTTGGCAGACAATTCACATGAAATGCCAAGACTTGTATACTCTGAAAAAAAAGAGCACTTAAAATGGCATCTGCTACATATTTTCTTGGCGCTTTTATAGTTAATTTGGTTAGACATTTACAATTCAACATTGACAAACTTGAACATTACCTCATCCGACAGTAGAAATGCGAAAAGCGATCTGCAACTAATCCATTAATTCACATATCGTTCCTATCGTGCAACCATTTGCGTGATCTAATTCTTAAATGTGTCACTTTCTTTCGAATTAACTTCTAATACAGGCACCGCCATAATCCATATCTGCAATATAGATGAATAAATCATGAGAAATAGTCGCCAGAGGGTTTCTGCAGAAAGGCTGTTTCGCTGGTTTCGTATTTATTGGTTATAATACTATATAGTCTGTCTTTAATCATAATACCGAGAATTACCGAGTATACCTTACATATTCGGACACCGGCACTCCTTATCATACGTGTACTAGAAATTTGAACACTTCCATTTTCATACCTGTCGGTTAGTTTAAAACGTGTAAACTTTGTTAACTCTTACCGAACACCGGGTTTGCTGTGTCTCTTTTGGGTCCATTATGTTTGCTCAGGCCTGTTGGCACGAATAATTAGGGTTAATACGTTACTTAAAACCAATATTATAAAATAAAGCACATTTTCAGTTCGGAAGTGCATTCGTAATTCATAACACCAACGGATTCTTCTAATATTTTGTACCCAGTTGGCATCATCTGAACGGACCTCATTCTGATCCCGGATACACGTTCGTATTACATGTGTTCAATGAACAAACAATAATCTGACTGCTTAGTAGAAAAAATGGGAGAGACATGCAATAATAATAATAATAGAGATAATAATGGAACAAATTTACAACACTCCACCAAACTTTAACGTAATCTAACACTAACCTTATATTGAATTTACATATAAACCTAACCCTAACCTTGCCTCAGGCATAACCCTCACATATCTAACCCTAAATACAGTCGAATCTCAATAACTCGAACACCGATGGCTCGTTCACCATGGCTAATTCGGTTTTGAGTCCCTACGAAATTCTTCCGATAGATCAAGAAAACAAATATTTAAGGAAGCTTTCTTATTTCAATATGAAATTGTATGTTGTGTGTAGTCATTAGAATCGCCTCTTCGAGGCGATTCTAATGAGTACACTCAACATAAATTATTGTGTAGAAGATCGATAGATTTCCCAGAATTAGCGATATTTGCTTCCCGACCTGGCGCCATGATTAACATTCACTGACTCGAACTACCCATGGCTCGAACAATTTCCCATGGTCCCAAAGGTGTTCGAGCCATTGAAGTTCGACGATATCTCTAATTACTCCTTTTCATCAGCGTTATACAAGTTAAGGACAAACTGAAAAGTCGTCCAACAACAGCAATCATCATCATCAATAATAATAATAATAATAATAGTAATAATAATAATAATAATAATAATAATAATAATAACAGCAATATTGAGCCACTGCATTAATTTTTCTTATTGTTATTAGCAAATGTGCAGCAGGAAAATAATAAACTAGTTAAGATATCAGGATATGAAAGAATGTTAGTATTGTTATATCTATGCTATTCTTTTGAATGATTTCAGAACGCGTTGGTTTGAAACAATGTATTGGAGTTTTTCGATAGCCTACGCCATACTAAAAGTCCACTTATAAAAAAAAATAAATAAATAATAATAATAATAATAATAATAATAATAATAACAATTTCTTGAGCCCTTGTGTAATTGTCTTACTGTTATGACCCTTGTATTAGGAAATATCCAACAGAAAAGTCATAAACTATGTCGAGATATATCCTGCTATAGAAGAATGTTCGAATTTGTAATTTCCATGCTATTCCTTCAAAAGGATTTTAGAACGCTTCTAAGTCAATTCGATCTTGGACTTCTTTGATAACCCACACAAAACTAAAACGCCACTCAGACTTACATTATCTCAAGCGAAATGAAGCCAGTGTTATGAATGATTAACATGTGATTAGTATCTCCAAGAAAATCTGTTTTGAATCGCTTCTGTTGCGAAACCACCGTGTAATATGTAGCGTGTTCTCAGTAACTGACTGCTATGACGGCACGTTTCCTATTAGTTCCAAATATATTAATTATGCAATGAAAGACTTGACTTATATATCTTGTAAGGGTACTTTATACAGTGTATATGGTATGGAATTAAGGGACTGTAATACACTCAGTAGGTTTGCCGCCATTTGTTATCCAAGGGGCAAGCAACTTTTGCTATTCTGCAAACAACCACTTTCTAAAAGGCCCTCATCATGAAAAGAAACCTGTATAATTTTGACCCCATTAAACACCACTTTTATATAGTAAAACTGGGGTTTACAGGGTATACGTTATTTCTCTTATTTCTGCTCAAAAAGATAGATTGTGGATACTCATTAGAACCGCCTCAGTGAGGCGGTTCTAACGAGTACCCACAATCTATGTTTTGAGCAGAAATATGAAAAGTATCAGAATTTTTATCTGAAAACTTCCAGTTTTGGATGGTGAAAATTTCAATTTATATGAATAGGCGTGTTTTTGTAATGTACTCTAAAGCCAACTTTTTAGAACAACCTTTTTTCAGAAAGAAGGCAACACAATTTCAAAATAGTAACCTCTTGAAGTATTTCCATTCCTCTTAAAAATAAAATCAAAGACTAAAGGTACCCAAGTAAATTAATTCCAGTGGGTGAACCGTGCTGGATTCCTGTCGCGTCCTACCAAAGCATTGTTAGCATATGCACCGTATTTAGCCTAGATATTCGGACACCCTAACTCCTAATCACAGTTTTCATGAAATTAAAATCCGCCGATTTACCTCAATGTACGTGTATCTACTGAAATGACTAATGGCTATATGTACATTAATCGTACGTGTCCTAAATATTCGGACACTTTAACTCCAAACCATACTTCTTGTTAACCCTTGTCCTGCTGAATAAATTAAGATGCCGCGCCCACTTTTCAATTTTCACCCAATCAGATTACTTGATCCCGGTTGTTGAAATAAATTCACATACTAAATGACAAACAGTGCAGATTCAGATCAGTTGGCTTCTTTAGAAGCCAACTGATCTGGATCTACACTGTTTGCAAATCAGGACATATCCGGGTTCAGCTGAACAAGGGTTAATATTGGATCAGTCCATTCAGCTACCTCCAGATATGTCTAAAAACGTTGTGGATGAGTAGTAAACAGTACAGACCCTGATCAGACTCTATGTCGTGATGCACTTTTTACATGGTATTTCCATATATACTATTTGTGGCGTCTGATCTGTGTCTACGCTGCTTGTCCAGGACTGTCTGTCCCAATACTTAGGGTAAATACAGTACCAGCTTTTTTTTTCGGTTTTACAAATGTAGTTGCCCTCAGTTGGAAGTTGTCTGTGCCGATGATATATCGTGACACGTGTGTACTGCTTCATATATCTGAAAAGACATAACTCCAAAACCAAGAACTGAACTCCCATCAGTGCTCTTAGGAGCTTATCATGAAATTATCAAATAATTACATGTATCAGATCCCCGAGTCAAGGATCTTAGAAGCTTGTTAAGAAATTATCATAAAATTACATGTATCAGATCTTTGATCCAGCAATACAATTTGAGCCGGGACATAGCATTTCCTACAAGATTGCATGTGCGCCCAGCTTAAACTCAGATCAGCTGAGTATCTGCGCAGTCTGATCAGATTCTTCGCAGGACACTCCAGTGATCCAAAGCGTCTTCAGGCAGTATCGAAGACGCTGATCGAATGCTGATCTGAGTCTTCACTGGGCGCACATACAATCTTGTAGGAAATGTTGTGTCCCGGCTCATATTGTATTGCTGGCTCGAAGATCTGATACATGCTATTTTATGATCATTTCTTAATAAGCTTATAAGACCACTGATGGGATTCCAGTCCATGGTTTCTGAATGTTGTCTCTCAAAAAATATGACGGAATAAACTCGTATCATGATATTTGACGGTCGCATTATAACCCGAAACTACAGATTACTATTATTTTCATTACGAAAACACGCCTATTCAAATATATTGAAAATTTCACCACCAAAAAACTGAAAGTTTTCAGATAAAGATTCTGATATTTTTCATATTTCTGCTCAAAACATAGCTCGTGGGTACTCGTAAGAACCGCCTCGCCGAGGCGGTTCTAACGAGTACCCACAATCTATCAAAACATAGATTGTGGGTATTCGTTAGAACCGCCTCGCCGAGGCGGTTCTAATGAGAACCCACAATCTATGTTTTTGGGGAGAAATAAGAAAAATTATGTATACCCCTGTAAACCCCAGTTTTACTATATAAACATGGGGTTGAAGGGGGTCAAAACTATATAGGTATGTTTTCGTGATGACTACATTCATCATGAAAACATACCTATATAATTTTGACCCCCTTATACCCCACTTTTATAAAGTAAAACTGGGGTCTACAGGGGTATACATTATTTTTCTTATTTCTGCTCAAAAACATAGATTATGGGTACTCGTTAGAACCGCGGCGATGCAGTTCTAATGACTACCCGCAATCTATGTTTTGAGCAGAAACATGAAATATATCAGATTGTTTTTATCTGAAAACTTTCAGTTTTTGGTGGTGATTTTTTTTTGTAATTGTACAGGCGTGTTTTCGTCATGGTAGTAAAATAGGAGCAATGTATAGTTCCTGTTATCATTTCTGTGAAATGCGTAGGCTCTGATGAGGCTGTTCGTATGCACATGCGGTCTAAGTTTTGGCATTAAAAATGTTCCATAAAGTACGGTTGGTTTGTCTCGTCTTTGTTGTGTATAAGTGAATTTGTCTGTTATTTTAGGCAGTCATGACAACCATCGAATTTCAAGTTTACACTCCAGTCAACAATTAAATCTAGGCGGACAATCTGAGAGTTGCAGAATGCGTCATTCAACCAGTTCTCTTCGGGCGAATTCGGCAGACGATTGACTGATATGTTCCGCATATGTCCTAGAAAACAGTCTTAGACATTTCATGTAGATTGGAATTAGAAAATATAAGAGAAGATACCCAGGTAATGCCACAATCAGGAAGCGCAACCTTCTCGAGACACCAACAGAAGGAGAGATGAGGAACACAAAATACAGAACAAATGCTGGGGCTTGGGTGAGTGGGGCGCGGGAGCGGGGCGGAAGGAGAGGCTCGGAGGCGGAAGGAGTGTGTGTGTGTGTGTGTGTCTGTGTGTGTTTAAACCAGTTTTAATCGCGCAAAACCGTCCCTTTAAACTGATGCAGCTCTGAGTTACAAATATACATGTGTGTTCAGTTATATATATAACATTTTTACTATTTATACAATAGGTTTTTATTAATTGATTTCATTGAGTGAAATAATATAGTTAATATCAAGTGAAAAGCCTGGACCGAAATTAGCCTGCTGATTCGCACGGTCTGATTACGGTTTTGTAGTGCGGATATATATATAATATCTAAGTACCGGCGCAAATTTTGTTCATGTTTACTAAGAGATATGGGACAAGGGTCTACTAAAGTTTAATAAACTTTCAATGGAACAGGTAAAACAAAGAACAACAATGTGATTCTTTAATGTTTGCTTTTATTAAGCTTTATGAAATACTTGATTGAAATGAAAATGAAATAGACATTAATCTGGCTATAACACATTTTCATTGCCTTCCACCAACACGCCCTACTTAACCCCCCCCCCCCCCGCACACATACTCTTGGTAAAATTGCTGAAAATGGTGCTGAAATCCTAGTAGGGATGGAGGGGTAACTTCCTATATATGGCATAGTACGGATATGCGTGCCGAATGGCCCCCTTTTTCAGCGCTGCCAGGAATATGATTTGCCCTTTTTTTTCAACAAAAAGTGTATGACTGACCCGATTTTCTTGATTGTATATGAAAGGTACAGCTTTTCAAAGAATAGTCTCGTCCAAGTGATAAATATAGCTGAGTCCACTAGGAATATAAAGATGGATTCGAAAAATGTATAGATTGAATCAAAACTGGTGGTTAATGATTATTTTTTATAGCATCTACATATGTTTGTTTGGATATAACAAGATTGTTTAAACTAGAGCTGGTGTTTGTACATGTAAAACACTATGCCCCCCACTGCCTGACTCTTACACTGCTTGACGCCAACACTGCTTGCCCATGACGGTAACAACAGTACAATATATACAAGATTTCAATGTTATTTCATTAAAGGGAAATAATCCTACTAGAATTTCGAGAATCGGATGTGTCACCTCCTTAAAGTACCAAACATTTGATATGAAAAAAAAAAAAAAACAACAACAAAAAAAAAAAAAAAAAAAAAAAAAAAACAACACTGGTCCCTATTATTGCTACTATCCCTAAAGGCGGCTAAGTCGAAAAAGGGCTCAAAAATTTGCGGATGATTACCAATATCGAGCTTCACCTGTATGTTACAATAATATATATCCTTCTGCAAACTTCCAATAATACCAATGCATCCCTGCAAAAGTTATTGAGTGGAAAGCAATATGTTCACATCAACAAAAACTAAGTCGAAAAAAGGCCATAACTCAGCCAGACTTTTCGAATGATTACTAATACCGAACCTGACATGTATTTACAATGGTATATCCTTCTTCAAACTTTCAATAAAATCAATGCATCCGTGCAAAAATTATTGACAGGAAACCAATATCAACACAGCAACAAAACCTAAGTCAAAAATGGGCTATAACTCAGCCAAACTTTGGCGGATGATTAACAATATTAAACTTGACTTGTATTTTACAGTGATATAAAGTTCTGCTAAGTTTGAATGTAATCAATGTATCCCTTCAAAAGTTATTGAGCGGAAACGCACAAAAACTAAGTCGAAAAAGAACCATCACTCAGCGATTTTTTTTACAATTTATTCAGCAGTCAATTAGGTCATTTACTCATCAATACCAATCTATTCGCCAGGTTTCAAGGCTCCACCTTGAATGGTTTTTGAGATATTTTGCTGACAAGATTTCATCCAAATTTTTACAAAGGGTCATAACTCAGGAAAGGGGCATAATCTGGATGAATAAAAAATGTGAGTCAGTTTTTTTTTTCATGAGAAAACCATACATGAAATTTCAAAACCCTAGAATGCACGGTTCAAAAGTTATGCTATGCATCAAAAAGCATGCAAAGTAAACGCCCAAAATTACAAAGGGCCATTACTCATGACATATTTTTCAGAATTTATTCAAAAGATTATCAGGTCATCTACTCATCAATACCAATCTATTCAGCAGGTTTCAAGGCTCTAGCTTAAACAATTTTTTAGATATTTTGCTGACAAGATTTCATCCATATTTATTCAAAGGGCCATAACTCAGGAAAGGGCATAATCCTGATGGGAAAAAATACATGTCAGCTATATTTTTTCATGAGAAATCCATATATGAAATTTCAAAACCCTAGCAAGCACGGTTCAGAAGTTATGCTATGCATCAAAAAGCATGCAATGTAAAAATGCCCAAAGCTACAAAGGGCCATAACTCTTGAAGTAGTTTCCAGAAACTATTCAAAAGTTAATCAGATCATCTACTTATCAATACCAATCTATTCACCAGGTTTCAGGACTCTAGCTTCAATATTTTTTTTTTTTTTTAGATATTTTGCTGACACGATTCCATCCATATTTTTTAAAGGGCCATAACTCAGGAAAGGGCATAATCCTGATGGGACAAAAATACGTGTCAGCCATTTTTCCATGAGAAATTAATATATGAAATATCAAAACCCTAGTTCAAAAGTTAGCATATGCATCAAAAAGCATGCAATGTAAAAATACCCAAAGTTACAAAAGATCATAACATGAAATATGTAGTTTTCAGAATTTTTTCAAAAGTTAATCAGGTCATCTACTCATCAATACCAATCTATTCACCAGGTTTCAAGGCTCTACCTTAAATAGTTTTTGGAGATATTATGCTGACAAGATTTCATCCATATTTTTTCAAAGGGCCATAACTCAGGACAGAGGCACAATCCTGATTGTGAAAAAAAAAAAAAAAACAAAAAAAAAAAACGTGTCAGCTATTTTTTCATAACGAGCCCATGTATGAAATTTCAAAACCCTAGCAAGCACGGTTCAGAAGTTATGCTGTGCATCAAAAAGCATGTAATGTAAAAATGCCCAGTATTTTTCAGAATTCATTCAAAAGTTAATCAGACCATCTACTCATCAATACCAATCCATTCACCAGGTTTCAAGGCTCTAGCTTCAATAGTTTTCTGAATTTATTCAAAAGTTAATCAGGTCATCTACTCATCAATACCAATGTATTCACCAGGTTTCAAGGCTCTAGCTTCAATAGTTTTTTGAGATATAACTCGGGAAAGGGGCATAATCCTGATAGGGAAAAATACGTAATAGTTATTTTTTCATGAGGAATCTATATATAAAATTTCAAAACCATAGCATGCACGGTTCAGAAGTTATGCTATGTATCAAAAAGCATAACGGGCGGACGCACAAACGTCCCCGAAGCAATATGACCCTTCTTCGGGGCATAATAATACAGCTTATGCTTTGGATTCCAAAATTTTTGTTACAAGCAGATTAATGTATAACATTTTTGATAAAACCTCTCGCCTGAAAGGATAATGCGCCTGAAGGTGACCTTTGACTTAATTGCACCTATGACATTTTTTCAAGCTCATCGCTGATCTTGAGATCATGTGTGTATGTGTATGCGCGCGCGCGAGTTGGAGAAGAGGAGAGGGGTGCCTAAAGTTTATATAAGATATCTATCATCCTATTATGCCACATGATTCGGGGTCGGGACCAAATTTTGCGCTATTGGCGATGTCAAGCAATATACGATTCCTAGTCATTTTCGGATCTCCACGAGATTTATTTTATACCTTATTATTTAAAAAAAAAATGCCAGAACTTAAATAAGTTACCAGAACTTATCTAGAAGCTTATTTTAGCATGCGCCAGATATGAGTATGTTTGAACTTTTTTAAGTATATGGATGGGTCCTTTCTTTCAAAAGCCAAGTATATGAATGGAGTGGGTTTTCGGATTTTAGCATATAAATCCATACCAAAATCACCAGTAGATACTCCCCCACCACCAGAGGCGTGACTTAAACACGAACTTTGTTTATCATTGCTTATACTTTAGACTCTTAACATTGAAATGCTTATCACGGTTTTATTTTATTTCTGTCATAGTTTTCCGATATAGGAGTCTTTAGTCAGACCGAAGTCTGCTGCAGTAAAACCGGAAACACGTAGGCAAAAAAAGACAAAATAACGCCATACGTAGGCGAAACGACGAAAAACTGCCCCACGAAAAGACGACAAAATGTTTGTTTTTAGTATAATCTTTTTGCACTGCGTTATTTCATCTTTTCTGCTTGAATTTCGTCTTTTCGTGTGGCAGGTTTCGTATTTCCGTCTTTTCGCATAGCGTTATTCCGTTGTTTTCGTCATTTGGCGTGACATATTTTTTTTGTTTTGTTTGTTTTTTGTTGTTGTTTTTGTTTTCGCCTGGCGTAATTGCATGTAAGTCTTTTCGCGTGTAGTCTTTTTGCTGCGAAACACACAATAAATAACTGAGCATTTAACAAACTGCTTCCCTGTTTTCGTAATAAAAGTTTCTATAAAATATCAATCGAAATTCTAATGTAATTGTTCGATATTGTTAAGAATTTTATGGACAAATGGCCACCATTTGTTTCAAACGTGTTTTATTATTATAACTGCTTGATTATGTGCTTTCTAGATGTCTATTACATTATTTTTTGTTAGAATCAAGTTACTATTCTAGGCATTTGTATGCACTTTATGTGCGGCACTGCACTTCAACATCTTAATCACTTAGCATTTACCACTCTCTTGGCAAATTCGGAAGACGATGAATCTGTAATTGTTTTACATAATTTTCCCAGAAAATGGACTTTGTCGCATTACTTGAAATGTCATCTCTGCATCACGGGAACCTCCGTATCAGTTGTAAGATCTTAGCCGCTGCTCTAATTTCCGACAAAATTGATTGTTCACCCAGTGACTCGGTTCAGCCTGTGCAGCCACACACTCCTAAGTAGAACCTCTGCCGTCCTTCTAAAAAAAGCTTGGATGTTTAGCTACCCATAAAGCGCAAAGCAATGACTCTGTGATGTAATGTTGTACCCCTGCTCAAATCATAAAAAAAAAAAAAAACAAAAAAAACAAAACAAAAAAAAAAAACAAAAAAAAAAACAAAAAAAAACAGAACCATTCGGTTTTTGTTTTGGGAAATACATTAGAATTTCCGGCTACAAAGTACATCTTCGTCATAAATAGTAAACGCAAGGATGATTTTATACCAGTACGGAGAGCACCAACTGTTTTCATGGTTTCACTATGTAAGTAAAACAATTCGAGGGTACGGTTTACACTTAGAAATTATCCAAATGTATTTGATGGGGAAATAAGAAAAAAAAATCGGCTGCAGAACATTAACTAACTCTTGGCACACGGCACTATGTATGATGTAAGTGTTCAAGACATACATTGTAGCTAAACTGAGACAAAATATCTGGTACCACTCACAAATGATTTTATTGCCCCTAGCTAGGCGCTGTGTCTGGCTGTGGCAGGGAACTCAATGCTCACATTTTGAACTTTGAAATATCACCCTAGACACTTTACATGATATTCCACCAGTCGATTTATACTGACACTGAGCTGACAAGTTCTGATTCATAGCTCTACTTTCTTAATGCTGAAAGCTGTTAAGCGAAAGAGCAGCTAGTACCAGTTTTATGTCTTTGGTATGACTCGGCCGGAGATCGAACCTGCAATCTCCCGTTCACAAAGCGGATGCTCTACCAACTGAGCCACTGTGCCGGTTTTGCTCAGTCTCTTATCAGTGATACGACTAATGACCGAAACACATTTTATTTTTATGTCTTTAAATAAAATATAAATTAAAATAATCTCGTGGGATGGTCGCATTTTGACTAAGTTGGTGATTTCCTTATCATGGATAGTGAATACAGAAATGCATTTATAAATAAATGAAATGTACAACGAAATCGAGGTTTGATAGTAATGTTTAGTCCTACTTATATTTTCTTCTCATTTTAATTAAGAATACAGTGTAGAATTTTCTTTCAATCTCTACAGAATTGAATTCCTCATTCATTACGAAAACGTGCCTATTCAAATATATTGAAAATTTTACCACCAAAAAATGAAAAAAAAATCAGATAAAAAAATCTGATATTTTTCATATTTCTGCTCAAAACATAGATTGTGGGTACTCGTTAGAATCGCCTCGACGAAATACCTTAAATAATAAAGCTGTTATTTGAAAAGAAAATAATCTTTTTAACGGTAGTTGCTTATTTCATTTTCTTACTAATATTGCTGTTAAAATAGCAATGGCTATAAAATTATCCACGGTGGTAAATACTTCTGCTTTCTTTTATCATCAGCTCTTCATTCATAATTACTGCAGAATGACCATAACATTTTTTGGCCTTCATGCTGCTGCCGCTGGAAATACTAGACTGGCTCCAGTCTCCAGTGAATAAATATTTTTCTCATATACCTGTTTGATAATCCACTAAGATAAGACCAAAACAATATCATGACTATAAAGGCTGGTCACTAGAGTGACCAGCCTCTATAGTCATGATATTACTTTGGTTTTATTTTAGTGGATTATTAAACAGATTATAAGAAACAAATATTTTTGCCACTAGAGACTGAAGGCAGTCTACTGGAAATACTAGCTTTTTGGTTTTGACCAAGGTGTAAATAGCTGTCTATCATTGAATAATAACATAGCGCTTCTTAGCTCTTGGCTTTATTGGAAGCTGAATATTTGTGCTTGATCATTTCATAAAAAGTGCATTCTAATTTGCTGTCCATAAGTAATTTAAAAGTGGGGATGATCCTGTTAGGCTGGCCTTATTTTTGTCCAAATTTGGCTTATTTCTGGAAACTGAAAATCAAGGATCTGATAAATTTTAAATGGGATCAACATTTTTTTTTCTGATCAAATATACACGAAATTTGGCATATCTAAAGTATGATATAGTGTCGTAAAAAATGCATCAGAGTTTCTTTGTAAGTGCTTACATTCTGAATTTGTGTGGTCTTTTTGAAATAAAGGACTGAAAAAAACAACAACAAAAAACTACTGTGCATAGTTGATTTAGCTGTAACTTTACTTCTAAACATTGGTTTCATATGTTTGCGATACGGTTTTGTTTATTAACACCTCTTCAGTCTATCCCAAAACCTCGGGCTCTGTGGGGGTCTTTGCTTTGATACCAAATCAGGAATAATGTTGACAGAGCTGTAAGGGCACATTCTGCTTACCACCGTTTACTTACTAGATTCAGATAAAAAGAACAATGAAGACATTCAAAAGTATAAAATCTAAGCTTTAAAATATCTCACCTGAATATGTTACTGCTTGAGCAAAAGGCTGAAAGGAAAGGTACAAACTTGAATGGGGTCATTACGGTGAACTGTACCCTTCAGTCAAAACATTAAACTGACTAGTCCTATATGACCGAAATTGATTTGCGTTGATTTTACCTATGTGTAAACGCCAGTGAAGCGTCACAAACTTAACATAAAAGGTCTTTGGGCCTTATTCAGGCCCCGAGGTTATAAAACTTTTTTCATGCTCAACTCAGCTGAGCATGAAATTTGTCCTGCTAATAAATCTAAAATTACTAACAATTGCAAATTCTTTCCTGCTAAATATTGCTGAGCATGAAAATTTCTCTATTGTTTTTTGTTTGTGTTGAAGTTTTACGGCCCAGTCAACCCAATGGGGTCATGTCGAGCGCGGTCAGTTTACCTAACCACACGTTTACTGGGCAGGCTTAGTCCTCTAAGCGGTTAACCAGTATTGTGCACATTCTTTCGCCAGAAACTGACAACTGCCCTTCTTGAATCAGCGGAAGGGAGAGAATGACCGTAGAAAATATTTCATGATCAATCTCCACGAAAGAATGTTGCCGACCTCGGCGGGGGTTGAACCCGCGACCTCCTGGTCTCCAGTCGGACGGCGCATCCAACTGAGCCACCGAGGCCTCTCTATTGTTGGCAATTTCATATTTATTAGTAGAGAAAATTTCATGCTGAGCTGAGTTGAGCATGAAAAAAGTTTTATAACCTCGGAGCCAGTTTGTGAGTGATCAGACGTCACAGAACGAATGATCAGAGCCTTTACTGTTTGCCACTCATCCAGCAAAGATACAACATCAATAACCTGTACAAAAGGTATGGGTCAAATTTTGAGACAAGCATGGTGAGGAAATAAAGTGTCCCAATATTAAGGGTTAATACATTAAATAAATACATTTTGTAAATAAAAACAAATGTATTCTCACTGACATATACATGTACCATAATTAGTTGTATTCTCACTGACATATACATGAACCTTAATTAGTTATCTACTCCTTAGACTAGTAATTAAAAAAAATACATTTAAAAAAAAAAAGATGCTCTAACTTACATATGCACGTATCCTTATTAAAACCATCTATTCCTCAGTCTGGTACATATAACTTATTACATACAATTCCGTGTACCGATGTCTGACCAGTCTTTACTATTGTGTCTATACAGTGCTAACTGAGTTCAGACCATTCCCACTGGTACATTTTCCTTCAATTGCTTTCTTTTGTCTGCCAATATCGTTTATGATATTCATGCCTAACACAATTTATCCCCGTACAAACGAAAACGATGTTTCTCAGTTCGAATTCATTCCGTGAAAGGGTTAGTATAAAAACAACAAAGGCATTCATCTGATTCGCCACTCACAGATAACTTCTACACTGTCTAATTGGACAACACATCATTACCTTTAAAATCGCATTGGCCAAAAATTGATTGGATTGCCCGGATTTGCGGCTAGTCAGTATATACGCTGTTCTGTAAGATACAAGGTTATTTTGTTTTTTCATATGTCAATACTATAGTCAATAATATAAATGGCAATGCTGCACAACAGGAACATGCTGTTAAAACATATTCCGAAAGACATGCCTGAGCAAACAATGTAGACCCAGATCATTCTGCGGCATTTGGTCAGGATGTTTTCGCCACTCGTCGAGCAGTTTATAGACACAACTTTAGATAACGCAGTATGATGCTCAACCCATTTAGGACGTCCCATAAAAGGGGCATTGGTAAACAGTGTAAGCCCAGATCAGATACGGCGTATGATCATGGTCTACACTGTTTGCATTTAGTACATGAAATTCTATAAAACATGGCAATAATAAAAACTATCCAGACACCACTGCTATCGGAAATGCACCTGTCCAAACAAGTCAGGTACATGCAGGAGAGTCCACGTGGCATAAATGGGTTATAGAAAGGTAGTAATAAAATAACATAATACAGTAGAACCTCGATAATTCAAACTCCAATAATTCAAAACTCTCAATAATTCAAAATCATTTTGAAGTCCAACTGAAGTATATGTATGCATTTTAACCCTCAGTTATTCAAAGTCTCAATAATTCAAACAAAACTGTTTCGTTCCTTTGGAGTTCTCGAAGGTACATTGTAATGCGAATAGCGAATGCACAAAGCAGCATTTCAACACTGAAAAAAGATCACCATTTTTGAGTGATCGGTCATGCTTCATATTGTTAATGAGTAGTTGTATAATTTGCATATGTTTGCTGTCATTGCCATCTTTCTTGAAAGATGGCACTTTATAATTGATAGCTTTTGAGATCTATACCTCAGCACCGCCTGCGGATTGGGTAGAACTGACACGAACGTCGTTTCAGCCCTAGGTTAAATGTTTTAGTTGAGATTTTCAGCTAAATGTTTAAACCGCCGATTTATGGAAGCATGGAAATTTGTTTTATGTTGAGGTTTTACGGCCCAGTCAACCCAATGAGGTAATGTCGAGCGCGGTCAGTTTACCTAACCTCACGTTTACTGGACAGGCTTAGTCCTCTAAGCGGTTAACCAGTATTGTGCACATTCTTTCGCCAGAAACGGACAACTGCCCTTCTTGAATCAGCGGAAGGGAGAGAATGACCGTAGAAAATATTTCATGATCAATCTCCAAGAAAGAATGTTGCCGATCTCGGCGGGGGTTGAACCCGCGACCTCCTTGTCTCCAGTCGGACGCGCATCCAACTGGGCCACTGAGGCCGGCAGGATGCATATGAAAGAGGGGTGAGGTGTAAGGTGGGCTTGCAGCTTAGAAATATTAGCTTCCTTGCAACAGTTTATGATAAGCATATAAATATTGACACCTGATAAAAGATAACCTGGCTTCAGTTTACGATTAGCATACAAGTTACGGCTTGCGGCAAGTAAATATCAGCACCTGATAAAAGATAACCCTGCTGCAATTGATGATTTACACTCAACAACGTATAGCCATTAGCAGAGAAATATTAGCATACGATGAAATATTAGTTTGCTGCAGAATATGATTAGCATACAACAAGGTATGACTATCAGCAAAGAAATATATCAGAATCAGAATCAAAATGTTTTACTGGTGATACATCAATAGACATTTATTCACCAGGGCCAACGATTGCAAAGACTAGTCTCTAGATCTCAAGACTAGTCTCTAGATATATGCACACTATAAAAGATTACCCTGCTGCGTTATATGATTAGCATACGACAACGTATGGCTTGCTACAGGGAAATATAAGCACACGAAAAAACATACGTTGTTGCAGTATCCGATAATCATACAACAATGTTTGGTTATCAGCAGAGAAATATTAGCACACGATAAAAGATTACCTTGCTGAGTTTATGATTAATATAAAACAACTAGTGGTTATCAAGGGAAAAATAAGCATGCAATAACGTGTGGCTTTCAGATGGGAAATATAAGCGCAAAATAAAATATTACCTTGCTGCAGTTTATGATAAGCAGATAACAACGTATGGCCATCAGCATGGAAATATTAACACACGATAAAATCACTTCCTTGATATATGCATACGATAAAAGATTACCCTGCTGCATTAAATGATTAGCATACAACAACGTATGGCTTGCTGCAGGGAAATAAAAGCACACGAAAAAAAAAATACGTTGCTGCAGTATCTGATTAGCATACAACAATGTATGGCTATCGGCAGAGAAATATTAGCACACGATAAAAGAATACTTTGCTGTGTTTATGATTAACATAAAACATCTAGTGGTTATCATAAGGGAAATATAAGCATGCAATAACGTGTGGCTTTCAGATGGAAAATATAAGCGCAAAATAAAATATTACCTTGCTGCAGTTTATGATAAGCAGATAACAACGTATGGCCATCAGCAGGGAAATATTAACACACGATAAAAATCACTTCCCTACAGTTTATGATTTGCAAACATCAACGTATGACTTGCAGCAAGGAAATATTAGACTACAATAGAATATCATTTAGCTGTAGTTTATGATAAGGATACAACAACGTATGGCTATCAGCAGAGAAATAATAGCATCCGATAAAAGATTACCTTGTCGCAGTTAATGACTAGCATATACTCGTAACAATGTATGGCAATCAGAAGCGAAATGTTAGCACACGATAAAAGATTAATTTGCTGTCGTTTATAATAAGCATACAACTACGTATGGCTTTCAGCAGGAACATATAAACACACGATAAAAGATTACAGTGCCGCAGTACTTCATAAGCAAACAATAACGTATGACTTGCAGCAAGGAAATATTAGCATACGCTAAAAACGGTGCTTCAGTATAGAATAAGCAAATAACAACGTATGGCTTGCAGAAGTGAAATATTAGCACACGATAAAAGATTACCTTGCTGCAGGTTATGACAAGCATGCAGCAACATTCCAAACAATTAATACCAAAATACAGACTTTCAGTATATGGTATTTTTATGGTTGTGGTTTTCGCAATCTTTTAGTTGTATATGTGTAAGTAAAACAGTTGATATCTTTTGATTGTACCGTATTCTTGAATAATTTAAAATATGAGTGATAGGATTTTTGATTACATCAATTACACCGCACTTATTTTGTTATCTTTTATCAAGTTTGTAAATTTGGTATTTTATTTTTGTTTGTTTGTTTGATAGTTTTAAGTAAACGTTTCAATTACATGGCACTGCTCATTTTATATATATTTTCCATTTAGCACCATTTTCCATGGATAGAACGACTCTTGATTAAACAATATGGACTAATTCCCTGTCTAAAATTCTTAAATGACAGTTGAGCCTAAAATCCCTCTAACAGAGACAGGACTTAAGAACAAATACAATTTTTACTAAAAATGATGGGTGGGGCTGGAAAAACCTGAAAAAATGGCAAGCTTTTTTGAAAGGCTTAAAGTTGTAATTTAATTATAACTCTGACTATCTTAGCCACATATACCACCAAACGTGATTTCGAAATACATTTCGCAAATTTATTCTGACTAAAATAGTATTGTTATTATTATTATTATTATAATTATTATTATTATTATTATTATTATTATTATTATTAACTGATCAACTTTTGACAGGAAAACGGTCTTTCGTAAGATTACTTCTCATTTTAGGACATCTAAAATTAAATCCATGTTTATGTTAACCAAACATTCAGGCGGATTATTTCGTTCTTCCCTCGTTGCATATCTGTCTGAATCCCAGTGTTTTGAAGCAGTCGATCATCGGTTTTAAAAAACAGACTGCTCATTTAGTAACAGTCGACTTGTAGAAAATATATTCATTATTATTTTAGCCTCTCTAGGTACTTATTCAGAGATCCAGATACGATGAGGTATCCACACACTATTTTTTTTTTTTTTTTTTTTTTGTATTTCTGAAACAAACACGTGTTGTGCGTACTCATTAGAAGCGCCTCGACAAGGCGCTTCTGATGAATACCAACAAAATATATTTTCATGATATATAAGATAAATATCAGTACTTTTCTGTTGAGAAAAAAGCCTCATGAGGAGAATTGTGGCTATTTGTATTCAATGTCTTCGTCTTTATTCACCACATAAAACGAACCAACTAGACAGCTTAACATTTCATTTTAAATATTTGCCTATTGAAATAAAATGAGAAACGTATGTTCTTAACAATAAAATTTTTCATGTAGTGGGATATGACAATAATTTCTAATCATTAGTCACGAGATACATAAGTGGTCGATTATAATCGATCATCGGGACAACAATACTGATTCCACTTCATGTCAAACCTTACCGATAATGAATCAGGCTATCTATACAATGCTTTCGGTCATACTTTTCTTCATCTGCGACCGACTTTGATCAAACACCTGTCAAATTGTAAATCAAAAACTCCATTTTCAAATAAACCACAATATGCCCAATGATCCTAAAAGGAAATGAAATGTAATCTGCACTATGGTGATGTACGGGGAGACGTCCTACCGCCGCCAGACGGCACTAACACCAACTGCAGTGTAGTGCTCTTTCTGTACATCTTCGTCACTAGTTTATATAGCATACACACACGTAGTATCACGTGGCTAAAGTAGAAAATTGTTCAATAGAATTGACTGATTTATTTCGGTATCACAGATCAGCAGATATGCAAGATAAAACAATATTAAATATACATACAAATTATACATTTGCAACAAATCGCAGAACGTATCTTGGTGTCTGGGAAGGGCCGCGGCTTGTGATTGTGGCACTACCTGGACTTTTCTCTTACTTATGGCTTGTAACAATGTGTTAATGAATATACATACAAATAATACATTAAAGCAAATCGCAGAACTTATCTTGGTGTCTGGGAAGGGCTGCGGCTTGTGATTGTGGCACTCCGTGGACTTTTGTCTTATTTTTTTTTGCCAACCGACACCTAGGATAACACAGAAAAGAACAAGTGATTACTCTTATTTTTCAGTGTAATCTTCCTTCAGTATCGATTGCAAGTCATAGGCAGGCACAGGACAAGTCACATGATAGTAAAAGATGGATAAGAACCCTAAACCTGGAAGATATCAACTTGCAAATAACATTATAACCTAAGAGAAAACAACATATACAATAAACTGTGAGACCAACAGTACCAAAATAAACTACTATGCATTAAAAATTTACAAAGTAAGCTTTTACAGTCTTTTTTTAAAACTTTTAACCCCAGATATCTCCTTATTATGATTCGGAAGTCTATTCTATAGATAATAGCCACTACAAGCAAATGCTTTCTTACCGAATATCACTTTGGGAACAATAAAATATTATTTCCTCTAAACATTCTTACATAAGAATGCACTAAACTTGTTGAAACAAAAGGCTCAATCATATAATCTGCAGATGTACAAGAATTAATTATAAAAAACAAATTCAATATGATTTGAACAACTCTACTAGACACTGGTGACGTTTCAAGAGATTTAAATTCATGAGTTCCAATATGCGACCTTGGGTTAAGTCTTACAACAAATCTCATAAATGTGCAGTCGGTTTTTCAACAGATTAGAGAGTCTAGGGTACCAGAAAGAGCAAGCGTAGTCAAACTGTAATTGAATAAGTGACATAATTAAAAGTTTTTGTATGCAAATTTTGAACTTCTGTTTTCGGTATAAACGCTTCAGTCTAGCATTTGCTTTTGCAAAGCTGAATTGGCTATACGTTCACCCGTCAGACATTGACCTAAAACCGTGCCCAGGTACTTGACGTCATCTTATGATTCAATTACAATAGCTTTACATTCATACTCAGATTAGATTTTGACCTAAAATTGGGCTTAGAATCAAACAGTATTGATTCTATCTAGATACAGTGGAAGCTTCTAATCGATAAGCCACTCACTATCACATTCAAGCTCACTTTCAAGTACAGTTTCATTTATTAAATATATATGTCACCAAAATTACAGAACCATCTGCGTACAAAAAAAGTTTAGAAGTCAATGCACCAGACATGTCACTGGCGTAGATTAAAAGTAAAAGGGGTCCTAAAATTTAGATAATCCGTATCTGAATCTGCACATGAGAAAAATGTTCCAGAAACGTCAACAAGCTGTTGTCGGTCAGATAGATATGAGTGAAACCATCTAACTGTATCCTGACTAAGACTGAGTGCTTCAAACTTCAACAGAAGCAAAGAATAGTCCACAGTGTCAAAACCTTTTGTAGGTCAAGTAAGAAAATACCAACCAAATTACCTTCATCCATTTGAAACTTGAATAATAAAATCTGTTTAATGTATTAGACAAGTATCTCTTGAAAAACGTGTTGAAAATCCAGACTGAAATTTGTATAACAATTTCTTTTCATCAAGATAAGTCTCAATTCGATTTAACACAACTATTTAAAAAACAAAATTGATAGAATACTCAACATTGACACAGGGCAATAGTTTCCCAATTCAATTTTTTCATACTTTTTAAAAAGAGGAAAAACTCTAGCTGACTTCAGGTCATCAGGCACAACGCCTCGCAACAAAGACAAATTTACAAGATTGGACAAAGGGCAAGCAATACTTTAGGCACTGTCTTTAACAAATCTCGCGCTGACATTCCATCAAGACCGATAGCCTTTCTGACACGTTATTCAAATACTGAATACATAGCTAATATGTATTCCTGAAAAGTCCATGAAATACTTTGAGTGTGAATACCTCTAATCCCGGAGGACGGTAGATAATTATCCGACTAGACTTGTAATATCGTTTACCACATTATACAGTATTTGATCATGGGTCATTTGTAACTAATTGTATTAATAAAGCAGCTATTGTAAAGATAGTTATCTTTTAACCACACAACTTACCATTATATGTTCACAGTGCCCGTTATTGAACAACGATTATGGTTGTTAGATATTAATTTTATAGACATAAAACCAATTACAGGCGCCACCTAGCAGCCGGATTCATATAAACATTGCTAAGTTTTTGTATCAGTCTTCAGCAATCGCTACCGATTAACATTGTAAACCTCACCAGACTATTCAAACATATATTCCTCATTCTGGAACATAGTCTAGATTACAAGGCCACGTCAAATGGGCCACGTCAAGCGAAAGAGTTGCCTTCGAGCGTGCACAAAATGTGCGGATTCTCATCATTCTGCCCCAAAAGCACAGTTTCGCTGGGCGCGGCTCAAATGACATTCACCTTAAAACGGTCAGGATAAATAACTCTTTGGTGCCGTAATATAGTTTTACTCGATCGAAACCTTGACTTGAATTCTGTTACAGCTCAAGATTAAAATATGTCTTAGGTCTGCGTAGGGCCCTCTACCGCATCTATGGGATATCACAAACAAATAATCACAAAACTGCAATGGAGCATAATGAAATAGACGGCTCATTGGGAATTTAAAGCCAGAGCAAAACCACATGTTGGACCACAATAGGACTAACAACCTTGCATTAACCTTCTGAAACAGACTGGGGGGGGGGGGG
Organism: Anodontia alba; assembly: GCA_964016985.1. Lineage (NCBI taxonomy): Eukaryota > Metazoa > Mollusca > Bivalvia > Lucinida > Lucinidae > Anodontia > Anodontia alba. The sequence goes on from OZ024829.1 coordinate 78,936,004, forward strand.
GGAGGGGGGGGGAGGGGCTCATTCAGTCTGAGGCCCGACTCCTCGTCGTGTAATATAAGAATCTAACATGGGTGTGAGGGGTAGATAGAAAACTCCGTCCCGAGGATCACTGACTGGCATCACGAGGCTTGCCAAGTGATGCCAGACAGTGATCGCGAGGGACGGATTTTTCTACTTACCCCTCACACCCATGATAGGTGTGACCCATGATTTTTCTTGCACCTTTCATTTCTGAACGTAGATTTTTAAATAATACAGTCACTTCGATTGCGGACGTCCGCCATATTGAGATGACATTACCTTGGCGTTTAATGACGTAATTAAGTTCCGTAACGTAAACCTTAAAGATGGCATACGTCTATTACACCCAGTGCATATCAAACATGTGATAATTATTGATTTTTATCTTACGCTTGGTAGGATAACCTGGGGTAGGATAAGAATTTTTATCCCAGGGTAAAATATCGAACTAACTTATCTGGTGTACAAGAATTTAAACGGAAAGCACATTTATCAACCATAATTAGGTTAACAACCATGTGTACAGTTGGCCACACTACTTTCACGTTGTAACCTGTATTTTTAGAACGACTGACAGTCTTTATATTACCAACAACCCTTTTGAATTTTGGATAACCGGACCCAGAGATTTCACAATAATTCAATCGTGCCCTTATCTAATGAATTCGATATTACACTTAAGACAAAGACCATACACTGAGTATATAAAAAGGAACAGCCATAGGCTCTGTCTGCCACGTATTTGCATCAAGCATGTTGAAAAGATTTGTCTTCTTGTTCTGATATACACGTTTTCTTGTATTGATATAGGCCTGTACAGTGACTAATTGTAAGTAAGCGTGCAGATCATGCTTTTGAAAAGACGAAGCACAGGCCTCCCGAGGCACCAAAAGAAGTAGATATGAATAATATATAAGGACAACACAAAAGCCACACATGAAACCATAGAACAAAGAAGAACTGCAACAGAGAATCCGCTTTGGAACGGTCAGGAGGAAATGTTCCGGGGACTTGAACCAGTTTTACTCGCGCGAAAACTCATCCGTAACTCTGACGCAGCTCCAAATTACAAATATATGTCCGGTCCACATAGGGGTCTTCTACCTCACCTGTGAAACGTCACAGTGAAATACAAAAAAAAAAAAAAAAAAAAAAAAAAAAAAAAAACAACAAAAAAAAAAAAAAACAAACAAAAAAACAAACAAACACTGTTCTAAAAAAAAACAAAGTCTGAAGCCAGAACACAAGCATCACGAAAACATGCCTATATAATTTTGACCCCCTTAAACCCCACTTTTATATAGTAAAACTGGGGTTTACAGGGGTATGCATTATTTTTCTTATTTCTGCTCAAAAACATAGATTGTGGGTACTCGTTAGAACCGCTTCGCCGAGGCGGTTCTAACGAGTACCCACAGTCTATGTTTTGAGCAGAAATATGAAAAAATATCAGAATTTTTTATCCGAAAATTTTCAGTTTTTGGTGGTGAAATTTTCTATATATTTGACTAGGCATGTTTTCGTAATGAAAATCAAAACCAGGAACACGATAAGCCCGGCCACAGACATTTATAGTCAGGAGCCGACCATCTGAAACCGGTTGAGGCGGGAACCCTAGTATTGTCTGAGGGCTGACCAACCGTCGTGCAATTAAAGAGGGAAGCAATGTTATTATCTGTAACTGGGTTAACAATCATGTATGCAGTTTGCCTTAGAATATCCATAACATAATTTCATAACATCAGGCATCAGGCACTTAATGAACTGTTTAGGTTGGTAACCTCACAGAACCTGAAAGCCGACCCACAGTAATTATCCTATTCTATTTAAACCCGTTTTAGTCTTGAGATGCCAAAAAGGGTATTTTGCAAACGCCGCAGAATGCGTCTCAACTGTGTGCAGAGAGTTTAATCACTTTTCTCTAGGAATAACTAAATCACAGAGCCTAACATACTTGAAATTGAATACATGGTGTGTGGGGAATTTGTTCAGTCTAAAATGGGTTTGTGGATGGATCTGATTGAATCAGTTCCTGAGATCATTTATTTACTTTGTGAGTTCTGACACTTGTACTGTTTGCTCTGTCCAGTAATTGGCAGCGATAAACAAAGCATTCTAACTCAACATTATTGGTAGATGACCAAATTGCAGCACATTTTATCTTTTGCAACATTCCGTCATTTAGGTATTGTCGGAACAGAAACATCTTTCTCTTAAATGCACCGCTAGCAAACACTTCAATTAGTATACACTCACGAAATGTAGAGTTGCCACGCTGGACACATTTATAATTATCCGATTATATGTGGCGCATCTTGAGTATATACTTTCGACCATGTGTGTCCCGTGGTGCGTGCACACATGTATAATACCATCACGAAAACATGCCTATATAATTTTGACCCCTGTAAACCCCACTTTTATATAATAAAACTGGGGTTTACAGGGGTATACATTATTTGTCTTATTTCTGCTCAAAAACATAGATTGTGGGTACTCGTTAGAACCGCCTCGCCGAGGCGGTTCTAACGAGTACCCACAATCTATGTTTTGAGCAGAAATATGAAAAATATCTGAGTTTTTTAGCTGAACAATTTCAGTTTTTGGTGGTGAAATTTTCTATACATTTGAATAGGCGTGTTTTCGTAATGCGGTACATAGTAATTCGAAACTGCAGTGGGAGCACATGACAAAGGAGGTAGTCACCGAGTAAAGGCTTCTACATGCACCACAAGAACACGAAATATACCATTGAATAAATGTTCGCATTACTAATATAGATTGTATTTATAATAAGCGGGACATTTTGACTAAGCATTTTGGTTATTATTATTTTGTAATCAACCCAAGAATTCACAACGAATTTGGGATCACACAGCCAGGCATAGATGTTCAAAAAGTCTAGACTTAAGTACTTCTTAAGGCTCCTTAGCTAAGGAAATGGGAAACATAGACTGTTTTACACTGTATAAAGTTTATATGGGCATTTTGTAATTATTCTGAACTTGGCATAAAAATCAGTCTTAATAATTTTGCATGTTGTATTTTTCAAATCACGTATCTTATCTTCTCTGTGATATTTAGCGTACAATGAACCGAAAAATATAAACTACACTATAGTGAACCAGAGAAAGAGGTTTTCAGGCCGCCACACGACATAAACAATCGGAATCGAATTTTCACGCAAAACAAAGGACGGAATGTTAATACAAACAAAATATTCTTTTTCAGCTCTCATTTGTTTTCGGACTCCTTAACCCGTTTGTGCCTAGCGTCCCATAAATGGGACAGTGGCAAACAGTGTAGACCCGGATTAGACGCCACAAAACGCGGCGTCTGACCTGGGTCAACACTGTTTGCATTAAGTTCAGATATTTCTACTAAACATGACAATAATAATAACTAACCAGACACCCCTTATATAGGAAATGAACCTGTTCAAATTGTTAAAGTAGAAGAATCCACTCGGCATAAACAGGTAATATACTCTGACGACTATGGTATATCCTCCACTTCACTTCAATGTCGTATCAGTCTTAACCCATTTATGCCGATTAGACTCTTCTACCCAAGTTCTTTGGACGAGTCCATTTCCATTATAAGGGATGTCAGGTTATTTTTTATTGCCATGTTTTATGAATATTCCTGTACTTAATGAAAAAAGTGTAGACCCTGATCTGACGCTGTTCTGCGGCGTCTGATTTGGGTCTACACTGTTTGCAAAGGTCCAATTTATGGGACGCTAGACTTAAATGGGTTAAACTTGGATAAATGAACCATACATGTTTTTTTTTTGTTTTTTGTTTTTTGTTTTTTTGCACATATACAAGATAAAGAAAAGTGCAGAAAAAGTGAAACAAAATTACAAACAGAAAGACAATTCGCTAAACACATTTATGCCCAGTGCCTCATAAAAAGTACGTCGCAGACAATGTAGATCCAGAGCTGACCCCGCATATCGCGGCGTCTGATCAGGGTCTACACAATTTGCATTTAGGACAGGAATTACTATATAGAACATGGTAACTTAGACTGGCTTCAGTCATTTTTGTTTTATATCTATTTCTCTCTTTCTCTACAGTATTTTTTTTTATCATGATCCTCTTTAATCCAACTTCAAGTTACCTATGGCTGAACAAAAACTTTCTAGCCAAGGGACTGAAGTAAACAAAAATTCTATAAGCTATACAAGTGTTGTGTCTCCTAAAAAAAAGAAGAAAAAGAAAGAAAAGAAAAATAAAGAAAGGGTCTGGGGCTAGACTAATGGTAACTATAAAACTAACCATTCATTCCTTATACTGAAACAAACTTGTCCAAAAGTAGTAGACTCGACTCGTCATAATTGGGTAAATGAAAGTGTCTATAATTATATGCTTTGATGAAGGCTATGCGTAATTACTTACACAGCTTTTCAATTTACGGCATTGTTTAACGTTGTTTACTGCGAACGCCCTATTCTTGTATATTATGGCAGATTGTTTCGATAACACCGCGAGACTAATTATTACGTTTCTTCAACAGTTTGACAGTAAGAATGATATTAAATCATTTGCTATGACAATATTTCAATACAATATTGCAATATCGTCACGACGTTCGGACGCTCCTTGCATTATATGATGCCTCAGCCGTAGTAGGTCTTACATGTAGACATGAGGGTCAATCTATCAGACGTTATTGAAAAAAAAAAATTATATGACATGCTAAGCTTCAGTTTGTGCCAATCAGGTCACAATTGCATCCGTCGCGACAACAACTTCTTAAAATATAATTTTAGTAATAAAAAACAAAATTACAGTAGCCAAGACGGACACGTATAGATACGTTTGTAGTCGTTTCTTGGAAAACCAGTATTTGTTTCGTAAAGATTGTTTTGCATTTAACTAAAATATGTCTTCTAGCATTTGCTTAACGAGTAAGTTCACCTGTACAGTTTCATCAGATGCCAAATAGTGTCCGTTGATACATTTTACAGTAACGTGATTATGTAAGCGGACAGCAAATTAAGTTTGTGAAACGTGACCAATCATTTGGAAACAAAGATGTCTCATTGTTGCGTTTGGTGGATCTTGTCTGGTATAGTGATCGTGGTGGGCGTGGGGGTGGGTGGGGGACGAGGGAGAAATGCTTAGATGTTGTCTTGACATTGGATACTTTGCGCAATCTTTTATCTTTGTCACCAACAGAGCTTTCTTCCTTAGACCTCTCTTGTTCTATCTGCAATAGGCAGTTTAGAGCTAAGATTGGTCTCATCAGCCATCTTAGAACACACAAATAATAACACATCACACAGTTGATTAGGATTGGTCATTGTCAGTAATGACAGACGAACAAGATCTTTGTGAACTTTGGCAGTTTTGTTTTTTGCCTGAAATGCTTCGATGTTATCTTGACATTGGATACATTGTGCAATCTTTTATCTTTGTGAAAATTGTTTTTTTTTTTTTTTTTTTTGCCTGGAATGCTTGGATGTTGTATTCACATTAGATACATTGCGCAATCTTTTATCTTTGTGAACTTTGGCAGTTTGTTTTTGCCTGAAATGCTTCGATGTATCCTTGACATTAGATACATTGTGCAATCTTTTATCTTTGTGAACTTTGGCAGTTTTTTTTTTTTTTTTTGCCTGAAATGCTTTGATGTTGTCTTGACATTGCATACATTGTGTAATCTTTTATCTTTGTGAACTTTGGCAGTTTATGCTTCGACGTTGTCTTGACTTAGGATTCATTGTGCAATCTTTTATCTTTGTGAACTTTGGCAGTTTGTTTTTGCCTGAAATGGGATACATTGTACAATCGTTTATCTTTGTGAACTTTGACAGTTTGTTTTTGCCTGAAATACTTCGATGTTGTATTGACATTGGATATATTGTGCAATCTTGTTCTCATACAGATTTGCATTGATCATTTGAAACCTTGCAGATGTTTTGATCATGGAACTGAGACACCCATGTGGGTTTTGTATAATATTTCAGGTATTTTCTTTCACTTTCTAGGTTGTATGAACCCTTTTTAGCCTGAAGTGCTATTCCAGCTATAAACAGTGGGTATTGTTTTGAGACCTTGCAGATGTTTTGTACATGGAATGAAAATCTTCATGTGCCTGACGTATATTTCTGCATCAGAATTGGGGGCGAGGTGTCGCGCGGGTAAACTTAGTTTTAACCCCCTGTTCAGCAATAAACAGTGGGTATTGTTTTGAGACCTTGCAGATGTTTTGTACATGGAATGAAAATATACATGTGCCTGACGTATATTTCTGCATCAGAATTGGGGGCGAGGTGTCGCGCGGGTAAACTTAGTTTTAACCCCCTGTTCAGCAAGCGGGAAGTACATGGGGGGAGGGGGGAAGGGGGATTCCTCTGCTGCGGTTCTTCTTTGTTACTTCATCTGTAATTTCGTGAGTGGCGCTTGTCGTGTCGTTGTATGTTCCTCGTCTCTCTTTCCTTTGGTGCCTCGTGACTGTGGCATTTCCTTGATATCTTCTCTTATAGTGTCGGTTATTTTTCTAATATTTAAACACTGACTACTTTACGAAAGCATCTCCACTTACAACCCAGCACCGATCATTTTTAAAACTCCGCATATGATTATATATATATGCATATATATATATATATATATATATATATATATATATATATATATATATATATATATATATATATATTACTTCATGAAATCATCTCATCTTACAATCTTGCACCGATCATGTCGGTAATTTGCAGATGATTTGTACATGTAATAAATGTGTTCATGTGGTTTTGATATATTACGTTTTCCCTTGCGTTTTCGACTTTATCGACTTAGATGTTTGTTGGTTGGAAATGCAATAAACAGAGAGTACTGTCTTCTCTTACACCTTTTAACTGATCGTTTAGCTTTGAGTACATGTGATGCATGAAGTCCTCCAGTCATTGATGTTTCCACTAGTGTATCTAGATTCCTAGGTAATCTGGGTTACATGTATAGGTATATGTACTGAAATGTCTTATTCTCGAATCATACCTCTTGCACTTACCCATTGCATTATATATTTGTTTTTAGCTGTCTCTTATTTTCAGGTACTTATAAAATATCTTTATTCTCTAACAAAGCTACAGTCGGGATGCCATCAGATCTTCTGACAGCTCTAGTTTTGCACTGAACTACATGTATCAAACCTGACCTCCAACCCGCCCCCGCACCCCCCTCTCCAAAGAAAAAAAAAAAAAAAAAAAAAAAAAAAAAAAAAACAGAATTGAAGTACGGATATAGATTATTAGGTAAGCTATAGCTTTTTTTATGCTTTTTTATGCAAATCTTTTTTTTATATTGCACCAATGTAAATTTTACAAATTATGCAGTCCAAACGTTCAGGGGAATCATCAATACAATAAATGCACATTTTATTGTTTTTAATTCTACGCCATGCCTTTTATTGTTCCGAGTAATTCTTATTTTATCACTGTTCTTTCCGAACCTTAGTCTTAAACAAAACAATAAAATGCTTGTACATTTTATACAAGCGCATACACCAGAACAATATACCATACGAATAGGCATTCAGTCAGGTAGTAAACAAAACTAATACATTCAAAAGAAGCTTTACAACGATCAGAGTACTAATGCTAAATGATCTTTGCTAAGAAAGATTTCGCTAACTCGCCTTGAGGCTGTGGTCAGCGGAGTCCGTCGGCGCTTTGAAAAAGGTTAAAATTTCGTGGCTGGCATTTTGAAGCTTTTGAAGCATTTGAGAGTATACTTCAAATCTTGTATATAGCATTCCTACACTGTTTTTTGATAAAGATTTCAACACACATATTGTGAACAGTGTCCCTATACTTAGGAGATAACCGTATCAGTAACCTTGAGCTCTAGGTCAATGTCATAGGTCAAATCAACAAATACATCAGGAAAAAAGGTTAAAGACACTTGCTTTTTCCATTTCTCACAATTGTATTTTATTCTGATCAGTTAGATTTTGCTCAAACGTTTAGTGGTAAATTGAAGGATTCTTTACCATTTATTGATTGATCTGTTATAGACCCGTGTCCCCTCTAAAGAAACCCTTCTAGTAAATACCCCCCCCGCCCCCCACACACACACAAGTATCCGCGGATGTCTTGTATGTATATTAAAATAAATTAAATTTGATGTTAGCTACATGTTTGACATTCAGTACTTTGACGTTTACATGTATGTGTATCAGTTGAGGCAGTAGTCACTCTGTGAATGACCAATTATACTCAGTGACCGTGTGACTGCAAATAGACATCTGATACTAGTCAGCCGTAATTTGCAAAACTGGTGAAATACACAGGGATAGTACAAACGAGATATGATCTACGGTGGTAAATTAATGTATCATGCAGTAGTTATTGTTATCGAACTCTTAACTATTCAGTCGGTTCTGTGCATGACATAAAACAGTTGATATAGTACAATAAATTTGCAGTGCCCGTGCTGGTCTTCCAGAACTTTCAATACCGTTAGGCGTTACAAAAATAGCTGTGTTTCCACTAACATGCTGAAAAAAAATGATCGGTAGCTAGGAGAAACGTTTTTCTTTTTCTCCGGAAAAGAACAGGGCCAGGCCTGTCATTTTATGAAAATACAGGTATTTTGTTGAGGGTCGGTGCTTTAATTTTTTATTTTGCATTTTTACTGATAAAACATAGCAGAGGCGGGTGTTTGAAACAAGGTCGATCGGGTTAGCGGAAACACAGCTATTTTTTTTACGCCTCATACTAAATTAACGTATTGAAATGACAAATTACATTAGAAACTGGATAGTAGGCTTTTTATAATAGAAATAAAAGTTTAACTGCAAAACATCTTACGCAAGATACCGTTATCATAAACTACGTACAACAATTTGTACGTTTTATCGCCGTTATTCTCAATTAATGTCCAAATATAACGTCGGTTTGAAAACACTTCTGCAAGGACTGTCCAAACCTGAATTGCATGGCAACTTAGTCTATAAATTCACACTGATTGTTAGCAAATCTGAACAATTCTAAAAAGATTATCACTCGCAATAAAAAGATGGATATTCTGCGGTAAACTATATGCATGGTTGTTAACCCTAATATGGTTCAAATCTTCGCTCCCCTCTTTAATTGCTCGACGGTGATTGGTCCTCAAATTTAATGACGACTCTCTCGTTAATCTGTTTCAGATGTTTGCTGCCTGATTATCAATTTTTAAGAAGACGTAGAGGATCTCTTTTCGGACCTAACATATATTCGTATTTTTGGGCTGTATCAGAATTAAGGGTACGGTTTTGCGCAAGTAAAACTGATTTAAACTCCACACCTCCCCCTCCAGCAGTTTTCCCTCTGGCCGCTTCAATGTGGTTCCTCTGTTGGAGTTCTTCTTTGTGCATCGGTTGTTTGATATGTGGCATTTGTTTTGTCATTATTTGTTCCTTATTTTTTTTTCTTGTGGTGCCTCCTCATTGTTCTGGGATTTCCTGGATATCTTCGCCTATATTTTTGTGTGGTTAATGTAAATTCTAATCGGCCTTCGGAACCACCAGTTTAGATAAGGATCTACGATGTTCTTGTAAAGAGCTACTTAGCCATAAAAACTAAATGAACGAAAGCAAAAGGGTGTTACTAAAATGAACAAATAATATACAGATGTGGGGAGTGATCTGACTTATATACGTATTTTTTGTATTGATTTGATTTCCTGTGTGCTGTATTGTGTTTGTTTCTGTTTTCATAAGTATTTAGAAATACGCATGTAAAATGTAACTGATACAGAAGAGATCTGGAGTTAATGTCTGTAATACCGTTTTGGATTCACTGTATTGCAGGTTTTTGTTTATCGTATTTAAAGTCGTATCGTACATATTATATCTAAGTATGAACTAGTATAAGAGATGTCCAGGAATAGTAACAGTGACACATTGGTTGGTTTGGAGTTTAACGGCCCATTAAGGTCATGTTGAGCCAGTCAGTTTACTTAACCACACTTTTCCTGGGCATGCTTAGTACTTGTGCACATTTGTTCGCCAGAAGCTGACAACTGCCCTTCTTGAATCAGGAATAGTCGCAATGACCCAACATAGCCTACCAATGATATCAAGAGGAAGAGCAAACAAATATGACAGACATTAAAGGCTCCATATTCCTCAAAAATAGACATTTTATTATCCAAGAAAGGTTTAATAAATTGATATATGGTATTAATACAATCATAAAATGTGGCGCCTGACAGCCTATAAAAATTGAATTAGTCTTTCATTCTTGAACTGGCTCAAGAATGGAATGATTTTTTATCGTATCTCCAAATTAATATTGCCAATGGTCTGTCCGACTTGAGAATACTTTTCATTCTCTAGTTCGTCCCTGGCAAGCAATCGTCTTGCATCCCTAGTGGCAAGGCCAGACTTAATCATTAATACCTGCTTCTGAAGAACATAAACGCTAGTTGTATCGGCCGTCTTCAGGGCTTCTTTTTATTCTACTTCACTGCAGCAGGTGTTAAGTGCAATAAAGGCCATAAAACATCTCCCCGAGTTAAGGCCGTAAAACATCTCCACGTACTTCATCATAGTGCAGATTATATGCTTATTTCCTTTGGAATCACTGAGCCCATTCTGCTTACTTTGAAAATCAAATACCGCTTAAGCCGGTGTTTTGCGGCATATACAGCTATGCACATTACATTCTCTCAATAAAAAAAAAAAAAAAAACATTCATAACTATGACGGAAAATTTTCTACATAAACGAATGTTGCTTCTTGGCGATTATATTATCAGCATTAATGTCAGGACATACCAAATTGTCTAGAGAGCTAAGAAAAGACGTTTAAACGACCGGAAGTATCAATTATGTGGTTATCACGCTGAGAAAAATCGATCTTCCTTGGTAAATAATTAATTAGAGATTATTATCTTAAAGGCAGAATTTGATAACTTTTGTTTGAATAAAATGTGATTTCAGCAGATATTTTATCTTCGTATTGATTACCTCATGACGATCAATAGTTTCTTTCATAGTTCTATGCCACTGGTTTGTTAATATACACGTTGCTTGAATCGTGTAAATGTCTTGGAATATTAAACAACTATAGCTATATATAGTTTTATAATGTAACAATATTCGTAGTGTACCTATACGGTCATCGGAAACTTCATTTAACACGCTTATAAACTAGTTAGACTTATTTAAGGGATCTTGATATATTTGCTTAACTTTCAGAGATTGTAATATGACAACCTGTGTTATTTCCTGTTTGCTTTCCTGCACATCGAGTCCTTTCTGAAATGGGATCTATTCTAAAGAGAAAGGAGAAAGAAATTTCTCTCAAAGAATTAGCTCTCTCCTTTTTTTGAAGTAGATCTTTTTTTTCAGAAGGGAGCCAAATCAATGTTGAGAAAACTGTTTTTATTAGCTGTGTATCTATTCCTCTTAAACTCACCGCATACGAATAAACAAATGATGATGTCCGTATTTAGCGTATCAGTAAAATTATTCTCAATGCGTGAAATGTACTTTCAGACATGTGTAAAGACGCGCACATCGAACAATCCGGCTAGATTCTTCGCTATACAAAGTAAAAGCCATGATGGTCCTTTACTTGGTTTAGAATATTTGATTCGGACACGAATTTCGTACCAACGGGCATCAATAGATCCCAAAATGGATGACCCGTGAGACCTGTTACCACACTGGAAACACGATGCATGTGTCTACCGCGACAAGTAGTCATCCTAGGATGTATAAACTTGCTAAAGTTGGCGATGCTCCTTCAATTGGTACAGAAGAGATGACATAGATGTACCTTCGGACTAACAACGGTAATAAGGGAACTCACTTTCTCGATAATTTTTTTGTCATCCTGGGTAGTGTATAGCAAGTATGGAACATTTCAATTCTATATCTATAGAAGAGATTACAAGAAGAATGAATATTTTCATAAATATACTGATGATAACCTATCTCTTGCCAAAAAATAAAAAGCAACCGGATACGACCGAGGAATAGAAATCAGGCCCTTGACGATTTTATGAAGACAGTAGAGAATATACCTCTTACTGAAATTACACGATAACCTAACAAAAGAATAACGACAAGCCTTAATGCCACTTACATTTGATTAAAAAAAAACAAAAAAACAAAAAAAAAAAACAAAAAAATACAAAAAAAAACAACAACAACAACAACAAAAAAAAAAAAAACAACAAAAAAACAACAAAACAAACAAAAAACGTCGTCATAAAAGTAGCACCCAAAGGTGGGTCCCTGGTTTTAATGAACACAAAAAATGATGGTAAGTGACATCTTATTTAGTACATCATATTATGAAAAAAAAATAAGTAAGAGAAAGGTCCAGGGAGTGCCACAATCACAAACTGCAGCCCTTCCCAGACCCCAAGAGGAAGAGGAAACCGACAAATCCAAACAAGCACAAATCGAACAAACGTACGAAAAGCACTAAGATTAGCTCTCTCTTCCCCAAGCGAGGTAATCGCAATACTAAAAGGACTGAAAAACACAAGAACAAAATGACACACGGAAAGACATTCAACAAATCGCCTCGTAGAATAAACCACAAAGCAACAAAGAGTAAGACTAACACCGGGACCACCGCCTTAGAACGGTTAGTAGAGTAAACCACCGGGGGGGGGGGGGGGTGGGGGGGTGCGGGGGGGAGGAGTTAAAGTATTTTTACAGCTAGCCAACTTCACCCTGGGTCCCGATGCCATTCTTAATCACAAATAGAAAAACAGAAAGCAAAATGGGCAGCTGTTGAAGGTGACCAAAATGCTAGCATCACAATACAACGAGTTAAACAGAAAGCAAAGTGGGCAGCTGGTAAAGACGGTGACCACAATGTTAGCATCACAACACATAGAAAAAAAAAAAAAAACAGTATAAAGAGTAGGAACAACACTAGGACCACCGCCTTAGAACGGTCAGTAGAATAAACTACCGGGGGGGGGGTTAAAGCACTTTTACAGCTAGCTAACTTCACCCTGGGTCCCGATGCTATCCTTAATAGAGAAACACATAAAAATTCTGACCCTTGTAAAACAGTAGCCATCAAATACAACAAGGTTAATTAGATGTCATCAAATACAATAAGTTTAATTAGATGCCATCAACTACATTAAGTTTTAATTATTAAAAATACCAGTCTTACCTTACAGAAAAGAAACATAACTACCTTCAACGATTTGAAAAGAAAAAACAGTCAAGTTCATGAACTACCAAAATTTTCACAAATGGTTCAACTATAGCAACAAAATGTAGTGATTCTAGAAATTCATGTGTAGTGGTACCAAATGTAAGTAATTTTAAACTGAGATGGATAGCTGCGGAATCAGCTTGTCAGACGCATAGACTCAGTAACCTAATTAACATTTAACTTAAACGTTATATCAAACGACCCTACTCGTAGCTTCTTAAGAGATACAATTTTTTTTCTGAATTATCTACCCGAATAAACATCTGCTGAAAGCATAAGTACTAGCCTCTTTTGACGTCAAGTCACTGTATTCAAATACCTCACACAACCTAGGCATTGAGGCAATAAAATACTGGATGGAAAAGTATCCTGAATATCAACCAAATCGTTTCACAAAGGATTTCGTGCTAGATTAACTTAGCTTTATTCTTGAAAGCAATACATTCGAATTCAATGCTATTTACCACCTACAAAAGGAAGACACAAGGTCGCACAAAGAACCGAGGTCGCACCTACATACGCCATTTTGAAGATTGGTTATCTAGAAGAAAAACTGTATCAAAAGATAAGGGAAACATATGGCGACGGTTTTTCTTCTGAATTTAAAAGGAAGTGGAAAAAAATCCTTGACGCTTGTTTTATTCTCTGGACAAAATCGCAAATGGAATTGCAAGTTTTACATAATATATTGAACATCTTACACCCTGGTGTTGATTTCACAATATAATGTGATATATAAGACACATTAACCAGTTTTTGGTGTACTAGTTAAACAAGAAAACGGGAAGATCGACACAGACATATACCATAAACCAACACACAATAAAATACATTTACTGTTTCGGTCATGTTATCTAAAGTATACCATTTTCATTAGCAAGATATATTAAATGCATTGCATCAGAAGAGAGCAATTTATAAGCTCGATTTCAAACATTTAAACGATTACTTCAACTTAAAAAATATTAAGAGGCTCTAGTAAGTGCAGGAATAAACAAAGGCAAATCACTGGACAGGACGACAGCTATACAAGTGAAAACAACAAAAAAGTGTCGACATCATACCGTACGTGAGTACTTTTAATCCAACGAACACTGAAATTTATGGAGAAATAAGACATGACCTAACTATTCTATTGCGTGATAAACACATGAAAGACGTTCTCAAACATTATACATTTATTAAAAATAAACGGCGAGAGAGAGAGAGAGAGAGAGAGAGAGAGAGAGAGAGAGAGGGGGGGGGGGGGGGGGGGAGACAAGAAAAAACAAATTGACAAGAGCAATTTTTTTGGAAAATACAGAAAGACCAAGAGTAACACACCGCAGCCAAGCGAACTGCAGACTATGCAAACATTGAATAGAGGAACAAAGCTTTACATTTTAGTGCGGCAGGACTATGCAAATAGCATTCACATCTCCTGTAATATAAAGAGTGTAACCTACGTCATCCATTGCAGTGGTTGCGGTGGCGTGTATATCAGGAAAAACGGGTTTTCTACTAAGGGGAGTCACGGTACATAACCAGTAGAATAGACACATTAATACTCAAGTGAGCTCCGACATTGATAACTGTTCTCGCATAAAGTCGCCAAAATATAGACTATTTCCATTCTTCAAAATGACCCCCAACAGTATTGTTAGAAGGAAACAGAAAGAATCATACAATTATCAGCACCGGAACTGAATTTTGTACGAAACTAATGCTATCTAAGCCGTAATCTCGCTTATGTGACGTGACGCGATACCATTTACTTACCAGTGACAACGTTATTTTCTCTAAGGATCTAAGGTGAACCGGTTGAAGAACATTAAACTTATAAAAAATAAATCGTTGGTGTTTCTAAACTGTGTGCGTGTGTGTGTGTGTGTGTGTGTGTGTGTGTGTGTGTGTGCGTGTGTGTGTTTTATATGTGTGTTTAATATCTCATTGTATTGTTTTATGCTTCTAATCTATGCTACCGAAATAAAACAGGACGGGGTATCTTGCTGGACGGTGGGATGTAAACTTAAACGCCATTACCCACATCGTCTGTCTCAGTAGTATTGTTTAATGTCTATAGATGAACGCAGTGTTCTTTGTACATTTTTATTGTTATAAAGAGAAAGGAAAAATTTTTTAAGAGCGTATCTGTAACATACATCAATAAAATGTCCATTCTGTTACGGCTTTGTTACTGTTATTGGCCCTACTGGGAACTGACTGCTCAAAACATTAGTGCCAAATTGACGACTGGTTCTTTGTCATAACGCAAGTCAATTTACTGATGATTTGCGGTGTTGTCTATAATTAGAACTGACAGTACAATCTAGTAGGGTTTAACTAGCATAAAAGGGTAGTGTGTCTGCAGAAAATAAATCCAATTTAGTCATGTATTTATACATTAGACTGTATGCTAAGTATATATAACAACAGCCCCATGTGACCTATATTTGTTTCGTGCAGCGTCTACTGCGTCTATGCATAATTTTAGTTTTGACGGAAGCTAAATTGTGTTTGATTGGTGCTTGTAGTCCAGACAAAAGTAAAGCGTGGTTACCGCACCAGCTAAATCATTTACCTACTTAAGAACACCGGGTTCAGTACCATTGTGAGAAATCTTCCCTAGACAATTGCAACATACTGCAACAGTGTATCAAGTAAAGCCTAATCTGCTAATCCGTATTTCCGTCCGTGTGTCCGCTTGTCCGTCTGTCGTACGTCCGCCCCTATTTTCGTTTTCGGATGATAACGAGTAAAAAAGTCAATGGATTTTCACCAAACGTGGAGTGTGCATTAATATTGTGGAGAGCTGGTTTGGGATAATTAATAGGCAAATTTCGTCAATTTTTATCCCCGACCGATAGGTTCGGAGGTTATAGCGATCAGCATGGTGTCCGTCCGTCCATCCGTCCGTAGACGCATCCTTGTGCAGTCCATAACTTTGTTACCCTTAGACATATTCTGATAATATTTGGTAGGAATGAAGGGGAGGACCAGTAGGCGTGTCGCGTGCAAGAGAGACAACTCTCATTATCTTAATTATATATTAATCTCCCTGAAGCCAAAATCTTGTGCAGGCCATAACTCCCATACTGTTTGAGATAATTTGATAATATTTGATGGTGATAAAGAGGAGGACGAGTAGGCGTGTCGCATGCAAGAGGGACAACTCTCACTTCTTTCTTTAAGTAGTAATCTCTCCTGAAGCAGAAATCCCTTGATACATCATTGTGCGCTCCATAAGTTTGATACCCTTAGACATGTTTTGACAATGTTTGGTAGAAATAAAGAGGATGACCCGTAGGCGTGTCGCATGTCAGAGAAACAACTCTCAACTTCTTCTTTATGTAGTTATCTCCCTTGAAGCCGAAATCTTGTGCAGGCCATAACTCCTATACTGTTTAAGATAATTCCATAATATTTGGTAGGGATGAAGAGAAGGATCCGTAGTCGTGTCGCGTACAAGAGAAACAACTTTCACTTTCTTTGTTATGTAATTATCTCCCCTGAAGTAGAAATCTGAGAAATCTTTGCTCAGTTTCAATATTTCCATGATGCCTGACTGAAACACATCAAATTTAGAAATGGCGGTTTGGTCAGAGGATTTGCCATCTCTTCCGGTGGCTATTTGTGACAGAGTTATCTTCTCGCGACATGTCCGTATTTTCATTTCTGGATTATAACTCTAGTAAACATCAATGGATTCCACCAAACTTGGTATGTGCATTGCATTTATATTGCAGAAATTGCTTTAAGATTGCTAATTGGCAAATCGTCCATTTTTGACAGAGTTATTTGCCCACCATGCATCTGTTTTATTACGTTCAGGAGAATAACATGAGTAAATCTCAATGAATTTTGATAGTGCATTGATATTATGGAGATCTGTTAGGGATTGCTCATGGGCAAATTTCGTCAATATTTGACTTTAAGGATCTATCATGGGTGTGAGGGGTAGATAGAAAAATCCGTCCCGAGAATCACTGTCTGGCATCACAAGGCTTGCCGAGTGATGCCAGACTGTGATCGCGAGGGATGGAATTTTCTATCTACCCCTCACAAACATTATAGATTCTTTTTCTTGCATACATTTCATTTTCGAAATTAGCTTTTTGATAATGCAGTCACTTCGATTGAAGACGTCCGCTATAGTGTGATGACAATACCGTGACGTTTGGTGACGTCATTACGTTCAGTTGCGTCAACCTTAACGACGACGTACCATAACGTCCTATACAACCAGTGTATAAAACACGTAAAAAATCTCGATTTTATCTTTTGTTCGGGACGGATAAGGGTGTGTGAGATAAGATTTGCTAACACCGGTGTACTTTGCGGAAGTCCTTATCCGGTATGCAAGAAAGAGTTTTCTTTTACTGAGCGATTCATTTAATACCATGTAAAACTGTTGAAGTACAAGAAAGACCATGGTGCGCAGAATCATGCGCAATGCTACCGAAGGCGGTGTCCTTAACTGTAACTTAGAACATTTTGAAATGAACTGTAGTTTGATCAGTTGTCCATTTAATTACCGGGACAGAAAAAAACTGAGCAAATTTTGTAGACCTAAATCAAACGCAACATCAGATCAGAATCCATATTGGTCTGCCACTCATCCATTTACTTCAGACACAACATCAGAAAGTAAAATGAACTGGGGCAAATGTGCAGGACAGATAAGATAAGGGTTAAAGGTGTTAGAATACTAAAGGTAAATAGGTACGAAAGACATTTACTAGAAAACCGACCCCTTGTAGCTCAGTGTATGACAATGCTTAGAGAAACAATATTTTGGCGGTTGTAATAAAACTCAACATTGATAGAAACACACTCAGAGAATAGTGAGCTGAGCCCCGATTGCGTTAACATCATCATACTTAACACCAGCTGCAAAGAAGTCAAATACAATTTTAGAGGTTGCCCTTGGAAACAAATAACAACATATCAAAACCGAAAATCGGAGTTTCGGTTTATTAAACTCTTCATATGGCATAATATAGTTTGCAGACCTGCATATGAACTCTCGGTCTCTATCCGCTCTGACTTCAGACATCAGAATGGGCTTAGTGACCCCAAGGGACAAACCATTTTAAACTGCATTTCGATGAAATACGGGAGACCTTTTATGGCCGCCACACGGTGCTTAACACGGTATTTAACACCAGCTGCAGTGAAGTCAGATAAACTATATAAGGGTTGCCTTGTAAACAAAGAAATCATAAAGGAACGAAAATAGTTTATTGTTTGTGTGATGTAAGAACTTCATTTGTTGATTTAGCCTACAAGGTGGTTAACTAACTGAAACGCGTAGTGTTGATTTAGCCTACGCTAGTATTCGTTGATTTAGCCTACAAAGTAATTAATCGGGTAACAGTTTAATATTTCAATGTTTTAACATCACTACGATTCATTTTTGACCTTCGCTTTATATTCTCTTAAGTACATTTACCCCTAAAATTTGTGACAATGTGGAATAAGTTTATTAGAATCGAGAGCAGACACAGTGCTCGCAACATAACCTCTGCTCGGCAATAATTGCAATACGCATGCTCAGAGATATTCGCATGGTCTAACCGGTGCATGCGCATTTCGCTCAGAAAATCTTGAAAGCTGTTCATCTACACAAGTTCCACTTTGGCTACTCATATGCTCAGATCGCGTATTGCTGCAGCTGCTTAGCCACGACGCGACTCATTTTAACTCTATCACTGCCATAGTCGATAATAATAGGCTTTTGCAAACAGCATAGATCCAGGTGAGACGGCTCATATAAGCCGTTTCATCTGGATCTACGCTGTTTAACATTCAGTCTTTCAACTTTACATATAAACTTCTTTTCAAGCGATAGTGTGTTAAAAAAGAAAAGCAGACGACAAATCTCGTCTGAAATTTGGCACCGAAAGGGTTAAGGAAAGTATCCTTATTCTCCCGACAGATATTTTGCGTGGACAACCAATACACCGACCGAAATAAACACGCATAAATAAATAATTATTAAATAAAAAAAAAAAAAAAAAACAACAAAAAAAAAAAAAAAAAAAAAAAAAATAAAAAAAAAAAAAAAAAAAAAAAAAAAAAAACAACAAAAAAATAAAAAAAACAAAAAAAAAACAACAAAAAAAAAAAACAAAAAAAAAAAAAACAAAAAAAAAAACGAACAAACAGTTTAATAAATGATATTTATAAATAAATGAATAAAAAAAAAATAAAAAAAAAAAAAAAAATAAAAAAATAAATAAATAAATCTTTATCTATTTATTCATAATCTGGTTTTTATAACAAATATTTATATCCAAATCTGTTCTCTGTTCACTCAGATGGTAAATGAACCGTCACAAATCCACTGTATGTCGTGCTGTACAAAACTGTGCATGTTTCAAACAAAATAAATATTAACAATGAGCTGGTTCAAATGTAAATTCTGATACATGTAAGCGAAGCTAATGCAGTTTTCTTTGTTCAGTTCAGTTTATTCCAGTAGCATCTCAAACATGCAACGCAATGGAAAGAAAGGGACCTTTATGTATATGAAAACAATGTAGGCGGGATCATCCTGCGAATTCGCACAGGCTTATCATGTTCTTCTATCTGAATACCGTAGTTACCTTTAGTATTCAGTGCATTTCTTAAAAACTGAAGAAGTCTGTTTGGCTACCTGGTGGTGTATAGGAAAACGTGCTTGATGATTAGCAAACGGCTAGACCCTCATCAGACGTGGCGTTTGATCGGAGTCTGTGTTGTTTGTTCGAGACTGTCTGTCCAAATACTTACAAACTCAATGCATATTGACGGGCACGATGCAGCTTTTGCATCCTATCAGTATGGTCAAGAACTGAACGGTTAAGCCCTTGGTCCTACTGACTACTGCGCGGATGCGAAAGCTACATCAGGGTTGTGCAATCATGGCCTTGCAAAAGAAAATGCTTTGTGTGCTGAGGTCTGTGCATTTCAAACACGGCATGTCAGCTAATATGTAAACTTAGCCAAACATGCGGCAGATAAACAGAATAATTTGAACCGTAACGACAGGAACCATCCCAGTAAGCATTCTACATTAATCTATAGCGGGCCGCTATAGATTCATAAAGAATGGGATACCTTCCGAAGTAGGCGCCCATCAAAAATTCAGATCAGCCTGCGAATTTGCGGATGCACAGGCTGATTCAATGTTTCTATTTGGCACACATCTCGGAAGGTACTTTTTTTCACGTTGCGGCTCAACAGTATTCAAATTACGTTGTTCGCCGAAAATATAATGTACTCTTTTTCTTGTCGCAGTCTAACGACTGATGACCTGGTCACCGCCAAGTAAATTACGGGGCAATTATCTGTCTCATCACCTAGCTGCTAATTAGCTTCCTGCTCTGCTACCCTTACAACACCATTGCAGGTCTACTGGGGAAAAGAACATCTTCAAATATGCAAAGGATTCGGGCAATTTAAAAAGGGGCTACATTATATAGAGTCAACCGCGCTCTATGACCATGCCCTTCTTTGCGCAAAGATCGATTTTTTTTCCTACAAAGTAAACAATGAATGCCCTGATCGGATTAAGTAATGTTGAGGCTGATCTGAGCCCGTGTAATCTGCATTTGCGATAATTTCCCTTTTGCCATGATAAGGTGCCAGTATCAGCTATAAGGGTAAATATGTACATGCGGACATCTGACTGCATCAACACAGTCTAAACAGATTCTTCGCTGGCCTCAAGCCGTCAAGGTTTTCTCAGGTCAAGATCGATTACTGATCAGACTGCACGGATGCGTAGCTTGTACCTAGCCTTCGTTGGACGCATATGACCGAAGGTAGATTGTCTTACGTTTCAGCTCATATTGTTTAAAGCTTAGCATAAATGGGTAAACATTTCTGCAGAAGGCATTTTGATATAGTTTTTTTTTTTTTTAATTTTCCCCAGAAAATAGACCAGAAGTCTTTATATTGACCGCGGCGGTACTTCTCCTGCAGTTTTTGCTTTTTTTTGTACGTCGGTGGGTTTATCTGTGCCGTTTCTTTTGTTATCATTTGTTCTTCATCTCTCCTTCTTTTCGTGCCTCGGCAGACTGTGCTTTTTGATTGTGGCATTTCCTGGGTATCCTCACTTATTTTTTGATATGGTATGCAAACTGCATGAAATGCCAAAGTCAAAGCCTATTTTCTTGGAAAAATACGATAAAAGAAATCGCCAATTTCCGTCAGATGAATTTTCCTATAAGGCGGTAAAGGTCTACGGAACTGGATATCCCATTCAAATTGTCTACCGTACTCCGGGTATGCGCTATTCATGAGCGACACATAAAACGGCTAGATTGCGAAGTGTAAAAATGGTTTAACTAGAGTTAAACCTTTTGTATGAGTTAAACTAGAGTTAAACCTTTTGAGTTATCATGGTTATGTGCACATGTAGCATGGGTACAGCAAGTATTCGGCTACGTTAACACATCACCATACTTGTCCAGAAGTTTGAACGGTAAAATCTATAAAGGGTCTCCTTGGAAACACCTAACCCACATAATGATGCAAATAGGCATCTAGGTTCTGAGGGTCACTGATGAGGCTTAATTGGCCGAAACCAGAAAACTTAAAACTGCAGTTTTTTTTGTTGTTTTTTTCACCTTTTTTTTTTTTTTTTTTTTGGTATGTTATTGCTCTCGAGGGACATACCTTTTCGATAATATTTATCTTCACATCTATTGTTTGTACCGTGCGACGTTCGTAAAATGTATCACCGTACTTCAACACTATACAGTCGAATTTCAATGGCTCGAACAACTTTGGGACCATAGAAAATTGTTTGAGCCATGGGTAGTTCGAGCCAATGAAAGTTAATCATGGCGCCAGGTCGGGAAGCAAATATCGCTAATTCTTGGAAATCTATCGATCTTCTACACGATAATTGTATGTTGAGTGTACTCATTAGAATCGCCTCGAAGAGGAGATTCTAATGAGTACATACAACATACAATTTCATAATGAAATACGAAAGCTTCCTTAAATATTTGTTTTCTTGATCCATCGGAAGAATTTCGTAGGGACTCAAAACCGAGTTCGAATTAGCCATGGTGAACGGGCTATCGGTGTTCGAGCTATTGAGATTCGACTGTAGTGAAGTTTATATTTTCTGGTCTATTGAGCCGATTTCGGATCTTTTGAAACTTTATGCGAGGGTCACAGAAGAGGCCTAATTTGCTGAAAGCAGCTAGTTTGGCCAGGTAAACACACACACACACACACACACACACACACACACACACACACACACACACACACACACACACACACAACATGACATTTCAGGACAAATGGATTTTAATACCTGCTATTAACTGGCTCCAGTCTCCAGTGACTAAATTTTTTTTTCTTATAATCCTGTTTGATAATCCACTAAAATAAAAAACGAAATAATATCATGACTATTAAAACTGGTCACTGTAGGGACCAATCTTTATAGTCATGATATTGTTTTGTTTTATTTTACTGCACTATCAGACATGATAATAAGAAAAAAAATATTTAGTCACTGGCAACAGGAGCCAGTCTAATCCCCGCCTGTCCAAATACAAAAGGTTAATACGGTTATTACTCCTCGCAGCCTGAGACGTGTGATTTTCACAAATATCTCTCCCCACTTAAAGTCGCCCAACTGCTAATTTGTTTCCACTTACTCAGTGCCTCTGGCAATAATTGTTTTTGTTGTATAAAGAATACTTGCCACCTGTATTACCAGGCTCTCACACATTCTGAACAGTTTGAATCTATGGATGAACTCCTGGGAGTACACAGACACTTATTTAAACAACATGCTTTTATTAAAATAAATGTTTATGCTATATCTTAATGCAGTGTAGTGGAAACGAAACACAGTTGTAAAATATTTATATACGGGTCGCTTCATGAGAAAATATTCATTTGGGAATATAGCAACTGCGCGGGCACAGATCACAAACACTGCCATACATGCATGAGACATATACAGCTCTTTTTTTACATGTGCCGCCGCCTTACAAAAAAGCCGACAGCGCGTATGCGAACGCCAAAGCCCCAAACCAAATTGCGCAGCTACGCGTCTTCAACAAGGCCCCTATATTATGTAGGCGAACAACGAAAATCCTGACCAGACTGCGCGGATGCACAGGCTGGTTTAGATCTTTGTTGTTCGCATATGTTCTAACGTCTTTCTCTCAGCCGCCTGCCTATCTATATCCTGAAGACCTTGCACAGTACTTGTTCGGGTCAAACTGTGAGTTGTCGGCGTCTGGTCTGGAAATCCTCATTGAACACAGGGCCACAAACATGGTTTGCTATAACTCAGTTCTCACATGCACGCTCCGTATAGGCAAACGGTTTTAAAAGCACTTGTTTTTAAGAGTTGCAAAATGCTTTCAACGAGTACATTTCTATGTCATTGCATTAATGTTAAAAATATCTTTATATTATATAGAAAAAATCGGGGTACACAGGAAGTACATTATAATGCTATACATAGATATTTATTTATTTATTTATTTTGCTGTTGTGTTTGCTGTTTGTTTGTGTGACTAATTTAAGTTAAATTTATTTGCCATTTCTGTTAGCCTTTTGCTTTGCATAAATCTATTTTAGTGGTGTTAAAAATCACATACTCATTACCCTGTACAGTATTATGGATTGAAAAGGCCATTGGTTAGAATAACATATTTCCTATAGGTTTGTTACCGCCATGTTATACATAATGATCGTTCAATGTTTAGTCGCATCTTGCAGAAGTAGAGCAAATATACATACGCAATGCACGCCTGCTTTGCATTAACAATAAGTGATCACTTTTGGTTGTTTTCAGTTTCAGTAGAGATTTAACAGGACAATATTCAATATTCAAAGAAGAAACAAGGATGAAGGAAACACTATATTACCCAAGCAAGGAAAACTAATACAAACTTACAAATTAGTACTTAACAAATAGCATAAATGTTCTCGTTCGTGTCTTACTTTGTGCGTTTTTTTTTTTTTTTTTTTTTTTTTTGTCAATAGGCACTTATAACCATGATTTATTTGGAATGCTGATACAAATATAAACTAGAAAGAGAGGGTGAGAGAGGGGAGATTCAAACTCTCTATAAACCATATTACTAATGGTAAACACAACGTTTGCTGTCGTTGTTTGTACATATACGTTTTCACTGGCACAACACCGATTCATTGGAATGATGACTTTGACCTCTATAGGCTTTTAAGCTACGTAGGAAATATTATGAGTTTTTTTCAAATGTTCTTGTTAAGTACATCAGGAAATGCTTTTCATTCTTTACAAGTGCAATTATCGCAGTTTGTCAAGAAAAGTGCATGACATAGTGCAGCTACTCAGGTATAGTCTTCAGTTCTTCAGCAAATGGCGTGACCCAGGTTTTGAGTACAAATGCATTTAACCCTTGTCATGATGATAAAATTAAGGTGCCATGCCCACTTCTAATTTCCAGCCAATCAGATTACTTGATCCGGGTTTTTAAATATAAAGTCGCTTAGTTAATGACAAACAGTGCAGATCCAGATCAGTTGGCTTCTTCAGAAGCCAACTGATCTGGATCTACACTGTTTGCTGACTGGGCATGTCGTGTTCAGCAAGAGAAAGGTTACAATATACTCAAGAAATGTAACTGAATCACAGTGTACGCCGTTCGCCTCATGAAGCCTTTGATACCTGATTACCAAGAGGGCTCATTCAGATTTTGCTTGGCCAAAATGTACGAAGGTACACTGTCTCATGTTTAGTCTCATAGTCAGCTTTATTAAGCGGAGTTGATACACCCTCGATGGAGTCAACTCTGCCAAAACAGTGTTTGCATCTCTTTAAAAAAAAACGGTATTTTCTACTGGAGAGGGATTTGGTCACAAAGGGAGCAAACGCTTTCTTTGTAGAGTAAACTCCTTCTCAGGAAAGATTCAGTCTGCTGGAACACAAACAGGAGCAGACCCCAAAATGATGGTATAGTCCAGAGTTCACAATAGATGTATTGATATTGCAGATTATATTTTAATTTCTTTGGGATATGTGAGCCCATTGAGGAGGAGGGGAGAGGGGTGGGTGGTGGTGGGTAGGGTGCGGGGGCTATACAGACTCGCAAATGTTATTGCTGTATAAAAAGAGACTTAAGAAAACCAAGTCTCCGATATTTGAGTTCTCATGTATGTTCATTGATTCCAAAGGGCAATCCTTTAGATTTCTATTCTGCTTTGCTACCTATATCTGCAATATTCTTATTGTCTCTAGTTGGTCGTGTTTTGACGTTGGTTGCTTGAATTCATTATTAGTAATAACTAGCATCGAACAAGTATACCTTTATTCTAGAAAAGCCTAGAAAACGACTTTATTTTTCTTCAAATCTTGAACCATTTACATCCTCCGTTTATCTATGTTGAATTAAATGAAATAATGAAAATATATTAAAATACGACCATATCCATTTTTCGACTACTCTTACCTGAATTTTTTCACTATGGAAGTAAATGGGGAATTTTAAGTTAAACTGCGATAATTTCATTAAACATATCACCAATGTACAGGTGTCAAATTAAACATTGAAATCTCTTCTTGAATGACTTATATACTATAGTTTATTATAGTCTCATCATGGTTAACATACATTAACATATGTACAGATAAACAAAAATGCTATTTAAAAGATTAACCATGCCATTCTATGAAGAATTATAAGAGACTATCACCGCATTTTCCAGACAATACGTGCTAAGAGCATGTGTACAATAATTTACATCAAAGCATAAAATATAAAGATTATCAGATTAAAATACATTAATCACCCTTCACTTGACCACACGATACACGCATCGCCAATTAGACGGCGTCGCCAAGGGCAGAGGACATGTGGCAGACCCAATGTCTAGACAGCATACCCCCGTCCTGGCTGAGACGCCCGCTGATACGCCTACCATGCGGTCAATCGACTAGGATGATGTAGAACCTAAAAGAAAAGAATATGATTTCTTTATTCATTAAAGTCTCTAAAGTCTCATTTTGGTGTACAATATCACATTCTGTGCAAATATATACATACATATAAAATACACCAAACCGTTCTATACTCTGAGTACTGGTAGTTTCTTTGGTCAGCGTGGGGCATTTACTTCATGAATACTTCGGACTGATACTTTGGGTCATAAAATTTACCTAGACAATAGAAATGACTGAGATTGCTGGACATGGTAATTGCCCGTAAACTCCATGAGACATCCAAGGAATATAAAGACTATCCACAATTTAAAGACATAGCATGTAATACGTATTTTTGTGATATGCATTTTTAAATGTTCTTCTATATACACGCATTTTATACTTGTATTTTGCTTGTTTTTCTACACTCTAAGACTGAATAGATGGCTTTAGACGAACGTCTGTTTTACGATGAGCTGTCTAGAAATCCTGGCAATGGAATTTTGAAAACTCTAATTACGCATTTTAGGCATGGCGATAAAATTCTGCATTTCGCGTGAAAAAATATTCGCTCTCCTGTACACTAAGATTTATAATAATAATAATAATAATAATAATAATAATAATAATAGTAATAATAATAATAATAGTAATAATAATGATAATAGTAATACTAATAATAATAAGTCCAAGAAATTGAGGAAACGAGAAGAGACCCCTACTCTGGCCACAAATCGCTCACCTGAGAGAAATAGCAGTCTGCGGATGCCATTGATATATACGGTTATATTTGTATTTTCTACAATTTCCCTCTTTTTTTCCCAAATTCCCACAGCAGATTCTCTTGTAGTTGGTGCAATTTAATCTCCTAACAGATACAAATAAGTTGGGAATTTGTAGAGCTTAAGGGGAAAGGGTGTTTTTCACGGGGAGGCGAAATCTGTCAAAATCGTTTTACCTCTCTTCGGAAAAAGCGTTTATTCTAAAAGGAAAGACAATGTTCTCTTATTTTAGAATAAACACCATTTTTCTCCCCATGGGCTCAGCATCATTTTTTTCCGTTTGGAATGAACCCCTTTTAAGAAGTTACTTGATGCACAGGAATGCAAACAGGAAGGTAAAAAAAGTTGTTTCCCCATTGTAAAGAAGGCAACAAATCTACCAAGTGTATTCAACTCCCTTAAGGGCATCACGCAGTACTGAATGAATGAGACAAAACAACATTTTTGACTTATCTAATAAGCACCAATGTGTCTCGGTACTTCCCTTATCTAATATTTATACAGAACGGAAGACGATCGGTAATACGCCATCCCTCTGGGAATGACGCAAAGGAATCAATTTCAACAAAGGCCACATGCCACGCTGATGACAATTTACCGACACAATTGAATTAAACATCAAGAATACTCAGGAGAATAACTAGTCAATTGTTATTTATTGGCACAAACCGTTGTAAACTTGCGATACCCTTGACTGTGTTTTTATAACATGGTTCGTTTCCTGTGGGCCATTATTGTCCGAAATAGCTGAAACGATGCAAATGAATCACTATACGAACCACAACGTCAAAACACGTACATTCGGTCATGCGCATCAGCGCAGATTCAGATCAGCCTGCGCATTCGCGCAGTCTGATCAGAATCTTCGCTGGGCGCAGTTTTGATAACCCAATTTAAAGATACAGAGTTTGTTATACGGATGCGCAGATTTGAGTCTTCTTTGGGCGCACAGGTCAGAAGGTACGTTTCATCATGTTGTGGCACATAATCAAACCATTCCTAGTTCCCCTGATACATGCAAGAATATCTGTCATCATTTGTCCCAGGTTTCCATTTACATCGATAGAAATGTACCGTTAGTCCAAGTTCTAAAGAATTTGAAAAGACAGAGTTCTGATGAGTTCTAATCGCATCCATTCATTAACGTATGCTGCGGTTAGAAGATACACCAAAAAGAAAGACGCCCCGTTCATTAACGTAGGCTACGGTTAGAAGATACACAAAAGAGAGAGGCCCAACGTTCATTAACGTAGGCTACCGTTAGACGATACACCAAAAAGAAAGGCGCCCCGTTCATTAACGTAGACTACGGTTAGAAGATACATCAAAAAGAGAGGCGCCCCGTTCATTAACGTAGCCTCCGGTTAGTAGGTACACCAAAAAAGGGAGGTACATTGTATCTCTAGACTGAAAGTGGTGCCTCACTTTTCAAAAGAATGTCACTCCAGCAGACAATAATCTACTCCCTGGGTAAAACAACCATTTTCTCAAAGAAAGTTACTCTTAAAATGAGCAATTGTGTTCCCAGAAGCGATGCTATTAATGAGGTGTTCGCTCAAAATAAAGAAACAATATCGCATTAGCTTACATAAATATCTACAGCTTCAAGTATATTTCATGGAGACCGGAGTCATATTATACAATACACCTTCGGACATATGCGTTCTCGTAGAAACAAACTTAGACTGCAATTTAAATGAGAACAGCTTTTAAGTTCATACGTGAATAGAAATTTATCTAGCGGCGGCTTCCTTGCTAATGTGAGGTCAAACCGTCCTCCCAGAAGAAGAACCAGTCTTTTACTTGAACATCCTATTGGAGTAACCCAGTGGGCACACAACGTTAAAATGACGTCGTATCAACGTCAATGCGACGTGATCACGTCGCATCGACGTTGATACGACGTCATTTTGATGTTGTGTGCCTGCTGGGAATAGTCTTGGATGTCACTATAAACTGTAGAGAACAAATTGTGATAAAAGCCCACAGGTCCCATCAGTAGACAATAAAAATTATAATGATAATGTATCTGTACTAACAGACTTGAAAAGTTATGTACCCTGTTTAATATTTTGTTTGCAAACTATACAAATTACGACTGCCTAGTCTCGTCTAACGGCTCAAATTGTTCTGATATTTGTGACACATTTGATTTTTTAAAATTGTGTTAAATGGGCCTGTTTTATGAAACATTTATACCATTATTATCCGATGCGATCTTAACTAATAAACGAAAGTATTGCGTTAACGCTTTTAACTTTATTTGTAGGGTCAGTAACTGCCAGAGTAACGACGTGGTGGACACGGGAAGCACAATCAGGATTGAGAAGGAAAAATGAAAAGCTGAAGTTTTGAATTTTTGATGAAAGCAGTTTTAATGATGGGGTCGGTCGGGTGCCTTTCAATGTGCCTCATGTTTACGATTATGTTTACCGGCCACACGAGTTGCTCCGAAACGATGTTATAAAGGACAAGTGCCTGTAAAGCAAAGCATAGATACCACGCCAACCCGACATAAAACAGTTTTGAATGGTGAATTAAGAAAGGCCTGTTTAAAATAAAACAAAACGAAAAAAAAACATGCTTTTTAATGAATATTAAAAACGCAGAACAAACACTAATGTGGGGAAATTATAAACAATAAAGAAATGCATTAACAAGTTAAAAAAAACAGTCGGTGCAATACTATTTTTTTCAAACGCTGTGCTGATAGACCAAAGTCTGGCCTATCATAAAACCATTCCGATCAGGAAAAAGAAGTTGTGGTCATCTCGCAGAAAATGGAAATATCGTTTCTATCAGTGGAATAACTGCAATATTTGAACAACATTACTTTATAAATGTAACCACTATGATGAAATACGGGAAGCCTGACTAATGGTGTAAATTAATTACCAATTCTTATGCAAGGACATATTTCAACTCTTATTTGATTACTACTTTATCTTGCATCTTAGTTTTGGAAATCAGCGGTTTCCTCTTCCGTCACTGACAGAAAGTATTGCGTTATGCTGATAAAATTACTGTCGCTTCTATTCCGTAATGATTTTGGGAAGAGCGAAACGTTTCCTCAGATCTTATGTGAACCAGAAAAATTTACAGAATATATCGTCCTATAAATATTTAAGACCGATATGTACACAAAGTTCCACACCTCACATCTTGAATTATATTGAACGAGTATTTCAGGGTATGTAATGAAGGCTAAGGAGTTGCAGGATTTAAATTTAGATACATGTTTGCAATAAAGTTTCCAAGAGTAATGTTCATATCTGTCATTTTGTCCTTGTGTTTTTCAGTCCTTATAGCAATGCGATTACCTCGCTTGGGGAAGAGAGAGCTAACCTTAGTGTTTTTCGTACGTTTGTTCGATTTGTGCTTGTTTGGATTTGTCGGTTTTCTCTTCCTCTTGGTGTCTGATAAGGGCTGTGGTTTGTGATTGTGGCACTCCCTGGACTTTTCTCTTACCATTTTTTGGCGCTTGATTATCCAATCTCTGGTCAGGCATATCGTGATCGCACTTCTAGATCTCTTTTCTGGCTGCAGATCGCCATTGGGCCCTCTACTCTGTTCCATCATAGCGTTTGTGGTTATATGTATTTACTATGTTTCGCTGATGAGGTAGAAAATGGCTGAGCGAACCGACCACATATTTGTATTTTTAGATGTACTAGAACCAATGTCTACGTTGCACGCTAGTAAAACTGGTGTAAGCACCCTCTCCCTCCCGACCCTCTAAGTAGTTTCCTGCTGAAATTTCCAGGGCGTTTGAAGTTCGTCTCTGTTCGTGCGTCAGTTTTTCTAAATGTTTCATTTAATTTGATCATCTCTCCTTGATTTACTTCATCTCTCCTTCATCCGGTGCCTCAAAAATGTGTTCGTCGTGATTGTGACCTTTTCTGGTAAACTTCATATCGTTATTATTATCATTTTTTTTTGTCTTTTATTTATTATTATTATTATTATTATTTTCCTTCTCTTTTCTTTTTTATTTTTTTTTTTTTTTTTTTTTTTTTTTTTTTGCAAACAAAAGTTAAAAAATGAAAAGTCCAGGAAGAGCCACAATCACAAGTCGCAGTCAGTTCCTGAACTAAGAGGCAGAGGAAAGATACACTAACCAACACGCACAAAAAAAAAAAACAAAAAAAAAAACAACGCACGAAAATCACACAGACGAGCTCTCGGTTCCCCGAGCGAGATAATCGCAATGCTAGGAGGACTTCAAACACGGGATTATTAGATGTTTTGTCGACCGTATAAAACATAATTTTCATAAGTTGATAAGTTTAGGAGCGGGCAGGGAAAAAGCTGTCTTAGCACTGTTACGTATGTCCTGCTCAAGTAACAGTAAAATTTAATGTGAAATTCTCAGGAAAATTCATTTTCAAGGAACACCGGTCTCTAACCTATACGGGATGAATCACATACCGGACACTTCACAAAGATAAGATGAATTTGACTCACGTGAATTCACATTAAGACAATACCAGACAGAACCACTCTAAAAGTGCGTCATTTATTACTTCTTGCTTACCGTCTTTACTTCTGTCACCGTCTTCAATAGCTGCCCACTTTGCTTTCTGGTTTACTAGTTGTGTTGTGATCTTAGCATTTTGGTAATAATAATAATAATAATAACTTTATTTCCAGAGGATAACATAATTGATACAAGTGCCAGTCTAACATATGGTCCTCAATTTCACAAAAACAAATATGCATGATGATTTAAAATCACTCCAACAATCAATTTAAGCATGCATATATAAAGCATATTCCAAATATAAACAAAGTAAAATGACTCGTACTATATACACAATTGAACACATAATTTAAAAATACCTCAGACTATCAGCAGATGGATGGTAAGAAACAGTGCAATATTAGCTGAAACCAGATAAATATAAAATGTGTGTTATGAATACTTTAAAATATTTACTTTGCTAAAAGTTGTTGCATTTATATCGTTCGATATATAAGATGTTTTATCACAGATTTGCCATGGTATTTAAATTTTTTGTTTAAGAATTCAGATCACGTTTAATAAAATGATTATAAAGAAATAGCCAGATATTAAATTGCATCTAAGAGTTATCACGTATAAAATTAGTAAGATTCATATATGAAGAGGTCCTGGTATCACAGTAAGTCGAAGATCACAGACTGTTGAATTAACTGAACATTGTTCATTTAGGTCCGCACCAGACTCGGCATGTTTATAAGATTGTTCATGTGTCATATTAGAGGAGTCCCTGGGGAAACCAAACCTGAAACTTTGAGGCCGGTCTAGTCTTTTTGTCCAAACTCTGCCCCATCCGACGGCCCGGTAACCTCCGAGGGGCTCCAATAACATGACGCCATTCGTCATCATCTTGAAGCCCGCACCATATGACAGTTTACAGAACATATACATGAGCGCAATATTATAGCTTCCCCCAACTTGAAACAGAAACATTTTCAGAAATAACGCATGCTGGAGTCATTGGATAGGAGTTTTTGTTTTAATCATTCTTTTTAAGCTTTTAAAAGCAAGCAAATCCTACATGTAACACTGTCCTAGTTCATATTGATATGATACTGTGTGAACTACAGCATCAGCAGGCAATGTTCATACGCATCGGTCATGCACCAAGGAGATGTATACAACATGGAGCAGACAGCATGTGGCAGACCCAATGTCTAGACAGCATGCAGCCGCACTATGCACAGCTCCCCGATGGTGCACAGTCGGAATAGGCTGACAACTCCGGCCGATTTATTGTGAATGTTATAATACAAAAAAGGACAGATACTATATACGCAGTTCATATAGGTATTTCTGCGAGTCAAGAAGATATAACCCGTTGTGCATCCCTTAAGCTATCGAATCTCAGTGTTATTAAACTTATTTCTAAGACTGAGAGTCTTTCGAAAGATCGAAAAGTTGAAAGATGAAATATGTGGAACATATCCCGATCGTGAAATCGGCTGAACCCCAAATATTAGCAGAAGGGGACACACTAGGGCATCTAAAATGAGGCATACGGGGTCGGGAGGGGACTTTGTAATTAATAACCAAGTCAGATATTTACGTCATTGTGTAATAAATAAGTTTTCAGGACCTTTTTAAATTTAAGTATATCATCTATGTTCTTAATTTCAAGCGGTATATTCTTCCATAATTTTGGAGCGTATACTGAGAATGCATTATCTAACAGTGCTGAGTTTGGTTTGATCTAGTAATATGCAGTGTACCGGATGTTGCTGATCGTGTTTGCCTTGCATGGTGTTCTGACACAAAAGAGATCATTGACGCTACATAAGTGGGGGCTTGCCCGTTCAAAGCTTTGTATACCATTAGACCGGTGTGATACAGAACTCTTTTCGGAAATTTTAGCTAGTTTAGCTCTTTAAATAACTCATCAGATGGTGTCAGAATGTCCGTTCTAAGAATTAATCAAGCGGCACGTTTCTTGAGTTTAATAAGCCGCGTATGGTTATGAGACGAGGTTTGTCCCCAGACAATACAGCCATAGTTTAATAAAGGTAAGATATAGGAGTTGTAGTACTGTTTAAGCGATTTTTGATTTACATATTTGGAAAGAAGTTTCATAAGTGTTTTCTTGCGGCTTACGTTGAGACAAACAACGCTGATTTGTTGGTCCCATGACATAGTACTATCAATTGTGATTCCTAAATGTTTTTGTGCATTTACCGATTTTATTTCTATATTATTAATCATTAAGTTCAGCTTTTCCTGTGGATATCATATGTCTAGTGCCAAATAACATCGAGTAAACTTTATCATAGTGCACAACCATGTTGTTATCCAGACACCATCCGTTGGTCACCTTCAACGACTGCCCATTTTGCTTTCTGTTTTACTAGTTGTGATTAAGAGTAGCATCGGGACCCAGGGAGAAGTTGGCTAGCTCTAAAAATGCTTTAAACCCCCCGGTGGTTTATTCTACTGACCATTCTAAGGCGGTGGTCCCGGTGTTAGTCTTACTCTTTGTTGTGTTGTGGTTTATTCTACGAGGCGATTTGGTTTACGTCTTACCTCGAGTTATTTTGTTCTTGTGTTTTTCAGTCCTTTTATTGCGATTACCTCGCTTGGGGAAGAGAGTGCATGCTGACTGCATGCCTAGTTGTCAACCCAGTCATTGTTGATAGCTATGCTTCACCCTTTAATTGCACGACGGCGATTCGGGCCTCAGACTCAATGACGGCCTCTTCGTAAAACCTTAACCAGTGGGTTGGGGCTTGACAATATGTCTTTGGCTTGGCCCGTCGTGGTTCAGCTGTTTGTTTTCATTTACTCTGGCATACAGTAGAATTAGCCATGAGTACTCGTCTTTGTTTATTATAGTGATTAATTTGATTTATTATGTTTTCACTTTGATGCATTGACTGAGTTGGAGCCTATATGCGAACCGCATTTTTTATGTATTTCTGTATTAAGAGTAGCATCGGGACCAAGGGTTAAGTTGACTGGCTGTTGGAGTGCTTTAACCCCCATCCACCCCACTACTGACCGTTCTAAGGCGGTGGTCCCAGTGTTGGTCTTACTCCTTGTTTTTTTAGCCAAACATCTAGATTCCAAAATGTATTTAAAATTCGGTTTCTATCAAATGGACACAATAGTTCTATTTATAGGCCCTCGAGAAATATAGTGCTAAGCTAACATGTTATAATGTAACCGACGGGCCTGTAACGAAATTTAATGAATGTACATGCACGGGGAGTTGGAGATACCCCTAATGATGCAGCGCAATTTAATTCGTATTCATAGATTTTAGTTGCTAGATGTGAGCAGTAACTGTCGGAAATATCTGGGCAGCTCTGAATTTGAGGTATGCAGAAATGTAAGTGACGATACCAAACAAATGCCACTATCATGAAGTTTAGCGAGAGCGAGAGAAGAAGAGATTAGGAACATACAATGGTAAAACATAAGCAACTTATAAAACCATAAAAAAAAAAAAAAAACAACACGAACAAAGAAGAATTGCAACAGACTAACTGCCTTTGAAACGTCAGTATAGACACTTCTAAGAGCTTAAATAAGGTTTACTAGCGCGAACTTTCGTTCTTAATTTTTTAAACCTTGTCCTGCTGAATAAATTAAGATGCCACGCCCACTTCTAATTTTCAGCCAATCAGCTTATAGGTCCAGATTGTTGCTATAAATTCACTTACTTATTGGCAAACAGTGCAGGTCCAGATCAGTTGGCTTCTTCAGAACAAGGGCAATTAAGTTTTACCTTAACTGAGTCAATACCCTTGTTTTCTGAAGTTAGTTTTCAGAAAGTGCCTGGCAACTGGTTCAACATGATCTGAAACCTCCTCATAACTGCATGACACAAAGTATCCTAAAATAAAATAAATAACAATATTTTCGTAGTTTGTTAAATAAACGTGTCAAGTTTTCGATTGCTGTAACTGCGGCAAACATGTTCGTGCGACAGGCCGAATACTTAATGAATACGCGAGGGCACTCATGATGATGCCTCGAAATATAGTTCATTTCGCTAACAATAGACAGCCATGACTTAATATGATTTGTTAAACCTGGTAAATTTCCAACCATGTTTTAAAGGGGATAATTTGTGTGGCTTTCATTTTTCATCTTGCAGAAAATAATTTGCTCCCAAGAGGCAAATTCATATCTTTTAGAAGCGATTATTTTTTTTTAATATAAAAATCTGCTTTAAAATATTTTTAACGGAGTTGCCTTCCTTGAAAGAGTATCCATTTCCCTTATTTATTGTAAACATATTTGAGTTAATCGGAAAATTGATACTGATAATGCTGTTAATTGTTAGCTTCAAAAAACGCGATAGATATTATCTTTGAATATGACATTATGTTGTTAATAATTAATAAGAAATTGCTGATACGGGAAAATGGAGATACTTGTTTGCTCACATATTGATTATTGTAATTGACATATCATTATGAAAGAGGGGTTGAGGTGATCTTCATGTCATACGTTAACTGCGACGGACCAGATCAGTCTGGTCTGCCATTTATTCTAGTTGTCTTTTATTTTCAGTTTTTTTTATTACGACTGTACTGATCAAATAGCAAGAAGAATCTTGCATCGAAAACGCCTTTTTTATGCGCGGCTCATACGATGTTTGTCATTCATTTTAGATCACTATGACTATGTTACTTAGACGTAAGACGATATGAATATTTAAAATATTCGTCCCGTTTTAAGAATTAATATGGCCAAGATCATATTCTCTCGTGAAACAAAATGCATTAATTTAGCATTCCGGTTTCTCATCGATATCAAAGTTGCGTCAAACAAAAAAGATGCCTTAACTAGGATGCAAACTATGTAGAGTAACTGTCAAAGTACGCTTTGACATTAGAGCGATCTGAGCAGTGATTTCGCTTTACATCATGTAAAATGAGTTCTTGAAAAGCTAGATGCATCTAGAAACCACGGCATAATTCTGTTCAATATGCGCAGGCTGATCTGAGTATCAGAAAAATCACACATCATATGCCTTTTTGGTCTTTGTTTTCTTTGACACGCATACACATGTTATTTTTGCCATGTGTAGAGTGCGAGTTCCTTGACGAAACTGCACATGCTTTCAGCCTGATCTGAGCATTCTTTGTGTATTTATATATATTCTAAAAGGTCGCTCTGATATCTATTATTTGTTTAAGGGGAATAGGTACATTTTTAAAAATGTCTAAGTGACAGAACTTCCCTAGTTGTCTCCTGATCTTCTGTAAAGTGATGCACGCCAAAGGAAATACTCTGCTCTCCATTGGATGTGTAGGAAACCCAACAGGAAACCAAAAGCTATAAATTTGAGGAAAGTCTGCCATGTGAATAATTTTGTCGAAAACAAGCACATTAAGAAAACACGCTTATTCAAATATATTGAAAATTTTACAACCAAAACAGGAAAATTTTGAGATAAAATATTCTGATAATTTTCATATGTCTGCTCAAAATATAATCTATGTTTTTAGCAAATTAAGAAAAAAATGTATACCCCTGTAAACCCCAGTTTTACTATATAAAAGTGGGGTCTAAGGGAGTCAAAATTATACAGGTGTGTTTTCGTGATGTCAAACCCATTACCAGACATGCTGATCAGTATTATATGGAATCGAGGCCATTTGCGCACTTTGCTTATCACATTATCTAAATAGAGGAATTATCAGTAGATGCTCATCATTACGAAAACACGCCTTTTCAAATATATTGAAAATTTCACCACCAAAAGACTGAAAGTTTTCAGATAAAAATTTTGATACTTTTTCATAGATCTGCTCAAAACAAGGCGGTTCTAATGAGTACCGACAATCTATGTTTTTGAGCAGAAATAAAAAAAAATGTGTATTTCCCTGTAAACCCCAGTTTTACTATATAAAAGTGGAGTTTAAGGGGATCAAAATTATGTAGGTATGTTTTCGTGATGTGAGCAGTGGGCTAACTGTCTCATTTTAAATTTGTAAAGATGCACTGTTCGTCCTTTACTTTGAATTATATCCTGGATATAGTTTCTGACTTTAGGTCTAGCTTGTTAACCGGAAGATGGAACAGTTAACGGAGAGCGTTGATATACAGATCCGTTAGCACTTCATAAAGGATCTTTGCTGTTTTGTTCAGGTCATCACTTTTTGCATATGCACTACAAGCTCATTTGCTTGTTGGCGTGATTCAAGTACAACAAAGACGTAGGAAAATACATTGGTAATTCGTATTTCTTTGTTTCCACGGCTTTGGAATCTTCTGATTTGCTTACCCAAATGACGACGAAAGACGGAGAAGACGAATATGGGAAATATTACAGCTGCAATAAATTGCCCCTTCTTTATCTTACATAGTCCCATGACAAGCGTTCCAGTATACCGCTAGCTACTCGTACAATGATACGAGGCCTCGACCCAGCCGATCATATTCGTTCACATATACACAGACATGTCCCTATTTTAGTAAATCTAAATATAGGCGTGCCCTTAAACAGTATGGTCAGAGACACCCACTCGTAGAAGCTTTGGTCCAGAAATACCCGCAGAGTACCAAGTACACTGAATGTTACTATTCAGTCAAGTCAGTGACTTCAAACTTCGTAATAATCGTTTAAGCTCTAACATCTCGACAGGATCATCGTGTATCACAAAGTACTTGACATTCTTCTAGGTTTTATCATCGACAATCCGAAATAGTGTCCTGATATAACGTAAGCATAACACACTTCTGAAAGTGCCTATCCGAACCGAATTTCACCGTGATGTTATTCATAAATTCAGAAGGATTGTTAATTATGATTTTCGGAACAATTAAATCATGACTGTCACTAACTGCAAAACATAACAAGAAATAAAGTGTGATGCAGCAAAGTGTGTTATACAACAAACGACATACATGGGTTCTAACCCATGTATGATTGCTGAGTGAATTTGCACGACTGCGTGACTTTATGCATATTTTGTGGCAACAAATACAAATGTGTATAGCAGATATCAGGATTTCGTCGATCGCCGCAGTATGCAAAATAATCTGGAGACATCCGAGAAATGCTGGTTCCGGAACACATCCCTCTAATGCTCCCAAATAACAGTTTAATTATAATAAATGTATCAAGTTTGTAACACGGTATATGGAAATAATAGCACAATACTATGAGATACATAAGAGCAGACGATCATAAAAGGGGAACAATATTCAGAATTATACATAGACGGAATAGAAAATATATACCTTATCACAACCTCAGCTGGAGGAAACCTAAAAAGAGATATTCCGTTCTTACATGTAAAGGCCAACGATTTGACACAGAGGTCAAAACTATGGTGATCACGTTTTCACTCACTTTTGTCTCTCTGGTGTCAATATCTAGTGTGAGAACCTCGTGCATTGACAACACCATGACCTCGACGTCTTATGGGCCGGGCTTGTCACTGAGACAAAGAATTGCTCGAACTGGTATCCACTTCCATTCCTGGATAAGCGCTCTTTCTATCTGACGCAGATTTTTCGGAACACGTCTTCCAAGCCCATCCGTTATGTTCAACAGAGTTGATGTTTGGGTATCAGGAGGGTCAGTCATGATAACACATCAACATCCTTTGATTCTGACGAGATAAATTAGACATCCATGTCATGCCGTTACCACCACAAAGACATTCTCACGCAAGATATCAAATTGCTATTACACTACGAACAGAGAAACAAAAATGAGTGGAAGTCGTAAAACCAAACGTTTGGACCCTGCATCAAGTACTTGACAAACACAAGTAAGCGTTTGCTTACCACGTCAAATCATTTAAACAAAATATCGAAATATAATGCCAAATATATTAAATGTCATAAATATAATGAATTTTTGCTTCATAGTTTTTCTCCAGCCAAGTTTGAAATTAATTGTATAGTGTGATTTCATCTCAGCATAGCTGTTTGTTTGTTTTGCGAGTAAAAGCTATATTGAAAGTCAGGAATTAGACATCACCTCACAGGTGTTCTACATGAAATCCATATTGATTCCTAAAGTAAGTTTTAAACAAATGTAGCTCTACTATATGCTTCATCTAATGTAGTATAAGACCAACTTAATGTTAATGTAGTAAATATGACTTCTTAGCGATAAATACAAACTATAAAGGCGTTTTCTAAAACACTATGTCCAAGTTATAGTTTTGGCCTTACAAAATGCTAAAGTCAAAAAGGGCATAACCCTCATAGACTATTTGTTTCCAAATTTAATCAGGTGATCTACTTTTCAGCAACAATAAGCTCGCCGATGGTCAAGGCCCCAGCTCACACAGTAATTTAGATATCTTACTGACAAGAACAATGCGACGAAAAGCGGGACAGACGAATGAATAAAAGGACGAAAGAACAACCCTTCTTCGAGGTTGGGGGCATAATAAACAAGAGGCCAATGGGCCACGAATCGCTCATCTGATAAAAACAGCTTTTGCATATCTGAAAATGCCATGCAACTTCTTCCAGTATTGTCACAGCAACTAGGACACAAACTTGACGATAGCACAAAAAAATGTTTAACGTTTTCCTAGTATCACCATTTCAACAAACTTAATAGACTTTGAGTCCCCGATGATGTATACCACGATTCAGCCTCAGGGTTTTACTTAGTTCTGGGAAAGAAGATTTCTAAATTGTATACCATATATGGGCATGGCAGCCACCATATTCAATGGCGCAGAACCTTTTAAACAAATTGTCAACATCCTTTCGACAGAAGGCCTCATGTAAAGTCTAGTGAAAACTGTCAAAGCTGTTTCAGAGAAGAAGACATTTAAATATTTCACACTTCAATACATACTTTAATCATATCTTGTTAATTTTAGTCATTAGTCTTTTATTATCCATTGTGAAAATGATTTTTTAACATTTTCCCCATGTAAATGTACGGGAGCGCAAATTTAAACCTGTCGTAAAAAGGTCAACCTACGACCATTATTTGAAGAAACTTGGTAGAGCATGAGTCCCCAATGCTATAAACCACAAGATTTCAGCCTCAAAGCTTTCTTGATTCTGATGAAGAAGCGTTCTAATTTTTTTTTTTTTTTTTGGCTTTGGCTTTGGCTTGGCCCGCCGTGGTTCAACTATTGGTTTTCATTTACTCTGGCATACAGTTTGTTTGTTTGTTTGTGTTGAGGGTTTAAGGCCCAGTCAACCCAATGGGGTCATGTCGAGCGCGGTCAGTTTACCAAGCCACACGTTTACTGGGCAGGCTTAGTCCTCTAAGCGGTTAACCAGTATTGTGCACATTATTTCGCCAGAAACTGACAACTGATCTTCTTGAATCAGCGGAAGGGAGAGAATGACCGTAGAAAATATGTCATGATCAATCGCCATGAAAGAATGTTGCCGAACTCGGCGGGGTTGAACCCGCGACCTCCTGGTCTCCAGTCGGACGGCGCATCCAGCTGAGCCACCGAGGCCATCTGGCATGCAGTAGAAGTGCCAGGAGTACTCGTCTTTGTTTATTATAGTGATTAATTTGATTTTTATGTTTTCGCTTTGATGCATTGACTGAGTTGAGAGCCTTTATGCAAACCGAATTTTTATGTATTTCTGTATTAAGAGTAGCATCGGGACCCAGGATGAAGTTGGTTAGCTGTAAAGGTGCTTTAAACCTCCCGGCGGTTTATTCTACTGACCGTTCTAAGCCGGTGGTCCCGGTGTTAGTCTTACTCTTTGTTGCTCTGTGGTTTATTCTACGAGGCGATTTGTTTTATGTCTTACTTTGTGTCATTTTGTCCTTGTGTTTTTCAGTCCTTATAGCATTGCGATTACCTCGCTTGGGGAAGAGAGAGCTAACCTTAGTGTTTTTCGTACGTTTGTTCGATTTGTGCTTGTTTGGATTTGTCGGTTTTCTCTTCCTCTTGGTGTCTGATAAGGGCTGTGGTTTGTGATTGTGGCACTCCCTGGACTTTTCTCTTACCATTTTTGTTACCGTATATGGGTAAGGCAGCCAACTTGTTCGATGGGGTGGAACTACTCGAATAAATTATCAATACCTTTTCGACAGAAGGCCCCATGTGAAATCTGGTGAAAAATGCTCATTTAAAAATCACATAATTTGATACATGTATGTAGCCAAGGGGCAAGGACAGTTAACATCCAGGGGACAAAATCTTGATTGTAAATGAAAAATTTAAATGATTTAATCATACATTGTAAGTTTCAGCCATAAGACTTTAATACATTTGAATGGCATTTCAACATTTGTCCCCTACACAGGCATGGGAGCACAGTTGAACTTTGCAGTTAAAAGGTCAAAGGTCAACCTTCCGCCACCATTTGAACAAACTTGGAAGAGTCCCCTTCGCTATATACCAAGAATCGGCCTCGAAGCTTTCTCAGTTCTGGAGAAGAAGATTTTTAAGTCTTTTTGCCATGGGCATGGTGGCCATCTTATTCGATTGGGTGGAACAATTCGAACAAATTGTCAATACTCTTTCGACAGAAGGCCCCGTGTGAAATCTGTTGAAATCGCTCATGCGGTTTCAGAGAGAGAGAGAAAAAATACACATTTTTATTCATGTATATAGCCCAGGGTTAAGAACAGATAATCCCCAGAGGACAAAAGTTTGATTGTAACTGAAAAAATTTAACGAATTAACCATACTTTGTAAGTTTAAGCCATTAGTCTTTAAAGCATTTTAAGAAAATGGCATTTAAACATTTTCAGCATACAAATGCATGGGGCACAAATTTGACCTTGCTGTGAAAAGATCAAAGGTCAGCTTTCCACCATCATATGAACAAACTTGCTAGAACTTGAGTCTCCGATATTATATACCAAGTTTCAGCCTCAGAACTTTCTTTGTTCTGGAGAAGAACATTTTAAGTCTTTGTACCATATATTGGCATGACGGTCATCTTGTTCAAAGGCGTGAAACCATTCGAACAAATTGTCAATACCCTTTCGACAGTAGGCCCCATGTGAAATCTGGTTTAAATTGCTAGTGTGGTTCAGAGAAACTAATTATAAATTACACAATTTCATGTATGTATATAGCCTAGGGGCAAGTATATAAATTCAGAATAATGTATGCTTGCAATGATTTTAGCACTCAATTTCGAGAAATTATTCTTCGATATATAAAGATTGGGTATATTATAACTGTAATACGACAGACTGCATGCATGGTAGTTAACCCAATCACGGTTAATAAATTTGCGTCCCTCTATGGTTGCACTCCGGCGGGTCGGGCCTCAGACTCTATGACGGCTCCGGCCTAAATACTTTTAAGTAAGTCGGTTGGTGCCTGATGCTCTGGCCGGGTCGGGCCCACCGGAGTCCTACTATTGGTTTTCTTTTGCTTCAGCATTTGAGTTTTCTTGCTGTCGAGTCCTTATCCTTGTTTTATTTCTGTATTCGTTTGCTTTTTATGTTCTCGGAGATGTTGCATCGATGAGTTAGGAACCCTTCACGCGGTCTGAATAAATCTCTTGTGTATACCACGGCAAAACTAAGGGCCAGGGTTGTGGCCACGTAAAATCGATTTAAGTTCCTCTCCCTCCGCCCCCAGCAATCTTTTTACTGACCGTTCTAAGTCGGTGCTTCTGCTGTAGTTTACTTTATCTGTCATTGTATATCTTTGCTATATGTCTTAATTAAATTTTTATTTTGGATAGCCGTTTGGCCTTTTTTTGGAAGAAACTCTCCTTTTGGCTTTCTGCTTGTAGTCCCGTTTTTGATTGTTGAGCCGTTACTTTAAAGTCGTCCTTCTTTCCCTTTGGTGTCTTGGAACGGAAGGTGTTAGGTAATTGTATCGATTCCTGATCATTGTCTTTCTTTGTATTTATAACCTTTTTACCATACAAATGCATGGAGGTGCAAATATGACCTAGCCGTAAAAAAGATCA
The DNA here is from genome assembly GCA_964016985.1 of Anodontia alba. NCBI lineage: Eukaryota > Metazoa > Mollusca > Bivalvia > Lucinida > Lucinidae > Anodontia > Anodontia alba. The sequence goes on from OZ024829.1 coordinate 78,979,253, forward strand.
AATGTCAACCTGTGACCATCATTTGAACAAACTTAGTAATCTTTGAGTTCCCGATGCTATATTCCAAGATTCAGCCTCAAAGCTTTCTTGTTTCTGAAAAAAAATCTTTTTGTCATACATGGGCATGACGGCCATCTTTTTAATGGCGCGGAACCATTCGAACAAATTGTCAATTTCATTTCGACAGAATGCCCCATGTGAAATCTGGTGAAAATTGCTTAAGTGGTTTCCGAGAAAGAAAAAATAATAATAATAATAAAAAAAAACAAGATGGCGGGCAAAATCATAGCTGACTTCTATCTAGAGGACAATTTGTTGCTAGTGTAAGTTTCAACTCAAATTGCTGAATGGTTTAGGCTGATAATTAAAAAAATGTTTTTTAAGATGGCGGCTGTAGTGGACATCTTTGATTTCTGATCGGCAAAATGTTATATACTTTTGATCTACAAATCATTCTGTGGCTACAATGTAAGTTTCAACTCAATTCGCCCAATGGTTCAGGAATAGACGTCAAAACTCGATTTTCAAGATGGCGGCTGTGGTGGTTATTTTGGATATCCACTGAGCAATGGCGGCCAAGTGTATATATTTACTGGTCGGTCTGTCCTTACATCATAAATTTCGACTTAATTCGCAGAGTAGTTTGCGAGGAGATGTCAAAAATAGATTTTCAAGATGGCCGCTGGGGTGGACATCTTGGATTTTCGATCAGCACAGGTTTTGCTATTTTCGATTTAGAGATCATCCTGTTGCTACAGTGTAAGATTCAACTCAAATCGCCCAAACGGTTTGAGATAACGGATATGTCGGCCATTTTAGATTTCCGATTGGCACGATTTTATCTATTTTTCATCTAAACGTCAACCTGTTGCTACATCGTAAGTTTCAACATAATCCGCCAGATGTCCAAGATGGTGGTTGTGACAAGCATCTTGGATTTCCGATCGACACAATTTTAGCTCGATTCGATCGATCTCGTCCTGTTGTCACAGTGTAAGTTTCGGGTCAAATCGACCAAATGTTTGGGAAGAGAATTCGAAAATTGATTTTCAAAATGGCGGCCGTGGCAGCCACCTTGGAGTTTCGATCGGCTGAGTTTTAACTATTTTGAGTCTACTAGGCGCCCCGATGCTCCTCAGCAAGTTCCATTTCAATTAAATCATGGTATTTAGAGGAGCTGTCAAAAATATGAATTCTCAATAACAAGAGACCATACAGATGTATGGGGAAGCAAATTTGACTTTGCAATGAAAAGGTCAAACGTCAACGTAGGACCATCATTTTAGCAATTATAGTATAATGTCCCTGATGATATCTGCAAAGATAAGGCCCCAAGGCTTACTTGGTTCTGGAGAAGAAGAATTTTAATCATTTTTTAACACATATGGTCATGGCGGCCATCTTGGTAAACGGACCGCAACCATTTTAGCAATCTTTCGTTCCCCTACCTAAAGAAGCTTAGCTGCCTAAGAGGAGATGTCGTTTGAAACGCTCAACATGTTTTTCCCATACAAATGTATGGGCCCATACAAATGCATAGGGAAGCAAACTTGACCTTTCCGTAAAAAGGCAACGTCAACGTACGACCATCAGTTTAGTAACTTTGGTAGACCTCCTATCCCCGATGATTTGTACAAATAGTCAGCCATAAAATTTTCGGTTCTGGAGAGGATGATTGTTTAAGGTTTTCTACCATATTGGCATGACGGCCATCTTGGTCAAATGACCGCGACCATTTTAGCAATATTTCGTTCTCTTAACCTATGGAAGCTACATATGAAATTTTAGCAAATTTGGCCCAGCGGCTTCAGAGTAGAAGTCGTTTGAAAATGTTTACGGACAGACGGACGGACAGATAGGAAGGTCGGACAGACGGACGGACGGCAGACACAAAGTTATCACTATAGCTCATCTTGAGCATAGTTCAAGTGAGCTGATAATTAAAAAAGAAAACAAGAACAACAGTACCTTACCGTTTTACAGGTTTTTAAATTGTGATGATAAAATTAACAATAGAAAGGGTGATGTAAGAGTGGCAGAACTAGCTGATGCAATTTATAGTGATCGATGAGAGCTAGTAAGAATGGTATGGCTACTATGGTTTGTAACACCAAGCTTGCAATCGTAGAACGTGTCACATGCCACACATAGTACTTCATCACCCTCACCCCAAACCCCAACCCACAGGTGTTTAGATAGAGAATAATACATTTAGTATAAGTAAAAAATGTCTAGTATTGCGATTTCATCTCTGCATATGTATCAATCTAATGTCTGAGCCTTTTGGCAGAGATAATGTAAACATAGCTGTGACAGGCACGTGAAACAAAATCCACGCATCCTTTTATCTTCAACTTGTTGGTATCATATTTTGCTTTGTCGTCAGCGAAAGTAAGCGCACCCAACATTTTTGTCTGCATATTAGATTTGGCGTACAGGCCGCTTGATTTGAGCACTATGTCATAAGAGCGTTATTTACAGAAAGATGTCTAGGTTCTATTCCTGGCATATTGTGTAGAATTTCACTGTTATAAAAGTATAAATAAAATTATCAGGAAAGTCTTCAATCACAAAGAACAACCTTCCAAACTGAATGTGACTTATGATTGTCAGTGCAACCCTTCAGAATGAAATAAAATCATCAAACGCGTGTATGGGGAGTCGTTTAACGGCCGCCACATAGCACAAACACAAGGGCTTTGACATAAAAAATATAAATGAAACGCAAATATGGCCACAGTCACGACGTGCATCCTTCAAAATACATACAGGCTGTTTTTGTTTGCCCTCTCCTTTATACATCCACAGTAAAACTTTAATAGCAGTTCGTCTTTTCAAGATGTTGATGCAGACGAATCCACAGAAACTTCTCAATTCCTTCCAACAGAGAGATAGTCGCGAAATGACCATTGAGGGGTAGACATTGCAGCCCAGCATCATTTGGACACATAAAAGGAAATGTCACAATCACCAAACACTGTCTTCCCGAAGCACCACAATAAGGAGAGAAAAGAAACAAAAAAAAAAAAAAAAAAAAAAAAAACGCCAAATATGAAACCACGGCGCACAAACAAAGAAAAGACATACCAGAAGAACCGCCTCGGAACGGTCAGTAGGAAATCAGTCGCGCCAAATCTCACCATTAATTCTGATGCAACTCAAAAATACAAATATATGCGTGGTCAGCATAGGGTTCTTCTACTTCATCTGTGGAAATCGTTCCATTTTTTGTTTGTTTGTTGTCTTTAATCTTTATTCAAAGATTACTAATACACTGCCATGTGTACAATGTTTTATCAGTCGTTGGGCCTGACTGCTTCCCAGTGCATCGTTCCAGTCGCTCAGCTTTGGCATCTCGGAGGTTTGCATGAAATGTAACTAGTTTTTGCCTGCGCATTTACCCTGTAGTCCAGTGGTATCCTTACAAAACCAGAGATAACATCGTTGTGTACTTGTATCATCTTCAAATTCTAGACCTGAGACGGATTAATAAGTTCCAAGATTGCTAGCTACTTGTGTGTTTCAAGTTAGGCAACTAAGCAAATTGCAGGTTTATTATATTAGATTCCTCTTTCATGTTAGATATATAACTTTGTAGCCTCTTTTTTAATACTGTATGTTTTTTATGTAACACGCTATTATATTACAAAGGAGAAATAGTTCCTCTTTGTGGCAAGACAACCACAAGATGTTTCTCTTTAAATCATGGACACATGAATATCTTGGTGATATGCAGGTGTTACCGTATTTGTCCTAAGGTTTGAAACATAACCCCTGCACAAACAGTGTACAACCTTATAAGACGCACATAACATTGCATCCTATTAGGGTCTACTCTGTGTGCCTCTTATTTAGTTTTTTGTTACATCAACGGGTAGTAAACATACACGTGCTCTCTCTAAAATATGTATATTAAGGAGTTAAGTGGCAATTACGTTAACATGGCTGTAAAATACGACCTTCTTAGCCATGCCTGTTTTATTCTGAGGAGTTTCATAAGTAAAGTAAATAAAAGAATTCAGGAACTGATACAATCAGATCCACACAAAGCCCCCAACACCAACGGGAAAGACATACAAATACAATAAAGCAGCTACAAAATGAACAGGTGGCAAGCAGAAGAAGTGACTCTTTTCCAAAACGATGGGAACTCTGTACCCAAACTTAGCTTGATATGTAATCAACTTATATAATTGTTAAAAGAAAAAAAAAACAGAAAGTGAAACACTACATAACAATTATTAAAAAGTACCACAATGAAAGTACCGCCTAGGGACGGTCAGTAACGAATTACTGGGTAATGTATTACTGGGTACTGTCAGCAATGAATTTAAGTCTATGAATATGTACTCGTGCAGTGCTAAGGTCTATTATGAATAATAATCGAAATCAAATTACATTTTGAAACAACGAAAGTACGTTTAGTAGTGTATAACCCGACATAGTCTGAATTTTACTGCCTATTATTGGGGAAAGTAGTGGCATACATTACATTGACGTATATACCATTCTGGTAATTGAAAAATCGGGTTCCGCTTAAGCAGGTGCTTGAAGATAGTTAGTGTTGGCGGCGTATGCAGGCTTGCAAACTGCATTGCTGCCATATCAAGATTCTCAATGAAACCGACTCCAATTTTCGTTCTTTTATGTGTTCGGTATTTCCAAGGGCACTCTTCGTAAATTTTATCTGACCACTGCAGGAGGTACTATTTTTGCCGTATGACAGCTATAAAGGCTTTCTCCGTACTTAATCAGTGCACGCTTTACTTTTATCTTCCTCGGGGACATAACAACAATTCTGGTGTCTTGGAAAACCGAGTTCTGCTTAGTCCGGAGCTAGGATGCGCACGTGTTCGGTATTTCCAAAGGCAATCTTTATAGAATTTATTTGTTAACGTAATTTCAATAGTTGGATGTATACGGTATTCACCAAAAGTAGATCAAAGTAAGAACGATGTAATGACGCTTCAAAGATATCACAAGTATAGTTCATTGAATAAAGTCTAACGTAATTTCTCAGGAGAATATTATCTCTCTATTAATCATCCAAGAAACGTGCTTATCTTTACATTTGTCCTAATAAATTATAACTCTTAAGACAGCCTATGATATTATTAGCTTAAATCATAATGCTTTTTAGACATACGAGGGTCCTGCAAAAAAGTTTTGTCACTGGGATCGGATTACTTCAGTGCTACGTTTTTTCAAATGTATTTTTATTACAAACCTTCAAAGTACTCCCCCTTTACTGAAACACATTTTTGTAACCTTTTTTACCCAGTCGCGAAAAGCAGATAAATAGTCTTCTTTTGGTATCTGTTGGTGACATTGATAAATAGCGCTGCCAAGAGAACTTCTAGACATATACTTATTTCCAGAAAGCATTTTCTTAAGCCTTGGAAATAAAAAGAAGTCACAGGGACTCAGGTCAGGTGAATAAGGCGGACGGTTTAAAAATGTTACCTTTTCAGAAGCCAAAAAAAGACATAATAACCTCACACTTATGAGAGGAGGCATTGTCATGTAGAAGGTAGACTCCTGACCATCCTTTGCTTGGTCGTTTCTTATTGTAACAAGTAAATTGGTCAGTGTATATGCATCTACTTCAATTTTAAATAACTCGGTCAGTTGGAAAGCAATTTGCACGAAATAAACGGCTGTCGTTAGCTATTCAACACACCATTCAAGTGCAGTGAAGCATTTTTAAAATATACCTGGGATAAAACTTAGGAAGCCTATTAGTGACAGAATTTTTTGCACGACCCTCGTAATGCTTTAATTCTTGCTACATGTTGAGCGGGAATACGTACTCCATCGAAATATATATTAGAAGAGTACATCACGAAAACATGCCTATATAATTTTGACGCCCTCAAACCCCACTTTTATATAGTAAAACTGGGGTTTAGAGGGCTATACAATAGTTTTTCTTATTTCTGCTCAAAACATAGATTGTGGGTACTCGTTAGAACCGCCTCGGCGATGAAAAATATCAGAGCTTTTCATCTGAAAATTTTCATTTTTTGGAGGTGAAATTGTCTATATATTTGAATAGGCGTGTTTTCGTAATGATGTTCAAAACAGGAGCGGGTCCAATATAGCACGTCGGGCGGGACATGTTTGTACAGGTGTATCGAGAATTATTAAGATAGGGGTTCAACATTTCTGAGGGTGTGGGGAGCTAGGTTTGATCAAATTATTATATTTGTTTTATTTTGTATTTATTTATTTATTTATTTATTTATTTATTTATTTATTTATTTATTGTGATTTTATTTCGACAATAAACGTACATATTAACAACATAAGGACTTAATACAGTATAAGGTATCACAAATAGAAACGTATAACAAATTATCTAATAACTAGATACTTGACACGTCGATGAGAATTTAAATGTTAGCAAACCTAGCAGAAGCATTATATATCGCCTGTTTCATCAAGAAAACACGCTTATATAGTTTTGACCCCCTTAAACCCCTCTTTTATATAGTAAAACTGGGGTTTACAGGGGTATACATTATTTTTCTTATTTCTGCTCAAAAACATAGATTGTGGGTACTCGTTAGAACCCACAATCTATGTTTTTGAGCAGAAATATGAAAAATATCAGAATTTTTATTTAAAAACTTTCAGTTTTTGGTGGTGACATTTTCCATATATTTGAAAAGGCGTAATTTCGTAATGCATAAGTGAAAGTCACCTTCACTGCCATCAGTGGAACAGTGTGTATCTACTAAATGATTATTTAAAGAAATCTTGCACCCAAAAGCGCATCCAAGTCTACAAAGAGATCATACAGTATAACCTCAATGGCTCGAACCCGGATGGCTCGTTTACCGTGGATGATTCGAACTTTTTTTTCAGTCCCTCCTTCCAATAGCTCAAGAAAACAACCATTTAGGGATTTTTTTTTCTTATTTTATCATGGAATCGTATGTTGTGTGTACTCATTAGAATCGCCTCATCGAGGTGATTCTAATGCGTACACTCAGCATACAATCATTATGTAGAAAATCGAAAAGATTACCCTAAATTATCGCTATTTGCTTCCTGAACTGGTGCCATGATTAACCCCCTGTGGCTCGAACTACCCATGTCTCGAACGAATTTCCATGGTCCCAAAGATGTTCGAGCCATTGAGGTTCGACTGTATATATTATAAACACATATGCATGTATATATATTTCGTTACATAACGACATTTTATATTTGTTCACGCATTTCTACAAACGGCCTTGAAATTGACTTTTGTCGTGAAACCGGTCAGCCAAATATAGATACATTACTGGGCGAGTTCAGCCGAAACTCTAGAGTCGACTCGATGGACGCGGTTTACAGCAAAACGCTCAGAGTTCTTACTCGAATTACGTCACTTCACCTTTGACATTAACTCCAATCGAACCCTTCTTTCACGCCGGGTTAATCGTGTCAAGATGGCGGCTGGTGGTGGTGAAAAGAACAACAGGTAAGCAAAAGAGCGAGAAAAATAGTTTATTTTAGTTTGCACTTATATATTTGCAGCGCACAAGCAGTAACTACAAATTTTGCAATATGTTTCTGTATGAAATCGCCTTCTTCGTTCAAAAGTTCTGTCAAAGTCACTAACCCAAGCATTTCAATGGAGGCCGCCATGTTGTGGAGTACTGGATTGAAGAGTTCGTCGTTTTGCTGAATCGATGCGTGCACATATGTATCAAGTTCTAAAAATAGTTCTACTCGAGTGTTTCAGATGAACTTGGCCACTGTGATCTGACCTGTACTCAATTTATGAACATGCACATGCACATGTATATGAATATCAATTTTACACAACTCTAGTAATTTTAGCTTTGTCAAATACTCTAACAAATTTGCCAAAGAAGTAACTATACATAGAATAGCTAATTAAAGGGAAACGCTCACAAACATCTTTGTTCAATTCAGACCAAGTACACGCAGATATTTCCAAGCACTATCCCTTAAGTTTAGAATAGCAGCATACTAATACAGTCTCATGACATTTCATCTGAGAGTTTGATAACGCTGCAGACTAAATTCATATTACGTTCATAGAATTTATATTATCATTCCGACTGGCTACGGAGAAATATCCAAACTGTGTTTCAGAGCGTGTGTGTAAATAACGAGTGAGCAAAGCAAATGAGGTTTGAAGATCAAACTCTAGAACACAAGCAGATCACCTCCTGCGATCAATGAAGACAGCATACAAATTGTCTTTTATATTTTTAACAATTGAAATATCGAATTTATCCAGCATCCAAAGCCAGCAAGTTTTTTTGTTTTCTGTTTTACTAATTGTGATTAAGAGTGGCATAGGGACCCAAGATGAAGATAGTCGGCTGTAAAAGTGCTTTAACCACCCCCACCCCCCACCCCCAGTGCTTTAACCACCCCCCCTCCCCCCCCCCACACACACACCGGCGGTTTATTCTACTGACCTATCTAAGGCGGTGCTCCAGGTGTTGGTCTTACTCTTTGTTGCTTTGTGGTTTATTTTACGAGGCGACTTGTTTTAAGTCTTGTCTTGTGTTATTTTGCTCTTGTGTTTTTCAGTCCTTTTAGCATTGTGATTACCTGGTTTGGGTAAGAGAAAGCTAATCTTAGTGATTTTCGTACCTTTGTTCGATTTGTGCTTGTTTGGATTTGTCTATTTCCTTTTCCTCCTGGAGTCTGGGAAGGGCTGCGGCTTATGATTGTGGCACTCCCGGGATTTTTTTCTTTCCTTTGTTTACGTCTTTTTAATATAGGCATATAAAGTAAATTGATATGTACGTTTAAAGAAAAGTGAAAAAAAAAAAAAAACAAAAAAACAAAAAAAAAACAAAAAAAAAAAAAAAAAAACAACAAAAAACAAACAAACAAACACGCCACATATACAAAAAGGACGGGTAATGCTACTTTTTCAGTAGATGAACAGGTTTTTATTTTTTATATAGAAGGGTTCTATGGTTAGTACGAGTCATATAATTTTACAATAAAACCTCAACTATCATTTCAAAAATATCCAGACAGTAAATCATGTACATATATAGCCACCTATTTTATTTTATAAATATATTAACAACTAGTTATGCTTAAGTACCTGAACCCCTTTTTCTCAGAATTTACTTGTGTTTGATTTTTAACAGATCTATTTTTCTCCGTTTTAAGGTAACTTATGATCGTTTTTTTTTTTTTTTTTTTTTTTTATAAATAATGTTAATGTTGGCATTTTTCTTCACGTTTCGTTCTATAAAAAAATTGTTTCCTCCATAAGATCAAATTATTTAATCCACTGTCGAATCGCCTATTTCCCAAATTTATATAAAATTATTATACTTAGTCTACAGGCAAGAGCAATGGGTGTAGACCCAGATCAGATGCTGCAGAATGTGGCCTCTGCATTGTTTGCCACTTGGCCAGCAATTTTACACACATTCACAAGTGGTGAAATGGACTTGTTTAAGAGTATAAGGTAAAGAGTAAGGGGTGTGAATATTTATGGTGAATATGGTATCCGAGTTTATCACTTTTATCCAAAATTCCCCAAGAAATTTGTGTAAAAGGGGGCGTGGGTGAGGTTCGACTGAATTCCACTAACCCCCTCTGAATCCGCCCCTGCATGGAATGTTCGCAAATTGGTTAGGATAGATGCTATCATGGTTATAATATCAAAGTATACTTAGCGGAAAGAAGATTCAAGGACCAGAATACTGACAATGCACTAAACCATATACATGTATAAATAAATGTATTTCAGGGACACACTTAAACTACCGAATTTATGCTAAATATTGCGAAACCTTCACACACTGCCATACTTGTACAATTATTTGATTAAGTCCATTTGACTGCCTATTAATTTGTCTACAAATGTTCCATGGGTGTTGACTCTGATCTGGGTCTACATTGTTTACTGTGGCCAGTCTGTCTTAATATTTAAGTACGGTAATACTATGACCTGGTCCTTTATTTTCAGCACGTCAAGCATTACGAAAACATGCCTATTCAAATATATTGAAAATTTCACTACCGAAAGTTTTCAGGAAAAAATGTTCTGATATTTTTCATATTTCTGCTCGAAACAAAGATTGTGGGTACTCGTTAGAACCGCCTCACCGAGGCGGATCTAACGGATACCCACAATCTATGTTTTAAGCAGAAATAAGAAAAATAATGTATACCCCTGTAAACCCCAGTTTTACTATATAATTGTGGGTTTAAGGGGGTCAAAATTATATACAATGTAAGTGTGTTTTTGTGATGGAAACATTTTCGAATATTTACTTTGATAGTGGATGCCCCGTTTTCTGCCAACATGGTTGCAACTTCAGCAACGTTCACGTGTGTGTGTGTGTGTGTGTATGTGTGTGTGTGTGTGTGTGTTTTCATTGCTCACAGTGGTCAAGATACAATGCACTACAGGAAAGTTTATTTACAATCGCCTTTCGGTTACGACATCTACATGTAAGACATTAGCCGTAAACGTTATATTACCAACAAACAGAGTGATAGTTACACATATATGTATCGTTATAAAACTAGAAAGTCACAGGTCATTCACGTTTTAGAATAATTACTATTCTCTACAGCTTGTGCTGGTGCCATGTAGCCGTAAATCGTCTCCTTTACATGTATATGTATCTTACTGAAGTTCTGTAGTGTACTTACTGTTTCCGGTCCTTTGGCATCACTGAGCTTATACAGGGAATTTTGTTTTAATTTATATGAGGGGCATTAATTTCGCCAAACCTGCCGAAAATAGGAAGTCCGGCCCAGAAGCTACGACACTTCAGTAATTTTCATTTTCATATGTGCGTGAGTTCATTGTTTTAAAGAGTCAGGCCTCTATAAAAGTTTTTTAGATTGCACTAGCGTTGACAAAAGAAATGAAAGGTATGCGTATGAACAAGACATAGTACTAACACTGTGAAAATATGTTCTATTTTTTTCACCTTCGTACCATTTTAAGGACCCTGTTACTTAATGTTTTCTTTTAAATAAATCATCGTCGCTGCTGCAACACTGTTCGCGTCCAATGGTGCACGTAATCGTTATATTTTGCAAGATTTACTCTCAGTTGTTTTATAACTTTCGAAAACGTCAGTGCCACCAAAGTGTCGTAAACAAACATCTATATATTTTTCGTGTCCGACCAGTCGAGATCAGATCCCGATAAGTCAGCGGAGATATATAGTCTGATCTGGAACTTCGCGATACTTTGTTATATTCTACAATACCCAATGATTATGTGGGCAGTGAAAGTCATGATCAGACTGCACGATTGCACAGGCTGATCTGGGTCTTCGCTGTGCGCATATGCCCAAACATATTTTTCTTATTGCGCGGCCTTTATGACGCGCAGCGTCCTTACTGCAGGTTATGTTAAGACAAGGTTCAGAATAGCCTTATTAGAAACAGTCTAATAAACAACATTCGAATATAGTTTAAAAAAAAAGTAAGAGAAAAGTCTAGGAAGTGCCACAATCACAAACCGCAGCCCTTACCAGACACCAAGAGGAAGAGGAAAAAGACAAAACCAAACAAGAGCAAATCTAACAAACGTACGAAAAGCACTAAGATTAGCTCTCGACTTTACGGCCACGTGTTAATGAATATAAACAATCGCCCCTTTTACGAGGCCACAATTTCAGATCTGCGTAAGAGTAATTTTAGACGATTTGGTGCCAGTAAAATTTATTTACCATTCTCTTGCTGAACACGACATGCCCTGTCTTAACAAACAGTAAAGATCCAGAACTGATCTGGATCTGCACTGTTTGTCATTAAATATGTGAATTTCTATCAAAACGCGGATGAAGTAATCTGATTGGCTGGAAATTACAATTGGGTGTGGCATCTTAATTTAGTCAGCATGACAAGGGTTAAAACCCTCGGTAGCTTTTAACACTTTACGTTCTAAGGTGGCGATTCTGGTTTTGTCTGTTCCTTGTGTGACCGTGTGGCTGCTCGCAGTGGTGCTGTTTTCATGTTGGGTCATATACGTTGTCTTATTGTTGTGTTAAATGATCCTGTCCAGCATTGTGATTACATAATTGGGGAAGGGAGAAAGAGAGAGCTGGCTGCTTTTGTTTCCATTTGTTTGAGGCTTGTGTACTGTCTATCTGTTATGGCTTGTTTGCTCTTCCTTTCGGTGTCGTTGGTAGGCAATGTTCTGTGATTGTGATTATTCGTGGACATGCTACCTGTATTAAAAAAACTGTCTTAAGCAAACACTTTATGGTTTCCCTTAGGTGCTTCATTGTAGATTTTAGATTCGATTAAACATATTTTATTGTGTAAACACACAAGGGGATTGGACACAAGTTATGACAACATTAGATAGTCCTTTCCTTAAGCATAACAACAAATGATTTCAATGATACAATGGTGGATGCAATTCGAAGTTTAGTTGATAATGGATAATAATCAAAAGCACGCATTATCTCACACATTCACACACCCTTCCTCCGACACTATGGTAGCACTGCCCTTGAAACAATTATGAAACAAACACGTAGACTGGCACACACAAATGAACACGAACAAAATAAGCTGTTTATTTCTACGTGTTTTCCTCAAACCTATACGTATCTTTGATTTTGATCGTAGACTGTATTATTGACTGGTTTGTATCGTCGTTATAATTATGTGATCCTGCAGTCAAAACCGCAACATTAACATCATGAATATGCAGCCGTGCATGAATAAATGAGGTTTTTTCTATGGTTGGTATATAGGTGACATTCGAAAAATAGTGTTCAGTATTTTCGCTTGGAACTCCACAACTCTATATAGGACTTTCAATAATATTCACATGCGAAAAAAAATCAGCCTTCAAACTTTCTGTGTCTGATCCGTGCAAGCGTTATGCTGTATTTGCGTTCTCCTATATTTGTATAATCAGCTATTTTGTCTGGTATGATCTGAATATAAGACTTAAATAGGGATATTGTTGGGAGTGCGCGAATTTGTGGGTCAAGCTCATTCCATAGTTTTGAAGTTGATGGGAAGTACGAAGTTTCATATGAACAAGCCTAGAAAATGGTATTTCAAATTCATTCTTATTTTTCAGGTTATAAGTAATTGCGTCAATAACTGTCAATTATCTCTGTACCAAATTTGGTAAGACAGTGCAATAAATGTGATGAATATGAGAAATGTGCCCCCGGCTATATCATACGCGACCAGTGCAGTCACAGGTTAGCCTTTGTATGAAGTCTGATAACGGCCCTCTCTGCACGTCGAGCACATCTACAGTCTACAGTATGGGTCTGAAGTATGGGACGGCTGTTCAATCACTGACGACAATCGTTTGGAGCAGATATAATTTAATGCAGCACGAATTGTTACAGGTCTACCAGTGTTTGCTTCTTTGCGCTCTCTTTACTACGAAACTGGTTGGGAAACCTTGGCGGACAGAAGGAAACATAGAAAATTACTGTATAAAATACATGAGCCGCAACGTGACACAACTTACCATCTGACATGTGCGCCAAACTAAGACTCAAATCAACCTGCGCACCCACGCAGTCTAATCAGTCCGTATAGCAAAACTATGCATCGTTGGCAATCCAAAACGCTCCCGGTGAAGATTCTGACCAGACCATGCGAATGCCCAGGCTGATCTGAATCTTCGTTGGGCGCATATGCCCGAAGGTACGTTTATGACTCAAATAGTTACATTTCGAGATTTGCTTATCTAATCGAAAGAAACAGTATGACGCATTCGGATATGAAAAGACAATACCACGAGACAACCAAAAGCAATTACATCATTTATTCGATACAATCATGATACGAGCGTTACGTTCCTGATATATGCGTCAGTTGTTTTCCAAGTTATGCTTTGTGTATTGTATAAAACAATAGTCTAGACAAGTTGCAAAATTGTATCTTATCATATCAGGTTTGGTTATAAATGCTTTGTGTAATATTGTATCTTGTTATATCAGGTTTGATTATAAATGCTTTGTGTATTGTATAAATAATAGTCCGGACAAGTTGCAATATTATATCTTGTTATATCAGGTTTGATTATAATGCTATGTGTATTGTATAAAAATAGTCTGGACAAGTTGCAATATTGTATCTTGTTGTATCAGGTTTGATTATAAATGCTTTGCGTATTGTATAAATAATAGTCTGGACAAGTTGCAGTATTATTGCTTGTTATATCAGGTTTGATTATAAATGCTTTGTGTATTGTTTAAAACAATAGTCTGGACAAGTTGCAATATTGTAACTTGTTGTATCAGGTTTGATTATAAATGCTTTGCGTATTGTATATATAATAGTCTGGACAAGTTGCAATATTGTATCTTGTTATATCAGGTTTGATTATAAATATGTACAGTTTATTGCATTTTACGTTTTCGGCCTTTAGACATGTTCAAATATATATGTGCCACTTATACACTGCTCAAATAATAATCCAGAAAAGATTCAGAATTCAAAGTATCGTAAAGCATACGACGCGGTTGTGTAACTTTGTGTTGTTATCATGATCATGAAAGTCTCGGTTTGCCATTCAAATAGAAAAGTATTGCCGCACAGGTCATGTGATCCGTAATATGAATCAAACATGTACGTTTAGACATATACGCCAAGCGAAAACGCATATCAGCAGTATGATCAAAGTCTTCTATATCCACGAGGATAGTCTAAAGTATTTAAATTAGAAAATGTTTTCAAGTGGAGGACAAACTCTTAATCCAAACTCTCCACATTTTTACAGGATTCATTAAACCTACCTAGGACGCCATTTGAAACATGAACCGGACAAAACCCTGACCAATGGACAAAAACTAAACAGGAGGTACTCCTGACATTACCCAAAGAAAGAAGTGATCATTTGCCTTCGCTACAGCTAATATAGCATAAATCGTCTCCCAGTACAGTCGAACGTCAATAGCTCGAACATTTTTGAGACCACAGAAATTTGTTTGAGACATGGGTAGTTCGATCCACTGATGGTTAATCATGGCTCCAGGTCAGGAAGCAAATATCGATAGTTTAGGGAAATCCTTTCGATTTTCCACACAATAATAAAATTTTGTGTGTACTGTTACGAGCCAGGCGTAACGAGAAAGAAATGAAAGTGAAACCAGCAACAAGTTTTAAATTATTAACAATATTTATTCCACAAAAAATAAGACAAGATTCAAAACAAAAGAATGTAAGTAGACAGTACCTTTCAAGTTTATGTCACAAAGTCCCTCTGAAATAATCCATGAGAATTTATAAAACAAATCCTTTGAATATCAGTTTCTGATCCCACAATTTAATGTTCCTGTATTCAGAATTTAAGTCCAGAATGAATAAAATGGTAAAGTAATCCAGTCTAGAATAATTTCCTGTGAAAGTATACAAAGATGCCCAGATGAAAATCTGTTCTCCTTATATAATATCAAAGAAGGTTCTAGAAAAAGAATTTACTACAAGCATCTCTTACTTTCCAGTTCCAATCAAGAAACTTCTAAATCTTCCATGACACAGTCCAGAATCAAGGATATAAACATCATGTTATTGTAAACATGTTGTTCTAGAAAGTTATTTTTGGAAACATAGTAAATAAAGCTATTTATGGAAACATAGTAAACATGTTGTTTAAAACAATTGAACACCCTGTTATATAACAGTACTCATACGAATCGTCTCGATGACACACATACAATTTCATAATAAAGCAAGAAAAAAAATCCCTTAATATTTGTTCTAGTGAACTATCGGAAGAACTTCGTAGGAACTTAAAAAACGACTTGGAATTAGCGGTAAACGAGTAATTGGTGTTCGAGCCATCGGAGTTTTACTGTTCTTCACAATGGTGCAGTTTATTTTATTTATTTATTTTTTGTTTAATTTGTTTTTAACTTTCAGGGTCACTGGGCCTATTTCAGCGCTTCGTATTGGGTAAATATGCCATTTTCAAATATACTTCTTATTATACCCATAAAATAGGCTTTGTCATTTCGTGCTAATCGTCTCCTCAGGTTTCCCGGAAACAGACCTCAACCTTTTATGCAAATTGTCTCCTCCTGAGGAGACAATTTGCATGAAATGCCAAAGTTTATTTTCTTGGAAAAACAAAATAAATAGCACCAGTTTATCATCTGCTGAATTAGCCTAGAGAGTATTGTATTGGTTAAATATTTTAAAAACAGAATATCGCTCCATCACTTGGTTATTTTACATTTGATTATCTTCGATAGTTTCTGAGAAATTCTCCAGATAATCAGAAAGAATGAGATAATGATGTTATTATATATAATGAATCTATGGTTTTGCTCTTATACCTTAAATCGCATTGCGCCCTAAAATAGTTCAAGGTTTATTTTTTAGTTCCTTCATTATAATTTACGACTCTAACCTGGAAAATGAAATAAAACACAACAATAATAAATATTTCTTTTGTAATTACGTTTGGTAATATTGAAAGTTACACTGGAGTTTATTTATTTGGTTTAATTTCGGATCATTAGCCAGTGGTTATAACGCGACAGAACAGACTAATTTATAACACAAATAATAAGAACAAGCTGTTTTATAGCAAAAATTACAATGTACTAATAATTCAGTATTGATTTATTATATAGTATTTACCCTAACTATTTGGACACTTTGACCCATTTTAGTCTGGATACCCCGAAACGGGTAATTTGCAAATTGTGTAGAGTCTGATCACGATCTCCATTGTTTGCGAATAGTTTAGTCGTTTTTTTATCTCTAGGAATATCTAAATCACATAGCTTGACATACCTAAAATTGAAATTAAAATTGAAATTCGACCATTGCAATATATAGTGTGATGGAAGGAGTTTATTCAGTGTAATACAGACATTTTTATGCATAATTTCCCAGAAAAAATGCTTTGACATTTCTGCAAATTATCTCCTTAGGACAAAATATGTATAAAATGTCCAGTCCTATTAGCAGGTAAAATAAAGAAAATACACATATCATCATTTTTTTGTCTGAAATTGCACAGAGACTGGTAAGGTAAAGATGTTCTTTAGTGAGAAACAATTCCCCCCAGAGGAAAAAGAGAAACAAATAATTTAAAGTCAGTATAATCACACATAAAGGTTTATCCACTCACCTTAAAATAACGAAATGACAGTCAATGCTGTCGCAATTTACTTTTGTATCAAACAAGCTATTGAACATGTAAAATTTGACGATTCAAGACATATACGCCAAGCTTTGAAATTAACTAAACTTTGTTTTATATACGAAATACAGCGAATAGTCCCTCAAGCAATGGTGTGCGATTGTTATTTCGTTTCATCCAATTTCAATTTGACATTTAAAAAAGAGAAAATACACAGAAAATACAGAATATTTGACGTTTAACATGCCTTTAAGTGTTTCAGTAGGCAGATCCGAACGTTAAAGCCTGAAACATAAACGAGGGCGTAGGATAATGAAACATAGCACAGAAGATGTCCTGGCCCCTAGGTTATAAAACTTTTCTCATGCGCAACTCAGGTGAGCATGGAATTTGTTTTGTTTATAAATTTTAAATTACTGACAAAATTTTAAAACTTCTTTCATGCTCAACTCATTTTTTGTATTTTTATTTTTATGAACAAGTGAAATTTCATGCTCAGTTGAGTTAAGCATGAAAAAAGTTTTATAACCTTGGGGCCAGGAATAGTCAGGATCACACATAATAGCCTACCAATGGCACCCAGAAGAAGAACAAACAAACCACGACATTGAGTAGAAAAGCCACAAACCAAAGGAAATCAAAGCAACCAGCTCCCTCTTTAACAACAAGGTTGCAATAACAATGCTAGACAGGATCCATTAAATACAACAATAAGACAATGAATAGGACAGAACTTAAAAACTCCGCAACAAGCAACCACAAGGCCAAGCGAAGAACTACTAACATCGCCTTACAGTCGTCAGTACTAACAACTACTCTGTATGGTGGTGGTGGTGTATGTGAGAGGAGGTGTTGGGGTGGGCGATAAATCGACTTAACTACAAAATATTCATCCTAGTTAAAATGTAGTAAAAAAAGAAAATAATTGTTCGGCTCGTATAGAGGCTCCCTAACTCGAGCAGTGAAATGTCGCAGATCTAGAACAAACGTGCATATTAAATTCAATCAATGTTCTGAAACAAGGACGGGGGTTTATGGCAATCACCTCAGACAATGGCAGCCAGGGCTCAGCTGTTCAAAACTAACGATGTGGTTAGTTAACATATTGTTAAAACTTTGACAATTAAATATATGGCATATACGCTAATATTTTTGCTGAAAAAAATGTCTACTCACATTTGTAGCAAAAAATCCTGTGAATTAGATATTGTACTTACTAGAACAGTTAACAATTTGACCACTAAGGAGCGCGTTAAACTAACGATGCTTTTAACAACTGAGCCCTGAGCTATAGAAAGCCACTAGTTGAACCACGAAACACTGATGATAATAAATTGAGCCGGGCTTCAGCTTTTCTTAGAAGACTGCATATGCTCATGGCGAAGAATCAGATCAGCCTCCGCATCAGCGCAGTCTGAAGCGAGTCGTCAAATGGCACTCTATGGATAGTCCAGGGTCCGTAGCGTCTCCAGGCGGACAGTGAAGACTCTGATCAGACTGCACATACCCATTCTGATCTGAGTCGTCGCTGGGTGCACTTTTCAATCTTTTTGGAAATGCTGTGCCCCGGCTCAGTTGCATTTAGAATATTGTTAGAATTCGTAACAGTAAATCGATACCCACGTTTGAAAAGGAGGTCTGTTCATGCATAGGCTTTCGACTTTCATTAAATTATCCTTACATTAGTCCGTCTCTTAGGACGCTCCTGTTATTAAGTAACCACTAATGAGTCAAACAGAAGGTATGCTGGATGCATGCTGTTTTTAATTATACGTTATTACCCCGATTAATTACGTGAAAAAAAATACCATGGTTTATTTGACATGCTTGCAACTGATCACTTAAAGCGACTTGATAGACTTGCTAGTTGTCCATCATAATTTAAAAGGGAGACAATTTTTGTGACTTCTTGGTCGCTATCCCGGACACTAAATCCTGTCTGAAAAAGATTCTACTCTAACAGACCCACTTTAAAAAGGAATCAAGTACTCTAAAATAAAATAAAATAATTTACTCCCAAAAGGTGTACACGTTTACTATTTAGATTGGACACCTTTTTCGAAAGGATGTAAAATAAATGTACCTAAAGGAGGTACAAGGAAGTTACTTCCCATGAAAGTGGATCAATTCCGCTTAAATAATTGTATGTGAAATTTTAAATACCGTATTTACCGATAGTATACGGACACCTTTTAACCTTACCATAGTTGTTCTAAAACTTGAATAAGTACAATGCACAACCTGTTGTCGTGCCTATAAATTGTTGGATGGCTGGCAAACGGTGTAGACCCTGATGGGACGCCGCATTCTGCGGCGTCTCATCTGGGTCTGCACTGTTTGCTCAGGCCTATCTGTCCGAATATTTACGGTAAATATGGTATCACTACATTTCAATAGGTCAAAATACTATTTGCGTTCAGCACAGCTTTTCATCATGTATCAGCTTGATTATGTTTGTTGAGATAAGTACCTAATATAATGGTTTTTGGTAAATCTTCATTTCTCTAGAATCATCGACACTTAAATAGTTTTGCGCGTGCTCCATATATTTTCATTTAAAGTAAAATTGTTTATTTGATGCATACTCCTTTTTCCTTTTTACCCAATATATATGTAATATGTAGTAAAATCAGATGTCTGCTAGGGTTTACATTAAAAGGCGAACCATCGGGAAAATCATCACGAAAACACACCTCTATAATTTTGACCCCCTTAAACCCCACTTTTATATAGTAAAACTGGGGTTTACAGGGGTATACTTTTATTATTTTTGCTCGAAAACATAGATTGTGGGTACTCGTAAGAAACGCCTCGCCGAGGCGGTTCTAACGAGTACCCTCAATCTATGTTTTGCGCAGAAATATGAAAAAATATCAGAGTTTTTTTTATCTGAAAATCTTCAGTTTTGGAGATGAAATTTTCTATATATTTGAAAAGGCGTGTTTTCGTAATGACTGTTTTGAAATGAAAACGTATTTCAATTGTTTGGTATTTTTGGCAGGCTTTTGTACGCATAATTGTGTCTTAATATGCTTAAAACATACAAATACTTATCATTTTCCTCCTTGCATATATTGATAATATCGCACTGGCTTAAAGGTGTCCTGATATTTTTCCCCATTTCTCCATCAATCCATATATTGTTGTTTTGTTTTGTTGTGTGGCTACTACAAAAGAAGTGTTTCTGGTAGAAAATATGTAAAAATGACAATCCAAACTTATCTTATGATTGTATTTTATACTGTAGTCCCATGTTCTATTCGACATCTGATTTAAAGCGCATTTTATTCAGTGCTACATGTATATTGTTATTATTTTTATTTGTAATGTTTGTCTCGGTATAACATTATTTTCATGGCGTCACCACTATTAATCATTTTATCTTCATTTAATGCTTCAAAGACTTTAAGCGATACTGTCACAAGAGATATTTCGAAAACTCAATCTATAAAGACCAGAAGTAAACTTGCCATGTCTGTTTTTCTTCAATTTACACAATAAATGAATCAGCCTCATTAGATATCTGGCTTAAAAAAAAAACAACACATTGAATTTCTCTGGAATTTTTTCAGTATTCCCCATACACTATCTACAATTTAAGGGACTTGAATTTTCTTCATTTTTAACGCAGGTATATTTTGTGGCTTTCTGTTTGCTTTCCTGCACATCGTCACTAAAACATACTTATATCATTTTGACCCCCTTAAACCCCACTTTTATATAGCAAAACTGGGGTTACAGGGGTATGCATTATTTTTCTTATTTCTGCTCAATAACATAGATTGTGGGTACTCGTTAGAACCGCCTCGCCGATGCGGCTCTAAGGAGTACCCACAATCTATGTTTTAAGCAGAAATAAGAAAAATATCAGAGTTTTTATCTGAAAATTTTCAGTTTTTGGAGGAGATCTTTTCTATATATTTGAATAGGCGTGTTTTCGTAATGCACAACCCCTTCTAAAATGGAACTATTCTAAAAGTAAAGAATTTATTCTAAAGAGGAGCATTTATTTCTTTTTATACAGTGTAGTAGATCTCTTCTTAGAAGTAATACATAACATTTCTGACAGTTAACTCACTGAATATCTTACGGAAGGGGAATGGAACACGTTCAAAGGAAGGGTGGGGTGATTCTGCAAACGCAGTTTTTATTCCGTGCTCAACTAGGTGCAAACACTAAAACATGTGTTCTGCTAGCCATTGGCGTATGATAAGCACGAAAGAAATTGCAGTCATAAAAGTCGTCTATCTTCGTGGAACCACATAAATATGCCAAGCAATGGCAAATGGTTCCTGTGAGGCATTTGCGCAATATATATAAGGATGCCTCGAGTAATAAACAGTTTTCTTGCTCATTTCAGCTGAGCACGATTTTTTTCTGCAAATACATATGATAACGCCAACCATAATTGGCATTTTCATATCTATCAGCAGAGAAAGTTTGATTCTCAGCTATGTCAGTTTAGCAAGAAAGAATTTGCAATTATTAGTACTTTGAGATTTATTAGCAGGACAAATGTCATGCTCACCTGATTTGAGCATGAAAACAGTTTTATAACCTTGGGACCTAGTCAGGCAGGAACTTTATTGTAAATGATCTGTAGGCAAGCAACAAAGGGCTCTGTTCAAAGTGCGCCGATGCACAGACTAGTCTTGGCATTTGCTGTGCACATATGGTCCGTGTGACACAGTGTCACATAGAGTGACAAATATAATACCGGTATGGTCTTGTAAGTGTTTCTCTGTCAAGATGGGGAAAATATGTTTTACTTTTAGATTTGAATAACTGAATAACTGTTTTCGAATACAATGCACTTTCATACTTATGTTTAAAATTCTATCATGCTTTTTGTTAAACGGCTTGTATTTCCTGGAATTTCGAAGAACAATTTTGTTTGCGGAAAATACTTGACTTGTTTTATTTGGTCTTCATAATTCTTACCGAGTGTGTTCCGTCAACAAATTGTTTAAAATTGTGGACATGACAAAATTTGCAGAAAACTCCCTAAGCATGCATTTTAAAGGCTTACATAAGTATGAAAGTTTATTGTATTCGAATTCTAATAGAAATCTTAAGCACGAACATCCAGAAGGTGTCTGACAAAATTTAAAATTTGGCAATAAAAACGATATTGTAAAATTTCCAAAACAAGCGTTCTCTTACAAGTTTATCAAAGCGGCCATATTGGATCAGAAATCGGATATTGATGGTGTCAATCCATTTCTATGAACTTTAATACATGACAGTGTATTTGAAATACAGTTTGCACACGAAATTTTAAATTTGGTTTCAAGCAGTAAACCAGGGTACGCTCCCTTGAATGCAGAAAATCGCCTCAGTATCGCTTTTTGCTTCACAGTTGCATATGTATATGAGAAAATAAAATTCTAGTTTCTGTTTTGCACATTGTTTTCTTCCTTTTCTATGACGTTAATCTCAGTACGCAAGATTTTGTATACTTGGAATTTGTTAAGTTTCACTTGGGCCGCAGTAGAAACATGCCAGTTTTCGCAAAATACAATGGAAACATATCTGCAAAACTGTTGATTTATATACAGACATGCCCAAACTGTCTTTCAATATCAAACGAAATTGTATATCTTTCCGATTGTAGGGAAAGCACTTTTTTAATATTGGGGCCCGCATTTTATATGTGCTGGAATATACTGTTTTTCTTTTCTTTTTATTTGTTTGTTTGTGCGTGTGTATGTGTGTATTTTCGATTTGCTTGCACAATATATATCAAAGATTACATGCCTAATCCAATCTGCCTGTGTAATAGCTATGAGCGAGCTCCCTAAACTACAGAATCACTATATCACCAAATACAGAAACAAACCGAGATATCGCAATACAGCAACAGAACGAGATATCGCAATACAGCAACAGAACGAGATATCGCAATACAGCAACAGAACGAGATATCGCAATTTCCGGGGACTGGATACACTTGATATATGTTTGGTCATTTCTGACAAGTTGAACAACATTTATAACTTCCTGTTTGCTTTCTCATAGACTAAGCGCCATGTGCAAATGTATCTTCTCAAAAAACGAACAAAATCTCTCCCTATCACGAAAACATGCCCATATAGTTTTGACCCGCTTAAACCTCACTTTTATACAGTAAAACTGGGGTTCACATGTATATACATGTATATACATTAGTTTTCTTATTTCTGCTCAAAAACATAAAATGTAGGTACTCGTTAGAACTGCCTCGCTGAGGCAGTTCTAACAAGTACCCATAATCTATGTTTAGAGCAGAAATATGAAAACTAGCAGAAGTTTTCATCTGAAAGTTTTCATTTTTTTTTTTTTTTTTGCTAATAAAATTCTTAATATATTTGAATAGGCGTGTTTTGGTAATGGAAGGAGCAAATGTTTGCCTTCTAGAGGACCCCTCTATTCAGAGATGAGGTAAATAATATTAATAGCGATGCCTCACCTAAAAGTGTATCGATTCGCTTTCATAAAAGTTTGGATTCCATCTATTATGCCGTTGTAGCTTACAACAATTGAATGCTTTCAGAAACCTTTCAGATAAAAACATAATTTGCTCCAGAGGAAATACATTCTTTCCTCGAATAGTAGACCCCTTTTTAGAAGGGAGGCAAAAGTAAGTTTTACACAGTTGCCTTTCATGAAAGTGTATTAATTCCCCTTAACGTAAGTTTACAGTTACTTGTAACTTGGATCTGCATCAAAAGTCAGGGACAGTTTGTATGAAACCTGTTGAAGATCGGCAGTAGTTTATATTGCTGTTTATCCCAAGGCGTGAATTATGATTGGAGACATCTTTGTTATTTTTAAATCATGTCTCGCGGTCTACCTCTGTATCGCTATCACTTAGCACTCTGATTTTCTCCATTATGTTTTCAATAAGTTAGTGCAGTTTATATTATCGGTCGATTTGTGATCATTCCAATTCCAGGACTTTTAATATTAAGAAATGAGTGCGCATCCGCGCAGTCTGATCAGTCCGCTGATCGCATGCACCTTCTACAGCCTCCAGGCTATCTAAAGAGGGATGAACGAGATCCTTGCAATACTAGGTGGATGTACAGGTTGATCTGAGTATTTGCTGGTCACACAGGCTTTAATGTAGGTACATAGTAGGTACGTAGTGCACCGACTCAAATATAAATAAATATACATGGAAAAGGCCACAGTCAAGACGCACAGCCTTCTAGAGACACCAAATGAAGAAGAGATGAGGAGCAAACAACAATAAGACACAACCATACATCCGCAACAATCGACACACAGGCAGAGAAGAACCGTAACAGTAGAACTACACCGGAACGGCCAGCAGAAAGAACCAATGGAGATCTAAACTAGCTTTACACCATCGCAGCTTCGCCCGTAGTTTTGGTGCAGCTCAAACCCACATATAATCACAAAGATGCAACAAAACGTAGTAGAGCGCTCAATGGCAATCTGAAACCAGAGAAAAAATGAAATAAAATAGTAACAAATAAGTATAAAAAAATAAATAAATAAAAATAAAAAATGCATAGGACACACCATAGAAAACAATAGTCGGGCGCCAACTTTCAGAAACAGATAAAGGAAGGAACCTCATAAAGTCTGAGGCCCGTATCACCATCGTCTTATTTAAGACGGAAGCAATTTTCCAACCATAATTGGTGTAAAACCAATTCATGCATTTGCAGCATGAAATTCATGTTATAAACTATCTTTGTTAAAGGCTGGCAATCTTTTTGTTCCATAATTGGTCCAAAAGTCAGCATTTCAAACTATGCAATTTATGATGCTGAATTGTATTCTTACAGTAATGTCTAGAAAATTGATGACTGGTGTGTAATGCCTGAAGCGGAACTGACAGACAGCCTTGTCAATTGTTTTTTTTTTTTTTTTTTTTTTTTTTTTTTTTTGTCCCTTTTGAAAAGGAACATTGTAAAATAAAACAACGTTCTCCGAAGGTAAGCAAAGTATTTCCTTTCAGAGCAGACCACTTTTCAGAAAAGGTAATCTTGAAGGTCACTCTTGATATTCTAACTGGCTAGTTCGCCTAGATAACTTCGATAATTGAGCCAGCGCACGACAAAAGCTACAACAAGATTTGTTCGACCAGCGAAGACTTAGATCAGCCTGCGCATTTGCGCATTCTGGTCAGAGTCTTCGCTGATCGCATATGCCTTCTACAGCCTCCAGGCTATCCAAAGAGGTATAAGCGAAAACCCTTGTCGTACAAATTGGCAGTATAGGCTGATCAGAGTCTTTGCAGGTTACACAGGTCGTATTGTAGGTTTTGTCGTGCACTGGCTCAAATTATATTCTGACATTGATGTCTAGAAAAACGACGAATGATGTGCAACGCCTCAAGGTTAACTGATACACTTTCAGGTCCTCAGTTCTGAAAAAGAGGTCTCTTCTCTTAAATCCACGAATGTACTCCCAAGGAAAGCATAATCGTTCCTGTTAGAGTAAAGAGGTTAGTTTGTATGATGGCAAATGTTAATTTAAAATATAGTATTCCTTTTTTCAAACTGACGGAAAACCTCTCAAGTGTATCAAGTTTCATTAAAAGATGTTGTGCAAAAGCACAGAGTAGGTATATGCATATTGATGAGACTTTTACAAAGATCATTGAACCTTGATGATTGTTGACGGATGTCGATGTGACATCTTGATCATAAAGCGCCTGTGTACAAACATAAACGTCAAGTGCACCTTCTACACTGCTTTTGTACGTAATACAGGGACAAAGTGAATTCTTGACCATTTATTCAATGTTCGAAACATTTGATCAAGGGTCATTCAAACGTGGAAACACCGCATAAAAATTCGTGAAAAATCTGCCTCCATTTTAAATAAGTAAATTAACTATATTAATATGGTACACTTCGTCACAAAATTTCTGCATCATTTTAACATATACTGAACCAACGACTTATCTAACCTATTAAAACTGCCTTAGCTCTGTTCTAGCGCGGCTAAATTGGAAATCGTTGAATATTGCCTCCTCCTCTGTTCAAACAAAGAGACATACATTTAGATGCGGAACGGTTTAATTGCAGGAATATCGCCTAGAGACGACATCGATCTTTACAAAGAGTTATATTACCTATTAAAAGAACTATAACAGTCCATCACGTGAAATAAATTATCCTGAGAAATATAATTAAACAGAACATGACACCGCCTTCTAACTGATTTTCAGTTAAACATAGCTTCCAATCATTTATGACGCAGCGTTAAAAAAGGTTCTCGGCGATTATACGGCGTAAAACGCCCTAATAATAACAATTTTTGTTGCCAACTAACCAAATTGAGAAGCTAGCATCAACAAACGGGGAACGTCCTGGTCATGTTGTGCGCGATGCGTACGTTGATCTCAAAACCCGCTGATCGCATTTGCATAAGGAACACTTTTTGTACGCCTTTCATCAGGATACTAATTTAAGTGGTTTATGTTTCTGAACTTTGCTGATGTCAGGTTATTGATCACCCAGCTGTAAAATTGTACCTCTGTGGAGCTTTCTTTAAGATTCTCTAGAAACGAGCGAGCCGGAGAATCTTGTCAAATAAAATTTCATTACAAAATGTTGGCGATAAAAATGCGTACGATCGGTTTATCAAATTTTCTATGCAGTGAATATGTTGGGTTGATGATCGTGAATGGTGCCAAAACAATTTGGAATATTTGAACTGCTTCCATCTCCCAATCAAAAAGTATTTTTCGTTTGACTTCTTCACAAAGGCAGTGACACTCATCGTACGTTTTACGTTGCCTTACACACACAAATACTCTCTCTCACACACGCACACACGCACGCACGCACGCACGCATTAGCACCACGTTTTGTTTTGGTATGTGGAGTTACCACGCCTTTTGTGAAACATTCCGAATTTTCAATCAACGTTTTGCCCTTCAAATATTCAAAACATGATGACGCAATATAACGTCAATTGCTACGTCAGACTGTTTGACATTTCCAAATAAATGTTTAGGGAAATAAAGACTGCTCGCAGCTGAAATAGACCAAACATCCAGTAACCATTGTGTTACATATTTTTGTTGTCTCATACAAACGCAGAATTTCTTATGCTGTTAGTCTGCTCACGAATTCCGAACCATCAATTACCTCAGGTATAGGCACATACCTTTTAGTGTCTGTTTAATGTCCAATGCTCTTGAAATGTTGGAACAGGAGATTTTAAAGTCGCAACATATCAAGATTAGTTAATTGCGCATATTTCTGGATAACTACAACTTTCATATTATAAAGGTACATTATATGTGGAAGAATATCGCATATTTATCAATTATCTTTGCGATGGAAATGCACAATTTAGACATGTACAACATCTATAAGTCTTTTCAGATGTTAAGAATTCTTTTTTGCTCCAACTTACGCCATTTTTAATGAATAAAAGTATGATAGTAGGGTAACAAAATGCAATGTTCTCACACATGTAGGGTTAAAAAAGAAGAGAAATAAACGTTATTGTCATTTGAACTTTGACCGCTATGCAGTAAAACAAAATGTTGTCATTTGAACCCTGACCACCATGCGATGTAATGAAGTACTGTCAATTTAACATTGACTACAATACAGTGTGATGAAATGTTGTCATTTTAACCGTGACCATCATACAGTGAAATGAATTGACTTCATTTTAACCTTACTACCATGCAGTGTAAAAAAGTGCTGTCATTTTAAGCTTGGTCACCTTTTAGTGTAATGAAATGTTGTTATTTAACCTTGACCGCCATACAGTGCAATGAAATGTTGAAACTGTACCCTTGACCACTATACAGTGTAATGAAATGTTGTCATTGTAAACCTTGACCACCATGCAGTGTAATGAAATGTTGTCATTTTAACCTTAACCACCATGCAGTGTAATGAATGTTGTCATTTTAACGCTAACCACAATGCAGTGTAATGAAATGTTGTCATTTTAACCTTGACCACCATGCAGTGTAATGAAGTGTGGTCATTTAAAGCTTGACCACCTTGTAGTGTACTGAAATGCTGTCATTTAACGCTGACTACCATGCAGTGTAGTAAAATGCTGTCATTTAACCTTGACCACCAATGCATGCGATACAATGTTATGTTTTTAAAGTTGACCACTATGCAGTTTAACAATGTATTACCAGTTTAACGTTGACCACAATGCAGCGTAATGAAATATTGTCAGTTTAAGATTCACAACATGCAGTATAATGAAATATTATTATTTTGAAGTTGACGTGCATGCCGTATAATGTAATTTTATCCTTTTAACGCTGGCTACCATGCAATGTGATGAAAGTTAACAACAAAATGTTCACCACCATACAATCTTGTCCACATGCAATGTATTTAAATAACTAACTTGCAGTGTAATGTAATATGTTATTTTTACGTTGACCATCATGCAGTGTAATGAAATGTTGTCATTTTAACATTGACCACAATGCAGTGTAATGAGACGTTGTCATTTTAAAGTTGACCACCGTACAGTGGAATAAAATGTTGTCATTTTAACGTTGATTACCTTGCAGTGTCATTTTACAGTTAACCAACATGCAGTTATTGGCTCACCTTAGCATGAAGTGCTCAAGGTGAGATATTGTGATCGGTCAATGTCCGTCGTCCGTCCTGTGGCGTCAACAATCTGCTTAAAAAATAACTGCCATCTTGAAAATAGATTTTTCGCTTCTTCTCCTGAAATGAAAAGCCAATAGACTCCAAACTTGGTAGGAAGCATCAAAGTGGCTTGGAGCTAAAACGAGCTAAAATCGTTCCGATCAGAAATCCAAGATGACCGCCATAGCCGCTATCAAGGAAATCTATTTTGCACTTCGTCTCCTGAACCGAATGGCCAATTTTTCTGGTAATCAGGTGAGAGATACATGGCCATCTTGGCCCTCTTGTTTATTAAGTGTTGTCATTTAACCTTAACCACCATGCACTGTAATGAAATGTTAATACTTTGATCTTGCCCACCATGCTGTTTAACGCAATGTTGTTATTTTAACATTAGCCGCCATGTCATTTAGTGAAGTGTTGTCATTTATAAAATTGACCACCATACAATGTAATAAAAGGTTGTTATTTTCACCTTGACCACCATGCAGTGCAACGAGATCTTATCATTTCAACCTTGTCTACCATATAGTTTAATGAAATGACATTCGGAAGAAAAAATCCTGACCACGGTACGAGTTGAAACTATGATATTATGCATAAAAGTATTCGCTGACTGGTCATAAGTATTTCTTCAATCCCGAATACTTGGTGTGTGGTTAGATGAGTATAAATTAATTTCAAATACACCATGGCGCCTGCAGTTTCATGCTTAGTACGAACAAAAACAAAAAAAAAACAAACAAAAAAAAACGAATCAATAGAAGTGTCATAAACACATTTTTAGTAGACATACCAAAATGAAACATTGCACATCATTTCGATATTGGAAACCAGGTACGATTCTTTAGTGTCTCAGTAAGGTGCGTTCATTGGCAGACGTCTTTATATCCCTTGGCTTGTCCTTATGTGTTTTAGTGAAGATGGATTGATGTATACAATTAAGCAAAGACTCATGGTTGAGCAAAGCATTTAAATCATGTGCCCTAATACGATTCTACATGGCATCATTTTTTTAATCGCAGTCCCTTGATTTGCTTTGTGTTCGCATAAGTGGATTAGTTACTTTGCCTCTTCGATTGTAATTAAATGTGTCCTGACTGTCATTGTAACAATACTGTCTCACTCTGGTTTTATTTGTTAGGTTCGGATCGTACTATTTTATTTTCGTTCAGTACTGTAGAGCATACTGTCTAGAAATCATTTAAAAAACTCACTGCTTTACAGTGGCGTACGCACACCCGGACAAATCTAAGAAACTATCTGCCTAGTATTGCATCCAAAAATGGCGCTACTCTTAAAGGAAAGAAATTCGCTCCCATAGGAGTACCGCCGTTATCTCTTTTGTTTTCATGGTAGATACCTTTAAGAGAAGTCCCTTTGAAGAAGGGAAATTTGTATATTTAAGTGATTTCTATTATAGTCGAACCTCAATGGCTCGAACATCTTTGGGACCATGGAAATGTGTTCGAGACATGAGTAGTTCGAGCCACTGAGGTTTAATCAGGAAGCAAACAGCGATAATTTAGGAAAATCTTTCGATTTTCTACACAGTGATTGTATGTTGAGTGTACTCATTAGAATCGCCTCGATGAGGCGATTCTAATGAGTACACACAACATACAATTTCACGATAAAATAAGAACATTTCCTCAAATATTTGTTTTCTTAAGCTGTCGGAAGAATTTCGTAGGGACTCAAAAACGAGTATGAATTAGCTATGGTAAACGAGCCATCGGTGTTCGAGCCGTCGAGGTTCGACTGTATTAACAGTTTTCCTTACGTATATGTATATGCGTGATATGCGTTATTAGCGCTACGCCTGTGTCTTACATTGTATATGAAAGGTCGACCCGAAACGCAAGTATCACTTTAGAGGGCAGGTTCATTTCGAAGTTCTCTATAATCTTCATATGTATGTGATGTTGGAATAACATGAACAAACCTGACGAAATAGAGGGAACACTTTTCGGTTACATTATAGGTTCAGCAAGCGCGGTTTAATTTTGTATTTGACGAAATCAAACCATGTCTTCTGAATATATGCTGACAACATACTCGTGGCAAAGATATCCAAAAACTGCCACACACACGAAGCACAGCCCATCAGAGGCACCAAAATCAGGAAATATAAAATAAATTAAATAAAGACAAAACAAACAAACAAAAAAAATATATTACATAACGGACGCACGAACAAAGAAGAACTGCAATAGAAGAACAGCCTTGGAACGGTCAGTAGAAATTATATTGGGGATCTATCACTTGTTTTAAACTAGCTTAATACTTTAAATGAGAAGAAATTAAATATTGTCAAAATAATCGATTTATGTATTTTATTTTACTCTGAAAATCCAAATCTTTAACCGCGTGAACCTAAATTTCCATTTCGATATCTGAAGCAAGGATAAAGTCTTCCATAGGAAGTATGTTTTGGTTCCAGCTGAGAAGGCTGTGACCACCTTTGTCGTGGGTGTGAGGGGTAGATTATAAGGATCACTGTCTGGCATAGAAGAACTGTCTAGGAACGGACAGTAGAAAAAAAAATACTGGAGACCTTAAACTTGTTTTTAAACCAGTCGAATACTTTAAAAAAACTGGAAAATAAATATTGCAAAACAGTCGATTGGCATATTTTTATTCTGATATTCCAAACCTTTAACCGCATGAACCTAAATGTTCATTTCGACATCTGAAGCAAGGTGTACAAGAATTCAATAGAAAGTATGTTTTGGTTCCAGTTGAGAAGGCTGCGAACACCTTTATCATGGGTGTGAGGGGTGGATTAAAAGGATCTATAATTGTTGTGAGGAGTAAATAGAAAAATCCGTCCCGAGGATCACTGACTGGCATCACGAGGCTTGTGATGTTTCTATCTACCCCTCACACCCATGATAGATTCTTTTTCTTGCACATCTTTCTTTTCTGAATGTTGAATTTTTTTTAATAATGCAGTCAATACGATTGCAGACGTCCGCTATACTGTGATAGTATTACGTGACGTTTATTGACGGCATTAAATTCACTGACGTCATCCTTAACGATGGCATACGTGACGTACTATACAACCAGTGTATATCAAATTACATGAGAATTATCGATTTATATCTTACACTGGGTAGGATAACCTGGATATGATAAGAATTCCAGGATAAAACCCAGGAGTTCCTTATCTGGTATGCAAGAAAGAAACATCCGTCCCTCGATATCACAGTCTCGCATCACCCGGCAAGCCTCGTGATGCCAGACAGTGATCATCAGAACGGATTTTTTTTATCTACCCCTCACATCAATGATAGATCCTTATAACAAATAACACTGTGATGAACATAGGAAAAGGGCTCATTTGCGATCTGAATCCAGGACACAGGAAAACCGCAATGAGCCCGACCACATACTAGCAGTCTGAAGTCACCATATGCATTCGCCTTCTCGCAGTCTGACTAGGGCCTTCCCGTTGTATTAATTCAATCACTCGATAGTGTAGAATATATCGATGCACAGCAAAGACCCTTATCAGACTTAAGGGCTTTGCTAGCCGATCTGGATATTTACTGTTCGCATATGCATCGACGACAAATGAGCCGCTCTATGTGATCAGTGGTCGTCGCGCATAGAGAGATGATGCAGGGCTTTTCCTCCGGCAGTTTTATGAGGTTCTCTGCTGTCTGCATGGTAAATTTAGTATTGGTAAGACTATGTGAATTGTAAGATGGCTTGAATCTGCGCATTCACAAACACTTGTAGACAATAACGTTACTTGTCAATGTTCATATGTTTATTACTGGCCACGTGAAGGAATATTTAGTGATTAAATGAGATTCCCTTTACAACTGATATTCGATACATTCACAGTCTCAATCTCATTCTCAAATCAATCCAGCAGACTCAGATTTTTTTTTTTTTTTTTTTTTTTGTAATTTTACGTTCGTTTATTTCTTATGCGTCAGCGTCGTTCGTTAAGCGATGAAGATATAAAGCTTCTTTTGATACAAATCAGAACGGGCTGTATATACAGTCGACTCTCGTTATCTCGAATTCCAAGGGACTCACTGAAACACTTCGAGATATCCGTGCCTCGACATATCAGAGTTGAGAGAGTGAGGAAAACAATAAATTGAACAACCATATTTAACAAATGAATATGTAATTTGACTCCGGAAGTTAGAAATATTTATATAAAATAATGTGGAAAAGAGGAGAAATTGCTCCTTAGGAGCAATTTCTCCTCTTTACCACATTATTTTGTTACCTGTTGTCATAGTTTCATGTTAAAACAGGGACCAGATTTTCACTTCGAGATAAGCGGTAATTCGAAATAAGCGAGTTCGAGATAACGAGATTCGACTGTATTGGTTTCAGGCTGGCTTTCTGATAACAGTATAAACGTTATTAATTAAAAGTACGTTTTTTAACTTTACTGCCCGTAAGTATTCGGACAGACAGAACGTGGCGTCTGATCACGGTCAGCACTGTTTGCCACTCATTCAAAATCTTAGACACGTCAACAGGCAAGCAAACGGACTTGTTCAAATGAAAGACCAAGTATGGAAAGTACATTATGGTATGTTGTTAACGTGTCCGGATACTAAGTGTATACTGTTTCAGTTTTGCCACAGCACACCTTTGTTCCTTACATTTATTACTTATTTAGCTACCGAAGATGTCGTTTCAACGTTAAATAGGATTATTCAGATTCATTTAATGGTAGCAGGTGCTTGACTTGCATATTATCTATAAAATGTAGCATCTCCAATGGTTTAATACATAATGATTCATTCTGGTTTGATATTTAAGCGACAATTGATATGTTATTCATTCAAAGGATATGCATATAATCCCCGAACATTTGTGCTAATATATAACTATCAGAATCGTGGCGATACTAAAAATAAAATTTGAGCCAGCTCACGGCAAAACTTACAATAGGACTTGTGCGACCAGCGAAGACTCAGATCAGCCTGTGCATCCGCGCAGTCAGAGTATTCACTGACCGCACGTGCCATCTACAGCCTACGGGCTATCCAAAGAGGGATAAACAAACCCCCTTGCCATTCTGGTTAACTGTACAGGCTGATCTGAGTATTTGCTAGTTAGACAGGTCTTATTGTAGTTTTTTTTTTTCGTGCGTTGGCTCAATTGTGAAACACTTGAGGGAACTTGATTGTGCTAAGAAACAGATACTCTAGGTAGACGTTCCGTCATTTTTGATCGATTGTTTACAACTGAGCCAAAGTATACGTAAACCAAAATGTCCTTGTTTCCCAACCGATTATCATTGGCCAAGGAAATCGAAACGCGCCTTTGTACGAAATCCAGGTAACGGTTATTTATGGCCGCGCTTTTCCTGTCGCTGTCACGTCAGAGTGCCGTTTAAAAAGGGTAATATGTAAAACGTTGACTGGGACATTGACAAACAGTGCAGACCCAGGTCAGACGCCGCGTTCTGTTGCATCTGATTAGGGTCTGCACTGTTTGCTTAAATTACAGGAAGTTAAGAATTAAATGAAAAAGTCTTAAGACACCGTCCAGGACCATTTCCCTGCCTACACTCAGAGACAGACGACCCAAAAGTGCTCTCAGTGCTTTGATTTTTGTAAGGGAGAGAATTTTTTTCAAGTTTTATTTGTTTTCCTGCGCAGTAAGTCCCTGCTGCAAACGGATCTGTCTACTATGAAAAGAAAGAATATGCCCAATAGAAAGCAATGTTTTTGGTTCGTTTAGAACATACATTGTACGCTTTGGGTAATGGAAGCGAAAACAATTTCGACAGAGTTGCTTCTCTTAATGTAATATTTTGACGTAGTATCCAGTCCCCTTATTTATACTAATTATACCTTTTATTTTCGATATTTCAGTCCAAAGAGATTGATTTTGCTCGTTTTATTAGGAATTTGAAATATACTTATGGGTATTGGCTCAAAGTTACTTTGATGTATCGATGAATTTAAACTATCAGCGGTTGAAATATCAATGGTTAATAATAATAATAATTATAATAATAGCAAAACATAATCTGAATGCGAGACTAAAACACATACGGTTTGAAGAGCAAATGTGCATGTGCAGTTGATATGATTGATTATTCACGGTTTCAATTTCATATAAAAGAAAAAAGTAAATCTCAATATTTTGACGGTTTTCCTTCTTTGGGTACCTCGGAGGGACTGTGGCATTTCCATTCTATCCTTACTTTTATGTTTGTGCAGGCGGAGAGCGGTGTCATTGGTCAGAATACACTTACATGTATGCTGAACTGAGAATGTAGTTTTTCTACTGACCGTTTAAAGGTGGTTCCTCTGTCGCATTTCTTCTTTGTTTATGTTTCTATGGTTTTTATATGTGGCGTTCGTTTTGTCTTGATTTGTTTCTCATCTCTTAGTCTTTTTTTCTGCATCGGGATGGCTGTGCTTTGTAATTGTGGTCCAGTTGACTCTCGTTATCTCGACCTCGCTTATCTCGAGTGATAATGTGGTCCCTGCCTAAACATGAAAATCTAACAACAGGTTAGGAAATATTGTGGAAAAGAGGAAAAATTGCTCCTAAAAATTGCTCCTAAGGAGCAATTTTTCCTCTTTTCCACAATATTTTCAATATATCTCTAACTTCAAGAGTCAATTTTGTAAACTATGGTTGTTCGAATTATTTTTTCCTCAATTCTGCAAATCTGATATGTCGAGGTACGGATATCTCGAAATATTTTTGTGAGTCTCTTGGAATTCGAGATAACCAGAGTCGACTGTATTTCCTGAGTGTCTTCACTTTTTTGAATGGGTACTCTTTACAAAAGGTGTATTTACGGTTAATATCCCTGCATTCCTCAGTTGCTATGTTCCAGAATCCGCCGTACGTATATTCCTGAAAACTTCTATGACATCATTGCTATGAATATGCATATATTATGGTGCAGTCAGACAAGCGAGAATGCCATGTTTTCAATGGATTAAGGAGGTTGGATACGCTTGATAGATTTTCGGCTTTTGCTCAATTTTTTGTGACATCTTGTCGCGTCCTTGCAGACATATCCCTTCCGTAAAACGGAAAGAAGTTTCTCTTAGTGGGAACAAAGTCCTCCTTGTTTAATGTAAGCTCTTTTTCAGAAGCGAGGCAAACACTTTTGACAGAGCTCTCCAGCTAGCATTATAAATCTACAGCGGGCCGTTACCGGCACGACAGCTATCCTGAGGGGGCCCATAACGGCCCGCTGTAGATTTATGTAGAATGCTTACTGGATTCCTCCCGTGAAAGAGTACTAATTCCAATTACATAGAATTTAGCAGCTGAGTATCACAAGAAGGGGCCATTTCTAAAAACGCCATAGTGATACACGAGCTGCATAGCAGACATCGACCAAAGAGTACATAGTAACCGTGCATATTAGGATAGAAATGATGCTTCTATAGTTTACAGCGTATAATTTATTTGTGTCTAAAACAGTACTGACGAAGGAAACGTCCCTACAGTTACTCAAAGTATTCGGACAGATAAGTCTGGGACAACAGTGTGGATCCAGACCAGACAAAATTAAAGGGCAGCATATGATTAGGATCTGCATTGTTTGCCACTTATCCAGCAATATCCAGGCACCAAGCATCTGTAACTGTTCAAATATCAGGGTTAAAACAATTCGGAGTTCACATGTAATGCCATCAAATACTTTCAGCTGAGCTTCATAGTTGCTAAAAAGGGCCTTGTTTTAATGTTTCATACCGATCCCGCTCTTTTCTTCAATAACTAAGGCGGACTAGCAAACAGGTTCACACTAATGCTGGTACTTAGCTTAATATCCCGAATCTCCATCCAGTCGCTGATTTACTAACCTGACCGCGCCATAAAGAAAAGAAACTTCGTCGAGTTACAAACAATCTACGGATACGCATTTACGGACTGTGTAGAACGTCATATAGCATTGCATACTGTTAAATTATATGTCTAGGATATGCACACTGGCCCTGACCAGGCGAAAGTAGTTTACAGACTCGTCGCGACGTTTGATCTTCAGATAAGCCCCGAAAATCCTTTTTGGCTCGTTTGTGGTTCAGCTCATACTTGGAGATCTTCATTTCCATGACATATGTCCATTAATTAAACTATTGCGTACCGTAGGGCAATGCACCTTTAATGGGTTAATTCATTACTGTAAAACATACCACCGGCG
This sequence comes from Anodontia alba, assembly GCA_964016985.1. NCBI lineage: Eukaryota > Metazoa > Mollusca > Bivalvia > Lucinida > Lucinidae > Anodontia > Anodontia alba. Next base: position 79,016,109 of record OZ024829.1, read on the forward strand.
GCAGATTCAGAGGGGGTTCGTGAGTTCAGTCGAAGACCCTTTGACTCAAAATTTCATTTTCATTGGGAATTTTGGATAATTGTGATAAATTACGAAAACCCTATTTACCATAAATATTATATTCACATCCCTTACTTTTTACCCTACACTTATCGTCAACAAATAAATTGTACTTTCTAGGACTGGATAATGGGCAAACAGTGTAGAGCCTAATCAGACGCCGCGTTCTGCGGCGTCTGATCAGGGGCTATACTGTTTGCTCTGGCCTGCCTTTTTGTAAAGAATGGTAATTTGATAAAATCGAACTCCCTCAGAAATCATCCTGGAACCGCCCCTGATATCACACATGCTTAAGGGGGAATTAGGAACTAATAGTCATCATCTGTTTTACTATCCCCTCAAAACTTCAAGTTAATGGGCGTAATAAACAAAATGAGTTACAACGTGAAAAAACGTACGTTTGGACATGTGCGTCTAGTGAATTCTCAAATCCGCCAGCGCTTCCGCGCAGTCTGATCAGAATCTTAGATATCCGCATGAAGATATGTTGCATACTTGGCATCTATAATGCGCTCAGTGAGGATTCTGATCGGACTGCACGAATGTGCAGGTTGATCTGAATCTTCACCAGGCGCACATGTCCGAAGGTACCATAACGAAAACATACCTACATAATTTTGACCCCATTAAACCCCACTTTAATATAGTAAAACTGGGGTTTACACGGGTATACATTATTTTTCTAATTTCTGCTTAAAAACATAGACTGTGGATATTCGTTAGAACCGCCTCGCCGAGGCGGTTCTAATAATACCCCAATCTATGTATCTATATTTTGGGCAGAAATATGAAAAAATATCAGAATTTTGTATCTGAAAACTTTCAGTTTTTAGTCACTGTGGTGAAATATTCAATATATTTGAATATTCGTGTTTTTTTTTTTTTTTTTTTTTTTTTTTTTTTTTGTAATGGTTTTATGACTTTTCGGCTCAAATTATTTATGAGCTAAGGAGAAATGAGTTGCCGTACCGTTTTCGAATGAACACAAATCTGAGGGGCAATGACATAGCAACTCACCTGTGGCAATTAAGTATACTTGTCATTAGAATACTTGACGTTGTTTATTATATCATGAAACATAACTTGGGTAAGTGCGGCTATAAAACGATGAAGGACCCAGTAACCAGGAGAACGAATGAAATTGCTGAGATATAGGGTGAATTACTCAATATTGACAAGCCGAAACCATTGACTTTTGCTACTATGTCTACTAAATAAACTAGTCAGCGCACGATAAAACCTGCAATAAGATTTGTGCGACCAGCGAAGACTCAGAACAGCCTGCGCATCCGCGCAGTCTGATCAGAGCCTTTGCTGATCTCATTAGCTTACTACAGTCTCCTGGCTATCCAAAGAGGGATAAACGAGAACCCTTGCTACCTAGTGGATGTACAGGCTGATATGAGTATTTGCTGGTCACGTAGGTCTAACTGTCGTGCGCTGGCTCATATATTAGATGACCTTGGGTAGTGCTTAGCTTAAGTATAAGTGATATAAAATGAAAGAAAGAAACAAAGATTGAAAAAATAATGACGGACCTTTTTTTTTTTTTTTTTTTTTTTTTTTATTTCTCTCCTTCGTAGAGTTATGGTCTGTGTAAACATAATGAATAATACTGACTGTTACATAGCACTGGGAGTGTTGGAACTTAAGTTTTGGGTATGGAAATCCAATGTCGTGTCATAGTCAATAAATATCCATTGAACTATACAATATTTTGTTTCTGCGTGATTTGATAGCTTGAATTTGGTGGTTACACATTTTAGCATAGAATGAAGCAGTCCGCAATGTAAAGTTATTGATTGATAAGTTTGTATTATATGTATGATTTTTGAAAATAAAAACAAAAATAAAAAAAAAAAAAAAAAGAAGAGGAAATATATACAAATATATATATAACAGGTTGTCTGTGTTGAAGCTTTTATTTGCAGTTCCTCTTCATTAATATAGCCGTTACGTAAAATGTGAAGTTTTGGTTTTGTAGCTATTTATTACACAGGACGTTTCCCTCCAGGGCACAAAAACTATTTGAACATACTTTAGCTTTAAATAAAAACGTGTGAGTTTTGTTTTTACAAGTCACCTCGACAAGGTAATTCTAAGAAATATCAACAACATGATTTCTGATCTTGCTGTGAAATACTTTTGCCACTGTGGATAGGAAGTTAATTTTAATACATACAGAACATTAATTATTGAATGATGCGTAACTAACGTAACGTCAATTTGACGTAACTTCATTAAATTTCTTGTGCAACTTCAGTTGCTAAGGTTATGCTAGAGAGAAACATCGCGAGTAGGGCTCAGTAAACTTTAGGAAGTTGGAATAAATTTGATGATTGAAACTGACAACTGGAGTTGAATTTATTTGTTCCATTCCATTATCGGGAAGTCGTAGTAACAAATTCTGGAAGCAGAGCGAGGTTCAATCGACTTCGCGAAACTAGAAACGGAGTTTAAGATGGATAAGTCTCCAGCTAAGTTAAACTTTACATGTTTGCGCAATAATCTATTGTTATTATTTGAAGGCCAAACTGTGCATAGTCGTCAGGGATGCGTGCCATAGAATGGATTCGCGCATGGAAATCGCTACAGAAGTGCTTTCGAATATTTCGGTCTTTTATACCAGAAATCAATACAAAGCGAGTGGGTAGGGATCGAGATGGAGAAGATCGTGGAAGAGTTCCACAGAGTTCCACGCAGCGTACGAGACAGCTCGGGAGTACCTGTATTCACGAAAGAACGATCAGTGTAGTGTTTCGTCGGATAAATTTCAATTAGTATGTTGCAGCGTATGAACGTTTCTTCGGACAATCCAGAGACCATTCGAGATGCAGAAATTTAAGCAGAATAAAATTTACTCAAATAGCGGCACAAAAGATAAGAACGGATTTTAAGGGCCAATACAAAGAGCTGTGACTTCATGCAAGTAATATCTGAACAATCTCAGTCGTCCATATGCTAAACATAAATGATTTAAATGGCAGAAACATTTATGGCAACAAATGGTGTAACAGTGAGCAAGACTAGCAATGCCAGAATAAACAATAAACAGAGACAATGCAATGCAATGCAATGAAGAATGATGTTGGCGTACCGGCATGAATGCGCTTGAACTACCATATGAATTAATGATAAACTTTGCTGATCCGTCTATCGGACACGATCTGTGGCGACAGCTCAAACGCGTGCAAATACCCATATTCTCCGGGGACAACATGTCATACCAAAGCTGGAAAGTAGCTTTTCTAACTTGTATCGGCAGCTACCGGGGAGTATAAATTGTTGTAGTTACGACAACACTTGGCAGGGGAAGCGCTACAGGTTATAGAGCATATGAGGCATTCAGGAACGGCGTAGGGAGCAGCGAAAGATCATCTTTAGCGAAAATACGGACGTAAGCTGCGCCAGATTCAGGTTTATTTGGAAGACTTGAACAAGTTTAGACAAGTTCGACTAGGAAACGCAAAGGACTTAGATGAATTTGCAGACTTATTACTTATTAGACATTGCGATTATAAACTTTGAAAGAATGATAGCTCCATCTAAACGAAGTTGCAAAAGAAGGGAATTGCCCAAATCCATTATGCCACGATACCATCGCTGGGTATTTAAGAGTGATATATCAGAGTCTGTAGCTACTTTGAGGAAATGGGCTATAAAGGAATAAGAGTTTCAAACTATTGTAAGTGCGATGGTTCATGGTCCTCAGGCAAAGTAGCTACCAGCCAACCAATGCAATCGTTACCTAGAAACAAGAATCAACGAACATTCTTTGGCGACGCAAGGAAACGCCGCAGCATACATATAACACCATGTTTCGTTTGCGGAGGAACACATGCGATATGGAGATGCCAGCAGTTTGCGATAAAGAATCAAAATGAGCGATGGCGTACAGCTGAAAGAGAGCAGTTATGCTACCGTTGCCTTGGGGAAGGTCATAACGGAAAATTAGGCCTGAGTACTCGACCGTGTGGCGAAAACGGGTGCCAAAAACTGCATCATTGGTTGCTTCATTATATACGGACAAAACCAGCGATGGCAGTGGCGAGCGACTGAACTTAAACGCACAGACGACGTCAACCAGAACGGGACGGCATAAAGACACGGCAAACCGCTCCGCGGGTCAAACTACTGTTACGGAGAGGAAGGAGCAGCAACACGCTCGACCAGTCACCATGACGGTACGGAACTATTCAAAGGCGGATTTCATAGCACTTTGCACCGTGCCGGACATTTTGAAAAACGGTGTTCCGTCGTTCAAAGTCAATGCGTTGATTGTTGAGGCAAGCACCAAGGCATACGTAAATGCAGATGTTACTGCGGAACTGGGATTACACGGCAGAGCAGAAAGTATAATCGTCAACGTTTGATACAAGATCAGTTAATATCGAATATTTGATGAGCGTGAACGGGACAGTGAACATGAATGTCACCGCGTACACGGCAAACAGAATTACGGCAAGTATGCCTATCGTAAACTGGAACCAATACCGGTTGAAATGACCATATCTGAGGAGCATATACTTCCCGCAAGTTGCGAAAAGACCAATTGTGGAGGTCCTGATAGGTCTGGATTGTTCTGACGTCCATTGCGTCATTGAAGAAGAAAGAGGTCGGCCAGTAGAGCCAGTTGCAAGATTAACGTCGCTAGGATAGACGTGTATTGGTTATCCTGGTTCAACTGATGATACAAGTATATAAACGCTTTCATCCAGCACATACTTTGTTAGAGATCAGTCGGAAATCGAATTTAAAAAGGTTTTGGGAAATCGAAGCATCGCCCTCAAGTGAAACATCAGTTGTAAAAGTCAAGGGAAAGTTAGTTTTGAAAAGAGCCGAACGGTCAGTTACATTTGACAACAACATGTATAGGGTTGACATTCCATGGAGAGAAGACAAACCAAGATTAGCAGATAACTATCGTATGGCACTGCAACGGCTCCAGAATACCATACCAAAAAGTGAGTTAAAAATCACCAAATATCGCATGCGCATACAGTGATCGATCAATAAATTGCAAAAGGCTATGTAAGAAAGATAAAAGAAGGTAAACAGTCTGAAACAAAGTAACATCTATCGTATTTTCCCGTGGTGAGGCCTGACAAGGACACAACGAAGACGAAAATCGTTTTTTGACGCCTCGGCAAAGTGTGAATGGATTTTGTTAAATAATGGTATACATCAGGGGCCGAAACTTCAGCAAAACCGTTTCGACCTGTTGTTGCCATTTAGACGGATTCCTGTTGTAGTGGTGCGCGATGTAGCGGAAATATGCCTTCGAATCGTTTTTTTTTTTTTTTTTTTTTTTTTTTTTTTTTTTGCTAGAGGACAAGCTGTACCATAGATTTATATGGAATAAAACAAAGCAGAATCGTGAACTGGTAGTCTACAAGCTCGACAGAGTGGTGTTTGGAGTATTCACCGCCACGTCAAGCACACTTCACTCTGCAGCAACATGTAAAAAGTACCAACATGACTATCCTATGCCTGCGGAAACCATCAATCCACATACATGGATAGTTCTATGGAAACCGTGCTGAATGAAAAACAAGGTATCGAATTATACAATCAGCGTTTTCCTCTTTGTCAAAAGCTGGAATGCATGCTCGGAAATGGCTTTCGAATTCGTCTATCGTGTTAGCAAACATTCCACTAAAAGATAAAAAAAAAAAAAAAAAAAAAAATCAGCCGAGGTAGATTTAGATCGCAGTCAGTTACCGAGTGCGACGACCCTTGGGGTGTGGTGGCTAGCAGAGCAAGACGTTTTTACATTCAAGGAGAGTGCCTCAGAAAACAGCATGTGCTATACTAAGAGGAACTTTCTTAAGAAAATAGCAACACTGTTTGTCCCAGTTGGGTTTATAGCTCCATATACGATAAGGACTAAAATGCTGCTGCAAGACATGTGGACTGCGGGTATAGACTGGGATGAGGACCTTACTGAACCGCTTATCAACTCGGCACGTGATTGGTTCAGCTGATCTAGGTGAACTTCGGGAAATACAGGTTCCAAGATGTCTCTGGAAAGAAGACATGATTGTTGACAGCTTGTCGTTGCATACCTTTCTGGGCTGTTCTGAAAATGCCTAAGGGACCGTCGTCTACGCAATATGCCTGTATAGAGATGACTCTGTTTCAACCATAATCGTTGCGGCAAATACACGTGTTTCACCGAACATCAAAACTAGCATTCCAAGACTTAAATTGATAGGTATGAGTTCATGCATTCGAATTACCACGAGAAAATCGGAGGTTCTCGGGCCACAAAATAAATAAATCAACCTTCTGGTGTGACAGCGTCAACGTTTTATGGTGGGTTCGAGGGCGAAACCGTCATTTCAAATCGTTTGTAGCAAAACAGAGTCATGGAACTACAAATCGACACAGATTCCAAACAGTGACGGTATGTACCTACTAACCGCACTCAGCGGACATGTTAAGCCGAGGGATGCTCGCAAACGAAGTTGCAAAATTCAATTCATGATGGAGAGGACCTGCATTCCTTTAAGGGTTCTTAAATAAAACGTATGACAAGCCCATCGGGTATGACGAAATTAAACGGACTGTATCACAGAGAACGACATCCAGCCTTCAACAACAAAGGGGAGATCAGGACAGTTATAGTTCGTTTTTGCGTTAGCACAAGTGGTGACACTTCCATTTGATCCAACTTGTCATGCATTCCTTTAAGGGTCGGAAGATACATAGACCTTAAATAAAATGTATGGCAAGCCCATCGGGGATGACGAAATTAAACGGACCGTATCACAGAGAACGATATCCAGCCTTCAACAGCAAAGAAAAGATCAGGACAGTTATAGTTAGTTTTTGCGTTAACAGAAGCAGTGACATTTCCATTCGTTATCCAAGTTGGTTAAAATTGAGGTTGGTTCATTGAAAACTGCCGGAGGAAAGTAGCTGACAGAATGTCTGGTTAGTTGATAATTGATAAATTAAAGAAGTCCGAAATTCAGCTAATTAAACAAACGCAATGCCTTGAATTCCAAGAAGAATGAAAAGTTTTAGCTCACAGACGGCCATCAAACAGCAAAGCTACTTGCACTGAAGCCAATACTGGATGATGATGGGCTGATTCGATCTGATGGACGTTTTAATAACGCTATATTCCTTTCCTATGATGTTCAACATCCGGTGATTTTACCTCGCAAAAAGCATGGTTACAAAAGTAATTGAGAAATATGCTCACGGTAAAGGAAGGCACGCCTTCTGGACAAATCAGACTTTAACAATGTTATCGGCTCGGTACAGTATAATCTCGGCACGCGAGGTGATTCGGAAATGAGAGAAGGCATGTACCGAGTGTCGAAGACGGAAAACCAAAGCAGATCATGGCGCTACGGCCTCTGACCAAACATGACGTCAATGCAAGCTTTCACTAGGACTTCAGTGGACCGGTGGCACATTCCTTACAGTTCTGGGGCAGGCCAAAGTTGGCAAAAAGCGGTATTTATGCCTGTTTACGTGCCTTTCCACTAGATCCGTACAACTAGAAATCGCACTTGGACTTGACACAGATTCGTTTTCTAACTGGTTCTACTGAATGGTAAGCCGCAGGGGACATCCGTAGGAGGTTCTTTGACAATGGGACCAATTTTAAAGGGCAGATAAGGAACTAAATCTAAAAGTAGTACAGCAGTTAGACGAGTACAAAATAAAGGCATCAGCTGCGAACAAGGAAGTAAGGTATCATATTTATCCACCACTTGCACCACACGTCCGTGGAGCACATTAAGTCTTGCTTAAATTAAGAAAACTAACGAAGCCATACTGACGTAGGCAGTTATTAACGACGAGGAACTGATGACGGCAATTATCGGTGCCGGGTCTCGGCCATTGATCTACCAGTCCGCAATCTCAGACGACGATGTCCCACTGACCCCGAACCACTTTCTATACAGCCAGATCAGGGGTGTTCGCTCCAGCATCCGTGGATGAAACCAAATTTAATCCGCGGAAGAGATGGCGCCGGACTCAAGAACTGGTCCGGCACTTTTAGCGTAGGTGGCTCAGAGAGCGGCTACAAAGTCTTTGCGCATGAAAGAATGGTAACCGGGAACGTCTAGACATACAAGTCGGCGAGGTAGTACTAGTCATCTCGCCAGATACACCACGCGGAAACTTGCCACTGGGGAAACTCGAGCTTTACGCTTGGCAGGACGGACGTGTGCGCGTGGTCTTGGTGCAGGTGGGACAGGGCACCTTGATAAGACACATTACCAAGCTGTGTCCATTGGAGCACGAATTCATACTAGAGAGACACCTTAGTTTATTACTTAAAGGTATAAATTGCCGTTGTAATTTTATCATAATTTAGCAATGTTTAATTCACATTTAAAAGTTTATTTTTAATTTTGCAAAGTAGGAAATGTCGAATAGTTCAGTGAAGAATGTATAGCATTTTGAGGAGGTGAACAATGCAGAGGAGACATCAATAATTGGATGTTGCCTAATTGACGCAACGTCATTTTCACATGACGTCATTAAACGTCGTGCGCAACGTCAGTTGCCAAGGATAAGCTATATACTATTATTAGTGAAACATCTCGAGTAGTGCTCAATAAACTTTAGGAAGTTTGAATAAATTTGAATTATCGAAACTTACAAGAGGAATTGACTTTCTTTGTTTCATTATATGATCGGGAAGTCTCAGAAATACCCTACATTACCAAATCAATAGAAGAGTTGCAATGAAAGATCATCAAAACACACCCTTCTAGTAGCCTACTGGTGCGGATTGTATTCTGCTCCACATATGGACTTATCAAACCAAGGACGAACAGATAAAAAGAAAACACGGGTAAAAAGAAGAAACAGATTGAGTAGGAAGATCAGAAAAAAAAAAAATAAAAAAAACTAAAAAAAAAAACTAAAAAAAAAAAAAACTCTTGGTTAGAAGGGTTTTTACTTCCAGCTTTGGGCAGGTGTTTATCATGTATTGCTCCCATCATTAATGATGCTGCGTTTGTTATTATTCTGTTATCTGATATGTTCTCTACTATTTGTAATATTCGAGAAAATGTTGCTTTTGTGTGTGTGTGTGTGTGTGTGTGTGTGTGTGTGTGTGTGTGTGTGTGATATATTTAAATTTCCCTGTCAAAAATATTTTATCTAAATAAATTCAGATTGGGAAGGAGGGAAAGTAGTTCAAGATTTCTTCTTTTAGTCTTGATTTTTGGCCCATTATTGAAGATTTTACCACCCAGCTGTAGCTTGACCAGTATCACTGCTTAAAAATTTAACAATCCAGAGAGTTTTGATCTGAAATAGGATACAGTAATGTTAGAACTTGCAGTTAATGATATATACTACATGCATTACCTCCTATTTTGGTTAGATAAAGGAACATAAGACAACAGAGTTAACACAGGCCCGTAATGTCTAAAATGCCCGCTTACCAATGTCATTACAATAAGGTGTATTCTTTTGTGATTACCGTGCCTTTTTTCCGGTACTTGTCCGCATACGTTACGTCCCACATTGTTAATTTCGACATTTATAATCACAGAACTGAAATGCAAAAAAATTAGAGGATTCAATGGCAAGTCTTCAGTTGGAGACGATTCTTATAAAGCTGTAGGAATTAGTGCTTTGGGCCGCATTCAGTAACACCGAACACTTATAAAATTTGATTGTGACACATGAATTGCATGCTTGTAACAAAAATATGAAACGATTTACTGCTTTGATATTATTAGTTCGATGTTAATCATTTTGTAGTTATTGATATAAATTGATTCTATATAAGACTAAAGTGTCGTTCCGTAACGGTAACTCTGTGTTTATGAAAAAAATATAAGTAAAGATATCCAGGCAATTCCACAAACACTAAGCACAGCGTTCAAGACGCACAAACAGAAGGGGAGATCAGAAACAAATAATGACAGAACAAACGCCATTTATGAAAAATAAAATAAATGCCCAGGAAAAAGAGTTAACAAAAAATAACAAAAATAAAATAAAATAAAATAATAACAAAAAAAAAAAAAAAAAAAAAAAAAAAAAAAAAAGAAATGAAACAAAAACAAAACAAACTTGTTTAAATGGTGCAAAGCAGTTTGTGGAAGACATTCCGGAACACTTATGATATCTGAACGCAGCCCTGTTGTAAGAAACGCTATCCCACAGTTGTTTGCTCGGTTGAATACGTTGGGTTTCTGGAGCACTTGCAAATTTATCTTGAATGTTGAAGTCACGCCACAGCAGGTTGTCATTATGTGCTCTGAAGAAATGGCTGGGATTATATTCATGTGAGCCGCAACGTGAAATAAACATACGTGTGCGCCCATCGAAGACTCGTTTAATAAGCCTGCGCATCCCCGCAGTCTTATCGGAATCTGCGTTGTCCCCATGAAGAAATAATGCATCCTTGCCTATCCAAAATGCGCCCAGAGAAGACTCTGATCAGACTGTGCAAAAACGTGTAGGCTGATCTGAATCTTCGCTGGAAGCACATGTCTGAAGGTACGTTTTCATACATTTCGGTTCATTTATTAAGGTATTACAATCTGACATATCAGCATCTCTGTGATAACCACAGGAAGTACACCAATAATGCATTCCTCGACATGATTTTATGTATTTTATAAGTATATAAACTGATATTGTTTCACTTGTTGCTTTATAATACAAAAGTTATGTGATATGGAAGTAATTGAATGCAAAATATTTTATCAAGTTGTAATACAAGCAGCACGTTTTGTTTGTAGAGACTAGATGTTTTTAATTTACAGGGCAATGAACGATTCGCCTGCATCGATGCCTTCTATATAGAATTTATAATAAATTTTCGCTAATGCATATACAACTGATGTACCTGAGAGCTTGCCAATAAACGACACCTGTATCCAACGAACGTTTTTTTTTTCTTTATTTTTTTTATTTTATTTATTTATTTTTTTTTTTTTTGTTTTGTTTTTTTATTCTTTCTTTCTTTTTTAATTTTACAATAGCTGATTCAAGTCTTCCGTCAGAAAGTACTGACCAGAGCTGTAAAAGTGCTTTAAACCCCCCGGTGGTTTACTCTGCTGACGGTTCTAAGGCGGTGGTCCCGATGTTAGTCACTCTTTGTTGCTTTGTGGTTTATTCTACGAGGCGATTTGTTGTATGCCTTACCATGTGTCATTTTGTTCTTGCGTTTTTCAGTCCTTTTAGTATTGCGATTACCTCGCTTGGGGAAGAGAGAGCTAATCTTAGTGCTTTTCGTACGTTTGTTCGATTTGTGCTTGTTTAGATTTGTCGGTTTCCTCTTCCTCTTGGTGTCTGGGAAGGGCTGCTGTTTGTGATTGTGGCACTCCCTGGACTTTTCACTTACCTTTTTCTGTCATTTTGATACTGTGTATATAGCGATTGTAGAAACATTACAAGTTTTTCTTGTAGAAAACAATGGCAAAAGATTCATGCTCACATGATAATTTCACCAGATGTTTTATAGCTACTGCCCTCAATGAGTCTGCTCACAACAGGTGATATTACCAGAATTACCTGGGGGACTACTTTTCTCTGATAACACAGGCTCCTTTTGCTGTGTAATATATAATATTAAATCCTTTATTTTTATCTTAGGAAGCCATTTAAAACGTGTAATCTGATTGACTTTTTATGCAAATGTAGATTTTGGAATCGGTTTTGAGCTACTTCGTTGGGTTTCATATTAAAGAATTTATCGCATGGGTTTCTAGTTAATTGTCTTATCAGTATTACTGAACGTATTGGGTAACAGAACATTTTTTATTGGTATCTGGGCAGAGTTTTATGGTCTCAGTCATAAGAAACATATGGAAATACAATACCCGACTAACCTGACATTGGTATAGTATTAGTCGGGAAGGTGGGTGTCAAAGTCTCTAAGAGAAAAACGTGGCATGACCTTATTTTATCACCCCATTTGAGAATGTCAGAACTACTTTTTATAAACATTTGCAGTAAAGTTACTTTCCCAAAGGTAAACCCTAGCACAAAAGCTCGATTATGGTAGATTGGTACAATGGCATTTAGCATGACTAGATCTAGACCATAAGTAATATATATATTCTAGATCTACTACACCTTGAAATAATGCATCGTATTCACGAATACTCTGCCTGTGCGTTGCGTGTCTGCAGTTAAGCTGGTAGATTCCTTCTTTAGCGAATCATAGAACAGAAACTGTCCAGGAACACCCACAATCACAGAATATAGCCTACCAATGATACCAAGAGAAAGAGCAATGTATGGCAGACTATACACAAGCCACGAACCAAGGCAAAAAACACAGGAACCAGCTCCCACTTCTCTAATAAGGTGATTACAATGATAGACAATCTCCATTGAAAACAACCTGAACAGAACGCTGCAAAATAGTCTGCATTAGTTTAGTGTTAAGGCGCGAATATATCGCACTACCTAATGCACTTCTCGAGATATAATGCCTACCAGATAACGTATTTTTTAGTCTTGGAAATAGAAACAAAGTCACGCTGGCTTAGATCTTGAGAATGTTAGCGGTGTGGTACATGTACTTGTTTGATGAATTCAGTGCGCTAATAGTCCTGAACAATTTTGCTTATGGTGCATTGTTGCGTATACCAGGTTTGATACACTGTGTAACATAATATTAGTCCATTTTCTAAAGCACTTTGTTTTTATAAAATTTGCCGATAACAGAACGGCATTTTGGTGCAGCCACTTGCACTACAGGGCCTTTTGGTAACTCGGAAGGGTTGTCCCTTTCGATGGTGGCATTTTCTGAGTATCTTCACTTATACTTTTGAAAATAAAGAAGAAATTTAAAGAACAGTTTTCGTAATTTGATGTATTTTTGCAATAACTGGTCTGTTTTGATTTTTAGAGATCCACACTTTCTTACTAATATTTCATTTCAAACTTATACATCTAAGTTTGATCACCATTTAGTAGTCCATCTGTAACGCATTTCACATGATTATCTGTTTGCTGTTATGTTAACGTGGGTTTTAAAACGGACAAATATATCTTCCCACGTCCGACGTTCTCTATCAAACTTTCATGAGTAGCTTCCGATTTTTCCCTACATATGTTGCTATTTCTATACAAGTATATCGGCCGTCCTCTGCAACTATATTTTTTGCAGAAGCTATGTTATCTAAAGTCGCAGAAATATGGGGTCACGAGAACGGCCACTGTCTTCAATTGTGATTGTTGCATTTTGGAATGATTTACCCACCACCGAACTGCTACTGTCGAAATGGCAGATCTATAAAGATAAAATGTTTTATTTTGAATTTGTTTTGAAGGAATGTTTAAGGCTCGTGGGCTTTAATGCCATCCCTTATTGCTGACTTTTCTGAAGCTTCCATAGATGCTGAAAATGACTGGCTCCGAGAGGTCCTATTTAAAACATGCATATCCCGAAGATGATACGATCGACAATAACGATATATGGATATGTGTGTGTAGCTACATGTAATGAAATATACATTATACCAATGCGTATCTCATGCGAATGTCTTTTAATAGTCCTACGGTAGGCCATAAAGCTAAACACTTTCTAACGGCCCTCATAAATTACCAGCAACGCGAGAAAACGCACCTTCAGATGTGCGGCCAAAGAAGACTCAAATCAGAATGCGCATCCGCAACGTCTTTGTTGTCCGCGTGAAGAAAATTTGCACTCTTGGCTATCCAAAGTGCACCCAGTGAAGATTCCGATCAGACTGCGAGAATGCGCAGGGTAATCTGATTTACTTGACGCATATGTACGATGGTACGTTTTCTGACGTTACGGCTCAAACTTCCATGAATAGAAATAATTGGGGTCATAATATTTTTATTGATTTTGGTGTATTTATCCGTTGCACTGCAAGGTAAGACGTGTGAGGAATGTTGCAGGGTTATTATTATTATTATTATCCTAGGCCAGACTCGATCAAAACAAAGCCGATTGCTTTTATTTTTGTTTCGTTGTTTTAATCTTGTTTGCAAATAAATAAACTAGCAACAATCCTGCAAGGATGTATGTGCGCCCAGCGAAGACTCAGAATAGCCTGCGCACTCACTTAGTCTGATTAGGTTCTCTTTGTGCAGGGTTGATCAGAGTCTTTTCTGCGAATGTCGGAAATGCCGTATCCCGGCTCAATTGGTACCTCGTAATTCTGTGTACAATATTCGTACTTAAAAATCGCACCTCTTTCAAGTTGCGGAAATACAACTAGGTTTAAATGTAACATAGTCGAATTGTAACGTTTCCAAATCTAATAAAAATATTATCCAAAAGATAAACAGGGGCATCACAGACTTTTTGACATGATCATAAATTGTGATTATTATATATATCAGAAGTGAAAAAAGCACATTCTTCGTTGCAAGCCAAATATTTGGTATTCTCCCGAATAAACGTCCGGTTAATTAAATCAATAAGTTTATCTTTTATAAGATGATGAGGTAACGTAGTATACAGTATAGAAAAATCATATGTAGACAATTTAGAAGCCTGAAAGTTTTTAGATTTAAATTTATTGAGAACATCATTAGAATTTTTAATTGACCAAAAATAGTTAATTCCGTCCCTTTCGTAAACAGTATCATAGTATCTAATCCAATGTTTTTTAACAGCAGTAAGGCATGAAGTTATCAGTTTGGACAAAACAGTAGTTGTACAAGAACTAGAATTAGCAATGAAACGTGCTTTATAAGGTCGTTTATAAGTTTCGGTAACCAATATAACGTAGGAAGTCTGTCTTGCTTTTCTTAAATACTCACTGCAAACTTAGCAGTAATATCGATAGAATGGGTATTGACAATAGATCCCTCGTCAGTAGAAATCCGTTCATATGTTTTGGTACTACCTAGTTCTTGTTTAAGGGTATTGATATAATAAAGTCGTCACTCAACAACAACATTATCAGCAGCTTTATCAGCTGGAGCCAAAACATACTGCCTATGAAATTCTTGGATACCTTGTTTCAAATATCGAAAAGATAATTTAGGCTTAGGAGGGAGAAGATCAAGGTTATTAGAGTAAAATAACACACGTTCATCAATGATCTTAAAAATCTTTAATTTTCAGTTATTTAAAGCATTAGACCTAACATGCTCTCGTTTACACCAACGCGTACAATAATCATTTAAAGCACTGACAATTGTTTCCCGACATTTATTGAAATCAATGTGGGCTGGGAATCTATATTTAGGTCCTTTTGAAATAACTGAACGGATTCGTGAATCAGTTACAATCTTCAAGTTACCAGTGACAATATGACCCACTGGTTGATAACAAAATTTAGAATCTTTACAATCTCAAGAATCAGGGGAACTAGTTTCAATATCAAGATCAGAAACTAATTTATTGAAATTAAGTATAGTATTACGGATAGCTTTGTTATATTTATAACAAATAATAGGAGATTCCGTGTTTTTGAAATATGAAGGTATAGCTGATATAACATTATTATCTCGAAATATTCTAGGTACATCTATGAATTCAATACCTTTATTAATGAATGGAATTTTGATGAAGTGTCTAATGTGGTTAATTTCAGAATCAATGTAAGGACGAAGAGCATGTTGAGTATAACATCTAGTAAGGAGAGCTGGTTCATACAAATTATGTTTTCTATCATAAAATTTATTCGCCTCATCATCTAACTTACGTAATGAAGAAACAGACAGTGAAGCTAGTTTAGAAAGCATTTGATGACATCCAGAATTTAAGAGAATATTTAAATCAAAAAGAGACAAAACAGTTCTATGTTTTCGTTTAAAATTGCCATTTTTGCGCTTACCATGGGATCGTTTATTACGTTTTTTTAATATCTAAAAGGGAAAAAAGCATCGAAATCCGGCATTTTAGAAATATTTTCTTCATGGTAAATATTATCATTAAATCCAAGTGGAAAAGGGTTTGTAAACGTTTAATCCATTTAAGTTCAAGTTCATGTCTTAAAATATTTTTTAATCTTTCGGTAGAATTGGACTTGTGTATAATTTTTTCAACAGGTTGAACCAAAACTTTACTAGATGATCATGAATGACCAGTACTCCGGAAATGTTGATAAAGAAACGTATCAATTTTCTTTGCTTTTTTGATTTTAAGCAAATGTTCCTTAAACCTTGTTTTAAGGGCCCGTTTGGTCTGTCCAACATACTGCATTCCTCAGCCTCCTTCGCTGCAAGTGAGAACATATATAACATCCTCTGATTTTCAGTCTAAATCAGAGTTGTTTACAACTGAAAATTGTCTATGATTAACTGAGGAAATTATAGTTGACCGACAAATTAAATGATTGCAGCAGTTGCAACTCTTGGCATTGCACTTAGGAATATTAGGGTACATACTGTTCCTGCAGTAAATTATAATATGTACAATTTTTTGTGAAAAAGGCCGCAATTTGAAATAGTTAAACAGACTGAATCTAAGGGAAAATACTCTTGCGTCAATAGCAGACTAATTGATACACGTTGGTTGTTCTTTCCATTGCTGGCAGAAGATGTTAGCGTATCAATTATATTCATGGTCAATATCTTCTTGGGAAGTAACTAAAGTTTCCAACATTAAGCGTGAAATCAATCTTATTTCTTACAACAAGAACAATAAAAATACATGTCACATAACGATGAGTCTTTTCAGTGCAAGAGCGGGTCTGTCATATACCCGATGAGTCTTTTCTAGTGGAAAAACAGGACTAATTCAAATACCTGATTAAACGTTTTAGCCCCAGAGCAGGGCTAAGTCACATACCCGATGAATATTTCCAGTGCAAGCCTGGGGTTAAGGCAGATTCCCGATCGAACGTTTAAGTGCAGGATCAGGGCTAAGTCACGTACCGATGAGACTTTTCAAGTGCAAGAGTAGGGGTAAGTCAAATAACCGATGAATATTTCCAGTGCAAGCCTAGGACTAAGGCAGATTCCCGATCGAACGTTTAATGGCTGGATCAGGGCTAAGTCACATACCGATGAGACTTTTCAAGAGCAAGAGTAGGGGTAAGTCAAATAACCGATGATTTTTTTTCTTGTGAAAGAACAGGTAAAAGAGCAGGGCTAAGTCACATACCCGATGAAACTTTTAGTGCAAGAGCAGAGCTAAGTCACATACCCACTGAAACATTTTAGTGCGAGAGCAGGACTAAGTCAAATACCTGATGAATCTTTTTAGTGCGAAAGCAGGACCAATTCAAATACCCGAGGAACTTAGCTCTTTTTGGTCTTAATCGTTTACTTTTCAAAGATTTGAATGGACAATATTGCGCAAAGTTAGACACCCGATTTTGCACTAAGCCCTTCTGCTCTTTTACACTGCCATAGGCAATAATAACAGGCATGTCTACGCGTAGACCCAGATAAGACGGCTCATTATGAGCCCTCATTAGGATCTACACTGTTTGACATTCAGTATTTCAACTTTTCATACAAACTTTTTCTCTGATCGATAGTTTGTTAAAAAAAAAAAAAAAAAAAAAAAAAAAAAAAAAAAAAAAAAAAACACTTACGACAAATGTAGTCTGAAATTTGTCGCCGACAGAGGTAGAGAAATTGCCTTCAAAACTAGCCAGTATAGTAAAGTATAAGTGAATATACCCAGGAAATGTACCACGAAGCACAGCCCTCCCGAGACACCAAAAGAAGGAGAGATGAGGAACAAATACGGTCTACACAAACGAACATATAAAACCACAGACGCACAAACAAAAAAGAACTGCAAAAGAAGAACTGCCTTGAAACGGTCAGTAGGAAAACTACTGGTGGGGATGAAACCCGTTTTATTCGCGCAAAACCTCACACTTAATATTGATGCAGCTCCAATTTCAAATAAATGTTCTGTCCGCATAGGGGCTATCTACCTCATCTGTGAAACACCACATTCATTACAAAAACACGCCTATTCAAATATATTGAAAATTTCACCACCAAAAGCTGAAAGATTTCAGATAAAAATTCTGATGTTTTTTTTTTTTTTTTTTTTTTTTTTTTTTAATTTATTTCTGCGCAAAACATAAAGTGTGGATACTCGTTAGAACCGCATCGCCGAGGCGGTTCTAACAAGTACCACAATCTATGTTTTTGAGCAGAAATAAGAAATAATGTTTACCCCTGTAAACCACAGTTTTACTAAATAAAAGTGGGGTTTAAGGGGATCAAAATTATATAGGCATGTTTTTATGATGAAAATAAATGTAATTAAGAACACTGTGATAAAACAAAGCCATTGCCCAATGACGACCTGGAGCCAGAAAACAAGGAAGCCACCAACAGGACCACGAGGAGCCTGCCCACAGGTATTGATAGTAGGGCACAGACCATTTGAAACAGACCCTTCTTGCAGCATTGTTTTCAAACTAACGATATGTTTGGACATTATTTCAGAATGACGGCGACAAACTTCAGAAACTGTTTAACGTAGATTATGATAGTGGTATCCTTACGTAAGAAGTTTAGCAGTTGATATTTTATTTCTTTTATATATAAGCTCATTAGGATGTAGCATGAGGAACATCGCCATCAAAAAATGGAAAATGTACCATTTCAAAATCAAATTTTGTCATAAGTTTTAGCAGAAATTATGCCGTTACTTGAATTGAAATTAATTTCGCACGAGTGCATTGTTAATCACAACCATTCATAACGCATTTTTTTTTTCAAAGAGAGTGGATTAAGGTTCCCTTTGCAAGATTTAATCTTTTAGTGAATTTAAAGATATAATATTTATACATTTATAAGTTTTGTCCCTAAAATATGTTTTTTTTTTTTTTTTTTTTTTTTTTTTTTTTTTTTTTTTTGTAAAATATGAAATACCATTGAAAAAGTAAAATGAATCCATTATTTATATGATGTAAATATAATGTATATCATGGAAGCGAAGTTTATACATGAAGAAATAAAAAACAACAAAAAGGTGTACATATAGCCCAAATAGAATATGCGCTTAAACCGAAATAAAAAACAAAATAAGTGCCAAAAAAATAGTAGGTGGTATATATAATATACAAAAGATGTGCTTAATAAATAAATAAATAAATAAATAAATAAATAAACTATAGCGGGAATATCGATGGCAAATTTGATCTTTTAGATAAATCGTGCAATCACTACATGATCGGACTCACTGAGGAGCCGAAACATTTTTTTTTTTTTTTTTTTTTTTGTCAAACATGAAATACATGCAGTTAAAAATAATAAAATATGTTCATTATTTGTTTTCAAAATCAATTAGTTCATTATATAAATATATGTGTGGGGGTTGGGGCAATTTTCTCAGGGGCAGTTTTCTTGGGAGCAATTCTCACGGGGCAGTTTTCAGGGGCAATTTTCTGGGAGCAGGTTTCCTAGAATCCCTCAATTATATTTGCCTGGTTTTCTTGAGAAAGGGACAGCATAATTTTTTTTCGTAACAAAACAGAAACAGTCCTTGATGCTATATATCAAGATTCAGCCTCAAAGATTTATTGGTTCTGGAGAAGAAGATTTGTAAGTGTTTCTACCATATATGAGCTTGGCGGCCATCTTGTTCAATTGCGCGGAACCATTTGAATAAATTGGCAATACCTTTTTGACAGAAGGCCTCATGTGAAATGTGGTGCCAATCAAGCGGTTTCAGAGAAGAAGGCATTTAAAAATTACATACTGTTCTACATGCATAAAGCCCAGTGGCAAAGGCAGATAACCCTCAAGGGACGGAGTATAACTAAAATGTTTTACTACATTAATCACTCGTTGTAAGTTTCAGCCATTAGTCTTTTATACAGTTTGAGAAAATGACTTTTCAACATTTTCCCCATATAAATGTAGAGGGACGCAAATTCGATCTTGCCGTAAAAAGGTCAAAGGTCAATCTTTGGTCATCAGTTAAACAGACTTGGTAGACCTTGAGTCTTTGATGCAATATACCAAGATTCAGCCCCAAAGCTTTCTTGGTGCTGGAAAAGAAGATTGTTTAAAGTGTTTTTACCTTATATGGACATGGCGGCCATCTTGTTCGATGGCGCAGAACCATTTGAACAAATTGGCAATACCCTTTTAACAGAAGGCCCCATGTGAAATCTTGTGAAAATTGCTTAAGCTGTTTAAGAGAAGAAGACATTTAAAAATTACACAATTATATACATGTATATAGCCCAGGGCCAAGACAGATAACCCCAAGGGGACAAAATTTTGATGAGTCAATAAGTAACCAGCCTAACTTATTTCCGGTTGAGATCCGCCTCTTCTTTTTCGATGTAATTGCCCTCTAGTGTGATGCACTTAGAACACGGTGTTAAAGTGCTATCAGCCCAGAACTGAAAAAGTCAGGGTCCTTTCCATTGACCCACTCCTCAACTGCCGTTACGACTTCTTCATCAGACCGGAAATGAAGTCCACGGATATCCTTTTTCAGGTTTGGGAATAGGAAGAAGTCGCTAGGAGCTAGGTCAGGCGAATAGGCAGGATGTGGTATTAATTCATACCCGTTTCGCTCTACAGCATCCATTGTAACTTTGCAAGTGTGGACTCTCGCGCTGTCCCGTTGCAGCAAAACACCTTTAGAGAGTTTACATCGGCGTTTTTCACAGATGGCGATTCTCAGCTGGTCTAACAAGTTTGCATAGTACACTCCAGTTATTGTACTTCTCTTGGGTAAAACGTCCAACATAATAACGCCTTTTGCGTCCCAAAATACTGTGGCAAGCAGATGGTTGGGTCTTCAACTTCTTTGGCCTCGGGGACCCAGGCCCTACCCACTGACGACTCTGAGCTTTACTCTCTGGCTCATAATAATGAACCCAAGTCTCATCTACAGTCACCAGACGCAAAAAAAAAAAAAAAAACATTTTTGACCTAAAACGCTTCAACAAGGCGCTGCATACTGATGCTCTGGTTGCCATTTGCTCATCGCTAAGGGATGTGGGGACCCAACGGGCTGTTAGCTTGCGCATACCTAAACGATCATGTAAGATTGTTGAAACGCTACCATGTGAAATGCCTAATGCCTGCGCTATTTCTTCCACCTGAATTCGCCTATCAGAGTATACCAGATATCGAGCTTTCTTACGCATTTCTTCATCGGTGGCAGTCGTCCAGACCTGGCTTTATCTTCTAAAGACGTTCTACCACGTTTGAATTTCCCTACCCAGAATTTAACCTGAGCATAAGATGGTGCAGAAGACCCATAAACATCGGCTAACTCGCCGTGTATTTCCTTGCCTGTTTTACCTTTTAAATACAAGTACCGAATTACAGCACGGTACTCAACTTTAGATGAAAAGCATGCCTTTGCATCGCTAGCTATGTTTGACATTCAATATCTTATTAAAGAATGACTCGATATGTGTGCAATTTTGTACCCATGTATAAAACATATATTAAAACAAAGCATGACAATCGTGACCGTCTCGGTTATTTATTGACACGCCCTCGTATAACTAAAATGTTTTACTACATTAATCACTCGTTGTAAGGTTCAGCCATTAGTCTTCATCACATTTTGAGTTAATGACTTTTCAACATTTCCCTATACAAATGCATTGGGACGCATATTTGACCATGCTGTAAAAAGGTCAAAGTTAACCTAGGGTCATCATTCGAACAAACCTGGTAGACCTTGAGTCAATGAAGCTATATACCAAGGTTCAGCCTTGAATCTTTCTTGGTTCTTGAGAAGATGATTTTTAAGTGTTTTTACCATATATGGGCATGGCGGCCATCCTGATTAACGGACCGTGACCATTTGTACAATTTTTCAATCCCCCTTTAACAGCATGAAGTTTGAAGAAAACTGGCCCAGGGGTTTCAGAGGAGGTCGTGCAAAGATATTTACGGACGGACGACGGACGATCATAATAGCTCATCTTGAGCCTTTGGCTTAGGTGAGCTAATAAATATCGTATTTCGGTTAGGTGTGTTACATTCGTAGCAAATTATGGTTGATTCCGTCTTCAAGAAGCAAGCAGGAATAAAAGTAACAACACATTTACATGTACATCTTAATCTATTATACATTCTGTACTAGGAGAAGCAAATAAAGTTGATCCTCTTGTAAGAATAAGGGATTTTTAATGAAATTGTCATAGGCTGAAATGAGTGCTTGTACGTACATTAAGAATGTTTTATTCTTATCTATTATTATTTATACCCCTCCAAGCCCATCCAAGCTTGTCCCTTCTTTCATGTACCTTTGTAATTGAAATCTGTAGGTATAGTTATTATTAGTCAGTAAGTACATACAGTGTAACCTTTCGGACAGGTACTGTAGATAACTACCTGTAAAAGCCATTGTTACGTCATACTATTCTTGATTTTCTCATTCTACTTTGTATAGTCATTACATGCAGTTTACGTGTCTGTTGACATTCATATTTTCTATCGTTAAATACATTTATATAATATATTTCTATGTATGTGAATTCTATGTTCGTCTTTTACTCATTTAGTGTTACTTGATATCAACACCTTGCCATGGATATATTATAAGAATAATGATAATATTAATAATTTAATGATTAAGAGCACTGGGTACACTTGGTATATGTCTGCCATTTTCTACAAGGAAGACACCTTTTGTGATATCTTGCGTACTTTTCAGCTGTATCAGTAGCATCAGAACTAATGGCGCGGTAAAACTAGGCTAACCCATTTAAGCCTAGTGTCCCATAAAATGGTCATTGGCAAACAGTGTATACCCAGAACAGACGCCGCAAAACGCGGCGTCTGATCAGGGTCTACACTGTAAGCATTAAATTCAAGAATTTCTACAAAAAAATTCTTCTTTACAGATTCCCCGTTCTACTGCTAGATTTAACTCTCTGTTACCTACTGTTAACGTTTCACCTTTGAAACTTCACTCTGTATCATCTATAAATTTATATGGCGCTTCCAATTATAATATTTTCAGTAATCACCTTAGAATTAAACTTTCTCCAATTAAATCTCCTATACGTCTAAAATATAAGAATCCGTATAAAAGGAACAGTATGTACCCTAATATTCCTAAGTGCAATGCCAAGAGTTGCAACTGCTGCAATCATTTAATTTGTCGGTCAACTATAATTTCCTCAGTTAATCATAGACAATTTTCAGTTGTAAACAACTCTGATTTAGACTGAAAATCAGAGGATGTTATATATGTTCTCACTTGCAGCGAAGGAGGCTGAGGAATGCAGTATGTTGGACAGACCAAACGGGCCCTTAAAACAAGGTTTAAGGAACATTTGCTTAAAATCAAAAAAGCAAAGAAAATTGATACGTTTCTTTATCAACATTTCCGGAGTACTGGTCATTCATGATCATCTAGTAAAGTTTTGGTTCAACCTGTTGAAAAAATTATACACAAGTCCAATTCTACCGAAAGATTAAAAAATATTTTAAGACATGAACTTGAACTTAAATGGATTAAACGTTTACAAACCCTTTTCCACTTGGATTTAATGATAATATTTACCATGAAGAAAATATTTCTAAAATGCCGGATTTCGATGCTTTTTTCCCTTTTAGATATTAAAAAAACGTAATAAACGATCCCATGGTAAGCGCAAAAATGGCAATTTTAAACGAAAACATAGAACTGTTTTGTCTCTTTTTGATTTAAATATTCTCTTAAATTCTGGATGTCATCAAATGCTTTCTAAACTAGCTTCACTGTCTGTTTCTTCATTACGTAAGTTAGATGATGAGGCGAATAAATTTTATGATAGAAAACATAATTTGTATGAACCAGCTCTCCTTACTAGATGTTATACTCAACATGCTCTTCGTCCTTACATTGATTCTGAAATTAACCACATTAGACACTTCATCAAAATTCCATTCATTAATAAAGGTATTGAATTCATAGATGTACCTAGAATATTTCGAGATAATAATGTTATATCAGCTATACCTTCATATTTCAAAAACACGGAATCTCCTATTATTTGTTATAAATATAACAAAGCTATCCGTAATACTATACTTAATTTCAATAAATTAGTTTCTGATCTTGATATTGAAACTAGTTCCCCTGATTCTTGAGATTGTAAAGATTCTAAATTTTGTTATCAACCAGTGGGTCATATTGTCACTGGTAACTTGAAGATTGTAACTGATTCACGAATCCGTTCAGTTATTTCAAAAGGACCTAAATATAGATTCCCAGCCCACATTGATTTCAATAAATGTCGGGAAACAATTGTCAGTGCTTTAAATGATTATTGTACGCGTTGGTGTAAACGAGAGCATGTTAGGTCTAATGCTTTAAATAACTGAAAATTAAAGATTTTTAAGATCATTGATGAACGTGTGTTATTTTACTCTAATAACCTTGATCTTCTCCCTCCTAAGCCTAAATTATCTTTTCGATATTTGAAACAAGGTATCCAAGAATTTCATAGGCAGTATGTTTTGGCTCCAGCTGATAAAGCTGCTGATAATGTTGTTGTTGAGTGACGACTTTATTATATCAATACCCTTAAACAAGAACTAGGTAGTACCAAAACATATGAACGGATTTCTACTGACGAGGGATCTATTGTCAATACCCATTCTATCGATATTACTGCTAAGTTTGCAGTGAGTATTTAAGAAAAGCAAGACAGACTTCCTACGTTATATTGGTTACCGAAACTTATAAACGACCTTATAAAGCACGTTTCATTGCTAATTCTAGTTCTTGTACAACTACTGTTTTGTCCAAACTGATAACTTCATGCCTTACTGCTGTTAAAAAACATTGGATTAGATACTATGATACTGTTTACGAAAGGGACGGAATTAACTATTTTTGGTCAATTAAAAATTCTAATGATGTTCTCAATAAATTTAAATCTAAAAACTTTCAGGCTTCTAAATTGTCTACATATGATTTTTCTATACTGTATACTACGTTACCTCATCATCTTATAAAAGATAAACTTATTGATTTAATTAACCGGACGTTTATTCGGGAGAATACCAAATATTTGGCTTGCAACGAAGAATGTGCTTTTTTCACTTCTGATATATATAATAATCACAATTTATGATCATGTCAAAAAGTCTGTGATGCCCCTGTTTATCTTTTGGATAATATTTTTATTAGATTTGGAACTAAACTTTATAGACAAACTATTGGTATTCCGATGGGAACTAATTGTGCTCCTCTTGTTGCAGATTTGTTTCTTTTTTGTTATGAGAGAGATTTCATGAAGTCTCTCTCACGTGAAAATCAGGCTGACATTATTGAGGCTTTTAATTCAACTTCAAGATACCTTGACAATTTATTAAATATTGACAGTATTTACTTTGACCAAATGGTGGACCGGATATACCCTACAGAACTCCAATTAAATAAAGCAAATTCTTCCGATACCGAGGCACCTTTTTTGGATTTGAATCTATGTATATCTAATGGTACAGTTTCCACAAAAAATTATGATAAACGGGACGATTTTGATTTTGATATAGTCAATTTCCCTTTTCTGGATGGCGATGTCCCCCGGCGTACCTCATATGGGGTTTACATATCTCAACTTATAAGATTCGCCAGAGCTTCTTCAAATCTTAATGACTTTAACTACCGTAATAAAGCCCTTACTGCCAAACGTCTTAGGCAGGGCTATCGTTATTTTAAACTTCGCAAGGCGTTTTCGAAATTTTATCGCAAACACAGTGCCTTGTTAGAAAAATATAGTGTCAGTCTGAAAACACTCATGCAACAAGGTATATCGGAACCCGAATTTTACGGTGACTTAGTGTACAGATTTAGAAAAAATTATAGGTAAATCTAACTTTTCGGAGCAATTCAGAAAACTTATTAATCGTTATAAAAGAATTGGCTATAGCCTGGATATTATGCGGCAGACTGCATGCCTAGTTGTCAACCCAATCATTGTTGATGGCTATGCTTCACTCTTTAATTGCATGACGGCCTCTTCGTAAAACTTTAACCAGTGGGTTGGGGCTTGGCGATATGTCTTTGGCTTGGCCCGCCGTGGTTCAACTATTAGTTTTCATTTACTCTGGCATACAGTAGAATTAGCCATGAGTACTCGTCTTTGTTTATTATAGTGATTAATTTGATTTTCATGTTTTCGCTTTGATGCATTGACTGAGTTGGGAGCCTTTTTGCGAACCGAATTTTTATGTATTTATGTATTAAGAGTAGCATCGGGACCCAGGGTGAAGTTAGCTAGCTGTAAAAGTGCTTTAAACCCCCGGTGGTTTGCTCTACCGACCGTTCTAAGGCGGTGGTCCCGGTGTTAGTCTTACTCCTTGTTGCTTTGTGGTTTATTCTACGAGGCGATTTGTTGTATGTCTTTCCGTGTGTCATTTTGTTCTTGTGTTTTTCAGTCCTTTTAGTATTGCGATTACCTCGCTTGGGGAAGAGAGAGCTAATCTTAATGCTTTTCGTACGTTTGTTCGGTTTGTGCTTGTTTAGATTTGTTGGTTTCCTCTTCCTCTTGGGGTCTGGGAAGGGCTGCGGTTTGTGCTTGTGGCACTCCCTGGACTTTTCTCTTACTTTTTTTGATAATAATAATAACTAGCCAGACACCCCTTATACAGCAATTGGACCTGTCCAAAGAGTTGAGGTAAACTATTCCACTAGGCATCAATAGATTGCCTTTGGAAACAAAGAACATATTACGGATTAGAAAATGGGAGTCTCGGTTTTATTAAGACTCTTCATAAGCAGTAATGAAGTTTGCAACACTGCTTACGGCCTATACTGTATACATGAGCAGAACTCCATTTTAAAATATACAACAATGGGCCCAATGATTTCAAAGAAAATGCAATATATTCTGCACTATGGTGATGTACGGGGAGACCGTTCTACCGCCGCTACACGGCACTAACACCAGCTGCAAGCTGCAGTGTAGTAAAGTTTTCAAGAATACAACAATGGGCCCAATGATCCCAAAGAAAATGAGATATAATCTGCACTATGGTGACTTATGTGGAGATGTTCTAACGCCGCCACACGGCACTAACACCAGCTGCAGTGTAGT
This sequence comes from Anodontia alba, assembly GCA_964016985.1. Classification (NCBI taxonomy): domain Eukaryota; kingdom Metazoa; phylum Mollusca; class Bivalvia; order Lucinida; family Lucinidae; genus Anodontia; species Anodontia alba. Next base: position 79,043,081 of record OZ024829.1, read on the forward strand.
AAAATAAACGTCAAAAAGATTGCCTTTGGAAATAAAGAACGCACTACGGATTAGAAAATGTGAGTCTCGGTTTTATTGAGATTCTTTATAAGCAGTAATGAAGTTTGCAACACTTCTTACGACCTGTAATGTATACATAAGCAGAACTCCATTTTCAAAAATACAACAATGAGCCCAATGATTTCAAAGAAAATGAAATATAATCTGCACTATGGTGATGTACGGGGAGACGTTCTACCGCCGCTACACGGCACTAACACCAGCTGCAAGCTGCAGTGTAGTAACGTTTTCAAGAATACAACAATGGGACCAATGATCTCAAAGAAAATTAAATATAATCTGCACTATGGTGATGTACGGGGAGACGTTCTACCGCCGCCACACGGCACTAACACCAGCTGCAGTATAGTAAAATAAACGCCAAAAAGATTGCTGTTGAAAACAAAAAACAGACTACGGATTAGAATATGGGAGTCTCGGTTTTATTGAGACTCTTCATAAGCAGTAATGAAGTTTGCAACACTGCTTACTTAAGCTCCTGTAGTTGTTACTGCTGACCGTTTAAAGGCAATCGATCTGCTGAAGGTCTTCTTAGTTGTAAAGTCGACTCTCTTTATCTCGAATTCCAAAGGACTCTCTGAAATACTTCGTGATATCAGTACCTCGACGTATCAGATTTGCAGAATTGAGGAAAAATAATTCGAACAACCACATTTAACAAATATATGTGTAATTGGACTCTTAAAATTTGGAGATATATTGAAAATATTGTGGAAAAGAGGATAAATTGCTCCTTAGGAGCAATTTATTCTCGTATCCACAATACTTTTTTTTACCTGTTGTTAGATTTTCTTGTTTAGGCAGGGACCAAATTTTCACTTCGAGATAAGCGGTTATTCGAGATAAGCGTGTTCGAGATAACGAGAGTCAACTGTATTGTTGTGTCATATCATTGTTTGTTGCTCATCGATCTCTTCTTCTTTCTGTACATAGAGACGACTGTTTTTCATGAATCTTGCCTTTCCTGTGTAACTTCATTGAACCTGCTTCTTTTTTGCTCTCTTGAAAGTGAGCCCCTTTCTGAAAAAAGGGTCCACCCTAGACTTGATAAGCAATTCCGAAAGCTTTACTTACATTGAAAACTATCAATTCTCCTTAATTACAATTTCAAAGGATGATCTCTTGCTAGTGTACCACACGTCATTCAGCTCTTTCTCATAATAGTTTAATTCTGTTTACAGGATTTTTGCAATAAATATAACTTAGCCGTTGAACTGTTACAGCTTAAAAAATAAATAATGGATCGCCATTTCATAATTCGTAAAACATATAACAGTCGCAATAAAGATGTGTCAATATAACAATATATAAAAAATCTTACAGGTTGCCTTTGAAAACAAAGAAAAAACAAACAAATGAAAACCGGAGATTCGGTTTTGTTACATTACGAAAACACGCCTATTCAAATAAACTAAAAATTTAACCACCAAAAAAAATGAAAATTTACAGATAAAAAAAATATGATATTTTCATATTTCTGTTCAAAATATAGATTGTGGGTACTCGTTAGAACCGCCTCGACGAGGCGGTTCTAACGAGTATCCACAATCTATGTTTTTATCAGAAATAAGAAAAATAATGCATACCCCTGTAAACCCCAGTTTTACTGTATAAAAGTGGGGTTTAAGGGGGTCAAAATTATATAGGTATGTTTTCGTGATGAAGTCTCTTCATATACATGTATTTATCAATAAGACGCATGTACATAATAAAGTCAAGCACATATAATTCAGAAAACATGATTTACAACAAACTGATGTATTACTACAGGCGTAATCAGACTGTTTTGATTACAAATTCACTGACTTTACGTTAACATACAATATTAATACTCAGTATTCGGACGGACAGGCCTGGGAAACACTGTTTACCCTAATCAGACACATTACGAAAACACGCCTATATAATTTTGACCCCCTTAAACCCCACTTTTATATAGTAAAACTGGGGTTTACAGTGATATACATATTTTTATTTTGCAAAAACAAACAAAAAAAAACATAGATTGTGGGTACTTGTTAGAACCGCCTCGCCGAGGCAGTTATAACGAGTACCCACAATCTATCTTTTGAGCCGGAATATGAAAAATAACAGAATGTTTTTATTTGAAAATTTTCCTGGTTTTATTGTAAAATTTTTAATATATTTGAATAGGCGTGTTTTCGTAGCCATACTATTTGACTTTTATCCAGAGGTTTTCTGATACGTGAACAAGTAATCAAATACTCGCATTCAAATATTAGGAGAAGTATAGAGTAGGAAGCAAGAATATCAATCCATTTATGCCTAGCGTCCCATAAAAGGGAAATTGGTAAACAGTGTAGACCCATATCAGACCCCGCCAAACGTGGCGTGTGATTAGGGTCTTCATCGTTTGCATTTGATACAAGAATGTCTATAAAACATGGTAATAAAAAAGACTATCCAGAGACCCCTTCTATTGTAAATGGACCAATTCAAAGAGACAAGACAGAAGAATCCTCTCGGCATAAAAGGGTTAAGTCCAAATAGACAGCAGGTAGCAGCTATGCATTTTTCTAGCACATCAAGGTCCGTCAACAATTGATTAAACAGACATAGCAAGCTACTAGGTATTGTATTAGCACACCTATGTAAAATGTATACTTCCTAGCCAGAACTCTAGGCACAATTTTTATCGTCAAAACACTGTTATTTTCTACTTTTTCTTGCATACTAGATTTCCTAGGCTTGTGCATAGGATAAAAATTCTAATCTCACCCATGTTATCTAACCCAACTTATCATACCCAGGTATTCGTGGATCGATGATAATTCGGAATACAAAATATGCATAATATGTATTGGAAACACTGAAAGCCTGACAAAATTAGCATTGCTTGTCTTTTTATTGCCCCGTTATCCTACATTTGCTTTTAATCTGTTATGTGTTCACAAAGCACTATTTATAGCGCGTACTACTACAACGTGTTATTTGTCCTCATAGCAACAGCGCAACAGCATATGTACAGACTCGGTGATGTACAGACGCGGTAATTTGGTTCATAACATGTAGTCACTGAAAAATAAAATACATAAAACCAAACAACAAACATAAACAAAAAAAAAAAAAAAAACAAATGCAAGGAAAAAGAATCTTATATGAGTGTGGGTTCGACGGAGACCTTTCTAACCCTCGGGATGCCCAGGCAGTGTCGTGATAACCCTTTTATCTAGAGTTATTAAAGCTATGTTATTTTTACCATATGTATTATACGGGAGATGAGGAAGAGTTTAGTTATTTACCATAATAGACCAGGTTTATAGGGTAAAAAAATCAAAAACACAAAAAAGTTGCTAGAAGTATAAAAAAAATAAAAGCTGAAGTTAAAACAAAACTGCAGAATTCTGCAAGTCCCTAGTAAAATGCAGAGCCCTATACCCAGTAAGCATTCTTCATAAATCTATAGCGGGCAGTTATCGGCCCGTCAGGGTAGCTGACGGGCCGATGAATGCCCGCTGTAGATTTATGAAAAATGCTAGCTGGGTCGTTTCACTGTATATACTGAAGAATACATATTATTACCTGTCTGTAACAAAGGCATGTTAACGTAATTAAAATAGTTGTCTATGCACAATAAACGGGTCTAGTTCTGTGTCCTTATATAAACGACGCAATGCTAATAGTTGTATTGTCTTGTTTATTATTTGGGCAGGGTATATTGATGGGTGTAACTTTGTCTTTTTTGGCACTATGATTGTTGTTAAATCGGCGGAAAACAAGATTTGTATTATCCGCTGTGTCCGTGATGTCCGAAATATCTGACCCGGTTGACCGCATCGACAGTGCAGAACGCGGCCGATTATGGTAAGACATTGCACTTCTTGTGACGTGATGTACCGAACCGTAAATTTCTGTTTCGGGCCCAAGACCGATCTTGTGTTCTGCCCAGTCAGCTCCAGCCTTTTCTTCCTCTTCTGACAGACGTAAACCAATAGTGAATTTGATGGCCTGAAAAATGTGTGACGTGCTATGAACTGAATAAACAAAACACACACACACACACAAAAATAAATCGTTTAAGACGAAAGCATGTATCTAAAATATATAGTATTCGTTGTTGCGTAGTTAATGTGGTATGTGTACCTGTATTATTTCCACTTTACATATATATGTACCAGTGGTCATATATGTCTCTGCCAGTTGGATGTTACTACATTATTTCATGCTTATTCTAAAATTAAGTATAATACGAACAATTAAAGGGACTGAAAACACTTTCAAGGGAAGTAACTGTCACAATTGTTTTGCCTCCTTCTCAGAAAAGATGTTCTCCAAAGGAAAAGTCTTTTGTCTCCTTAGAAACAAATTCTTTCTTGTTCAGCTAGCTGTCTTTTCAGAAAGGGTTTGGTATATAGGGAAGCATGCAATTAGGTAACAAATATTGTCTTCACTGTAAAAACCAGCAAGTGTATCCAGTCCCCTTAATGTTGTTTTTCTTATTGTTTTGTGTTTATCCTTAAATTACGTTTGATTGACAACGTGTGAGAGGGCCCTAATGTCATACACGAATAGACAAGGCGAAGGTTAGCATTCCTGTTAGGACATTATCCGTTTGGCGATACATTCTACAGTATCAATTTATTTTATCATCTGCAACGATGAACTGCGAGTGCCCATAAAAATATAAAATAAAAGTAAAAAAGATTGCCTTTGGAAACAAAGAACACATTACAGATTACAAAATGGGACTCCCCGATTTGTTGAGACTCTTCATAAGCAGTAATGAAGTTTGCAACTCCATTTTCAAAGATACCACTATAGGCCCAATGATCCCAAAGGAAATGGAATATAATCTGCACTATGGTGAAGTAAGGGGAGCCGTTCAGAGGTAATTGAAAACAAAGAACACGTAGAGGAAGGAAACTCAGACTCAACTTAATTAAGACTATTCATATAATACCATTACAGTTTGCTTGACTGCATACGTTCCTTGACCCTTTATAACCAGGAGTCGATGAAGCAGGAGTCGATGGTTTGAAGATACCAGAATAGAATCGGATGATCGAAAGGGGAATAAAAACATAAACTGCATTATGACGCGGTACGGGAATTTCTTTCGGACCTTAAGAATTGCAGAAAGGTGCAATAAAATACATTATTGCATAAAAAAGCAGCGTCGCACGTTATTAACAGCCGTGCATTAACAAGGCAATTCACACGCTTTTTAATGCACGGCTACGCAACTTTCAAAATGATCGTACCGTGACCACAGATTTGCTGCCGTTACCAGATGTGTACTGCCTGGCCCTAGAACGAGCATAGTCAGTGGAAATTGCATTCGTGAGACATCGTGAAAAGGCGAAACAAAATAGTGCAAGAAATAACGCGAAATTTATCAAATGTGTTCAGTTTCTATGTAATAATAGCGATCGAACATGGTTTGTCAATGCATCAACATTCGCCAGGTCCCTTGTGGGGTGTTGAAAACCGCGGCCTCCGGCGTCGGTTTTCAACACCACCCAGGGGACCTGGCGAATGTTAATGCATGGAAAACCAAATTTAATCCCTATATTAAGACTGTCATTGAAAAGAAAGAACACATACAAGATATAAAGTCTGAGGTTCGGTTATATAAAGAATCTTCATACGACAGCGATGTAAGGTACAGGGCTGCATACGACCCCTAGTACGAGCTGATTTGGTCGTATTTTGGGCATATTTGGGCTGATTGCTCTGCATATGGCTTAAAATATGTTTTTGTTACCCGTATTGTATATCCTGTATAGTCATGTCAGCACAAATGAAGATTACCCGACGGAATTGTAATGGTAATATAACGCTATGGTATATCTAGCGCCGAGGGCGAAAATATAACTGCTTCCAGCGAAGATTCAGATCAGCCTGCGCATTCGTACAGTATGATCAGAATTTTCTATCGGCACATTTTGGATAGACAATGATGCAAAATATCTTCATGCGGACAACCGGACATCGATGAGTAATCAGACTGCGCGAATGCGACGACTAATTTGAGTCTTCGTCGGGTTCACAAATCAGAAGGTACGTTTTCTCACGTTGCGACTCCATATAAGACGAGAATGAATACACGTAACATTGATTTCAACGTGATCATGTGTTAAGTTTGTGTTCGTTTTTATCCAATATTTTGGTTGGTACTTGTGTTGAGGTTTTACGGCCCAGTTAACCTAATGGGGTCATATCGTGCGCAGTCAGTACACCTAACCACACATTTACTGGGCGGGCATCGTCCTCTAAGCGGTTAACCAGTATTGTGCACATTATTTCGCCAGAAACTGACAACTGCCCTTCTTGAATCAGCGGAAGGGAGAATGACCGTAGAAAATATTTCATGATCAATCTCCACGAAAGAATGTTGACGACCTCGGGGATGGGGGAGGGAGGGAATCCGCGACCTCCTGGTTTCCAGTCGGACACGCCGGACGCGCATCCAAATGAGCCACCGAGGCCGGCTTGGTAGGTACTATCTAATAACAAACAACACAATCTGAACAAAACGTAAATGATTAACCTTTTCCCCAAACAACATATAACAAAAACGTTGTCAAGAAATGATAAAGAATGAACAATGATAGGAAAGAGAGCAACATGCTCATTTTAAACTCAAATTAGTTAACGTTTACCACTCACCGGGCTAAATTTAGCAGGACAGATTGATGACATTTTCTGTTTTTTATTTTCTCAGAAATGAGGATCTGAGACAATTTGCATGAAATGTCAAAACCTGATTTCTGGGAAAAAGGCAAAATATTCAAAATATCGTCTGGTGAACCCTGATTGTTAAGCGTTAAGGACAAAATTATATTACTCGAAACAGTTTAAAGTGATACAAAGACCGTTAAGGACATGTTCCTATCGCAAACTACCAACGACAGGTATTGTCATATATCAACTTTTATTAAGACGCAAATTTTGATTGCTAGATACATGAAACTGCTATTGTATTACTGAGCGCTCCTAATGTGAGCTTCGAATCAAACAGCATCATTTGTAAGCATGCTCCATAATAGTTCTCAGCCTTTGCAACCCATGTTAGATACTGTATAGATACTGTATAAGTCTCTGTGGTAGGGGAATAATTGATACCACACCACTTCCGTATACATATCGAATGACATGTCATTATAGTCGGCTTGTCACCACACGGGCAGGAACTAGATTTTGAAAGGATGTTTTCTTTGGAGGTTGGGAAGGGAAAACAATAGCAGTGAAACTCCTTAAAGGTTCCTCGTGGAAATATCGAACACAAAACATGAACGAACCAGAACGCAAAACATGAGCGAACTTCAGAATCCTGGTTTGATTGGGACGCTTTGTATGACATCTGCTTGCATTAGCTCGGGCAGAATTCAGTGACTTTTTTATTATATAAAAGTCGCCGGTAATTTTAATGACCCTTCCAAGGCGGTACTTTCATTACGGTGCACTTTTTTAAATGGTCGGCAGTGTTTCACTTACACATGCTTTTCTTTTATGGACAATTTACCAACGGCGTGCCAAAAGACTGAACCACTTTGATACAAGCTGTCTTATAAAACTTCTAAAGATCAAGTGGCAAGACAGGATTCCATACACAGAAGTCCTGAAAAGGGTAAGGATGCAGAGTATACATACTCTTCTGAAATTGGCAGAGGTAAGATGGACAGGCCATGTTATCAGAATGCCTGATGGACGTTTGCCAAAGAAAATCCTTAATGGAGAACTACAAATAGGAAAACGCTACCATGGTGGTCAGCAGAAGCGATACAAGAACACCCTCAACACCTCCCTTAAGACTTCAACAAACCAACAGAGTAGTGGAAACAGATTGCACAGGATCGAACAAAGTGGCTAGGCCTCATAAGAAGGGGTGTAGTGAATACGAAGCAAAACAAATCAGCGAAGCCGAGCAGAAACGTGCGCAGCGGAAAGACAGAGCTAAGGCATCACCAACAGAGCTTTTTTCCTCAGACCTCTCTTGTTCTTTATGCAACACGCAGTTTAGAGCTTAGATTGGTTTCATCAGTCATCTTAGAACACACAAATAATAACACTTCACGCATTGAATTAGGATTGGTCGTTGTCAGTAATGACAGACGAACTATATAACGACAATCTTGGATTTCCGATTAGACCGATTTTTAGCTGTTTCTGATAAACAAGTCATTCCGATACTTCCTATCTAGCTTCGAATCAACTGGCTGTTCCATTCAGATGAAAAAGTTCAAAATAGATTTTCAAGATGGCGAATGTAGCGGCATTCTTGGATTTCCGATCGAAACAAACTTAGGTATTTCTGATCTACGTCATCCCGATACTGCCGACCAAGTTTTGAGTTAATTTCGCATTTAGGTTCAGGAGAAGATCGAAATAAATTTTCAAGATGACAGCCATGGCGGCCATCTTTTTTGATTTCCAATTGGAACGTTTTTAGCTTTTTTTATAAACCAAATAGTTCCTACAAATTTTCAAGTCAGTTGGCCGAAACATTTGACCCTTATCCTTTAAGAAATTTTCTGACCTTGATCTTTGGAACGGGTACTCTTACCTGAGCACGTATTACTTCCCTCATTTTTCATCGATTTTCTTCACGCTCGCATGTGTGATGTATCAATGAATTGACTAACTATCTGCGTATTATTCGTGATCATTTGACTATCACTTGGTAGCCTTACGTTGCAAACCGGTCTTTGCGTAATGTGCGAAATGAGAACTACGTCTGTGCATGTCCACATTATACATAATTATGCTATTCTTTGGTGTACGTATGAACTATTACCAGTAAGAGAATAGCGCTAACAACGGCACTCCAAGCTGTTATCGCAACGCAAGCAAGTGTCTGTACGCCAAGCAAATAGAACCCGCCTCCATGAAATAAGCCAGATCTACCATTCGTCGTGTTTTCAATAGGGTCATGTCTAGCAAACAAACCAACCGCAAGCATACCCTGAAAGCAAATATAGAATCAACCAAAACGTCGAACAACGTACCTTCGGACAGATACAACCAGTGAAGATTCAGATCAACCTGCGTTTTCACACAGTCTGATAAGAATCTTACTGGGCTTATTTTGGATAGGCGATTTTTTAATGAGGTTTTTTGTCATGCGGACAACGATGTCTCTTATCAGACTATGCGGATCCTCAGATTGATTTGAGTCTTTGTTGGTCGCACATGTCACAATGCACTTTTTAAAACAACTTGCCGTTCGAAATGATTATGGTTTGAAACAGATGACCTTAAGCACTTTCACATGGACATCAAATATACCTTAATAAATTATGCGATGGGTTTGTATATCAGTCAAGCTATATCAGTGCTATGTTCTGAGTTTGTACTCTTTTTCTCTAAATCGTGACAGAACTACATACTTGACATAGTAAAAATAAAACTAGGAAGATCTGCGTCCCTTGAATTAGTTTAACTGGATAGGTTTACAGAAGTACTTAACTCGATACGTCTTTTCAAACTTCCTAACGGCAGTAAGGTTAAAAATCAGAATCGACATAGTACTTCGTAACTTATTTGATTCATGTAAATAATCTAAGGCAAAAGTCCGGCTATTTTGTTCGCGATACATGATATATAAATGGTGGACGTTTCTTCAATTTACCTCTTACATCCTCGAAAGGTCGGCTCTATACAACGCCCCCACATTTAGGCTGCATCACACAGGGTAAATACCGATGCTGTGTTACAGAATTCTTATTACTGAATTAATGATCCACGAAATTATAAACTCATCCATAGAAAGTAAAGATATTGGTAATATTAGATTTGGACATACTCGGAAGAACCGCATTCTCGAAGAATAGCTCTCAGAAACTAACAGCCCCGCATAAGTGTGTCGTTACATAAAATGACTGCTGAAAACAGCACAACTTCGAACACAGAGCCAACATACAAAATCAGAGCAGACAAATGGAGACGAACCATATTATAATTTATATAATATTTATTTGTATCTGTATTCTGTTCATACGGACGTGCAAGGCCTTTTACATTTTATTTAGTATGTGTACCTCACCTGAGTTGTATGTAATATTCATCGGCCAACCCAACGTGTAACAGTTTTTTTTACTATTCAAAACTGCAGCGATTTGAACCTAGATTTTTAGACATAATGCTGGTCTGCCTAATCCGTGCTTTGCATGTACAAAAAATCAGGCAGACCAAAATTAGTATATATCTTTTGCATTAAGCTGTATTGCATTGATGCCAGAATAACACATTTCAGGGTATATTTGAATGTAAATTTCATTGACACCTATAAGTTTCTAATTAATAGATTCAATGTATGACAAGACTGCCTAAGGGTGCTTTAAGAATTTGTCTTCCTAAGGGTAAATAAAGAATTATTTATATTGGAGTACTTGTCAATCGCCCCTCTACATAGTTACTAATGTATATTGAACATGCAGCCCTCTTTCTGTTATAAAAATGCTAATTTATTACCTCCTAAACAAAGGCATCCTTACGTCACTTTAACAAGGTATTCAAGAATTTCATAGGAAGTATGTTTTCAAAAGGACTTACGAGCGTAAATATAGATTCTCAGCCCACATTGACTTCAATAAATGTCGGGGAACAATTGCCAGTGCTTTTAATTATATTGTACGCGTTGGTGTAAACGAGAGCATGTTGAGTCTAATGTTTCAAATAATTGGAAATTAAAGATTTTTAAGGTAATTGATGAACTTGTGTTATTTTACTCTAATAACCTTGATCTTTCCATCCTAAGCCCCAATTAATTTTTTCGATATTTGAAACAAGGTCTCCAAGAATTTCATTGGAAGTATGTTTTGGCTACAGCTGATAATAATGTTGTTGTTATGTGACTGCTTCATTATATCAATTCTCTAATGAAAGAACTTGGTAGTACCAAAACATATGAACGCATTTCTACTGATAAGAGATCTATTGATAATACCCAGCCTATCGATATTACTGCTAAGTTTGCAGTGGGTATTAAAAAACCAAGACAAACTTCCTACGTTATATTGGATACCTAAACTTCATAAACGACCTTATAAAGCACGTTTCATTGCAAATTCTAGTTCATGTACGACTACTATTTTGTCCAAACTGCTAACTTGATGCCTTATTGCTGTCTAAAAACACTGGATTAGATTCTATGACACTGTTTACGAAAGGGACGGAATTAGCTTTTATTGGTCAGTTAAAAAATCCAACAAAATTTTCAATAGATTTAAATCTATAAATCGTTAAGGCTTCTTAATTGTCTACATATGATTTTTCTACACTGTATACTACGTTACCTCATCATCTTATAAAAGATAAACTTATTGATTTGATTCATGACAGGTTTTTCTCTTAGAAAAAAGTAGCAAAAAAAATTCATAACTGATAATTCAACCAGATGTTTTATGGCTACTGCTCTCAACTCTCGTATACTAATGAGTCTGATCACAACAGGTAGTATTACCAGATTAACCTAGGGGACTACCATTCTCTGATAACACTTGTTCCCTGCACTGTGATATATAGTGTTAAAATCTTTATTTGTTAACACAGGAAACCATTTAAAATGTGTACTCTGGTTATTTTTTTTATGCAGATGTAGATTTTGGAATCGGTTTTGAGCTACTTCATTATATTTAAGAATTTTGTGTGTGGGTTTCTAGTTAACTGTCTTATTAGTAGTACTTAGCTGATTGCATAACATAACATCATTTTACTGGCATCTCGGCAGAGTTTTATGGTCTCAGTCATCAGAAACATATGGAAATGCAATACCCCACTAACCCGACTTTGACATAGTAATACTCGGGAAGATGGAGGTCAAATTCTCTAAAAGAAAAACACGACATGAACCGAACATTTATTCAGGAGAATATCCAATTTTTCGCTTGCAACGAAGAATGTGCATTTTCACTTCTGATGTATACAAGAAATACAATTTATGGTCTTGTAAAAAAGTCTGTGATGCCCGTGTTTATCGTTTGGATAGCATTTATATTAGATTTGGAACTAAACTTTATAGGCAAACTATTAGTTTTCCGATGGGCACTAATTGTGCTCCTCGTGTTGCAGATTTGTTTTTTGTTTGTTATGAAAGAGAGTTCGTGAAGTCTCTCTCACGGGAAAGTCAGGCTGACATTATTGAAGCTTTCAATTCTACCTCAAGATAACTTTATGATTTATTGAATATTGACAATATTTACTTTGACCAAATGGTGGACCGTTTATATCCTACTGAAATCCAATTAAATAAAGCCAATTCTTCCGATACCGAAGTACCTTTTTTAATTTGAATCTATGTATATCTAATGATACAGTTTCCACCAAAATTTATGATAAGCAGGACTATTTTGATTTTGATATAGTCAATTTCCCTTTTCTGGATGGCGATGTCCCCCGGCGTACCGCATATGAGGTATGCATATCTCATTTGACTCTTCAGAGCTTCTTCAAATCTTAGTGACTTTAACTGCCGTAATAAATCTCTTACTGCCAAACTTCTTAGGCAGGGATATCATTATTTTAAACTTCTTAAGGCGTTTTAGAAATTTTATCGCAGAAACAGTGCCTTAGTAGAAAAATATAACATCAGTCTGAAATCACTTCTGTGACAAGTATATCGGAACCAGAATTTTACGGTAACTTAGTGTACAGATTTAGAAAAATTGTGGGAAAATCTAACTTTTCGGAGCAATTCAGAAAATTAATTAACCGTTAAAAAATAATTGGCTATAGACTGGATAGTATGCGGCAGACTGCATGCCTAGTTATCAACCCAAACATTTTTGATGGCTATAATTCACTCTTTAATTGCACGGCTGCGGTTCGGGCCTCAGACGGCCTCTTCGTAAAACAAAAAACCAGTGGGTTAGGGCTTAACGATATGTATTTGGCTTGGCCCGCCGTGGTTCAACTAATGGTTTTCGTTTACTCTGGCGCACAGTAGAATTTACCATGAGTACTCGTCTTTGTTTATCATAGTGATTAATTTGATTTTTTATGTTTTCGCTTTGATGCTTTGAATGAGTTGGGAGCCTCTATGCGAACCGAATTTTTATGTATTTCTGTATTAAGAGTAGCATCGGGACCCAGGGTGAAGTTGGCCGGCTGTAAAAGTGACTTAAACCCCTCAGGTGGTTTATTCTACTGACCGTTCTAAGGCGATGGTCCCAGTGTTAGTCTTATTCTTTTATTGCTTTGTGGTTTATTCTACGAGGCCGCTTGTTTTAAGTCTTGCCTTGTGTTTTTTTCTTGTGTTTTTCAGTCCTTTTAGCATTGCGATTACCTCGCTTGGGGGAGAGAGAGCTAATCTTAGTGCTTTTCTTCACGATGTCTCTTTCTGAAGAAAAGCAATCTGAAGTTATTGAAGCTTCCAGCTCGACGTCTAGATATTTGGAAGATATTTTAAACATTGACAATAACTACTTAAATCCTTAAGAGCTTCAATTAAGTAAAGTAAATTCTTCTGAAACTGGAGCCTCATTTTGGATTTGCATTTGACTATTTTATATTGGTTTATTTCATGTAAAATTTTTAATAAGCGCGATGATTTTGATTCCTGATCATTGCCTTCCTTTCTATTCTTTCTATTTAAAATACGCAGTATATATATATATATATATATATATATATATATATATATATATATATATATATATATATATATATATATATATATATATATATATATATACTTGTTAATCGCCCCTCTACGTAGTTTCTACTTAAACTATGCAGGTAGAAAAACCCTAATTGTAAGTGACGGCAACTAGGCAATTAATATTATATATATATTTACACCACAAATTTCAGCAAATACAGAAACGGTGGGGATATTTGAAACACAGTGCTATGTTATTGTTTGTCCACAAACATGTTTCACTGCAAAGTGTCTCTAAAACTAATGTAAAACATGCGGATAATAAACAGGGAATAATTTTGTCTCTAGTATCCTCGAAACATCTGCAACAGACGCATGTAACAATTGTAGGTTTTCACGCCCAAAAGTGTGCATACATTGGTTTATTGTTGTGTTAATGGCTCCTGTCTAGCAATATACATGTTATCACCTCTATGGGAGGAAGAAGCTGATTACTTTGAGTTTTTTTAGGTTTGTGCCTGTTTGCAATGGTCTGTTTCCCCATCCTCTTGTTGTTACTCGATTTAATTTGTGATTGTTGCTCTTCCTGGACACCTTCTACACCATTTATGCTTATAATAATATCATGGAATGAAATTCGGTCCCTACTGTTGGTGAAAAGAGACCGATTCAAATAAAAAAAGTCCAAGTTATGTGAATTCTAACTTTCGTTTTTGTCTGCATTGTTTTCCTTTCCTTTAAAATTAGAAGGCATAAAGGCTGTGAAGATGCTCAAACGAAGCCAACAAGCAGACCTACCCATATTCCACCAGCTCCATGGACAGCGACAGCTCCAACCGGGTCATCAATTTTGAGCTTTTCAATTACTTCTGAGCATAGCAGAGACACGACAGCGCCTATCACACCAATAATCAACGCTTCGTATGGCCTCACAATAGCACAAGAAGCTGACAAGAAACAGGAAATGGACATGAGCTGACTGTAATAGCAGTTATTGTACCCTATATAAGAAGAATAAAACTTTAGGCGGGTGTGAGCTTCGACTGTTTGTTTTTGACATCCTGTGTATGCTACAAAATGTGTATAACACACTGAATACAGGATATAGACCGTGAGAAAATGCACTCTTCGGTTTGAGGCTTGTTTTACAACATGCAATATGGTTAGATGCTTTACGTCCATCTATGCAAATAAATGCTCCTGGATGACTTCAAATGCAGCTTTCTAAAACATTTACGGAATGGCGTTTTTGTTAAAGAAACTAATGTGTATATTGATATTTTGAACCGCATTATGTAGTTAGTCCTTCTTGATCTCGAATTAGCAAGTGTGATTAAGCCCCTTCATAAACATGGATCTGCTGTAGCCGAACATCTGACAACATCGTAAAAAGCTTCCGTTATAATACCGCCATGTAATAGTGCAGATGGAACGCTAAGAATATGATTATGCTTGGTTCTTTTGTAGTTGCAAAAGGTTATATTTCTGCCTATTCGAACAACAAATGCTCACTAGGTTATTAGATTAGCTGTGCTATCTGTTTATTTGCCGCCGTCTGGTAATATACCGGAATGCTACGAATAAACTAAGTATTTATAATAAACTAAGCATTTATTCATATTATTTCGGTAACCAGGTGGCAAATGTGGATTCACTCACTTTTCTAAGCTGCAGTCTTATGTATGTCTTGGCAATGCATGTTGTCAGTTGTCGGCTCAAGCATCTGTAAGAACTTATGACAAAGTATGTCTCATATTGGGCTCATCACGAGAAAAAAAATATAATACGTCCTCACATTATGTGTATGCCTGTGTGAAATATGTTAGTCTAGTCCATGGCCTTTTAGCTCAGTGTAAATGGAAGAAAAAACATCCAAAATGAATTTAATGTGCAAGGGCACTAAAACTGGTTTGTGGCTGGAAATAACAAACGGAATTATATTATGTTCGTCAACAAATCGTCTTATTATATATACTAAGGCTGGC
Source organism: Anodontia alba (assembly GCA_964016985.1). Classification (NCBI taxonomy): domain Eukaryota; kingdom Metazoa; phylum Mollusca; class Bivalvia; order Lucinida; family Lucinidae; genus Anodontia; species Anodontia alba. Next base: position 79,058,687 of record OZ024829.1, read on the forward strand.
TAATCAGAGCTGAAAAAATAATCGGTTATCCTGCCATAGTAAACGCTGAAGATTCGATCATAATTTTACCTAGTTGAGCATGACACTATCATATGTTATACTTGATTGTATGTATTTTGTTAGACAGACCTGAGCAAACAGTGTTGTCCCAGATGAGACGCCGCAAACGCGGCGTCTCATCAGAGACTACACTGTTTGCCACTCACCCAGCTATTTTAGACACAACAGTGGGTAGTATATTGTACTTGTTCAAATTTTAGATAAAGTGTGGTAAGGAGTTGAGGTGTCTGAATACTAAAGGTAAATACGGTAAAGTAACAGACACAGAAATCAAATGGTCGATTATTAGCAAATCTGTAATTATAGTTCTCGATTAATTAATCGATAATCCGATTTATCGTGTCAGTCTTAATATATACCCAGCATATCCGGATTTTTTTTGTCTGATTATGACTTGGAACGTGGACATGTACATACGTAGATTTTTAACGTAATGCCGTCTTATATGCAGATAAGAGTATAGTTTGGTCTCGCTGTTTTAGAAAGTATTCAGTGCATTACAAAAAATAAAGCACGTGCAATTCGGATAAAGTCACATGTATTACCTGTTATTCCAACCAAAGCACCAAGTATGCTGTTTGTCAAATACGAAACATCAAACACTCTCTTTTTCAAGATAAACCTTAAATGAACAAAATGTGTGAGCTAAATGCAACGGAACACAGAACTGTATACTACATAATTAATTTGATATATAATGTCAAGACATTCGTTTAAAGACCCATTTGGCGCTTGCTGAAAAGCACAGATACTAGATCTATGAGAATAACATTGGACCGCTATATATGTCATCATACATGTACAAATATACCTATGCTAACTTGCACTATCTCAATTTCTTTAGACACTGCCCACAGAGTTTTGCATTTGTTTTGAATAGATGCTAAGAAAAATGAATGTTTACAAAGGCAAGAAAACATGGCCTCTGAAACCGCTCACCTGAGAATATCACCCAAAGGACATTTCTGTGAAATTAGTTTGAAATTGGGCCATTAGCCTAGGAGGAGATGTCATTAAAAGATTTTTTCTTCTATTTTTAGCTTTGGCGGCTTTTTTGTTCAGTGAAGCGGAACCAATTTTACATTTTATGTAGAGGGTCACCCAAGGATATTTCAGTGAAATTATTTTGAAATCGGGCCTTTGGCCTAGGAGGAGATGTCGTTTAAATGTTTTTTTTTTTTTTTTTTTTTTTTTTCGCTCTTGCGGTCATTTTGTTCAGCCGAGTGGAACTATTTTAGCAATATCGGTAGAAGGTCGCCCAAGAAATATATCTGTGAAATTATTTTGAAATCGGGCCATTGGCTTAAATATCAGGAGTATTAGAAACAAACTAGATTTTATACTTGATAATTTTTCTGATTTTAATATTTTGTGTTTTACGGAAACCCACTTAGATCCAAACGTTTCTACAGACATGCTTTCTCTCTCCAACTGTTACAGTACACCATACCGAAAGGATAGAACAAATCATGGTGGGGGTGTTATCGCGTACATAAACTCGAGCCTTCTTCATGTGAGAAGACTAGATCTTGAGATCTTTTGCGAAGAATCAATATGGATAGAAATCAAGGTAAAAAATGAAATATTTTTAATAGGTTTATTTTATAGCCCCTCAACAGCTGATGCTCAGTTCTTTAACAATTTAAATTTAAACACAGAAAGAGCCCTTGAACATTCCAAAAACCTTATTATTGTTGGAGACCTAAATGAAGACCAACTTAATCCTAATTTTCATAACTTAAAGGATGTATTACTTATCAACTCCATGTCAAATGTTATTAATGAACCGACCCGACAACAAGCACTTCTTGACCCAATTATTATTCCAGAGGACTTGCCTTTTCTTGACTCTGGCACCATAGCTGTTCCAGCCAATATTAGTGACCATAAAGCAACATATATAACATTACCCTTTCAATATGATACAGAAGGTGTTTTCAATAGATTGATTTATTTATATAAAAGGGCAAATTTTACATTACTGAAACAAAAAATATCTAATTTTGATTGGACTTGTCTAAGGGAAGGAACTCTGGATGAAGCCTGTTCTAAGTTTAATAATACTTTTCTTAACTTTGTTAACTTGTGTGTTCCATCAAAAAATGTACTTATCAGACCTGACGATAAACCTTGGTATGATTGTGAAATAAGAAGAGTGTCTAGAAAAAGAGACAGGTTAAAACGTAAATTCAACAAATCAGGAAATCATAACATTTTGGCAAGGTACAAGTGTTTTCGCAATAAAGTTAATAATTTAAAACGGCATGCAAAAGAGCAATTTTACAATAACTTGGAATTTTCCATATCTGACTTTCACTCAAATGATAGAAAACAATTTTGGAAGGTTGTACGTCACTTTGTTAAAGGAAATAGCAGCTCTTCTTCAATTCCACCTCTCAATTCCTATCCGGTCACTGGTCAAAACGACTTCTGTTTTTCAATTGAAGATAAGGCTGAATTGTTAAATAAATATTTTACATCTATCTCCACTGTAAATGATGAAAATGCAACATTGCCTGCTTTTGAATATAAATGTCAAAATAGAATATCCAGTATAACATGTACATCAGATGAAGTTGCTTCCCTCATTGAACTTTTAAATCCCAACAAGGCAACAGGGCCAGATGGAATTAGTAATAAAATGTTAAAAGCTGTTTCTAAAGAAATTGCTGTACCCCTTAGTATTCTTTTTAATAGATCTTTCAGGGAAGGTAAGTTTGGAGAAATCTATAAATATTCTAATGTAATACCATTACCCAAAAAGGGAGATAACTCTGATCCTTCAACATTTCGACCAGTTTCACTCTTAAGTAACGTTGGTAAGCTGCAGGAAAGAATAGCTTTTAAACACATTTTTAACTTTTTACATGAAAATGATTTACTTTATAAATATCAATCTGGGTTTTTGCCTAATCATTCTACAACTTTCCAACTTATTGACATATACCATCACATCTGTCAAACTTTTGATAATAATCAATATTCTTGCATGGTTTTCTTAGATGTTTCTAAGGCTTTTGATAGAGTGTGGCACAAGGGACTTATCTTCAAATTAAAACAACTTGGTATAGAAGGGGAATTACTCGAATGGATAAGTGACTATTTAAGTGGGAGAAAGCTAAAAGTTGTTATAAGAAACAGCTCATCAAGCTTGAGGAGAGTTAATGCTGGGGTTCCTCAAGGTTCTGTTCTTGACCCTTTATTATTTTTGGTTTATATCAATGATATATCTGAATCTTTACTTAGTCTTACACGTCTATTTGCTGATGATAGCTCTCTATTTTACTCTGCAGCAAACATTAAAGACATTGAAGGTATTATCAATCACGACTTACGTATGTTAGTTAGCTGGGCTGCTCAGTGGTTAATCAATTTTAATCCCCTTAAAACTGAAGCAATGCTTTTTACCCTAAGACTTATTGAATCACTACCAAATTTAATTTTTGACGGTACACGTATCAAATTTGTAACAGAACATAAACATTTAGGTTTAACATTTAGCAATAATGGACAATGGCATAACCATATTGAAAATATCCTTAAAGGCGCTTCTAAAGTTATTGGTATAATGAGGAAACTCAAATATACATTTAGTCGTGTTGCTCTAAACCAAATATACCTTTCATACTTACAGCCCATCATCGAGTATTCTTGTGTTGTATGGGACGGCTGCACAGAAAGAGACATTGAGTCTCTCCAAAAACTTCAGAATGAAGCTGCCCGCATTGTTACAGGCTTAACAAGATCAGTTTCCTTAGATAACCTTTACAAAGAGAGTGGGTGGGTGTCACTTATCGAACGACGGAAGCAGCAGAAACTTATCTTCATGTATAAATCAGTTAATGGTCTTGTTCCTTCATATGTGTCTGATTTAATTCCTCCGCTTGTTGGAGAAACAAATGCCTATAATTTACGAAATAATAACAATATTACTGTTCCCTTTTGCAGGACAGAAATTTCCCGAAAATCTTGTATTCCTTCGTCTATTTCGGCATGGAATTCGCTTGACATAGAATTACGTAATTCACCGTCTTTGTCTAGCTTTAAGTATCAGTTGAAAAAAACACAAAATAATTCAATAGTTCCAACATACTACAAAGTTGGTAGTAGATACATCTCAGTCCTACATGCAAGAATTAGAAACAACTGTAGTAATTTATTTTTTGATCTATATATTAACCATCTGTCACCAAGTCCTACATGCAGCTGTTCTGAAGAAGTTGAAGATGCAGAGCATTATTTCTTTAGATGCTCACACTTTATCAATGAACGAATTGCACTGTTTCGATCAACGAGGAATTTCAACCCACTAAATGTTAATAAACTTTTGTTTGGAAATAAAAATCTCACACCAGAAGAAAATGTTACTATTTTCAAAGCCGTCCAAACTTTTATCAAGGACACCAGAAGGTTCACCGATTAGTCTGCTGTTCACTAAGGCCAGTATGACAATTCATCTTATGACATTCCATTCCATTATCTTATTATTTATTTGATTTGTATATTATTTACATTATCATACCTTTCACTCCATCACCTTTTCGTATTTTTGTAGTGCTTACATGTTTACTTTGCCATTATCATGTGTCTGGATATTGCTGTAATGAAGTTCTGTTAGGGGAGGGCCGTAACTAATGTTGACAGAACTTGTGGCCCGACCCTATTGCTTGTTTAAATGCAATAAAATATGTTTAAACTAAATTGGCCTATAGGGATATGTCTTTTAAAGTTTTCTTTTTTTTTCTTTCTAAATTTAGCTTTGGCGGCCATTTTGTTCGCTGAAGGGAACCAATTTTACATTTTTTGTAGAGGGTCACCCAAAGACATTTCGGTGAAATTATTTTAAAATCGGGTCTTTGGCCTAGGAGGAGATGTTGTTTAAGTTTTTTTTTTTCTAATTTTTGCTCTGGCGGTCATTTTGTTTAGCGGAGCGCAATCATTTTATCGATTTCGGTAGAGGGTCACCAAAGGAACATTTCTGTGAAATTATTTTGAAATCGGGCCATTGGCCTAGGAGGAGATGTCGTTTAAAATTTTCTCTTTTTTTTTTTTTATTTTTAGCTCTGGTGGCCAATCTGTTCAGCGGAGCTAAACCATTTTAGTAATTTTGATAGAGGGTCACCCAAGGAACATTTCTGAGAAATTCTTTAAAATCGGGTCATTGGCCTAGGAGGAGATGTCGTTTAAACGTTTTTCTATTTTTAGCTTTGGCGGCCATTTTATTCAGCGGACGGAATCACTATAGCAATTTAGGTAGACGGTCACCCAATCCATGGAATATTTCTGTGAAATTATTTTAAAATCGGGCCACTGGCCTAGGAAGAGATGTCGTTTAACGGTTGTTTTTTTTTTATTATTATTTTTAGCTTTGGTAGTCATTTTGTTCAGCGGAGCGGAACCGGTTAGGCAATTTTTGTAGAGAGTTACCCACGGAAGATTTTTGTGGAAAATCGGGCAGTTGGCCTAGGAGGAGATGTCGTTTAAATGTTGTTTTTTTTTTTTGTTTTTTGTTTTTTTTTTGTTTTTTGTTTTTTTTTCTATTTTTAGCTCTACCGACCATTAATTTCAGCGGAGCGGAACCATTTTATAAATTCTGGTAGAGGGTCATCCAAGAAACAATTCTGTGAAATTATTTTGAAATCGAGCCACCGGCCTAGGAGGATATATCGTTTAAATGTTTTCTATTTTTAACTCTGGCGGCCATTTTGTTCAGCGGAGCAGAACCATTTTAGCAATTTTGGTAGAAGGTCACCTAAGGAACGTTTTTGTGAAATTAGTTTGTAACCGGGCCACTGGTCTAGGAGGAGCTGTCGTTTAAATGTTTCCTTTTTCTATTTTTAGCTCTGGTGGCCATTTTGTGAAGCGGAGCGAAACAGTTTGAGCAATTTTGGTAGAGGACCTCCAAAGGAACAATCCTATCAACCATTGTTGAAATCTCCAGAGTTGTTACGGAGGAGATGTAATTTGAAGTAAATTGTGGACGACGGACGACGGACGACAGACGCCGGACAGAGAATGATTATAATAGCTCATCCCCGAGCACGTTGTGCTCTGGTGAGCTAAAGAAAATCTGGCTTCGGGAGATCAGTCGGATTAGCGTACGACTGGTGATCAGGAGATCGCAGGCTCCGCCAGGTCCGGCGACATTCTTTCGTCGAGGTTGATTATGAAATATTTGTTTACGGCCATTCGTTCCCTTCTCTGCCGGCCTCGGTGGCTCAGTTGGATGTGCCGTCAGACTGGAGACGAGGAGGTCGCGGATTCAACCCCTGCCGAGGTCGGTAACATTCTTGCGTGGAGATCATGTTCATGAAATATTTTCTACGGTCATTCTCTCCTTTCCGCTGATTCAAGAAGGGCAGTTGTCAGTTTCTGGCGAAAGAATGTGCACAATACTGGTTAACTGCTTAGAGGACTAAGCCTGCCCAGTAAACGTGTGGTTAGGTAAACTGACCGCGCTCGACGTGACCACATTGAGCTGACTGGGCTGTAAAACTTCAACACAAACAAACAAACATTTGTTCCCTTCCGCTAATTCAAGAAGGGCAGTTTCAGTTCTGGAGACAGAATGTGCATAAATACCGGTTAACCGCTTAGAAAACTAAGTCTGCAAAGGAAAAATGCGGTCAGGAAAACTGACGACTCGACATGACCTTAATAGTGTTGACTTGGTCGTTTCTGACGAACTTATATGCACAAGTACTAATTAGCCGCTTAGCGGACTAAGCTCACCCAGGAAATGTTTGGTTAGATAAATTGGCCGGCTTGACATGGTCTTAATAGTGTTGACTTGGAAGTTAGCCAAATCAATCTACATTCAAAAAGGAAAATAACTGTCTCAGTTAGCCAAATAAATCTACATTCAAAAAGGAAAATAACTGTCTCGGTTTCATCAAATATAAATATGGAGATACCAAGGAAAGACCAGAAACCAGGGACCACACCGCCTCAAGGCATATAGTAAGGATCTAAACTCATGTAGCTGTGTCAAAATTGTGCCGGATCCTTTCTGAAAAGAATCTTTTAGGGACAAATTCCCTCCTATTAGAGAAGAGGCCTTTGTTCAGAAAAAGCTTGAAACGCAAACAGGAAATCATAAAACTTATCTTCCTTGTAAAGCTGACAGAAAGAGTTTATCAAGTCACCTGAATTTACTGACAGATCTAAATAAATTGAATGGAACTAAGTATCGAAAAAAACGAGATGACATACGATAAAATTATACCAGCTACACCTCCGCCCATAGACCCATTTAATGTTGTTACAGCGGCCCTGGAAAGAAATAAATACACACAATAAGCACGTTAATATAATACTAAAAGTACGTCTAATGTGCACCAACAACAAATATGTTTTCGTAGGAAAATAAATAATACTAATATTATCTGTTGAAAAAAAAACAACAAAAAAAAGAAAAACAAAAAAAAAAAAAAAAAAAAAAAAAACGTCGTGCCTGGATCTGTGCTTGGAAGTCCACACATTTATGACAGAATAAGATAACACAACGCTTGGTGCAATATTAGCACAGCAGTTCATGCATAACAGTTTTAACCTATGAAGTTTATTATTTTTTAATTTGTGCATGTGTTTAATGCGGAAGTGGACAGTTGAAGCCGTAATAACATAGTTAGGTTTTGCCTAATATAAGATTGGCCGGTCAGTCAAAAGTTTTACTTTTTTTAAACGTTTTATTAACGATACTAATTCAACCGGACACGACATTTCCTGCAAGCTGACATGTGCATCCAGCGAAGACTCGGATGAGCCTGTGCATCCGCGCAGTCTCATCAGTCTTCGCAGAACACTCAGTGCGTAGCTAATGAGCCAAAGCTACTTCAGATCGACAGCGACCACTTACCAGACTGCATGTGTGTACAGGCTAATCTGAATCATTTCTGGGTGCAAATGCAATCCTGTAGGAAATACTGTGCCCCCTCTCCCTTAGGCCCTCTCAATTTTAAGGTGGATGGATACAGCTGCCTATCATGCCCCCATTGTTCAAAGCGAGAGAGGTTTTTGATCAGAAATGTGTTTTACCGGTATTCATTTTTATCTTTTTTAGATTTATTTTTTTTATTTTTTTATTCTTTTTTGTCAAATCTAGGGTCTACACTCAAAATAACTAACTCCTTCCTAGAAGGAGCAAATTCGTCTGTTAAGGGTATCCCCTAAAATGAAGGTACGCAAACACATGTCAAATTGACTTCATCTAAAGATACATACATCCATTTAATGCCCTTTTGAAATACGCAATTTTCCTGTCTAAAGCGAAACGATGGAACCAATTACATGTTTGGTGCACGACTGGCTGCTAATGCAACACTTCCTGTTTATGTGTTTGACCAGGCCTTTGGTATCTGACATCAAGGGGACTGTGTATTGAAATTCAATAATAAATGGTGTTCTCCAATATGTTTTACGCTTTTTTAAAGTAATATATTGTTTTGTGTTGTCTCTGAAATAATGGTTTAGTATCCGTTAACACAATAACTATGCCTTACTGGGTACCACTTATACCGTATTCGATCCATCAGTGTTATGATAAATACGTGAATAATAGAACTTGATAACTACTATATTTACCCTAGGTATTCGAACACCACACTTCCTTAACAAGCTTATCATTAATCCATTTATGCCGAGGTGACTCTTCTATCTGAAGTCTTTGGATATTTTTTATTTAATATTACCATGTTTTATAGAAATGCCTGTTTTTAATGCAAACAATGGCAAACGCGATGTCTGATCAGGATCTACACTGTTTGCCAATGTCCCTTTTATAGGACGCTAGGTGTAAATGGGTTAACTTTATAAGGAGTCTATTTGACGAGTCAGTGTAAAGAAAATGAATGCTGAGTAGACCTCTTCCTCTTGGGATCTGGGAAGGGCTGCGGTTTGTGATTGTGGCACTCCCTGGACTTTTCTCTTACCTTTTTTCCCGTTCGGAGTCTGATCTAATTGTACCCTTTTTTCTCTGGTCTGTTGTCTGGTTACTTAGGAATAATGCATAACCCCGTTTCAATACGATGAGTAAGTCAATCATGCATTTCTTATTTTGACGGTCATGTAGAAGTAGATAGTCGGCACCACATAAAACATTTGAGCCGCTCCGAACTTAACCCTTGTCATGCTGAATAAATTAAGGTGCCACGCCCACTTCTAACATCCAGCTAATCAGATTACTTGATCCGGGTTTTTGACAGAAATTCACATATTTAATGACAAACAGTGCAGATCCAGATCAGTTGGCTACTTCAGAAGCCAACTGATCTGGATCTACACTGTTTGCTACATGTAAGACAGGGCATGTCGTGTTTAGCAAGTAAAGGGTCAATATCATCTTATGATTGCTGTGACCACCTTAGACTAACATCTGCTAACAAACATATGCATTGAACAATATTATGCAACTCAACATATTAACCCATTTATACCTGGTGTACCTTTCTACAAACATGTATCTCTTTGACAAATTATTTCCAAGTTAAGGAGTGTATGTTGTTCTTAATGCTGCCATTTATTATTGAAATCTCTTTACTTAATACAAACAGTGTAGAACTCTGAACAGGCGCTGTGTTCTGTAGCGGCTGATCTGGGCCAACGGTGTTTGTCAGTAACCCTTATATAGGACATGAGGCATAAATGGGTTAAATATAACAGTTTGCTAGAGTAATTTTATGGGTCACACCGGGCTAGGGGTTAAACCCAAGCTCTATTAAATTTACGAATACATTATAGCAGTCACACAATTTACCAAGACCACTAATGTCGCAGTACTTAGAATTTAGTGTACGAGGTGAATCTTTTTATGCAATATCTCAGATTAATTTCAAAACAACAAATTTCCTGCGACTCTATGTAAAACGCATTCATATACTTGCAGAGTGAAAACATACTTAGCCGCCAGTTTCCATTTTCCTCCCGATATTCCAAAAGTACTTCCACAATTAAACGCTAGCCAGCCCCACCTGTTGAAAGACCATCTGTTACTTTCGCGTGTATGTTGGAAACAAAATAAAGATTGAGTCGGGGCGTAGCATTTTGTACAAAATTGCATGTGCGCCATGGAACAATTAGATCAGTTTGGGCATCCGCGCAGTCTAATCAGAGTCTTTGATGAGCGTTCTATGAATAGCTAAGAACATATACAATCTTCATGCGACCACAGAAGACTCTGATCAGACTGTGCGGATGCACAAGCTTATTCGAGTCTTCCTTCGGCGCACTCGTACAATTGTAGGAAATGTTGTGCCCGGTTCATTTAGCATTGTGTCACATCGTAAATATGCTAGTATAACTAAAGAGCTAGAACATTTAGTTTAAGTACATTTTATTTGTTTACATTTACATGCCGCAATATATTTAAAACAAAGAAAGCAGTTCATTTCTACGTTAGGTACACACTCCATCAACATCTATACTCGCTGTGTTGGTATTAAACATGGTCTAAAAATTTTAGCCATATAAAAATATGAGTGAGTATGAGTACCATAACTATTTTGGGAAATGAATACACTTCCTGGTGTGTCAACTCAATTAACTGACTTTTAGAGTAGATCCCTTGAATACACTTCCTGGTGTGTCAACTCAATTAACTGACTTTTAGAGTAGATCCCTTTCATTGGTGTGCAGGGAAGCAACAGGAGATCTTAAAAGTTGTCTCTATTTGAAAGCAATTCTTCAATCTCTACGGAATGTTTTATTATCCGCTAAACCTCAACAACGAAAGTAAGTATATTTACCATTTCACGGGAATCTTTATTTATAGGTTTAACATTATATGTAACGATTTACTTATAGGACTAGTCTTGTTTTCTGAAAAAAAAAAGATGGTATTCCTTGGTCTTTCGGCCTTTCCAATGGTATTATATTAGTACCCGACTGTTGTTTTGTGTTTGGGAGTGTATGTGTTAGATATTCCATTCGTGTCTTATGGGTAGTTGAAAATTACGGACCTTTCACAGATTCACGTACTAGCATATGAAGTAGGAACAAGGAACGGACTCACAAACTAATATACAAAACAAAGATTAATCACAGACTTACGGACGTAAGCAAATTACCAGCAAACCGCGGACTTACAGACCGAGGAAACAAGATTAGTCACGGCCTAACAACCAAAACAGGGGCAAATCACGGTCTCGCAGATCAACAGATAAAAAAATAGTCACGGACTCACAGACTAACAACCAAAACACGGACAAACCAAAATATACAAGATTAATCACGGACTCACGGATTAACAACCAATACACTGATTTTCTGACCAACAGACTAAACAATGATTAGTCACGGACACAGACTAACAAACCAAACACGGACAAATCACGGACTCACAGGCTAAGAGACAAAACAAGATTTGTCATAGTCTCACAGACTAAAGAACAAAACACAGACAAGTCAAAATAAAAGGGATGATTCCACGAAAATTACACTGTCATCAAGCAAGAGTCACATACTAATAAAAGAAAATTCGAACCAGCCACGGACTTAATAACCATCAATGACCTCCAACGACTCTTGAATTATTAGTCCTGAATAATGTACAATAAGTCTAAGAATTAGACTCACGAATAACGTCTCCCCGTACTTCACTATAGTGTAGTTTATATGTTCAGGGCTTTTGTGATCAATGCCTATTCAAGGAGGTTTGAATTTTTATGGCGGTTAAAGATGAGTACCAATCATCTTAAGCTTGTTGGTCTGACTCGGAAGACTTTGTACTTTATCTTTTTTTTTCCAGTTTTGGAAGTGCGTTCAGTGATCAAGGATAATTCGTTTTAGAATCTATTTCCATATATGTACTATGCATTACTACTGATTTAAGGTCGCAATCAACAGTTGGGCCTGCACGAAATCATTTTATAAGGTAAGTGCAGAAGGTCTGAACCAATTTAACCAAGTCCTTTTATAGTGGACTAGATATCTTGTCCGCGGGACTCAACTCTGACTAAATTTGTTTTGTCTTCGTTTAAAAACGGGTCTACTTTTTAAGGACGAATATGTTTCTTTGTAAACACATTCTTACCTTTTTAGCGCAGACCACTTTTTGAAAGGGGCTTGAAGTGCAGGAAATCAAACCAAAATGGCGTTCGATCTACCAAGTGTGTCCCGCTAGCCTAACGTATTGCAAAATGGTTCCCTGAGATTGGCAAAGCATGTTACACGCGTACAGCTGAACTTAAATGGCTCAAACATCTTTGGGACCATGGGACTTTGTTATAAACAAAGGTAGTTTGAACCACTGAGGGTTCATCATTGCGTCATCTTTGTTCTAGACAAAGGAAATTTGAACCATTTGCGTCATCTTTGTTCTAGACAAAGGTAGTTTGAACCACTGCGGGTTCATCGATTTCTATAAAATAATGGTATGTTGAGTGTATTCATTAGAATCGCCTCGATGATGCGTTCTAATAAGTATACACAACATACATTTGCATGATAAAATATGAAACTTTCCCTGAAATATCCTTTAATAGTTGTTTTCTTAAGCTATCCGAAGAAAGTTCTTGGGACTCAGTACGAATCAGCCACGGTAAACGAACCATCGGTGTTTGAGTCATTGAAGTTTTACTGTTAATGGTAGCATTCCAGCCAACTCTTATCCAGTTGATGTGATATATTCCGCCAGCAAAAGTTATTATATTGTGTCTGCATTAGAATTGTATTTGTATGAAAAAAGGCTGACGCTAGATTATTTCTTCCTCACTTACCACTTACCATAGCATAAACATTCCAATCAACACATTAGCTGGGTTCCCCATAGGAAGTGGATTTGTTCCAGATGGAAAGGCTGAATTGAATCTTCCTATTCTTGGTTTAAGCAGAAGTGTTGCTACAAGAGCTGAGACCCCTCCGACCAGGTGCACGGCGCCGGAACCAGCAATGTCAACAACTCCGAGAACACGTAGAAAACCTGTATTTTGATCACAACGAGTAGTCACATAAAATACATACGAGTAGTTTGGTCATATTTGCGTAGACCCACGTACAATCATATAATCTGATCGCGTACGAATGAGTGTAGGTGACCATTTGTGGATTCGTGCGTATTTTGCCATATTTTGTCTCAAAATAAACAAGATGCATTTATCTTTATATTCCAGTCAGGTTTGTTATTCTGCACTTCTTTGACCTCATGTAATTTAAGTCAATAAGTCATAATGGTCACAGCGTTTTCATCCCACATTGTTATTGTTTCTGTGTATGCGTTGAAGGTTGAGAAATTGTGTTGCCCGATCCGGATACCCTATTATCTTAACTCTTAATCCGTTTAGGCTCCGTATGTGAAAAAAAGAAATCTTTTAAAGACGTACTATGTGTGCATTCATCTCCCGAAAAAAAAGTTTTATTTTTTTTTTATATGCAAATGTAATAAGATATTTAAATAATAATTCTCGCATGCACTATATTCCGTCTAGGTATAATACTTTTAAAATAGATAAAAATCATGTAAATTCTGCTTTCCTGAAAATGTGGATTCATCTCTATATAGATATGTATCCACATTCTAATGTTTGTCATTTTCTGTTGCTTAATATATATATATATATATATATATATATATATATATATATATATATATGTGTGTGTGTGTGTGTGTGTGTGTGTGTGTGTGTGTGTGTGTTTGAATCCACATTTCTAGGGTGCATGTATATAATATTTACGGAATAAGGCAAATTGGCAAATTTCCATTTTCATAAAATGCTACTTATTTCATTATTTTTATTGTTATTTTTTTTCTATTTTTTACAATACAAGTTCATTCTTAACCTCTTATTTCCCCCCTTAATGCATCCTATAATTGTACACACGGCATATAAGAAAACAAAACAACTTGCCAACAACACTTGCACAAACACGGCTGGCATCAATATGGATTTAAGTCCAAGGTCACTTTCAAAGGCAAGCAGAAGCACAGTCTTGTCAAACCAGAATACTGCACCCAGTTTGATTTGACAGTCTCTTAATATGCGTGAATCCACATACGGTCATCCATATTCGTCCGTTACCGTCTGATAAGGTTAAAGTCGCGAAAAACATTAACTGTGATCACGTATTGGAGTACAGCCATGTAAAGACTTGCAGTCTGATCATACTTGTACAGAGTCAATACATTCAAAGCTTACTATACATATGACGACGGTATACGTTTTCCGAATACTGTCAATCATTTTTATACGGATACTTAATACTAAGGCAAATTATTTAAAATGATAAATTAACTGGCACGAAACCGTCGCTCAAGTGGTTACAGGTAAAGATGACACATCGTCTAATTCAGAATATTTCAAATTAACGATATTGTTGCGACGACAATAAAGTTGAAAGCTGCATCTAAAAATTCTTATTGGCACAACAGTTACATGCATTTAAAGTCGTAGTAGCTCTTGTTGCTATTTATAGCTTATGAAAATGATATCTCCAAATGCACTATTCTATGATGTCACCGGTTCGTTTTAAGATCTTTTAAAGGTTACCTTTATTTCTTTTAGATTTCCATAATTTTATTCCAGACAGCTAATTTTGATAAAATTGATAGATAATTAATACAAAATAAATAAATAAATAGATAAATAAATAAATAAATAAATAAATAAATTGTAAGACTAAGCCAGCATTTTGTTTCAACGATTAGAACTGATTTAGTTAGATATTTAAAAAAAAAAAACATGCTTTTAATACGCAAAATGAAAAATATGGAATAAAGCTTAACAATAATAACTAAATGGTTGAAAATTGCAATCCGGAAAAATATCATATAAATATTCAATAAAATACTTTCAAAACATGAAACTGAAATTAATTTTAAATTTTTACTTAAATTTATTTTTTGTAAAGTTACATTCCATTTAAAAATCAAATTGATTATGAAAATGTATAAGCACTGCAACCCTACATGGTAATATTGAGGGGATTTCTTTCTCTCTGATACATTTCCTGAATGTTTTCAAATTAATGTTTTTAAATCATTCTAAAAATTATTCATAAGAAGTAGCTATGGTCATGGTACCCAAGCCATAAATCAATCTCATAAATCCGTAAACGAATGACTAATCAGAATGTTCACACCAACAGACATAGACCCCAGAATAAAGGGTGTAATCAGGCGTCAAGGACCAATGACTTCATTGGTTCATGAATATTAATGAGATGCAAATGAGCAAACATTTAAAATTTTAATAACTCAGACCATGTCAGTGGGATTTTCACTTCTGGACTCAACAGCCGTATATAGAATCAAGAGTAAAATTAGGGGATGCGTCCGTTTTAAACATACAGTCGACTCTCGTTATCTCGAACTCCAAGTGACTCTCAAAAATACTTCGAGATATCCGTACTTCGACATATCAGATTTGCAGACTTGAGGAAAAAATAAATCGAACAACCGCATTTAACAAATGTATATGTAATTGGACTCTTGAAGTTAAACATATGTTGAAAATATTGTGGAAAAGAGGAGAAATTGCTCCTTAGGAGCAATTTCTCCTCTTTTCCACAATATTTTGTTACCTGTTATTAGATTTTCATTTTTAAGTAGGGACCAAATTTTCACTTCGAGATAAGCGGTTATTCGAGATAAGCGAGGTCGAGATAACGAGAGTCAACTGTATATTATGCAATAGCATTGTATTAAACACTGAAACAACATATGTTTTCTTCTTGTTGGAGTCGCTTCCCTGATGCAATTCTAACAAATACCAAAACATATGTTCTATTTGAAAGTAAGAACAAAAACAACAATACCTTTCTTACATATCATTCTGCTCATTAAGATTTCTTTACAAGAGCAAAGGACATAGGAAGTAATCCTGTGTTTCCCACCCAAATCTCGATGCTTCTGACAGCTTCTGTGATATGTAAGTATAAGATTGGCTGCATGATTCTTGAATACAGACGTATGTCTAATGCAAAATCATGTAGTGAACTTCTAGATGCAACCCAGAAGTAGAATAAATCAGTGTCTAAGGGGGTGGGGTCATTTATTTTCGATTGTGTTTCAAAAATGATATTTTTATCGTGGGTTTTCAAGAATATACCAAGATATGCTAGTAACATAATAAAATAACGGCAAAACATGACTTTGAGACACAAATCACAGGTTCATTATATCTAGATTTTTTACAATAATAGTTACACTAATGCATATATTTGTTCCTGCATAAATATTACCAATGTTTACACCCGTTGTATGCCAAATTGGTTGATTGGGCAAGTGGTGGGGCCGGGAGAGGGTGGGGGACACGAACTTACAATATGTTTTCTGTTTCCTATATAGTTAAAATAGAAAGCATAATTTGCATCCCAATTTGAACAAAATCGTTGCCGCGTATACAAAAACGATAACATAGCTAAACAGAACAGTCAAGTGTTTTTAAATTTTGGTGGAATGAGTTTACTTATTGAAACTGAGATTCTAATTTCTTGGGCATTTGTTAATAGAAGACCTCCGATCTCCTTTGTTTTAATGACAACATCTTTGGGAACAAACGCTGTTGTTGTAACGAAGGTTTATGGTAATTAGCCTCATACTGCAATTAAACCATTTGTGCCTAGTGTCCAATAAAAAAAGACACTGGCAAACAATGTAGACGCAGATCAGACGCTAAAGAACATGTCGACTGATCGGGATCTATTTTAGCATGTAATGCAGGAATCAAACATGGTGATAATATAAAATACCTTACATTCATTCTATTAGAAATGAGATTTTCCAAACAAATGAGATAGAATAGTCAACTAGGTATAAACGGGATTAAAGACTCATACAAGAACTGTAATACACACCCTCCTGTGCCCACTCCCAGTGTGCTGGTATGCAATAGACAATGGTGTTAAGGAACGAGAAAGCAATGTAGGATGACAATTTGGTTCTTTCTGCCATAGCTCCAGACACAATAGTCGTAGCTGTTGTAGCAAAGGAAAGCTGGAATACGTAAGTTGAAAACAGAAGCCCCATTGAGTCGTCATCTGAATCCACAAAGAAATAGCCAACACCATTGAAAGCATTGGAACCCGCCGCATTCCCAAAGCTTAAGCCAAATCCAAAAGCCCAGTAAGAGATACCACCAAAGAGAACGTCGACTGCGTTCTTGATCATGATATTTACTTCGTTTCTTCTGTTGACGCAACCAGCTTCCAACAGCCCGAAACCTGCCAAAATAAAGCATTACAGAATTGTGATTTAACGACTGGGCTTGGTGACTGTGATTTCCTGATTATCTTTATTTGTATTTATATTGTGTGGTCTTGTAACAGAATAGAGTTTTACAGAAGAAATCGTGTTTGAACATGTTTCCACAATTATTTAGCTGGCACATATCAAATTTGTGAAGTTTGCCTCAGGAAAAAAGAACACATAACATAACGAAAATCAGAGTTTTTGTTTTACTGAGACTCTTTATGACTCAGAAATGTATGTTGCAAGAATGCATATGTCCCCCGAGATCGGCTTACTGATGAAAACTTGCAATACAGATACAAGTTATTTTCATTATCTCGCCTGATAGGTCAAATTACATATTAAATAAATAAATATAGGGCAAAATTGATTTAGTTTGTTATACAGTCTTTACATGTACAGGCCTTTTAACTGAAAAGCTATAATCGCAAAGCAAAAAAAAAAAAAAAAAAAAAAAAAAAAAAAAATCTCTGGTCCCTTCCACTATGAGATAATACAATTTGAATGTATATAAATAATCGGGCCAAAATCATGAAGCATAGACCTCACAAGGCCCCATGTAAGGGTTTAAGGTTATGAAAGGAAACTCATATCAGTTTTGTAGTAGACAAAAGACCAAACAAACAATGGGAAACTGCAGGATTGAAATATCGCATTGGAACGGTTAACAGCAAACCAAATGTTATAAAATCTGTTCTATGCTCAACTCAGCTGTGCATGGAATTTGTCTTGCTAAAAATCTAAAATATCTAACAACTGCAAATTCGTAAATTTGCTAAATATAGCCGGACATGAAATTTCTCTGATAATGCATATGGAAAAGCCAACTGTTGTTCATTTTTATAAGCAAAGAAAATTTCAAAATCATCTGAGTTGAGCACGCAAAAAGTTTTATAACCCCGGCGCCAGTTGGGGGCTTAAACACGGTTTAGTTTATTTTGTAAATCAGGTGCATATCTAAATTTAAAACCGACCGATTGTTTCAAAATAAATGATTCTTTAGAAATAAAGAAACAAATAAAGAAATTGAAGTTTTGAGAAGTTGTAAAATAACACACACACACACACACACGCACACACACACACACACACACACACACACACACACACACACACACATATATATATATATATATATATATATATATATATATATATATATATACGAGGGTCCTGCAAATAGTTTTGTCACTGGGTTATGGTTTCTTCAGTGCTACATTTTATCAAACATATTTTTATTACAAACCTTCAAAGTATTCCCCCTTTACTGAAACACATTTTTGTACCCTTTTTACCCAGTCGTGAAAAACAGATAAATAGTCTTCTTTTGGTATCTGTTGGAGAAACTGATAAATAGCGAAAAAAGCCAAAAAAGATTTAACAACCTCAGGCTTATGAGACGAGGCGTTGTCATGTAAAAGGTGGACTCCTGACCATCCTTTGCTTGGTCGTTTCTTATTGTAACAAGTAAATTGGTCAGTGTATATGACTGCATCTATTTCAATTTAAAATAACTCGGTCAGTTGGAAAGCAATTTGAACGAAATAAACGGACATCGTTAGCTATTCAACTCACCATTCAAGTGCAGTGAAGCATTTTAAAATACACCTGCGATAAAATCAAGGAATCCTATTAGTGACAGAACTTTTTGCAGAAACCCTCATATATTATTATTATAAAGGAATATTTAAAGAAATTGAAATTTTGAGATGTTGTGAAATAGTGTGTATATATATATATATATATATATATATATATATATATATATATATATATATATATATATATATATATATATATATATATATTATTTCATAACATCTCAAAATTTTAATTTCTTTAAATATTCCTTTATAAGGGTTTTCTTTTCTTCTTCAAGTGCGAGTGTTATAATTTCTAATAAAATCGTATATCAAACGCATCGCCAAATATAGTTTTCACGAAAAGTATCCAAATATGTGATAAAATGACACTAGCCCATATTAAAGTATAATGTAGAAAACATATAAGATAAGATACTTATGAAATGCCTCAAGACTCTTAGGAATTGCAGAACAAGTATAAAATTAATATAAATTTCTACTTAAATCGAGGATTTGATTTTTTATATTAGTAATTATATTATTATTATATTAGTATTAATAATTTATATTATACCACAAGGGAATCACTTAGTACGTAACAACTGTTATTTGTCTAACTACATAGGTAAGTCTTACCCTAATACTTCCCCAGCTTTTTTATGGACATTTCGATTATACTTCATTAGCTTCATTTGCTCTTTCTGATACGCATTTAAACTGGAGAACTTCAATTTTATTCTTAATAATAAAAAATTTTCTACCTGACTGCATAGTGAATATGATGAAGGAGCTCGTCAGAATCCATGTAGCGTCATCCCATGTGATAGGGCCGATTGATTTCGATGTTGTTACAGGCATCTCCGTTGTTTCAATAGGATGTTCATTCACGCCCGTACTAAAGTGCATGCTAAAACAAAAGACCGTAGATATCCTAAATACTAAAAGCCTTCAGTGGACTGGATACAGCTGGTAAACTTTCAGCCTTTTAAACAATGAAAATATTCTGTTTTGCGTTTTTTGTACATTAACTCCATTAAAAATATACTAAGGGGAACAGGCTTTTTCCTATTCGAGTAGACCGTTTTGTGAGTTGTCTCCTCTTTACCGATTCTACTAAACTTCACGCACAAACCATACTTGATCAATAGAAAATAAGGCAATGATCAGAAGTCGATACAATTACCTAACACTTTCCGTCCCTAGACACCAAAGTGAAAGAAGGACGCACTCAAAACTATGGTACCACAATCAAAACATTACGAGCAGAAAGCCAAACAATTGCCCAAACGGCTATCCAAAATAAAAAAAATCACCAGGACATACATGCAAAGACATACATTGACAGAAATAGTAAACCATGGCCGAAGTAAATAGTAACAGTAAACCACCACAGAAACAGTAAAATTAAAGTAAAAAATATTGCCTTTGGAAACAAAGAACACACAAAAATCAGAAAAATCGGAGAATCGGTTTGATTGAATCTCTTCATATGCAAAACTGTAGGTTGCGGGGCTGCATACGCCCCCTAGCGCCGGCTTAAGCGGTATTCGATTTTCAAAGTAACCAGGATAAACTCAATGCTCTCAAAGAAAATAAAATATAACCTGCACTATGATTGTGTACGGGGAGACTTTTTAAGGCCGCCACACGGCACACCACCAGCTACAGTAGAGTAAATAAAAGTCAAAAAGGATTGTCTCTGGAAACAAAGAACACACAAAAATCACGAAAAACGGAGTCTCGGTTTGATTGGGTCTCTTCATATGCAACACTGTAGTTTGAGGGGCTTTATATGCCCCCTAGCGCCGGCTTAAGCGGTAAACCACCGCCATGGAACCGTCAGTAAAATATTACTGGGGGTGAGGTGGGGGCGGGGTTGGTGGCTTGCATCGATTTTACGTGGCCACAGACCTCGCCCTTTGTTCTGTCGTGGTATACACAAGACATTTGTTCTGTCTGCGTGAAAGGTTCCTAATCAGTGCAACAACTCCGAGAATACAAAAATCAAACAAATACAGAGATAAAACAACGATGAGGATTCGACAACAAGAAACAACTGAAATGCTGAAGCTAAAGAAAACCAACGGACTCCTGTGGGCCCGGCCAGAGCCAAGGCATCTGGCACCTACCGACTTAAGTCTTTCGGTCGGAGCCGTCATAGAGTCTGAGTCCCGACCCGCCCCGCCGGCTTGCACCAAAGCGGGATATAAAGTGATTAACCGTGATTGGGTTAACTACCATGCATGCAGTCTGTCGTATTGCATTTATGTTGTATCCAATCTTTATATATCGAAGACTGATTTTACGAAATTGAGTGCTAAAATCATTGCAAGGATATATATTTTTTTTCTGAATTTATATACTAACTCGCCATAAAATTCAGGTTCCGATAGGCCTTTTTGCAGAAGAGATTCAAGTCCAACATTGAGTTTTGAAACTAAATCGAAATGACGTCCATAAAATTTAGAAAAGGCTTTGATTTATAAGTTTAGCAGTTAACAATTTATTTCGAGTGTTGAAGTCAGTAACATGACTAGACATACTGGTCGAATTAGTTGCGATATATAAACACCATAGGATGCTCGACGAGAAACATCCCTATCCAAGTAAGGAAAATTTACAATCTTAAAATCAAAATCATCGCGTTTATCATAAATTTAGCATGAAATAAACCTATCTAAAATAGACAAATGCAAATCCAAAACCGGGGCTTCAGTTTCAGAATATTTGCTCTATTTAATTGAAGCTCTGAAGGATAAATTTGATTAATCAAATAATCGAAGTACTTATTATCAATATTTAATAACTCGTCCACATGACAGGTTTTTCTCTTGGAAAAAAAAGTGGCCAAAAAATTCATGCTCAACTGATAATTCAACCAGATGTTTTATAGCTACTACCCTCAACTCTCCTACACTAATAAGTCTGTTTACAACAGGTGGTATTACCAGATTTACCTGGGGGACTACTTTTCTCTGATACCACTGGTTACCTGCACTGTCATATGTAGTCTTAAAATCTTTATTTTGTAACATAGGAAACCATTTAAAACATATAATTTGATTATTTTTTATGCAACTGTAGATTTTGGAATCGGTTTTGAGCTACTTCATTGTGTTTTATATTAAAGAATTTTGTGTGTGGGTTTCTAGTTAACTTTCTTATCAGTATTACTTAACTAATTGCATAACAGAACATCATTTTATTGGTATCTGGGCAGAGTTTTATGCTCTGTCATCAGAAACATATGGAAATGCAATACCCCACTAACCCGACTTTGATATAGTAATAGGCAGGAAGGTGGGGGTCAAATTCTCTAAGAGAAAAACATGGCATGAAATACTCGTATCTAGACGTCGAGCTGAAAGCTTCAATAACTTCAGATTGTTTTTCTTCAGAAAGAGACATCATGAAGTCTCTTTCATAACAGAACAAGAACAAATCAACCACAAGCGGTGCGCAATTCGTACCCTTCGGAATACCAACAATTTGTCTAGATAGCTTAGTACGAATTCTTATATAATATTATCAAGTAGAAAAGTGAAAGCTTCACACACTTTCTGACATGACAATAAGGTATAATTTTTATGCTTTTCGGAAGTGAAAAAAACAACATTTCTACCGTTATATGCAAGATAAACGGAACCTTCTCTACGAAATGTCAATGCAATTAAACCATTTTCTTTTATAAGATTATGAGGTAGTGTAGTATAAAGCGACCCATTCATTCCTGTAGACGAAAGGGGAAACCTTTGCAAATAATAAAGATCCAGATGAATGGTACATACCATACGTCATCAACCGTTTCATCTCTGTAGACGAAACCAGAAACCTTTACAAACAGTGAAGCTATAGATGCGGCTCGTATGGTACATAGCATACTTGATCAACCCTTTCATCCCTGTAGACGAAAGGAGAACTCTTTTTATTACAGTTTCAGCAGTGATTTACTGAGATTTGTCAGTGAATTATAATCGATAATTCACCGTGTGACTTATTTCATTTCGAATGTTTTGACGTCATAATTGCTAGGCGACGTTGCTGACGTTATTGGTAACAACAATAACAATAGTTGAAGTTTTGCGGTGAACATTGATAAAATCATGGAAATCAGACTGCAATTTTCAAGTATTGTTTGAGGAGAGACCTGCAACACAAATATAAAGTATGATTCTTAAAAATCCAGTTCTACTTTCGTGACATTGTTGTGTATGTATTTCAAGCACAGGATGATTTTTGCATTGAAGCGAAAACAAGATTGCGATTGATTTTCAAACTAAACCACGTCTCCTGAAATCCATTCACTGACTGGAACTATTTAGGTAGGAAATCACAACGGCTGAATTTGAAAATTCAAAGGTAAAACATGAACGAAATGTAATAAACAGTTTTTTTGTCCTTTTGATCGATTACGGAGAAATAATTCACTCGTGTTCTAAGGTTTGTTTGTAGAAACCTCATTTGCTCACTCGTTTTATACGCGCAAGCCTTAGAACATTAGTGAATTATTTCTCCGGAATCGATCAAAACAACCAAATAAACTCTATATAAACAGTTAAGGTTCAGACGAGACGGCTCGTATGGTACACACCATACTTGATCAACCGTTTCATCCCTGTAGACGAAATGAGAAACCGTTGCAAACAGTAAAGGTCGAGATGAGACGGCTTGTATGGTACATACCATACTTGATCAACCCTTTCATCATTATAGACGAAAGGAGAAACCTTTATAAACAGTGAAAGTTTAGAAGAGACGGCTCGTATGGTACATGCCATACTTAATCAACCCTTTCATCCCTGTAGACGAATGGAGAAACCGCTGCAAACAGTGAAATAAAAGTAAAAAGTTATTCGGTTTTCAAAATAACCAGGATAAGCTCAATGATCCCAAAGGAAATAAAAATATAACCTGCACTATGATGGTGTACGGAGAGACTTTCTATGGCCGCCACACGGCACAACACCAGCTAAAATAGAGTAAAATAAAAGTAAAACAGAATTGCCTTTGGAAACAGAGAACACGCAAAATCACAAAAATCGAAGACTCGGTTTGATTAAGTCTCTTTATATACAACACTGTAGTTTGCGAGGCTGCATACGCCTGGTGCCGGCTTAAGCGGTATTGGATTTTCAAAATTAACAGAATGGGCTCAATGATCCCAAAGGAAATAAAATATATCTTGCATTATGATGATAGATCCAGATGAGAATGTTAGTATGGTACATATTATATTTGATCAACACTTTCTTCCCTGTAGTCGAACGGAAAAACCTTTACTAACAGTGAAGATCCCGCTGAGACGGCTCGTATAGTACATACCATACTTGATAACCCTTTCATCTCCGTAGACGAAAGGAAACGTCTAGATAAAATATTCCTTTTTGCAGCAATTGATGTGTCCACTTTCAAATTTTGAACAGACTACTTCTAAAACTTAGGGGTGAAAGAGCTAAGTCCATTTGATCGGCTTGTGGCCTTTCAAGAATGGATGGTCATATCTCAATATACCTACCTCATTATGGCAGTACCTTTTAGATTCTCCAAAATATTGAATATAAATGTACATGTACAAATTAAATAAGTGAACTCAGGAACTATACTATCATATCTACATCAAATTCTTAACATCAAAGGGAAAGACAGACAAATGTTAAAATGTAAACAGTTACAAAAAGAAAAGGTGGCAAGCAGAGCTGGCAGCACTTTCAAAAATGTGGCAACTGTGTGATTAACACACAAAATAAGACAAAACGAACATATGTGTTAGTGAAACACAACAGGACATTAAACTAAACACATTAGAATGAAAGTAACGCCTTGGAACGGTTAGTACTATATTACTGGGGGCTTAATCTAGCTAAACGGGATCCCAACCCTCGCCATCAGCTTACATTTTGGTACAACATATGTTTGCAAAACAGGTTTGCAAACAGGAAATGCAATGACATTCGTAGCTTTAATTAAATTTACTGTATCAGAACAATTAAACCAGTTGTAAAATGAATCCATGATGAGTCCATGACAGCCTGAAACGCTTCTGTGCAGACTAAAACGTTTGTTTATTTGACTCAGTACACTGTCCATGAAGTCAGTCTATAGCTAGTGTGTGGTATGTAAGTCCATAATAGCCAAACGGATTCCAAGTCTAAGTCTTTATTATGCACATTTAAAGTCCAAAACAGGGCTCATAGCATGAGGTTTGTGGGTGGTCCTTTGGTGTTATATCACAATTTTGGACAGCAGTGACTGGTCCGAGAGTATGGGATTGATTATTAAGGTCTCTAATGTATTTGTGAGTCAGTGCGTGGTCAATATTATGTCTGTGTCTTTTTCTTCGAGACTGTGGCATTTCCTATGTATATTTACTTATTGATTTGCGTATCTCGACTAGCCCGTGTTTTGTGTGTTAATCCGTGAGTCGGTGACTAGTCCTTGTTTTGTCTGTTAGCCTTTGAATCTGTGACTTTTCCGCGTTTTGTTTGTTACTCCCTGAGTCCGTGACTAATCCTTATTTTTATCTGTAAGACTGTGCCCTGTCCTCGTGAATCCGTGAATGGTCAGTGTCTGCTACCCATTAGCCGTGAATGAACACATACACCTAATAAGAACAAAATACCAACGGGATGTAATAAAAGGTGAAACCTCGTTGCATCGACAACATTTGTTCCCATAGATGTTGACATTAGAATGAATTTGCAGTTGTAAAGATTCTTACCAGTAATGAGCAGAACGTCATATAACAAAGAGTTTGTTTTTGTCTTATTTACTCATTGAGCATATGTTTCAGTGGATATTTGTTAGCATTGCCTCAGTCGCAAATATCCAAAACACGTGGTTCATGGAGTATTAATATAACGATCTTGTATAATGTTTGAAAAGCTATCACCTGTTGAGCGAAGGTCTCGTGCCAGCCAAATAAACCTTTTAACGGATATTGTCGTTGTATCGAATGTTGTTTTAAAAAGGGTTGACTGTATCTTTGAAAAGGCCAGAAAATCACAGAATACCACTTCATTTTATTCAGAAAACCGGACTGTACGTATCAGAGAATTGTCGGAGATGATGTCCGCATTGTAAGTAGTTGCGGTCATGGTACCAAAGCCGTAATCCATAATCATAAATCCATAAACGAATGACGAATCAGAATGTTCAGACCAACAGACATGGACCCCAGAACAAAGGGTGTAATCAGGCGTCCGCGGATAGTAAGCATTACTTGGTAAGCAAGCTTCGCCCACCATGCCCATGGGCCTAAACGAAGGAAATATCGGTAGAAGCGTATGTCCGGGATTTGGGAAGTCTACTTATGGCGCGTCACTGGCAAAAACATCAGAAACAATTCTGGAAACTGCCACATTGTATGGATTGACTAGATCATGATGTCTCCCATAGAACTTCTTAAGTGTTGCTACCAGTTTGGTTTTTTGATACCCCTGGCTCAACAACTTTTGAGTGAGCACTTTCCCACGCTCCATGAAGTCCTGATAATTTGAACAAGTTCTGGCATAACGGATTAACTGTGAAACGTAAACGCCGTATGCTGGTGCAGAAGGGATATTACTGCTCAGGAAAGGAAAGTTAACGATGGGAAAATTGAAGTCATCCCGTTTGTCGTAAAGCCTAGTAGTAAGCTTTCCATTGTCGATGTAGAGACAACAATCCAAGTATGAGGAGGAGGCTGAAGTCTCCGTTGTTTCCTTTATTTCAAGTTCACGTGGGTAGATGAATTCTAAATACTCTGCAAATTTTGTGTTTTTCAGAGACAATACATCATCTATATATCTGTAGGTGAAATTGAATTGTTGTGCGAGGTGTTTCTTGCCTGCTTGGAAGAGACTTTGTACAAACTCCGCCTCATACGAGTATAAAAACAAGTCGGCAAGTAACGGTGCACAATTAGTACCCATCGGTATGCCGATTGTTTGTTGAAATATCCGACCGCCGAACTCCACAAAAATATTGTCGATTAGATATTCCAGCATCTTAATGACATCTGCATCTGAGTATTTTTGTGGTGCATCAGAGTGATCCCGAATGAAGTATGTTTCTTTGTAGCCAATGACAACATACTGAAATCGACGGTTACCATTCTTGTGGAAGAAACACTGGTTGATAATTGCCTTTTATTTAGATTTCAATTTATCATGAGGAATAGTAGTGTAAAGAGTAGAGAAATCGAAAGATTTTATACTGTTGACGGAATGAAGAGATTGTGCCTTTAGGTTTTCTAAGAGCTCTTTGGAGTTTACTTATGAAATGCTACAATCACACAGACAACCTTATTCTCTTTGGTGATGCTTGGTGAATCAAACAACACAAACAAACAAACAAATGATTTCCCACATTTCAAGGTCTAGCCTTTTCAGCTGCACTATTTGAAAATATGTCACCGGTCTATTCAGCGCAGGCGATCGGGGCTTTTTACTGCCCGCTTAAAATCGTTTGACGTTTGATGCCTTAAAGGTCGAAGCGGCTGCACGTGTTAATATCAGCAATCAGTGTTTCCACATGTCCCGAATTCATTGTTAGCTTCACATTTATTGAACTAAATGAACACAGATACACTTTCAGGGATTACTGTTTGCCTCCATTCTGTATATGTTTCTGGTCTAAACAGCAAAAAATTACTCCCCGTTTGAACGACTGTTTGTATTTTAGAGTAACCAATATTTAGAAAAGACATTCAATGCAGGAAAACAATCAGAAAGTCTCACAAATGGTTTTCCAGTGAAAAGGTAGCACAAACCCCGCCGAGTGTCTCTCGTCTCCTTAACGTACACATATAGCAACCTAGATAATGGATAAGTATACTTTCATTGCCGTTTGAACTGCATTTGTTTACTTACTTATAAATGTGGAAACCAACTTCCTTTATTGTAAAATTCGGTGACCATATTTAGCGATATGTTAGATCAAATTCGCTAATTTGATGATACTGACAAGACGTTGTTACTTATCAATTTCCATTGAATCTATCTATTGATTAATACAACCAAACACTTGGCATGATCGATAATTTCTACCATACCTGAAAAAAAAAAAAAAAGAAAAAAAAAGAAACAACATAATGCGGAGGGTGTTAAGTGTGCAAAGGTTACATACAATGTATATACCATCTCCGCGGGCACACGGAGTTTATAAAACGGCGCATTAACGTTGATGTAACGTAAGGACATTGCATTAACGTTAATAAAACGATAAATGGGTTTAGTTGCATCGATCTCAATGTACGCTGTATAAACGTATGACGTTGCATCAACGTTAATGCAACATTGTACAAACAATGGACGTTGTACTTCAGGGACGATAGCGGTTTTCTTGTCCGTTTACGCGTTTGGGGTGCGTTTTGAAATCGTTGTATAACGTTTGCGTTTCGACAACGTTTCTAGCGTTTCATATCATTTCGGCCAATCAAATTACATAGCAAAGCGTTTCATGCAAACGCTAAATTTGCACATGTGCACTGAAGAGCTACGAACGTTTATCGAAACGCTTGTCACCGTTTCGGCCAATCATCTGGCCTTATCGAAACGCTGTTTTCCGTTTCGGCCAATCATTTGACCGTTTGGCACCGTTTGTATGTATAGACCAATCGAATAATAAATACCTGTTGGACCATGTTGGACCATATTAAATCATGTCTTTACAACTAAAGTAATATGAGTTTATGTATAAAAATCGTATTTATTTTCTTTCTTTCTTTTTTTCTTTTTTTCTTTTTTTTTTTTTTTTTTTTTTTATAAAACAATTATAATTGAGATAATTTCGTATTTTCAAAAGAATTAACATGATTGATTATTATATTTTGTGAAGCCTAATATTTCACACTACAATCATGATAATCATTTTCTTTTGACAATTAAATGTTTTAGCGCGTAGTCCTCGGTATAAAATTTTAAGCAGATTATATTTTGATTTTTTTTCTCTCATTTATTGAAACATATTAAAACCACATTTTTTACAAATAGATAATATTTATCTACTTTTTCTTCTTTTTTTTTTTTTTTTTGTCATTTTCTGTACTAATTTTTTTTTTTTTTTTTTTTTTACCTTTTTGCTAAAATATATTTTATTGTTTTATTGAGATATTTTTCTGTTTTCAAAAAAGAATTATTATATTTTGTGAAGCCCAATATTATTTTCACACCACAATCAATTTGTTTTGACAGATAAATGTTTTAAGGCTTATAAGTACTCTGTATAAAATTTTCAGCAGATGACATTTTGAAGTATTTTTCTTCTGTACCTTGGAAACAGGTGTCGGCATTTCATACATATTATCTCCACAGGATATGACTTCCTATGCAAATTGTCTTCAGTCGAGATCAGTAATTTGCGTGAAATGTCAAAACTTGTTTTATGGGAGAAAATAAGAAAACAGTTCATGAATTTATCATCTGCTGAGTTAGTCCAGAGGGTGATAAAGGTTAAACTGGACAAAGAATCGTTGACATAATGCATTTTGTTCGCGATATGTGTAGATTCAGATCAGACTGCGCGGAAATGCCGGTTTATCTTAGTCTAAGGTGGTCTCAAATACCATAAGGTCGTTTCATTTCTTTTCGAAGGGCTCATATATATATATTCAACCAGATCACCTTCGCAACGTGATCAAGATCAAAGATTTTCGTTCTGCACCAAACTGAACTACGTCAAACCTGTGAATTGCTGTTATTGTTTTGAGTAATATTATTTTATTTTTTTTTTAATGAAATGTGCACTGGCGTTTAGAAAAATGGAGCTGGAACAGATGATCTGCATTACTGAAATATATTGCTAGAATTAAGTATCATCAATACTAATCCTTTCATTAGATCTTTATCAAGAGAAATCTCTCTCTGAGCATATGTATTACTCAGATCAGAGTGCGTGACGCAGTCTAGTGCATAATGGTGTCCACTCAGTTCACTGATTAAGTATTACTAGTATAAAACAATGTAATACATGAATTGCACAGTATCCAACTTATACACAGACTGATCAGATATATAAAATGTAAAAAGGTTCATTTTTACTTGTTTGGACCATTATTTTTCAAATACAATGCACTGTGCACTTCGTGACAATTATGTGGTCAGTCGGCGAATAACTTGCTGGAGGGCTTTCGTGAAAGTGTATATTTCCACTATGAAAACCTGTTTGGTATGATAATGCAAAGCTGTTAACCCTTTAGCACGCTATATATAGCAATATTTAAATATTAGAAGACGACGTGCTGGATTAACAGATCCACCAAATGCAACAAATGTGTGGACGAGTAGTAATTACCCAGATCAGAATCGCGGAATCTAGAATTTTGCATACTGCAAGCTATACTTAAATATTAGAAGACGATGCGCTGGAGTAACAGCAGATCATATCGGATAAATAAATAAAAAAACAACAACAATGTACAGACGAACTGCAACGAATCAGATCAAAATGCAAGGAGTTTGCATACTGCAAGCTATACTTAAATATTAGACTAATTTAGAATTTCGCATTTAAAGCACGCTATATTTAACCCATTATAGTCCGAAAACCCCTAAAAAGGTAATTGGCAAACAGTGGAACCCAGATCAGACGCCGCAGAACGCGGCGTCTGAGCAGGGACTCCACTGTTGGCAATTAGTTCAAACATATGTTTCTCTGAATAATTAAATAATCAGCCTGGCATACCTTGAATCGAGATTAGAATCTTCCAATATATAGTGTGGGTGAGTTCATTCAGTCTACAATAAGTTAAATGTTAGAAGATGATGTGCCAAACTATTGGCAAATCGTATCGAATAAGACATTGTACAGACGAGTAGAAACGAACCAGATCAGAATGCGCGGATGCTCTATATTTATCATATAGTGGCCAAACTTCCCAACATCCAGCATAAAATATCTCGGGATGTGGATGATCTACTTAATATGTGACAAATCAGTTTTTACTAACACGCTTGTGCATTATCACGTCGTACATGCGCAGGAACCATGGTATAACTAATGCCTTGTGACTGTATTTATTTGTAGGTTCACACACACACACACACACACACACACACACACACACACACACACACACACACACAAAACAAATGCGTTGTCTATGTCCCAAATCTTTTAATGTGTTGTTAACTTCTTTCAATCTTTGTTTCTTCCAGTGACTCACATGGCGTCAAGGTTATTGTTCATTTTTTACAATGAAAATTTAAAATTGAACAAAATAATTTAAAATCACTATAGGAATATTTGAGCTTTGCTTTGATTTTTTTCTGTGGAATGCAAAGCTTTTCAGCTATGGATTTCACCGGCCAGCAGATTTATGATAGTCTGAAATGAGATGAATGACAGGTATTATCAGATGACTGACACGTCTTAATCAGGTGAATGGCATGTCATATCACATACTATAATAGGTCTTCACAGGGTTACAAAAAAAAAAAAAAAAAAAAAAAGAAAAAACACTGAAAATATTAAGAAGTAAGTATATTTTTTTTTTTTGTAACACATTTTGAATGTCAGAATGCAATGCAAAATAATCCTTTTCAGTCAAAAAAATATTTTTGCAACGCTTAGCACTCTGGGTAATATTTTCAGCAGACGACATTTTAAACTATCACAAATTTTCGTTTGAAAAATGCTAATAAATGAGATATTGAAGAAACCATTTAGGACACATATATGTAAAAGACAACATATATGTAGATATAGAAAGTTTTAAAATGGGGTAAATAAAGCAAATGCTACTGAAGGTAATGTTACAAACGAAATTATTCAGATATGTTTTAGTCCAAAAACAATGGATACCTGCTTATCATTATTTATTGTTATTATTATTTTTATTATTATTTAAATGAATGACAATGAAAACGTAAAATCAATCACATTTATAGCTGAAACCTGTGCAATCCACACAGGGTGATAAATATATTCCCTAGCCACTGTCAACTTGATTTATGCATCAAAATCTCAATACGTGTTTGATTATGGATAAGAAAGAAAGAAAGAAAGAAAGAAAGAAAGAAAGAAAGAAAAATAATATCTTTGGATATTATATAAATTATGAATTAATTTTTTTCTGGAAATGAATAAATTAAAATTGATTTTTTTTTTTCACAAAAAAGGTACTTTGAATTTTCATCCCAAACTAAAGAAATTAACAAAGATACACTTATGAAATTTCTATCCAAATATAAATGAAGAATAATATGACTTCCATTATGTCTGGTGTTGTCTAAATTACAAATATACAAGCAATAAATCCGTTAATACTTCATGTGTTTTTTTCTCATCTAATCAGAAATAAGCCGAAAAAGACTTGGTGGTGCAACTGCATGTCATTAAATTGCCAATAAACAATACATGGAATGAGCATTTCCTTTATCTCATCCTCTTTAAGCAATACATAGACTAGCTAATATTATGTTACATTTAAAAGATCAAAAGATTAAATTTAGAACAAAAGGAAATAGTATAATAAATAAATAAAAAAAATGTAAATAAATGAAATTGGAAAATATCATGATATTATACACATTAATTACTCCAGATTCATGTAGCATAGAGTATTTGATGATAATTATATGAGTCTTCATTTCTCCACTAAAATAATTTTGTTTTGGATATTTATTAGAATTGTCTCACTGAGGCAAAATATTACGAAAACGCAATCTTGAAAGGGGAACTCCCGTATACGGTAATATAGTGAAATGTTGCATCTGCAAAATCGTGACTTGAATAGTTATTATTATTAAGTGAAACTGAAAAAAAAAGAAAAAAATTCTTAAATAAATTGAGTCCGCGGGGTTTTGATTGACTTAAGATGCAAACGATAAAACTTTTGCAACCAGACAGGGTTTCCATGACAGCGTTTTTCGAACGCTAATTTGATTGGTTAATATTCGAAACGCTTGAAACGTTTCAGAAACGATGATCTGATTGGCTAAAACCGCAAACGATCGTTTAAGCGTGGTCCAAACGCTGCGTTTCCAAATCGTTAACAAGCGTTTTGCATGCGTTTCCGTGGACAAGAAAAACGCTATCGCCACTGTAGACATGAATGTGACGTTATGGTTTGCTCTACTGACCGTTCTAAGGCGGTAGTCCCGGTGTTAGTCTTAATCTTTGTTGCTTTGTGGTTTATTCTACGAGGCGATTTGTTGTATGTATTTCCGGGTGTCATTTTGTTCTTGTGTTTTTCAGTCCTTTTAGTATTGCGATTACCTCGCTTGGGGAAGAGAGAGCTAATCTTTAAAGTTAGTGCTTTTCGTACGTTTGTTCGGTTTGTGCTTGTTTAGATTTGTCGGTTTCCTCTTCCTCTTGGGGTCTGGGAAGGGCTGCGGTTTGTGATTGTGGCACTCCCTGGACTTTTCTCTTACCATTTTCTTGTATATACGCCATATGCTCGATGGGATATTGGAGGACGGATCGACATAACGTGTATATATATTATATAAAGATAAAATAATAAGTTCCTCCAAAACTATAAGAAAATGAAATAACCGTACGAATGTTTTTTTGATTTTTTTTTTTTTTTTTTTTTTTTTTTTTTTTTTGTTTTTTGTTTTTTGTTGTATTGTTTTGTGTAAAGGTTTTACGTTGTACGTTACATGCATATTTACATTAGCACATTTATTTACAATATTTCAATAGGTTTATACATTTAGCTAAAATGCGAGAGGTTCGAATCCACGCGCGCCTAGCCCTTCAGATTTTTTTTTTGTTTTTTACTTTTTTTTTTTTTTTTTTTTTTTGTTTTGTTTTGTTTTGTTTTTTCTGAAGTACTTGTATCAGTAATGATCATGGGCCGGAATTCTTTGTTGAAGTTTGTTTAAATCATAAATTATAATAATATTTCCAAGCTTCAGTATCCTTTGGATCTAGAGAGTTCCTTGTATATATTGAGTGCGCTAGCACACCAAAAATATACCCTATTCGACTGGACATTCAGAGAAATCAAGCGTCTTTTTTTTTAAACTCAGATTAAACTAAACAACACAAAACGTAAATTTTATTGTCAGCGAGCATTTATTGTTAGATGGACGTGGATCAACAGCACATGTTCAAAAAGTATTAACAATGCAAATCGTACAATTTTAACAAGAGTTTGCCTCTTTGTCTAATTATTTATCCCCATCCACGAGCAATGGCCCAGGAAAAAAAAACTGACGGGGAAACCTGTGTCCGAAGTCTAAAAACGCTCATTATCTCATGGGAAGTTATCGGACCTTACCTGAATTTTTATTCTGTCGTATATATCTTATTTCAAAATTATCGCTTGACGTATAAAGAAAGGTTTAGTTATAGTGTCCCATGAAACTTGTTTTTTAACAAGCGTAGTAGTGCAATGGTTATATCTCTCCTGACTCTGAAGGGCTATACGCTGTTGTCGAAGCAGGCGTGGTTTCGAACCTCACTCAACCCCATTGGTATTTCATATTTCTCCCTATGCACTTTTTCTGAAGTACTTGCACCAGTAATGATCCTGGGTTGGAATTCTTTGTAGAAGTGTGTTTAAATCTTAAATTAAAATAAAATAATAGTTCCAAGCTTCAGTATCTTGTGGATCTAGAGAGTTCCTTGTATATACTAAGTGCGCTAGCGCACCAAAAATATACCCTATCCGACGGGTCATTCAGAGAAATCAAGCATAATACTGTTCCATGGAATTTGTTTTTTTTTTTTTTGCAATCGTAGTGGTGCAGTGGTTATGTCTTCTGACTCTAAATGGCATGCAATAATAACATTGTATTTGGAAACGTATAAAATTAAAGACATATACGGTCTATTCCGTAAGTACCTGATTTGTAGGAACATTATATATTGTGATATTGGAACCTTAATGGTCTAGTGATCAAAACATGTTCCCACCAGATACCAGAGCATCTGGACCAAGGGTATATATATATATATATATATATATATATATATATATATATATATATATATATATATATATATATATATATATATATATATAATTGTAAGATTTGCAATGTTAATACTTTTTGAAAATGTGCTGTTGATCCACGTCCATCTAGCAATAAATGCTCGCTCGCTGACGACAAAATTTACGTTTTGTGTTGTTTAGTTTAATCTGAGTTTAAAAAAAGACGTTTGATTTCTCTGAAATTCCAGTCGGATAGGGTGTATTTTTGGAATACCACTGGGCTGAGTGAGGTTCGAACCTACACCGGCTACGACGGTAGCGCCTAGCCCTTCAGAGTCAGGAGACATAACCACTGCACCACTACGCTTGTTAAAAACAAGTTTCATAGAACTGATTTGATTTCTCTGAATGACACGTCGGATAGGGTATATTTTTGGTGCGCTAGCTTGGAAATATTATTATAATTTAAGATTGAAACAAACTTCAACAAAGAATTCCGACCCAGGATCATTACTGATGCAAGTACTTCAGAAAAAAGTGTATAGGGAGAAATATGAAATACCACTGGGCTGAGTGAGGTTCGAACCCTCACCGGCTATGACGGCAGCGCCTAGCTCTTCAGAGTCAGGAGACATAACCACTGCACCACTACGCTTGTTAAAAACAAATTTCATAGAACTGGTTTGATTTCTCTGAATGACATGTCGGTTAGGGTATATTTTTGGTGCGTTAGCTTGGAAATATTATTATAATTTAAGATTGAAACAAACTTCAACAAAGAATTCCGGCCCAGGATCATTACTGATGTAAGTACTTCAGAAAAAAAGTGTATAGGGAGAAATATGAAATACCACTTGGCTGAATGAGGTTCGAACCCACGCCGGCTACGAAGGCAGCTCCTAGCCCTTCAGAGTCAGGATATATATATATGGATTTATGGATTTGGTCATTTAGCGCTTTATAAGTGAATACGACCTTATTGTACTTAATTCTACTATTGACTGGAATCAAGCCTAGCATGTCTGGTGATGGCGTTATGAAGTTATGATTATGGAGGCTGCATGCTTTTCACACCTGGTAATCTCATAAGGGATAGCCGCTGGTTATGCACTCAAAATCTTTACGCGAACTTCCGGCCATGACTTACGAGCCATCCAAATGTAAACAAACAGATAAATTCTCCTGATTTATTGATTTTTAGTAAGTTTCATAGACAAATTTTGAAACATTGGACAATGCTATTCTCATCAACTTTCATTTCTACGGTGGAAAAGATAGATACGGGCTTGAATAAAACAAGCGGCTAATTTTTATTTCAATTTAACCCGGAGAAGGGTAGTCTAATATTCCTGTTTTGACTTTTTGTGAAACATGACGGTCTTTTCAGCTATCTGGGCTATGAACTATCTATTTAACATATCAAATAAGACGTACTGCAACCCACGTCCACTTTGAAATACATAAGACGCTAAATTTTGCAAGGATTTGTTCCGGGGACTGAAATATTTGTGTCGAATGTGTTAATGCCCCCTTAAGGGGTAGTCGGCCTCGTGTCATATTCAGCACAAATATTTCAGTCCCCGAAAAAATGTTTGGGAAATGAAATTAAACATCCTTTTATTTCAACATAGACATAGGTTGCAGTGCGTCTTATATAATATGTTAAATAAGTATTTCATAGCCCAGATAGCTGAAAATACCTTCATTTTGCACTGGAAAAGAAGTCAAAACAGGAATACCGGACTACCCATCTCCAGGTGAAAATGAAATAAAAAAATAGCCGCTTGTTTTTTCCAAGCCCACACCCATCTTTTCCAACGTAGAAATAAAAGTTGTTGGGAATAGCATTGTCCGATTTTTCAAGATATGTCTATGAAATTGACAAAAAATTAATAAATCAGAACTTACCCATTTGTTGATATTTGGATGTTTCGTAAGTCATGGCCGGAAGCTCCCGTAAAGATTTTGAGTGCATAACCAGCGGCTACCCCTTATGAGATTACCAAGTGTATTTTGATGTTTATCCAGGGTATGCAGTACTCGTATTTGATGTTGTTCCCCAGGCATTCGAGCCGTAGTCTTTGAAGGGAAGGAAGTAGCTTTGATAAAAAACTCTCTGAACATTTTCTGGTAAATAGGCAGCTGGTTGATTCAATGGCAAAATTCGCGAAGAAACCGCACATCTCTTCAATAATATTTTTTAAAAGTTTTTTTTTTTTTTTTTTTTCACATTCCTTATTCATTATTTGGCATAATTTATAGGCAATTTATTATGGTTTCTCAATGCATTAGTATTGGTGCCGCCTGATTGGAGCTTAGATTCAACATCGGCTTTGTTGTTGCCTGATGCATGCAGTGTGCTATCAACTGCGAAGAAATCGGCTGCAATAATTGATAGATGAAGGCAGATCATTGATAAATAGTATTTGTCCCAAAACTGAGCCCTAAAGGACTCCTGACAGTGTTTGGGAAAATTCCAACAGTCTATCATCACTGCTAATGACTTGTAAACGAGCGTCGACATAAGACATAAACCGATTTAGACTTAAGATACTGATTTTATAACTTTATAAGATAACAGTCCAGACCAATTTTAGGATTCGGGGTCCTATTCTATCCAGACCGGTGCCTTCGCGAGGTCAAACTGACGTAAAAATGCGGATACATGTGACGACGTGATAGGTGGGATTAAAAAACTGTACATGGGCTGGAACCTTACCACGAACATGCCCGTTAATATTAGAAATAACTCTATATTTTGACGTATGTTTATTTTTGCATTGTAAATATTAAGTTCACCTGGTAATTTATTTTAAGATCTCGTGTTTTTGACAATTCGTATATGTTGCCAAATAGTTTTAGCATCCCGATGATACGTTACTGTCTCAAAAAAAAAAAAAAAAAAAAAAAAAAAAAAAAAACACGTTTTCTTTTTAGGTGGGCTGTTAAGCCTGTCTATTGCTATGGTCTTCGACTCAATTTTGGGGACCGACTTAAGTATCTCTATTCTAATAATCTTACGCTAAAAATAGTTCTCAAATTTCTTTTATAGTTCCGAGAATTTATCCGCATTGTACATTGCCATTTTAGACTTACTCAAATTGAAAATGGCTTCAGTTTGCTTCTCAAATCAATACTGATACCTTCGACAACAGACCTTTGATCAACGCGTATAAATACATTACGTACATGTTAACACCTGGTTAATTTACCTGGTAAAATGTCACGTTCGCACTGGCAATTGAAATAAATGTGTCAAATATTGAGTTATTTTCAATGAGAATGGATAATGTAATAAACAAGCCGTCATGTCATCTCAGTGTTTTACTTTTATGAAGGTGTCGATAGGTAACCTGTTCGCACTGTCTGTACAATTAAACGTGATCCCAACAAAACAATAAAAACAAACATACTAATAAGATCATTTTTCTCATAAAGACGATTCCCATCACTGTGTCACGTGAAGTTAATTAGGGGCACGCAATTTCTTCTTGTGGGAACGGGCAACCCCATCTCAACAGTGCAGAGCCAGATCCAAAAGCCGCAGAACGGCCCGTCTGTTAAAGGTTAACACTGTTTGCCAAAGTACAGGAACTTTTGAAAACTTACAACAAATAAAACAAACAAACTTGACACCCCTTAACTTTCAAATAATTTTGTCCACTGCATCTCTCCAAAGGCATATTTTTGGACTTTGGCAAACAGTGTAGACCCTGATCAGACTCCGCAGAACGTGGCGTCACTGTTCATGTACAGTACAGGTTTTTGTTTTGCAAATTTACATCAAATAAAAACAAACAGACACCCCTAGATTTAAAATAGTTATGTCCAAAGGCATTTGGCGGACTTTTGCAAACTGTGTAGACTCCGATCGGAACGCCGAGTCTGATCAGCGTCCAAATGAGGTATTTTTGGGATTGGCAAACTGTGTAAACCCAGATCAAACGCTGCAGAATTAGCGCAGCGACTGATCAGAGTCGTCACTGTTTGCTTAATCTATAGGAATGTTTTGTACAGCTCACAACATATAAAACAACTGACACTACTTAAATTTAAAATGGATCTGTTACTGTTTGTTATCCAACATCGCAAAATTGTGGTGCATTCTTGTTTGGAAAGCTATCTTTTCCATAATTTAGAAATGCAGTTTTCATGGTAAAACAAGTTGTAA
The DNA here is from genome assembly GCA_964016985.1 of Anodontia alba. Classification (NCBI taxonomy): domain Eukaryota; kingdom Metazoa; phylum Mollusca; class Bivalvia; order Lucinida; family Lucinidae; genus Anodontia; species Anodontia alba. The sequence goes on from OZ024829.1 coordinate 79,097,545, forward strand.
ATGTTCTGAGATGGATGACTGAAAACATCAGTCAGATTAGTCGAAGGAAATTAATTCATTTACATGGAGGTAAAAACAAAAGCAGTGTATCCTCACAGCTAAAAAGGGAAACTATTTCTTTGTAACAAAGTCTCTACATCCTCCATGTGGTTTAGTTTCCTCAGTAAAAATAGACATTTTGCAGAAACACACACACACACACACACGCGCACACACACACACAAGAATTCTGCAGTAATCACTATAACTAAAAGTACTTGCTTTTCAGCAGCAAAAGTCATCTTTCCGCAGCCCGTTTGATACGAAATCAAATTCCAAAGGTTGGCTTATTTCCAAAAGCACTACAAAGTAAAAAGATTTGTGAGCTAATTGTCCGCCTCTCAGTACTTCCAGTACTTAGAATTCTTTTCTTATAACCGTTTTTGTTAAAGTTTGGTGTTCTTTGTATTTTTTCCAATTGTGTTTACTTTTATTGCAATCATGTTGACGTCATGACTGTGCTATATATGTCGTAAACCATTTCGACAAGTGTTTGGATTTTACTCGCTTTGTTTTAACTGGGGCGCGTCTGTCTAACTGATTCATTGTTATACCATGACGTGATATCAAAATCTATACTCGGCTGATTCAGTCAAGTATGGATTATGATACCATTTCATGGTATAAACACTTTGAATATAGGGATCAACATGGTTTTTCATACATTAACATTCGCCAGGTCCCGAGGGTGGTGTTGAAAACCGAGGCCGGAGGGCGCGGTTTTCAACACCTCCTTAGGAACCTGGCGAATATTAATGCATTGAAAAACCATGTTCGATCGCTATTATTGCAGAAAAACTAAAACCATTTGCTATCTTTTGCGTAACATCTTGCACTATTTTGTTTCGCTTTTTCACCGATGTCTCGCGAACGCAATTTCCACGGACTATGCTCGTTCTAGTACCGCGCAGTACACATCTTATAACGGCAGCAAATCTGTGGCCCCGGTACGATCATATTGAAAGTTGTGTAGCCGTGCATTTACAGCGCGTGAATTGCCTTGTAAATGCACGGCTTTTCGCCGGTTAATGCACGGCTGTTAATAACGTGCAACACTGCTTTTCATGCAATAATTAAAAGTTTTATTCTCCTTGTAAAACTATAGGTGAATATACCCAGAAAATACCACTCATGAAGCACAGCCTTCCCGAGGCAACAAAAGCAGAAAATATGAAGAAAAATAATGACGAAACAAAACCACAGATTAAACCACCGATGCATGAATAAATAAGAAAGCAATAGAGGAGTTGCCTTAACACAGTCAATAAAAATAACGTGACGTGTTTGTTTGTGGGGCGGGTTGTTGGGAGGCAAAGGGGTGGTGAGCTGTTTTACTCGCGCTAAACCGCTTTCTAAATTCTGATGCAGCTACAAATTAAAAGAATAGCAATATGATTTATCTGTATTTTGGTCCACTGCCACGTCTGTGTATCATCAACTCAGTGAGACATATATAATAACAAACACAATTAGAAAGGGCGCAATGGCGATCTGAAGACGGAACACAACACAAACCACAAATAAGACCACGTGATTTACACGAATTCCTTTTAGAAGTTCCAAATTGCTTTTATTGGTCAATCTAAAACCAATCTGGCTAGCCAAATGTCACTGAAAAAGTAATAAACAGCATTTTGCTGCTGTTATTAACCCCACAAATTAGCGATGCTTAACACTCATGGAGCAGAAAGTGATTTTAATAGACTCAGCACTATTCCTGAATAATAGTTGTTATTTACAGCTGTCATAATACCTAGGGTGTCATCTTAATCATAAACGAAGTAAAGCAATCAATGTATGGCACAAAATCTTTCACGGCGCTGCCGATGTGTTGACTCAAAATTTAGCTGTCTTTGAAAATAATACTCTTCGAAGGAGCTAACTCTAAGCTATCAAATGTTTGAAAGCCTAGAGAGAGAATACTTGAAAGTTTCAACTATAAAATGCTTGGAAGAAAAAAAATACCGAATTTTACACGTAATTCCTCGAAACGACGTCTACAATCCAAATTCTCCCCTTCTCACGCGCGACATATATGTGTTCGGAAATGATTCATTATTTCTTAATCCGACTACCTTCGGCACATATCACATACATGTACCTCAAAGAAATAAATGAAATAGCCAGAGTTATTGTTACATTATCCACTGGAAGCTTGTGATATGGACCGCGTCAAGTGAAAAAATGACTTCGAGAATGCGTAAAATGCGCACATTCAGATCATCCTGCGCATGGTCAAAGTACAATGCGCGCCCTTGCTCTCAATTTATACATTCTGTAATATCCAATGATTCTGTTAGCAGACTGGGCGGATGCGCTAGGGATCTGGGCATTTGCTGTCCTCAAATGCCCGAAGACACGTTTTTGCCTGCTGCGGCCAAAATATGTTCTTGTCTGTTACATATAAAACATCGAAAACTGTTTAAGACTATATGTCAGAATCAAAATGCTGTAACTGCTTTATTATTGCCCTACATTTATTAATTATTATCTGTATGTTGTTAAAAGTGTCTATAAAAGCACTGTGAAGTGGATGAAACAGATTACAAATTTTTGTGTACACAAGCAAGACCTGCTGTATCCGTCAGTAATTCAAATAATTTTGTCATGCAGAACATGAAGCTGTTTGTCGTTCAGATTGTTATTTTAGTTTAGTTTTAAAAGGGATCCTAATTGCAAATAAGTACATTCGGAAACAATGGGATTCGTTAAGGACAAATGATAGGTTAAAGTAAATGAAAAAAGTCCACTCTGTTTTAGGATCAGTAATGTAATATTCAATATTATTGCATTAAAAGCAGTGTCGCACGTTATTAATAGCCGTGCATTAACCGGCGAAAAGCCGTGTATTAACAAGGCAATTCACGCACTGTTAATGCACGGCTACGCAACTTTCAATATGATCGTACCGGGGCCACAGATGTGCACTGCCCGGCCCTAGAACGTGCATAGTCTGTGGAAATTACGTTCGCGAGAGATCGGTGAAAAGGTGTAAAATAATAGTGCAAGAAATAACTCGAAATGTAGCAAATGTTTTCAGTTTTTATGCAATAATAGCGATCAAACATGTTTTTTTTTTTTCAATGCATTAACATTTGCCAGGTCCCTTGGGAGGTTTTGAAAACCGCGGCCTTCGGCCTCGGGTTTCAACACCTTCCACGGGACCTGACGAATCTTAATGTTTGAAAAACCATGTTTGATCCCTATACTGTTTATGCTTTTTAACAACAGCGTAAACGTTGGTTTGTTTTCAAACTAAATAAGTGGCTTTCAGGTCATTCAAAGTTTATTCTAGTCATCGGGTTTAAAACAATCGAATATTTTCATTTTTCCCATAATATAATTGGCTGCAAAATAAGCAACTATAAGGTAGGTAGTTAGTTTGGATGTAAATTTTGGCTAAGTATTACTTGCTCAAATTTTCTGAAATTTTCACAACGTATTTATGGAACATTATTAAACTGAACTCAGCGATGAATAGAAAAAAATAATGAAAAACTTTTCAATAATACAGTTTGCTTTAAACACTGCACATGTAAGACCCATTTGGGAAATGGAATTAATTTTGCGATAAATATTTAAAACAAAGCACAGGAACAGACACGACAAACGGTTTCTGATCAGATATAGTTAATCACAAGTTCATTTTCAATTTAAAATAAAAAAACAAAAAAAAAAAAAAAAAAAAAAAAAAAAACAACAACAAAAAAAAAAAAAAAAAAAAAAAAAAAAAACAATAAAGAACATGTTTATCCGAAGAATGTCGAAAGCACAGCGATTGTGCAAAACGTTTTATATGTATAACATATAAAGTGACATAAAAAAAAAAATAGACTCATGCAGCTGAATCAACAAAACACAAACAGAATAATAATAGAGGAGACGACTAAATTGGCTTTATACATGTACATAGTCATATAGTTGCTAGGTTCTTTTACATCAGTGTATATAACAAAGACAAACTAGAAATAATAAAAGTGCTTTATGTGATAAAGAATTATAACGAAAAAATTCAGATACTTACTATATTTTTATACCTAGTTGGTAAAGTAAATGCAAATATTGTTTTATCCATATTTTAACCGTAGGTCTGCATATTATAATAGTCTATTATAGTTAGATGGCATTAATTGAAAACGTATTACCCCTCTCGGGTTTATAAGTGAGATACCCAAACATGGTGCAATTCTTCAATCAATTCGTACGTTTTCATCATATTGATTTTTTTACTAAAATATTTTCTATTCGCCCTTTTTTTGTTAATTGGAATTATGCAAACAACAATGTATATGTTTTGCTCATACTATACATATTTTAAAACAAAATGAAGCTTTTTCAGACGCCTGAAAGTATAAAATACAGTTGACTCTCGTTATCTCGAACTCGCTTATCTCGAATAACCGCTTATCTCGAAGTGAAATTCTGGTCCCTACCTAAACTTGAAAATCGAACAACAGGTAAATATATTGTGGAAAAGAGGAGAAATTGCTCCTAAGGAGCAATTTCTCCTCTTTTCCACAATATTTTCAATATATCTCTAATTCCAAGTCAAATTTCACATATATATTGTCAAATGTGATTGTTCGAATTATTTCTTCCCCAGTTCTGCAAATCTAATATGTCGAGGTACGGATATCTCGAAATATTTCAGAGAGTCCCTTGGAATTCGATATAACGAGAGTCGATTTTTCTGTATGGCTTTCCGAGGGTGTACGTCCATTTCGATTGTGTTACGCATGTTCCTAGGCAGATTAGAGGAGGTACATGTCATAGGGTTCGGCAATTTTATTAAACCGTTAGATTGCAAAGTTCTTTAAAATGGGCATTGATCTAACACTACGGTTGATCATATTTACATTAGTTAGGCAAATTTATAATATAGCAATCTGTTGCATATGTATTTCTCACTTTGCTGTGCAAATATTCAAAGACAGTTTCATTATGCCAGCAAATGTGTTCTGCAATGTCACATCAGTTAAACTTAACAAACTAAGGGCAATCTTGTATGAGATGCTGTGCCCCGGGTCATATTGTATTAAAAGATACAAAACTAATCACAGAAATTATACAAATCATCTCCGATTTACTTACCCACAGATATATAGTCCTTATCTATTGCAACCAATATCAATGACACTTCTTGTTATATGGGCAATGAATATAATTTCTATTACCTCTAATAACAGATGACACGAAATATTTAACGATTTAACAATTCCCTTCTATATCACCTCTACGTCAGAAAATGTACCTTTGAACATGTGCGCACAGCGAAGATTCAGATCAGCCAGCACATTTGCGCTATCTAATAAGACTTCACCGGGCAAACTTTGGATAGCCAAGGATGCAAAATTTCTTCTTGATGACAGCGAAGACTGTGCAGATGCGCAGGCTGATCTGAGTCTTCGATAGGTGCACATCTCAGAAGGTACGTTTTCTCACGTTGTTACACAGTCCGTCTACGGTCATAATTAACAGTCCCTGAACAGACAATTGGATGCTGGCATTACCTCTCTATATTAAAATCAGGATAAAAGTAAAGGAACCTTATGCAGAGATTTATCGATCAAAGCACTGCCTCATGAATAATACACAAGCTGTCCTTTAATACGTCTTTAGGGCTAATTTAAAATAATCCGTCCATTTTATAAATCCTCCTCTGTGTTTTGTCAAATTAAACAAAGGAACAAATTAGAACATTGACCAGTGTGTCACATATACCTTTGGCCAGCGCCACTGCCTAAGCGAATGTAATTTTCTTCCATGAACTTGATCTAAAGGTCATAAAGAGGACCAAGACATGCGTCTATGAAACCTTTGGGTCAATATGTAACATCACTGAATCAATTCAATAGTTGTAGAAATATGATCCTTAACTAATGTGTTAACAGATGGACGTACGAGCAGAACGACGGACGCAGAGATTGACAGACGGAAAGGATTACGTAAATTATATATCCATATGGTATTCTTCGTTTGTTGAGTGCATTATGATACAGCATATATATATCCGCCTTTTAGAATATTTACTAGCCTGATTTTAACCTTATTATTACTTATATATGACTCTCTCATCTGTTTCTTACGTCACGTTTTGAAATATCTACCCGTCACTACTGTGCTTTCGACAACTGTTGGAAGGCTGTTTTTTTTTTTTTTTTTTTTTTCGTTTGGCGTTTTATTCTAAATATAAACAATTATTTGTGATTGACAGTATCTTATCAAGAATCATTAATATTTACTGTACATTTAATTTTGACCAAAAAAATCTGACCCTTACAATTCTAAAGTAAACTTAATGTTTGGAATTGTTTTATTAGATGATACGTTTTGCTTACCTCCACTGATTGTTTTTGTTGATGATGCTCTATAAAAATAATGTGATAGTTTCAGAAAAGTTAGATAAGTGAAATCCTGCAAACAAACTACCTGTATGTACCCTATAGATTGTCGCAATATTTGAAGTCATTTTTACTAAGGTGTAAAAAGCATGTATTGTATTGTACTTTTTAACCCATGAAAACGATAAACATTTTTACGCATCGACTGTTATAATATACGCTGATTCATTTGCCGCAGAGCAAAGAAAAAGAAGAGACTGCTCGTTTCGCAGGCTGATTTGAGCTGGGTCTTTGCTATAAGCATATCCCAGGAAGATGCATGGTCCAGTGGTGCAGGTCACAGGTGTGCTGCTGACCGTTGCAAGGCGGCATTTCTATTGCAGTTAGTTTATATTTTTCTTCGTTCTTCCCGAAGTTATAAAGTTTTTATCATGCTCAACTCAGCAGAGCATGAAATTTTCTCTGCTAATAAATATGGAAATGCCTAGTAATAAGTGACACTCTCATATTTATTACCAGAGAAAACCTCATGCTCAGCTATGTTTATCAAGCACGAACTGGCAGTTGTTAGTAGTTTAAGATTTATCAGCAGAGAAAATTTCAAACGGAGAAGAACTACAACAGAAATACCACTCGGAACTGTCAACATTTAAACTGTTGGGGACATTAAACCTGGTTTTAAGAGCGCTCAGTCCTCGCCCTAAATCCTGATTCAGCTACATATAATTAGTTCGATTTGCATAGGGTCTCCCTATATTATTGCGTATCAACATTGAAATCATTTAGTACTCAACAACATGAGGAAAATCAGTGGGGGTCTCGACTACAAACTGACAGTCCGAGCGAAAAAAAAAAATATAATAACACTAGAAGAACCACGGTAAGCAACACAGACGAGTATAATCAGGTACAGTTCTAAGAGTAAGCTGTCATTGAGTGTGCGGCCCGACTGCCGTGTTGTAACCCTTGTTCTGCTGAACCCGGATATACCCTGCCTTTGCAAACAGTGTAGATCCAGATCAGTTGGCTTATGAAGAAGCCAACTGATCTGGATCTGTACTGTTTGCCATTCAGTATGTAAATTTATAGCAACAATCCGGATCAAGTAATCTGATTGGCTGAAAATAAGAAGTGGTCATGGCATCTTAATTTATTCAGCAAGACAAGGGTTAAAGAGGGCAGCAAGGATGGTAACTTTGTTTGGGTTAACTACTGAGCATGCAGTCTGACGCATAGCAACTACATTCGTCAAACCTGGAATAAGTTTCCTCCTGAACAGGGGCTTAATTATTGCGATATAGGTTAAGGACCATGACATACATTTAGCGTTCTAATGTCATGTTGTACGAGTGCGTCAAACTTAATATTTTGCTTTAAATCTGATAACAAAATGCTGTACAAACCTCAAACCTGGAAAACAGTTCCTCGCTAGTATAGTTTCTGTTTGGGACCACTGGACACATTGTTTTGTAGCTTGGATATTTGACTTCCGCTTAACCTAGCGCTGAAGGGTTAGTTGGGGGATATTCATCACGAAAACATGCCTATATAATTTTATTTCCTTAAACCCCACTTTTATCAAGTAAAACTGTGGTTTACAGGGGTATACATTATTTTTCTTATTTCTGCTCAAAAACATAGAATGTGGGTACTCGTTAGAACCGCCTCGCCAAAGCGGCTGTAACGAGTACCCACAATCTATGTTTGAGCAGAAATATGAAAAATATCAGAGTTTTTTATCTGATTTTTTCAGTACTTGGAGGTGATTTTTTTTTATTTGAAAAACCATGTTTTCGTAATGCAGCCCTGCAAACTACAATGTCATCATATAAGGAGTCTCAATATAACCGAGACTCAAATTTTCGTTCTTCTATCTGTTTGGTATATTACCAATGGGAAACCGCAATAGTAGATTTTATTTTTTCTAACATTGTTCTATCAGCTTTTGACAATAACCTATATTTAACGGTTCAGTGACTCCGACATCTTTACTTGAATCATAGAGTTTACATCTGGGCCGCATCATGTGGTAAGGTTTATATAATAATCGTCAAAAAGATTACCTTTGGAAACAAGCAACACACTATGGATTAGAAAATGGGAGTCTCGGTTTTATTGAGACTCTTCATAAGCAGTAATGAAGTTTGCAATACTGCTTATGCCCTCTAGCGTAAATCAGCAGAACTCCATTTTCAAGGTCACAAAAAGCGCTTCATACAGCACTTTATGGATTCCGTCTCAGTGCATAAAAGTTTGTAAAATTGCATTGTATGCTAGACTCCAGCTTTTCCCAGCACAATTGCTATCGTAATACAATCGTCATTAAGATGATGACTAAATGACCTACAAAGAAAAGGGTTTATCAGCAAGACAATGACCACGGAACCACACATACTAGTTACATAAATACTACAGTCACCGTAATAATATATTCTGAAAGAAATGACACTTTCGAGCAATAACCACACCACACAAACAACTCCAATTACAGGGACAGATAAATTATGTCTCGGTAAACGATATAGACCCAAACCAGACATCGTTTCTGTACTACACTGTTTGTTACTCACCCAGCAATATATGTAATAAATGGACTTGTACATGCTAAGGCAAGTATTGTAAAGAGTTACGGTGTCAACTATGTAAATACGGTAATTATTAATGCTGGCTAAGAGCTTAAAGGATAATCGATTATCAGTCCTGCCATTGCGATGGATAATCGATTAGTAATCACTGAAAATTTGGTAAAAAAAACTTTACCTGACTGTCTGAACATGACTCTTACCATATGTTATACTTTACTGTATGTATTTGGTCAGACAGGCTTGAGCAAATAGTGTAGACCCAGATGAGACGCCGCAAAACGCAGCGTCTCATCAGGGTCTACACTGTTTGCCTCTCATACAGCTATTTTTAGACACACCATTTGGTAGTAAATTGTTCAAATTTTAGAAAAAATTATGATAAGTAGTTGAGGTGTCTGAATACTAAGGGAAAATACGGTAAAGTAACAGGCACAAAAATCAAATGATCGATTATTAGCAAATCTGTAACGATAATCATTTTTGTGGAATTTATCGATCAATTAATCGATTATCCGATTAATGTGCCAGCCTTAATACTTATATAAACAGGTTGACATGTGCTAATACCACTTACCTGACCTACGCAACTCATCAGACTAATTGCATGTCTGATATTATGTATAGTGCTGTTATATACCTCTTGGGCTCTCTTATGAACTTAAGAACCTTTTAATCTAATAGAATGGGTTTTGACGAGATAATGTGCTAATATATGCAAGAAATAGATATGAAAATACTCAGGGAATATCACAACATTTTCAATGGAATGGGTGCCTGGACAACAAAAACAGCGCTTTGTCGAAAACAGAACTGAAAATAAAAAAAAAAAAAAAAAAAAAAAAAAAAAAAAAAAAACAGTACAAACGAATGTATTCAGCAATAGACAAAAGAAACGCCTAGCAGCGGTCAACAGAACAGTTGTTTAGGATTTGGGGCGGTGGGGATGGGCTTAAACCTGGCTTTACTGTATGTATTTGGTCATGCAGGCCTGAGCGAATAGTGTAGACCCAGATAAGACGCTTCAGGGTCTACACTGTTTGCCAAAACAGTTCCAGCTACGTATAATCTTTATGTCCAGGTAAGTTTTCCCAGCTTATCAGTGGATCAAAAGAAGGCAAATATTTCGAAGTGGTTTGGTTTCCTTTCGTTTTTTTCACAATTGACTTACTACGAGGGTCCTGCAAAACGTTTGTCACTGGGTTCGGATTACTTAAGTGCCACGTTTTATCAAACATATTTTTAGTACAAACCTTCAAAGTATTCCCCCCTTTACTAAACAGAAACATTTTTGTAACCTTTTTACCCAGTCGCGAAAAGCAGTTAAATAGTCTTTTTTTTGTATCTGTTGGAGACACTGATAAATAGCGCCACCAAGGGAACTTCTAGACGTATATTTATTTCCAGAAAGCATTTTCTTAAGCCTTGGAAATAAAAAGAAGTCACAGGGACTCAGGTCAGGTGAATAAGGTGGATGGTTTAAAACTTTCACCTCTTCAGAAGCCAAAAAGACTTAACAACCTCACACTTATGAGAGGAGGCGTTGTCATATAAAAGGTGGACTCCTGACCATCCTTTGCTTAGTCTTTTCTTATTGTAAAACTCTTTCACCTTCTTCAGTACAGAATTCTTGTAGAATCGGCCAGTGACTGTATGATCAAATGGACAAGGCACTTGAACGACTGGCCCACTTGAATTAAAGAAAATTGTGTGCAACATCTTTTTCGAACTTATGGTTCTCTTGGCAATTCATGGACGTTTTTGATCTTTTCGCTTCCATTGCTTATTATCAGCCCTTCTTGGCTCAAACATGTGCACCCAGGTTTCACCTGTTAGCAAGTTAAAAATAACCCGACTATTACAGCCTTTGTATGTTTTCAAAAAATCCCGGGCACATTTAAGGCGTTGTGTCTTTTGGTCCTCAGTAAGCAAATGAGGTACCCACCTGGAGCAAAACTTTCCCAGGTCCAAACGCTTTTTTTTTCAGAATTGTTTGACACTGCCTTCTGATATGTCTATCTTTGACAGACAATCGCGCATCCTGTTCGACCACAATCTTTACAGCAGCGATGTTAACCTTGGTAACAGAGGTTTTAGGCCTTACAGGACGGGTATCATCTTCAACAGAAAAATTCCCAACTTTAAAAGCTTTAACCCACCTACAAACTGTGCGCGTTGAAATGGTCTGAGGTCCATATATACCATACAATTCATTAAATATCTGCTTTGAATCTATATTAAGCTTAATGCGGCATTTAATATAGCTACGAATTTCAGTCTTCTGGTCCACGTTCCAATGTAACAAGTAAATTGGTCAGTGTATATGACTGCATCTATTTCAATTTGAAATAACTCGGTCAGTTGGAAAGCTATTTGCACGAAATGAACGGGTATCGTTAGCTATTCAAAACACCATTCAAGTGCATTGAAGCATTTTAAAATATACCTGGGATAAAACAAAGGAAGCCTATTAGTGACAGAACTTTTTGCACGACCCTCGTATGAAGAAAAATATATAGGCAGTCCCAAATGTTGCCTCTCTTGTTAAAATGCCGGACAATCTACCTTGTGTACCAAGTCCCCTTAACCCTTGCCTTGCTGAATAAATTAAGATGCCACGCCCACTTCTAATTGCCAGCCAATCAGATTACTTGATCCGAGTTTGATAGAAATTCACATATTTAATGACAAACAGTGCAGATCCAGATCAGTTGGCTTCTGTATGTATGTATGTATGGATGGATGGATGCATGCGTGCGTGCATGTGTGTGTGTGTGTGTATGTGTGTGCGGGTAGGGACATCATTTCCGACAAAACCAAGTACATGCACAGCGAAGACTCAGACAAGCTTGTAAATCTGAGTAGTCTGATTAGTCTACATTTGCGCTATATGGGTATTGAACACAATACGTCTTTAAGTTATTAGTGAAGTCTCATCAGATTGGACAGACTGATCCGATTAATTGCTATGCATATATTTTATTATTATTATTATTATTATTATTATTATTATTATTATTACTATTTATTTTTTTTTTTTGGAAATGATATGCCCCGATAGTTGTTGCAATTTAAAAACATAGTAATTTTTAATGGGCCTTGCCGTGAGAGAACCTACATATTGCATATTTGAATAACTAAGGCACAAATCATTCTGCGCATCCGTGCAGTCTGATCAGTGTCATATTGTTTGGTATGTATGTATGTATGTATGTGTGTGCATGTGTGCGTGTGTGTGTGTGCTTGCATATGTGTGTGTGCGGGTAGGAACATTTCTTATTTCTAACTTCTAACTTCTGGAACCCAGAAGGTCTTTTACTTGGAAACAGAATTCTAAATTAATATTGGATTCTGTTGAAGAGTATGCACGACGCTGGGCCAAGAAAGAGGACGTAGAAGTTGACACCCTGTCTGAATGGGTTACATCGGTAATGTCCTTGGTAAACAGACGTGTCTCAGTACTCAGCAGAACCATGTCTCGCCGACATGAATCGGTGTTTGACGATCAAGATGTTGCTGCTGAGTTAGCTGAAATCCATGAGAAGTTTGTCGTTGTTCCAGCCGACAAGGCATCTAACAACATTGTGTTTGTTTGCAAAACACACTATATAAACTGCTTAATGGAAGAGCTTGGTATGAGTACCATGACCGGAAACCCTACATATAATCTTACTGCTATGTCCAAGGAAGAAATTCTACAAAACCACCATTCGGTGATGCTGACATTTGGAATTTCCCTCCCTGAGGAAGATATTGACCTTCCCAAACTGTACTGGATTCCTAAACTTCACAAGAATCCGTATATGCAGAGATATATTGCGGGTTCAGCTAAGTGCTCAACCAAGCCTCTTTCTCAGATTCTAACACGAATACTAACCGCAGTTAAAGAAGGCCTTCAGAAGTATTGTGACACTGCATATGCCAGAAGTGGTGTTAATCAGATGTGGATCTTAAAAAACTCCAAAGAGCTCTTAGAAAACCTAAAGGCACAATCTCTTCATTCCGTCAACAGTATAAAATCTTTCGATTTCTCTACTCTTTACACTACTATTCCTCATGATAAATTGAAATCTAAATTAAAGGCAATTATCAACCAGTGTTTCTTCCACAAGAATGGTAACCGTCGATTTCAGTATGTTGTCATTGGCTACAAAGACACATACTTCATTCGGGATCACTCTGATGCACCACAAAAATACTCAGATGCAGATGTCATTAAGATGCTGGAATATCTAATCGACAATATTTTTGTGGAGTTCGGCGGTCGGATATTTCAACAAACAATCGGCATACCGATGGGTACTAATTGTGCACCGTTACTTGCCGACTTGTTTTTATACTCGTATGAGGCGGAGTTTGTACAAAGTCTCCTCCAAGCAGGCAAGAAACACCTCGCACAACAATTCAATTTCACCTACAGATATATAGATGATGTATTGTCTCTGAAAAACACAAAATTTGCAGAGTATTTAGAATTCATCTACCCACGTGAACTTGAAATAAAGGAAACAACGGAGACTTCAGCCTCCTCCTCATACTTGGATTGTTATCTCTACATCGACAATGGAAAGCTTACTACTAGGCTTTACGACAAACGGGATGACTTCAATTTTCCCATCGTTAACTTTCCTTTCCTGAGCAGTAATATCCCTTCTGCAACAGCATACGGCGTTTACGTTTCACAGTTAATCCGTTATGCCAGAACGTATTCAAATTATCAGGACTTCATGGAGCGTGGGAAAGTGCTCACTCAAAAGTTGTTGAGCCAGGGGTATCAAAAAACCAAACTGGTAGCAACACTTAAGAAGTTCTATGGGAGACATCATGATCTAGTCAATCCCTACAATGTGGCAGTTTCCAGAATTGTTTCTGATGTTTTGCCAGTGACGCGCCATAAGTAGACTTTCCAAATCCCGGACAAACGCTTCTACCGATATTTCCTTCGTTCAGGCCCATGGGCATGGTGGGCGAAGCTTGCTTACCAAGTAATGCTTACTATCCGCGGACGCCTGATTACACCCTTTTGTTCTGGGGTCCATGTCTGTTGGTCTGAACATTCTGATTCGTCATTCGTTTATGGATTTATGATTTTGGATTACGGCTATGGTACCATGACCGCAACTACTTCTAACTTCTAACTTCTTACTTCTAACTTCTTACTTCTAACTTCTAACTTCTTACTTCTAACTTCTAACTTCCATGTTGTATGTATATATGTATGAATGTATGTATGTATGTACGTACGTACGTCCATCCGTCCGTCCGTCCGTACGTACGTACGTACGTACGTATTTATGTATGTATGTATGTATGTATGTATGTATGTATGTATGTATGTAGGTTTGTATTTTATATATGTATGCATGTGTGTGTATGTACTCAGATGGGACTGAGCGGAGTCGGCATCAGTGCAGTCAGATGTGGACCCACACTTTCCAGATAATTATAATACTTTTATACTTTTTATGTACTGCTGGTTACAGGCAGATAAATATAAATCAACATTCATGTTCAAAATATCAGTTTACGCAGAAAATAGGAATGGTATGCAGCTGTTTCTATAAGGGCCATGAAAAAAAATGCACGTTTACTGTAACTAGGAAGTACTCATACCATTGCTTTAGTTTTTAGCTCGTCCGAGCCTTCGGCTCATGATTAGCTATTGTGATCACTTGCCATCTTTCGTCCGTCCGTCATCCGTTTGAACGACTTCTCCTCTGAAACTCCCTCGGCCAATACATGTATATATTTTCCTCAAACTTCAGGTGGAGCCTTTTGTAGGGGGATTGAAAATTTGTACAAAGGATCACGGTCCATTAATTAAGATGGCCGCTATGCCCATATTTGGTAAAAACATTTAAAGTATTCTTCTCCAGAACCAAGAAAGCTTTAGGGCTGAATCTTGGTATAAATATATTATTTATATATGAGTAATTTTATATCATTTTTTGTTTGTTTGTTTGTTTGTTTTCCAACTTTTATGGGAGGCTGTAGTAAAGTGCGAGTCATGTCTCTCTCCGTATGACTGTATTAGGTTACTAACCTAATAAAGCATGTGCTTTGTTCTGTTGGTATGTAATAGGCTAGTTTCATAGGTAATGACAGGTTGAGACCAGAAACTGTATGTCTATTCAAATGATGCCTTGCATAAAAAGTTAAAGAGCGGGGAAGGAGTGTGGTGATAGGCAGGACTATAGGCCTGATTAGCTCAAATAGCAGATCATCTTTCTTGCTAGCAGGTTCAAGTTCTGCGTTAGATACATTTTTCCATGTTAGTTTAGAATTTGAATTATTGCAGTTATAAGCCTTTCATGACACACTATAACAAACTGTTTGAAATTCTGGTTTGTCTTACTATTTGTGTTGATTCATATATTGTAAGTTTTCGTTTCCATTTTTTTTATTTATCATTTGGGAAGAAAAAAAATATACCACGCCAATATAAAGTGGCCACTTTAGCTTGACCCAGTTCCATGATGTCATTTGAAAACAAAAGTAAGCCAAATAAACAAGACGGTTTGCCGGGAAGCCCTTCATTCTAGTGTCATCAGGGTTATGTATGCCTTTATTACCATGAGAACATGGAGCTCCAGGTTTGTTAGAGATTTGGCTATTGTGCGGTGTAAATCTAACTGAGATCGAGACTGCAGCAGTAATTAGCGTAAATATTCCACGGAGAATATATCCTTAAAAAGCAAAGAGTTTAGACAAATACTAAAACACAAATAGATGTTTGTTTGCTGCAAATAAATCGATATTGTTTCATCGTTGTGAGCCTGCTAGGTTATAATGAACAACATGAAGTTTGCGTCTTGTGAAAATGATCTTCAGGGCATATGGCGACAGAACCCGCACACATTGATCAGGGACTCTGCTGCCGCAAACAAACACAGTAAATACTGTAAAATATTTTCTATATATATCAAAGACCCACATCTTACTATGCAGCTTCGCTGGTTGATGTGGAGTTTGATAATGGGAGTCAACGTTTCTGTACCGTTTGAACCCTAGGCAAAGACCTTTAAATAGTATTTTTTTCTAGATATACAAATATGAAGTTGTTCATCACGAAAACATACCTATATAATTTTGATTCCCCTTAAACCCCACTTTAATAGAGTAAAACTGTGGTTTATAGGGGTATACATTATTTTTTCTTATTTCTGCTCAAAAACATAGATTGTGGGTGCTCCTCGGCTAGGCGGCTCTATCGAGTACCACAATCTATGTTTTGAGCAGAATATGAAAAAAATATCAGAATTTTTATCTGAAGCTTTTCAGTTTTGAGTGGCGAAATTTTCAATATATTTGAATAAGCGTTTTCGTAAAAGTTGACATCAAGATTCCTGGTGTCAACAACTTCATTGTTTATACCTAAAAAATTACTGAGAAGTGAAATCAGTCATTGTCAGAAAAAGGTGGATATTTCCGAAATACTGAACCTACTTTTCTTTCGACATCACTCGAAAATACGTATTTTCTTTTTCGTTTCTTTTCTTTTTTTTTTTTTTTTTTTTTTTGGTTTGGCGTATTACTTTAATGAAAATATTTTATTCTGATTGGTCATATATTATCAGAAACCATTTGCCTTTTGTTTTTTGTTTCTATTTCAGTATTTTGTTCTCAAACATGTACCCTAAAATTAAATTTATGGCCATAAAATGGTCTGACCTATGCAGTTTCTAAAGTAAAGTGATTGTTTTGGAAGTTTTGCATAAGAAATATTTTTTTACTTTTCTTTGCTGTATTTTAATTATTTATGTTTCACAGCAAAATTGTGAAAATTAAGAAAAATGAACAATTGGAACTTGTTGAAAAGCTGCTTCCAAGTTACCTTCTCTAAAGATTCCTGCAATATTTGCAGTCATTTTTACCATAAGAAAAACAAAAACGAAAAAAAAAAAAAAAAAAAAAAAAAAAACAACGACGAGAATAATACTGTTTGTGCATGGGTAGTTACGACAGGTGACTTTGCATTAAATCATGAAAAATGTTTGCAAGGGGCAGTGTCTGTTTTGAACTCAAGCCGGTTTTCTTTTTAATTATTTTGAATAACCCCGTATTATTTGCTTTATGTATGCAAACTATCTAGTGGAATGGAGCAATAGTTTGGAAGATATATTAATTGGGTAGGGTAGCTTCCACACCCCGCATCCCCCCCCCCCCAACCCACCTCCCAATCCCCGCAACCCAACTAGTGATAAGCAAATGCATATACAGCTGTGCAACTGTTATATGATTCTATAACCTGATATGACATTAAATACATATATGCGACTTCTTATGTGCATGTTATTTATTTCTGCTGTAAGAAACAGTTTTGAGGCGTTAGAAAACGATAATCTTGGCAGTAAGTTTTCCTGAATTTTCAAACGGCCGAGTTTTAGAAAAACCTTAACACCTTGTTCTTATGCCTACTCAATAACCCACCTTTCTTTTGTTACCTGTTCCGGTTTATTTGATTCTTAGGTTATATATATAGTTTTTTTTTTTTTTTTTTTTTTTGTTTTTTTTTTTTTTTTTTACTTTTAGAGGAAACAGGGCATTTCAGTTTTTATTGCTTAATAAGTCTCCAATCTCAGACTCAGACTTTTATTCTCTGAATCCTTGGCCAGTGTAACCACCTGAGCATCAACTTCAAACCATTCAGTTACTTGTTATCTTCTTTGTATGTTGTCATTTTGGAAATTATTTTAAAAAGTGTCCTTATGATTTTACCATATTTGCATTTTTTTTTTTTTGTGTGTGTGTTTTTTTTTGTTTTTTTGTTTTTTTTTCTGTTTTTGTTGATTTCATTAGCCAAGAGAGGCTCTGGTTCTGATAGTACGTATTCAGCGACTAGAATCGTTGCTTTTACCAGAATTGTTTAATGAATAGACTCTGAACGCCACTACATTATGCAAATACAGTCTATATTTAAGTATTGGTGTTTGACAATGTGCCATATGAGGCGAAAGTATTTTTATACATTACAAAGCTCCAGTGATTCTGGTAAAAGTAACTTCGTAAATGGCTTATCTGTTTGACATTTTGCATTGACCATTGTTTTTATTTTATTCTGCTATTTGTCAAGGTGAGATACTGCATTGTATTAAGTATCGTATGCAGTTAAAAAGTCTAGATGTATATATAATGCAAAGGCGGGTTGTTGATCAGGTGTTAATGTTGCTAATAGTCGGACGGACGGACGGATGGGAAAATAATGTTGCTCTCACACACCCTGACCACGTGGGGAAGTCATGCAGCAAGTTTAGATAAGTTCCGCCTAGTAGTTTAGGAAAAGATAGCGTGACGGACGGACGGACAGATAGATAGTGACCTTTTGACCCCATCCGAAGGTCACATGGGACAACGAAAAATAATGTTGCTCTCACACACCCTTATCGCATGGGGTCATGTAACAAAATTGGTTAATTTCCACCCAGTGGTTTAGGAAGCTTGATGGACGGACGGACGGACAGACGGAGGCGTTTGCAATATACCCATCGCTTAAGCACGGGGATAAAAATGGGCAGTTTAAAATCTGATATTGTTTCTCTATCCATTGTCTAGAAGCACGACGGGGCAGGTTGATGCACTGTGTAAACATGCACCGTGCTCTTTGCATCAACTTGCCCCAGTCATGTCCCACGTGACATATACCAAGGGAGACAACTAATACATACTGCTTTCTCTTAGTATACCGCATGATTTAAAGAGAACGTGTTTCTTAAACCCTATACATTGATGGCGCCATTTATAACGTCAGCTGCGACGAAAATATGTAGTCCTTGACAGCCGCCATTTTTCACGAAACTTGTGTGAAGTTTTGACCAAAGACATAGTTTTGAACCGAAAAAGAGCATTTTTGACCCAATGTAAGCAAATTCTTAGGTACATTGTACTTCGAAATTCTTCGTTTAACGAAAAATTTACTCTTGTATTTCGTGATTCATTATATTTTTATTTGGACTGCATTAATTTGCCTCGTGCAGCAAGCAGACCCGGCCACCCTACAGTTGTGGAGTTTCCACAAGGGGACATATTTCCTAATACATGTTTGTTCAACTCACACGAACTCATTAATTGCGCGAAGTTGAGTCGGTCCTCCAACGATTGGTGCCTGACTAGCAATATCTGTGGCCGGGCCTAGCGTGGTCCTGTTTGTGGTTTTCTTGTGTTCGCCATCAAGGCATTTGCACTGTTTCGTCTCAGTATTTACGATAATGTGTGTTTCACCGATGCGGTACAGGACCCCTATAAAGTGTCAGCATATGTCTCCACGGTACATTTTCCAATGGTGCGCCTCATACATTTGCCTTCAGTGGCATTGCTACACTTTGAGCTGAAACCTTTTCTATAGTGTCTAATGGTTCAGTTAGCGGACAGCGAATACCTTGATCAGAATGCGCGGATGCGCAGGCTGATCTGGGACTTCACTGTCTGCATGTGCCCGAAGTGGGCTTGATAAGTTTTCAGAAACAACTTTTTTCTATAGTGTCTAATGATTCTGTTAGCGGACAGCGAAGACCCTGATCAGACTGCGCGGATGCGCAGGCTGATCTGGGACTTCGCTGTCCGCATATACCTGAAGTGGACTTGATACACTTGTCAAATTTGGTTTTGCCTCTCTTCTGAAAAGAGGTCTATTCTAAAAGGCTAGAATTTTCATTCATGGGGGACGGATGTGCAGGAAAGAAAACAGGAACAGGAAATCACATAAGGTTTAAACAAGCCGGGAAACATACCAAGTACATGCTTTCGCCTTAATATCTGTTTCATCCAACTTGCGGTAGACAAAAGCATTGGCCAGAATGTCCATCTGTGCAGGTTGACTGGGACATTGCTCCTTTCCTATGACGTAGCGTTGCATGGTTGTTGTTGTATTTTAGCCAGGTTATTGATTATACAGTTATTTGGGCCGCGCCAAGCGAAAAGGTGTGTTCGAGTATGCGCAAAATGCAAAGATTAAGATTTATTCGCAAAATCTCATCCGGGCATTTGCTCTCCATTGATGTGTTATATAGTGTGTAACACATTTTCGCATGACACGACTTATTTCATCTTTGTCTTGATATACGATATTTAGCCTAAACACTTAGCCTTATTAAACGTTTCACTGCATTGATTAGTGTTAACAAAGAGAAGTCACTCTTCGAAGACAGTATGTCAAGCAAAACATATTTAACTCGCCTTTTGACAATTTGTAATTTTACTTTTGACCAGATGTCTGATTGCGCAGTAACTGCACTTACTATGAGACTTATCAGTGGATTTCCTAGAAAAGGGAACTGTATACAATGAATACCTGTATTCATTGAGCTCTTAAATTAAATTCTTATTCATCGGAATTATCTTCATAAAAACTGAAACAACTTGTAAAACAACCGATATGGAGGCCCTCAGTTCTGACCCTGGCAAGAAAATACATTATGAAAACACGCCTATTCAAATATATTGAAAATTTTACCACCAAAAAATGAAAAAAAATCTGATAAAAATTATGATATTTTTCACATTTCTGCTCAAAACATAGATTGTGGGTACCCGTTAGAACCGCCTCGGCGAGGCGGTTCTAACGAGTACCCACAATCTATGTTTTTGAGCAGAAATAAGAAAAATAATGTATACCCCTGTAAACCCCAGTTTTACTATATAAAACTGGGGTTTAAGGGGGTCAACAATACATAGGCATGTTTTCGTGATGATTGTCTTTAAGCATACGGCCATTGTGCTTGCCATAGTAAAGTACGCCCCGCCCAGTCTGATCTGGGTTTTCGCTGTCCGTGCATGCTCCGAAGGCACATTTTTTCTTTGGTAGTGGAGTATAACAAGATGAGTAAAATATAACAAGATGAGTAAAATATCACACAGGGATAACAGTTTATTGGAATGGATATACATGTACATAATTGTAAATTTTATAATGATAATTAATATTTTGTATTCAGTATGCCGAATTTATCCAAAAATTTCGAACGCCTTATCTCCTTAGTAATATGTGTCTAAAATTTGATCAAGATTATTTTACAACTTTTACTGCGTCTCAACTGCTGGATTTGTGGCAAACACAGTAGACCCTGATGTGTGTTATGATATTTCTGACAGCACATTTGAGACAGCACATGAGGAAAGAGTACTTATTACATAAGTGCAGTCTCGCCAGAGTCTTTGATGTTCGCGGACATGTTATAGAGAACTTTAGATAGCTTCAAACCAAAAAAAAAAAAAAACCAAAACAAAAAAAACGCATATCTGTAGCCCAAATACGGGACTGTGCATGCTAAAAAAGAATGGTCTTTTTCGTGTGTCATCTCATTTATTGTTTTCAGCAGTCACTTTTGTGCTAACAATAAAACTGCGCTTCAACGTATATGTACACTGCCAGCAGCCATGCCTAATACAGCCGTACACGACATTACGAAAACAGGCCTATTCAAATAAATTGAAAAAAAAATATCGCCAAAAAATGAAAATTTTCAGATAAAAATTCTGATTCTTTTTCATATTTCTGCTCAAAACATAGATTGTGGGTACTCGTTAGAATCACCTCGGCGAGGCGGTTCTAACGAGTACCCACAATCTATGTTTCTGAGCAGAAATAAGAAAAATAATGTATACCCCTGTAAACCCCAGTTTACTATATAAAAGTGTGGTTTTAAGGGGGTCAAAATTATATAGGCATGTTTTCGTAATGAACTGAACAAATATCAGATATATAGGCCTTTCGCGAAAACGAAACACAATAAAACTTCAATGACTCGAAGACCAATGGCTCGGTTACCGTAGCTGAGAGCTCAAGAAAACAAATATTTAGGGATATTGGCACTGTATTATAGTTTAACATTTTTATTAATTATTGCGATTGCTTCTTCGACAAATGTATTCCAAGATTGTTGATCGCTTTAGGTTGAAAACTTGGGTACAAATCAAATGCATGTCAGCTCTGTAAATTTCTCCCTCGACCTTAGCGTCTTTGGAACCCCAAATGTTACACTTACTCAAAAGAAACAAATCAATATCCCACTTAGTAAGTACCTCTGAAATATACGCTAGTCTGTAAAATATCACTAAATTTATTTCCCTCAGTATATTTGTTATGAAAATGTATGTTTTGTGTACTCATTAGAATCGCCTCATCGAGGCAAATTTAATGAGTACACTCAAGATACCATTTTTACAGAATATTGACATTTGCCTCTTGACCTTGCGCTATGATTAACCTTCAGTGACTCGAACTAACCAGTGTCTAGAACAAATATCCTTGGTCCTTACGAAATTCGACTGTATACCGTCTTATAACGTATAACGTCTTATAACGCGGCGTCTGATCAGTCTCACTGTTTGCCTCCTATTCAGCAGCTTTCGGATAGATTAATAGTAGTTAAATACTTATCTAGAGTGTATGACTCGTATTGTAAGGAGTCAAATGTATTCACCCGGCTGATAATGCTCTGCGCCCTTCGCCAATGCTTTCAAAGAAACATTCCGCCGTGACACTTTGCTACCATAACTACTGAGCTTTCGACATCTTTCAGAAGTTAGTTTTTACTTGGCGCTTTACACAGAGGAAGTACATTTGCAAACTTTTGTCACTGTCTTAATGCAAACCCTTTTGTTGTAAGTACGTATGCGCAAAACAGTTATAATGCGTGACCCTCAGACAAAAACGACCGATTCGACCGATTGTAAACGCTGACTTTCAAACAGTACCCTATAATTATCTTGTGAGTCCGTCTGTCCGTCCTTGGCCAGTTAGTGAAAATGGCCATACATGTAGCGCTTAAACTGTTTAAAATATTTTGATAATGTTTGGCAGACTGATAGATACCGCCAAGATATAGTCAATAAACTTGCCAAATGTGAGGTTTCATTGACAGAGGTAAAGCTTAGGTTAATATGTGAAAATATGAAAATGGTTTTATCGACCCGAGGCTGAGCCGAGGCAAACACACAGAGTTTACCATTTTTCACAACTTCCAAATTTTCAGTGCTGCCGGACAGTTATAGCAGAACGTAGCGACTTTATACTATACGACATGCAATATAAAGCGAGTCGTGCACCTCTGCTGAAAGTTGATTCTAGTCATTAGATTTAAAAAATAGATATATTCATTTTTTCCATAGTTATGCAGAAATCGATAGTGTAGGTAGCTTGGAGGCAGGTTTTCAACAAGTTTCATTTGTTCATTTTTTTTTTCTGAAATTTTCACAATATTGTTGTGAAACATCAACAATTAAAAATAAGCAAAGAAAAGGAAGAACTATTTTTTTAGGTAAATATTCGAAAATTAAAGATCAATTAACTGTACATGTCTGAATTGCATAATTCAGACATATGTTTGGCTGTAAACTTTATTTTAGGATAAATATTTGAGAACAAAACACAGAAACAGAAAAAACAAACGGTTTCTGATGAGAAATGGTCAATCAGAACAAAATATTTTCAGTTAAAATAAAATGCCAAGCCATAAACTTCATTCCGAATACTGTCAAAAGGACAGTAGTAAATATGTGTAATACGGGTTCAACCCTCGCCGGGTCTGTAACATTATTTTGTGGAGATTTGATCATGAAATGTTTCCTACGGTCATTCGCTCCCTTCCGCTGATTCAAGAAAGGCAGTTGTCAGTTTCTGGCGAAAGAATGTCCACAAAACTAGTTAACCGCTTAGAGGACTTAGCCTGCCTAGTACAATTGTGGTTAGGTAAGCTGACCGCGTTTGACATGGCCCTATTAGGTTGACTGGATCGTAAAACATCAACATAAACAAACAAACATATTTCAGATTTAGGAATGGTTCACAGCTCAAAAGCTTAATTTTGTACATGCATATTACCTGGTACATATAGCTCTTTCTCAATTTTTGTGACTTCTAATATGCTTTCCTGCATTCCAAGACACTTCATAACCCTGGTTAGACTGGCTCCAATCTCCAGTGACTAAATTTTTTTCTTATAATCTGTTTATTAATCCACTAAAATAAAACCAAAGTAATGTCATGACTATAAATATATTGTCATGACATTTTTTTTTTATTTTAGTGGATTATCAAACAGGATTATGAGAATAATATTTAGTCACTGGAGACTTGAGCCAGTCTTAACCCTGCTGTGATCTGGGATTACACTGTTTACTCAGGCATGTCTGTCCAAATACATAGGAGAAATACTGTAGTGGACTGCACAGTCTAGAAAATACGATTGGAGTTCTACTGGGTCCATTTGCATGTACTTTAACACAGATATTTATCAGCAAGTTGCAAAGAGTATAAAACTATGTTAAGAACAGAGTCCGCCGCATGCGTGCAATGATCTTTCGGCACACCTTTGGCCAGAACCGGTTTCTAAAAACAACACCTAAATACTCTAATTATTCGGCATCTTAGCTCCTCACTATACTTATCCTAAATTTTGAACAAATATAGTTTACAAGATGTTTGTATGTCTAAACAGTGCTACATGTAGATGTGTGTCAAACAGTGTAAACCCTGATCAGACGCCGCAGAACGCGTCGTCTGATGAGGGTCACGCGGTTTCCTTACGATATAAAGAAATTGCCAAATACTAGTCTAGCCTGGGTCCCAGGCTACATGTAAAATACGGATATTCGATATTCTTCATTAAAATATTGCAAACAATAAATTACAACACATTTCACGCTCACATGGTTATTTCCAAATAGCACACATCAAAATCACAACAGCTACAAAACATTTTAATATCACAGGAAAATTGCCCAAATATGTCGCCCAAACGACTATGATAAAATGTGTTATGCAGTTTTTCCAGATGGGAATCTCAAAAATGATTTTGTGGGTCTCATACCGTTTGCGTATAAAAAAAAAAACTAACATTGGATTACATGTACATATGTTCATAGAATGTTGTAATATTAATTGTAATATGAAAATCATGTCCGCGAAGAGAATAATTGGTTACTACAGAATGTATGAATGGAAAGCAAAAGTCAGGATGATACTAAGCGCATGCGCAGGAAGGTCACAGTCTGCGCCTATTGCGCATGTTCGAATGCACTTTTTTGTTTGACGCGCCCAATTTTCAAATTGTGTAAACAGGTAAGTCGATCATGTAACAGTACACTCCTGATAACAGATCTTTCTCAAAGTGACTGAATACACATGCAGATATTCCGCCTTTCTGGCGGAAGAATGTGCACATTACTGATTAACCGCTTAGAGGACTAAGCCTGTCCAGTAAAAGTATGGTTAGGTAAACTGACCACGCTCGACATAGCCCCATTGGGTTGACTAGGCAGTAAAACCTCAAACAAAAGATATTTCGCCATTTCTACAAGAGAGACAAATTGTGTGACTTATTGTTGCCGTCCAAAGAAATCAGTTCTAAATGGAAAGAAAATGCCCTTTGGAAGTAAATTCTTTGCCATTAGTTTACAGAAGTGAAGCAAAACCAATTTCGACAAAGCTGTATGCACAGACAGTGTGTACATTCCATACATTATGAAAACACGCCTATTCAAATGTATTGAAAATTTTACAACCAAAAAAAGGAAAATTTTCAGATAAAAATTCTGATATTTTTTCATATTTCTGCTCAAAACATAGATTGTGGGTACTCGTTAGAACCGCCTCGGCGAGGCGGTTCTAACGAGTACCCACAATCTATGTTTAAGCAGAAATAAGACAAATAATGTATACCCCTGTAAACCCCAGTTTTACTATATAAAAGTGGGGTTGAAGGGGGTCAAAATTATATAGGCGTGTTTTCGTAATGATAAGGGAAAACGTGTGCTTAATTAAATCCAGACTTCATAAGAAAAAGCGTTCTGACGGTAGTCTACGCATTCTACCTTTAAGTATTATGTTTACTAACAACTAATTATACTTGTTCAAGAGCGTTCTTATGAAAAAATCTCCAGCACGAGTTCCGTCGTCTATACATGCTGGTAAAATAATCAGATGAATATTAGTGATATGATCCTTATCTTTTGCAGAAAATAAGACTAGACACACCATTCAAAATGTTTCTTTCGCCTCCTTCCGATACAATTTTCCGAAGGATACAATTTGAAAAATGCCGAGTCTTATTTTCTGTAAAAATAAGACCAAATAATTTTAACGCTGCCTGCTTATATTTGTAAACAGCAGCTTAAAGCTTAAATTTTCAACTTAAAGAACATCTCTAATTTACTTGAGCAAGTTCGTCTCCGCCACTTTAAGTGAGCGGTATAATAAATAAAATCATGGCTTTATGAACTATTTCTGAATTTTACACACAACCATAAAACCCCGAGGCTACATGTATCAAAAACTCAGGCAGCCTGCACCCACATCCAATCCCCACTCAACTGACCACTTTATAGTTTACATGTAAACAAAGGGCAAGCATGGGAGGGGTAAATCTCTTGATGGGCGACTATTTATTTTAAGATATTAAATGAGTATACCAGATAATGGAAATCGCTCTGAGCAATTCACACAGGTTTAGTATGATAATTGTACATTTTGACACACGGATAATATTTAAGCATGATTTAAGTCGGGGTTCAGCATTTTCTTCAAGATTACATGTGCGCACAGCGGAGACACAGATGCGCGTGTCAGAGTAGTAGCTGTCAGCCTAAAGATGCTTTTGATCATAAACAACTGGCAGTGCCCTGTGAGGACATTGACTGGACTGCGCATATGCGCAGGCTGATCTGAGTCTTTGCTGGGTATATATACGCAATCTTGTAGGAAAAGCTCTGATCCGGTTCATTTTGTTTAAAAGCAGTTTGGTACTCTGTTTAGTTTTAAATATGTATCTAACCACACGTAAAATATTTTAGACCTAACCCCGCGGGCACATGACGTTTATAAAACGTCGTATTAACGTCGATCAAACATCGCATTAACGTCGATGAACGTCATGGCGTTGCATCCATGTTAACCCATTTATGCCAATTGGATTCTTCTACCTCAACTCTTTGGACAGGTCCATTTCTATTAGAAGGGGGTTATTGCTAAGTTTTATTATTACCCTGTTTTATACATTGTAGAAAATCCTATATTTAATACAAACAGTGTAGACCCTGATCAGACGCCGCATTGTGCGGCGTCTGATCTAGGTTTACACTGTTTGCAAATGTCCCTTTTATAGAACGCTAGGTATAAATGGGTTAATACGACGTTTATACGCTATGTGCTGGGAAGAATTGCTTCGCTTTTGGGAAATATATGTGTTTTGTATGTGGAATAGATGTAAATTATCCCGCTGTCTATTATCACATACTTCGTGCAGCAGGGGCTATAACTAATATTCCAAGAGTAGACCACGTTGTAGCAATAAAGAAGATTATAAATAGAATCCTGTCAATAACCTGCGCCACTCTTCTCCAGTCTTGAATCATCTCATAGTCTTTATCCTCTTTCTCGTGTTTCTCAAGAATTCGCCTTAAACTATGTAAGATTTCTTCATTAGTTTTTCCAAGAGTGGAGTTAGATTTGCGCTTATGTCTTTTATGGTTATCATTACAATTTTGAGAGCCAGACGTCGAAGTTGTTTGGTGTAGCCCGTCGCCATATTGTTGCTGAGGCGAAAGTGTATGTACCGTGGGATACAGATTGGTCCGTACAGTCTGCGTTTGTGGTACGCTATTAACATGATTATCGGCTACTGTAACAGTAGTCTCCCTAAGACTATTGATACTGTTCTCGAGTTGTGTCTCATTCTGAAGCGCCTGCTGAATGTTATCGAGCGTTAGCTTAAGTGACACATTCTTCATAAATCTGTCCTCGGTTTTATAATATCTAGCCATGACTTCGTCGCTCTCATGAAGGCAGAGATAAGGCGACAATTTGTTTACTAACAGCTCCTTGATCCAGTGAGGAACCTGTCGCTTGTTGGGGCCACGGTGGTGAAGGTTGAGCACAAACACTGTCATTATCACTGACATAGACGTTAGAGCCATCACAATCGTCAGATAGATACCTGAAAGTACAATGAACTCTCGCTACAACGACAGCATCATAATTGTGAGATAGATACCTGCAAGTATAGTGAACACTCATTACAACGACAACATCACAATCGTGAGATAGATACCAACGAATACAATGTACTCTCGTTACAACGCCAGCATCACAACTGTGAGGTAGATACCTTAATGTACTGAGTGCTCTCGTTACAACGACAGCCTCAGAATCGTGAGACAGATATATAGAAGTACAGCGAACTCTCGTTATAGCAATAGTATTACAGTTGAGATAGATACTTGAAAATACATTGAACTCTCGTTACAACATCATTACAATCATGAGATAGATGCAGTCGAACCACAATATCTCGAACACCGATGGCTCGTTTACCACGGCTGATTCGAACTCGTTTTTGAGTCCCTACGAAATTCTTCCGACAGCTCCAGAAAACAAACATTTAAAGAAATTTTCTTATTTTTTCATGTTGTGTGTACTCATTAGAATCGCCTAATCTAAGCGATTCTAATGTGTACACTCAACATACCATTATTGTATATAAGATCCAAAAGATTTCTCTAAATTATCGTCATTTGCTTCCTGACCTCGCATCACGATTAACCCCCAGTGGCTCGAACTACCCATGTCTCGACCAAGTTTCCATGGTTCCAAAGATGTTTGAGCCATTGAGATTCGACTGTAGAAGAAATTGCATTGAATTCTAGTTATAACGGCACCATTTGTTTCTCAAAGATGTTGCTATTTAAATTAATTTGTTGTGTAAAAAAAAAAAAAAAAACATTAATGTACAGACTGATATGTAAGAACGGCCTTGTTATCTTACTTCCTCATAGAACATATGCTTCGGATATTTGATCGAATCGCCTCGAAGCGATTCTAACAAATGTACAAAAACAAATATTTCCTGTAGCTTTAAATACAAATTTCGCGCATAATTTCTGATTAACTGTCACCTTTTGAGCAAAGGTTTCGTGCCAATCAAATAAACATTATAATGAATTGTATCGGTGTATCGGGTGTCGGTGTAAAGAGGTCTAAATGTATATAGGAAATATAGTAGACTTATCGTATAGATCAAAATTGCATACGTGGATACGTGAACGTCTCTTGCACATGGCCAAGCCTGGTTGCTTTCAGTGCGGTTCAATAATATTCGGCAGTGGAAACTCCAAAAAGAGTGGTTTAGTGCAAACCATTGTCGGTCAGATATGTAAACAACTGAATAAATTTGCTGATATCTTCGCAAATAATAGACCCTTTACAAAAATAACTGCGACTAAGTGGCGATTTAGACCACTGAAGCGTAAACTTAAAAAAAAAATAATAAATAAATAAATGAAACAAATAAATCCTGAATTGTTTCAATTTAGCCAATCATACTTTTCTTGAGCTGGTTGACTACTTTTAGAAAATAATAATAATAATAATAATAATAATAATAATAATAATAAAAAAGTTTAAATGCCATACATGCGAGCTGTCATTGTTCAGATAACATCGCGCATCCATGTGATGGCAGATAAGTTTTGACTATCCGTTAACTGATTCAATGCATACTGAATATTTATTTTACTGAATATTTATTTACCGAAGTGTTCGATCACAGACTTCGAAAAGTCAATATCCGCTTATTTGTATTAGCTGTTATTTAATAATAAAAGAATTAAAACATTCTGGTTTATTGCTTATACATTTTGTATCTTCACAGTTAACTCTCGAGCAATAAAACAACGCCGCTGAGTTCATTAAACGAAGAAAGAAAACACAACACGAGGCGCCAAATTAAACCTGGCTTATTCATGTACTCGTACATGTAACAGGAGGCGTACATTGGATTCTCAGACCATCCAATGCAACAGTGCAATAAATGAACCACAGCATCAGAAAACGAACCGCCCTACATTCGAGGCCCAGCGAAGATTCAGATCAGCTTGCGCGCTCGCGCAGCCTGATCTGAACCTACACTGGGCGCATTTTGAATTGCCAAAGATGCAACGATTCTTCACGCGAACAATGAAGACCGTGATCAGGCCCTGCGGATACGCAGGCTGATTTGAGTTTCGCAGGGGGCACATGTCCGAAAGTACTTTTTTCCCCTTTCGGCTCGAATGTTCTTTGATGGCTTACATTTATCAAAAGCGGTGTGTGGTGTGGTTGGGGGGGGGTGGGGGGGAGGGGGGTTTAGAATTTTACTGACAGGTAAAAGAAACAGCCGCATACATTGGCCACGGCATGTTTAAGGGAATGCTTGACAGTCGTGCATGTATTGACATGAAGAAATAATTTGTTTGCAATTTAAGGGGAATGGCAACGCCTCCACCTCCCCACTCCCTTGAAAAAGGGTCTGCCCTAAAAGGAAAGTATTTACTCCCGGTTTCCTTTTAGAGCAGACCCCTTTTCAGCAAAGACTTTGAGCGCGGCAATGCAAACAGGAAGTCTCGAAAGTCCTGTGTCAACAATGATGGAAAATGGGACATTGGCAAATAGTGAAGACCCAGATCAGACGCCGCAAAACGCGATGTCTGATCAGGGTCTACATTCTTGCATTTAATACAGGAATTTCTATATATATATATAAACATGGTAATTAGGACTGGCTAATCAGAGCTGAAAAGATAATAGGTTATCAGTACCAGCATTGTGATCAATAATCGAATGCAATCACTGAAGATTTTGTCATAATTTTATCTGTATGTCTGAGCATGACTCTTACCATATGTTATACTTTACATAGTTGGCCAGACAGGCCTGAGCAAACAGTGTAGACCTAGACGAGACGCTTCTAAACACGGCATCTCATCAGGATCTACACTGTTTGCCACTCATTCAGCTATTTTAGACACAACATTGGGTAGTGAATTCTACTTGTTCAAATTTTAGATAAAGTATGGTAAGGAGTTGAGGTGTGTGAATACTAAGGGTAAACGTGGTAAAGTAACAAACACAAAAATCAAATGATCGATCAATAGCAAATCTTTATCGATAATCATTTTTTGGGGAAATTTATCGATCAATTAATCGATTAGCCGATTGATTGTGACAGCCTTAATGGTAATAATAAAAACTAACCAAACACCCTTCTATTGGACATTTCCAAAGAGGTGAGTTAGCAGAGTCCAATCGGCATCAATAGGTTAAAGTCACGAAAACATATCAGAGTGTATAGCACAATGCGAACAATGACGCGCAAACGGCTGCCTAAAACAACTTTCATACAAGAAATCGCCAATCCACAGAGCGCCGATCGAAGACTGTGAGCAGACTGCGCTGATGTTTTTTTTTAACTGAGTACTCAAAGGGCGCACACTTCAAAGGTTCATGTTCTCACTCTGCGGCTCTAAAATTCTATACTCTCCACTGATGGTCATGGTATTGATACCATAGTATGGGTAGTCATTATTATTCTTTACCAATTTATACAGGATGGGATCTTCTATCTCAGCTCTTTGCGGGTCCATTTCCAATAGAAGGGTTGACTGGTTATTTCGTTTTTATTACATGTTTCATATTTAAAGAAGGCAAACAAACGATGCAGACCCTGATCGTTACAGAAACACGCCTATTCAAAATATACTGAAAATTTCACCACAAAAAAATGAAAATTTTCAGATAAAAAAATTCTAATATTTCTCATATTTCTACTCAATACATAGATTGTGGGTACTCGTTAGAACCGCCTCGGCGAGGCGGTTCTAACGGGTACCCACAATCTATGGTTTTGAGCAGAAATACATGTAAGGAAAATAATGTATACCCCTGTAAACCCCAGTTTTACTATATAAAAGTGGGGTTTAAGGGGGTCAAAATAATATAGGTATGTTTTCGTGATGATATATATATTTGGAGGCAATGTCTCATACTACACTAAATGTCCATATCCGTTCAGATATTCTTGATACATTTATTAAAATTATTATTATTATTATTATTATTATTCATACCGATATGCCAGAAAAGTTAGTTTAATAAAGGCAAGAAATGGCTCTGATTAAAAGCGCTATAATTAAATATACAAATGTACTGTACGGAGGTTTCAAATAGTCTAATGAACTAAGATGGTGTCCGGAAATGAAATCTTGATATTACATCGATTTCGTTTCTAATATATATGTTCTTTCTGATATCGACCAAAACAAGATTATCAGATTAGGAAACCTCAAGTTGATTAGGTGGAGAACCGGAGGCAAATCGTCATAAACAAGACTAAGCTGGAATATATATTAATCGCGGCTTGTGAAACGGCGACTTCGGACATACCTCAACAATAACGGTGCAGATCAGCCAGTAAAACCATATTGGCCGCGCTATGCAAAGCCTGTCTTTGGATAGCGAAAGCCCAGATCAATCTGTGAATCCGCGCAATATTTACAGGGTTTTCGCTGTCCGCAAACAGAGTCTTTGGAGCTATAGAATGTTGCTTTGGAGAACAAAGGCCCGAAAGATGATTTGCGCATGCGCAGGATGATCTGAATCGGCACATGTTGTGCATGTTCGAAGTCACATTTTCACATGACGTGGCTCATATGATGAACAACGAGGGAAACTGTCTCTTATTTCATATGTAAACAGAGAAGATCCAGATCAGCACGGTCGTCTACATATACTACTTTATCCATTGATTCTGTAAGCGGACAACGAAGACTTAGATGAGCTGGGCATGCGCTGTCCCCAAATTGCATAAGGCCCTTTCATGCGTTGTACCTCATATATTACGTTGTATGTGTTTGCAGGATTTAATGAGTATGTTACATGTAGTGGACAGCGCAGCGCCTGATCCTGTGCGGATGCACAGGCTGATTTGGGCCTTCTCTGTCTGTATAGTTGCTTCCAAAAGTGCATGTTCCTTGGTACTATTTATCATGCGTGCGTTCACGCACAGAGAGAGAGAGAGAGAGAGAGAGAGAGACAGACAGACAGACAGACAGACAGAGAGAGACATATGCGATGACGTTGTGCAACTGGACAAGGTTATTGCTATTCGATAACACGGCGATGGGGAAATTAGGATAGAAAGATGTCCACAAAAAGCCACAATCGCATTAAAAAGCCTACCGATGACGATAAAAATACATCGCGACAGACAACACACATGCCAAGAAACCAAGGTCAAAGCAAGCTCCTCTATTCCCAACCAATGTAATAACAATTCCCGACAGGATCCACCAAGCACAACAAACAGGTCAAAGCATGACAAAAAAAAAAAAAAAAAAAAAAAAAAAAACGCCAGCGAGTGCCACCAGGCCACACGACCAACAACAGCAACAACATAAGAACTATCGACTTAGCAAGGTCATTAGTGAAAGCTAATAGGTGCCAAATCTTCACCCTAGGTGCAAATGTTGGTTGTACAATGTAATTAAATACAAAATGATAGATCGGCTCAATAAAGGCTCCCCAACTCAGTCAGTGAATCATCTCATTTAAAAGCATGTGAATCCAGTTTTAAATTGCTGTCATGAAACAAGGATGAAGCAGGTGGCAAACGTCTCGGGGCTAAAGAAAACGACTAATTAGAAACGGAGGACCCGAGCAGAAACATGGGAGTTGTAACATGTCAGAAGCGCTAAGCATAATGAAATGACATCTGGGTTTTTGCGCATGCCGTGCAGTCTGATGGGGACCCTCAAAGTCCAAATATGGACCAGCTTGTTATATGTATAATGCAAACTGTGTTACAACATAAAATGTTAATGTAGACATTTCTGAATGTTTAGCTGAAAGATATGATAGTTACATCTCAGGCCGACAATACGAAACAAATATCACTGTGTTTGTACAGCAGTCATCTTTATGGCATTTATATTGTTGTATTGGAATGATGGTCAATGTAATTAACGGTACAGTAATTTGCTTTATACATGCGGACAGACAGACGTCACTGACAAAAACAATGCATCGCCTAATTTGTAAGACATAATGTAACCAAATAGTATTAATCTGTTTCCCTACATTTCGATATTTACGTCACTATAAACCATATCGACGCACAACTTAGCACGTATATCTACATTTAATGTTGAGGCTAACGCAAAATGTAGAAAAAGTCCATATTTTGCGTTTGCATCAACGTAAAATGTTGGAGCTACTACATTTTGTGTTGTAACACACGTATAACCCGACAGTAAATGCTATCATGATCATATCCTAAAACCTCCGCTGTCATACACTATTTATGTTTACAGTCGATCTTCAATGGCTCGAACATTTTTGGGAACGGCTAGTTCGAGTCACTGAGAGTTAATCATGGCGCCAGGTTAGTGGGGCAAATGAGGATAATTAAAGGGTCTCGTTATGGTTTTCTATAAAATAATGATATATTGATTGTACTCAGCAGAAACGGTTTAAATATACAAACCGTACATTTTATGATAAGAAATTAAAAATTTCCTGAAATAGCCCTGAATATTTTTTTATTTTTTATTTATTTATTTATTTATTTTATTTATTTATTTTTATTTTTTTTTTTTTTGAGGTGTCGGAAGTTCGAGTAAGCCATGGTTAACGAGTCTTTTCGAGTCATTGAAGATTTACTGTACGTTACTGATAAAATAAAGTATTGTTCACGGGAAATTAATATTTTTTTCAGGGAGGTAACTCTATCTTTATTGGTTCTGCCTCTCTTCTGAAACAGTGTCTGCGCTAAAGTGAAGGAATTGGCTCTTCTCAATTACAAGGGAGCTAACTTTTGTGACTTCCTATTGGGTTTCCTACACCGCAAACCCTTCAAGAAAATCTCCGGGGAGCAAATTATTTCCACTTACAGTAGACCCCTTTCTAGAAAACCAAAACAATTTTGACAGAGTTGTCTCCCTTGAAAATGCATAAGTTTCCCTAAATACAGTCTTTGTTACAGCTGTTTACACTCACATCGTCGTTTACGAGACCTTATCAGAAACGGATGAAATATACGTGTACCACACACTTTGCGCGAGATTGCAAGAAAATTTATGGTGGAAAATAACGCTATTTAACCATCGATCAATACAATTTTAATACTTTGGGAAGAAATGAGGTGTCATTAGTGTTGAAAGTACGTCATCTATAATGCTACTGTATCAAGGCTTCACGCGCAGAAAGGGACCTCAAAGCGTATGCGACCTGCTAATGCGCCGGCTAAACAGGGGCTTGCTTTTTGCCGGAAGCATCAGGCATGTCTATACACCATTTAGGTGCAGAGGACAGGCGGCGTGGATATATTTAAGTCATCGCTCCTTGCATAATCATTTCATCAAAGTGAAAAAAGAGATACCAATCAATAAAAAAGACAAAACAGTTATGACATTGCGGTTTCACGGGTAAACAAACATCTACATGCATTAAGAACACTATATACAGTCGACTCTCGTTATCTCGAAGTCCAAATGACTCCCTGAAATACTTCGAGATATCCATACCTCGACATATCAGGTTTGCACAATTGAGGTAAAATAAATCAAACAACTACATTTCCCAGATGAATTTGTAATTCGACTCCTGAAGATTTAGATATAAAGAAAATATTGTGGAAAAGAGGAGAAATTGCATTTGCTCGCATGGGATCAAAATCAAGAGTAGGGCACTTTTTAAGAAGAAAAGTAAAATATTTGAACAGTTACTTCCCTGAAAGAATATTACTTTCTACTAAAGTTATGTAGTGGCACAGAAAAAGTAAATATAGGTACATCCAGTAAAGATCCATATCACGGAACAACCCCATTACGAAAGCACGCCTATTCAAATATATTGAAACTTTCACCACTAAAAACTGAAAGTTTTCAGATAAAACTTCTGATATTTTCCTATTTCTGCTCAAAACATAGATTGTGGGTACTTGTTAGAACCACCTCAGCGAGGCGATTCTGACAAGTACCCACAATCTATGTTTTGAGCAGAAATATGAAAAATAATGTCATTAAACGTTCAGAAGCATAACTAGTGACAGTGTGGGATGTAGGATTGAAAGAGGAAGCGGGTACATACATGTACCCTGCTTAATGGCAGTTCGGTGTATAATTTGCTTTTAACCCCTTTACATCGAGTGGACTCCTGTAGCACAACTCTTTGGACGCTCTAATTTCAATAGCAGGGTGTCAGGTTAGTTTTATAGTTTATTATGTTTTATATAAATTCTTGTATTTATTGCGAACAGTGTAGACCCTCATAAAACGCCGCATTCTCTGGGTCTGCAATGTTTGCCATTATTCAAATAATCTACGAAATACAGTGCGTAATGCGGAATTGTGATGGTAAAGGAGTGAAGACTCGTACAGGGTGATAACGGTCATGGCGTGTTGACAGTTAATCATGTAGTACCCAGTCTTCGACGAGACAAATACCGTATAACGAAGACTATGTCAAAACTGTGCAGATGCTCAGAATGAACACATATATCTGAGCAAAGTGTGGCGTGTGTTCATGTTCGGAATTATCTGTAATCTATAGATAAACGGCATGTGGTATATAGGGTGGCATATAGACATGTTGTATGTTGTTTTCATGTCGATTACGTCTTGTTTTCCAGATACGGGTTCAGATTAGAGTTTTACGGCCCAGTCAATACTGTCAAGGTTATGTCAAGCCGGAAAGTTAACATATGAGTACTCGTACATTTTCTGCGTAGGCTTTGTCTTCCATTACGAAAACACGCCTATTTAAATATATTGATAATTTCACCACGAAAAAAACTGAAAGTTTTCGGCTAAAAATTCTGATATTTTCCATATTTCTGCTCAAAACATGGATTGTGGGTACTCGTTAGAACCGCCTCGGCGAGGCGGTTCTAACGAGTACCCACAATCTATGTTTTTGAGCAGAAATAAAAAAAAAAATGTATACCCCTGTAAACCCCAGTTTTACTATATAAAAGTGGGGTTTAAGGGGGTCAAAAATATATAGGCATGTTTTCGTGATGTAAGCGGTTAACCAGTACTTGTGTATATGATATTGCAAGCAACAAAGAAACCTGGCCGTCTTGCAGCAGCTAGTGCATAATAACCTATATGTGATTCGGGCTAGTGACCCCTGGATTTGCAGTCAGATGTGCTACTGATTGTCCTCCATGAGGTCCACATATGCGCTTATTAACTTTACTTTGACTTTATTGAAAGTCTCTACGCATTATCCAATTTTGCATTCCATATTTTGAGAAAAAGAGGCTTTTGGAAGAAGGAAAATTCTGTAATTTGTCTTTCCTATTTGCGATTGATTTTCTTGCTCGGGAGAATACGAATGAATGGCGAAAGCGGTATAGATTAATTAGTTCGCTGGAGAAATGGGTCACACCATATCAAATAGGGACTTTTGACATACGCGACCTGCGTAGGCTCGTACCATTCTGTCTTTCCATGCAGTTCCATGTAGGTTGTTAACCATAGTGTATCTAATAGCACGTGACGTAGCAAAGACTCAGGCTTCTTAATACGAACAATGACGACTCTGATCGGACTACGCATCGCGTAGTCCGATCAAAGTCTTCATTGTTCCCTTAAGAAGTTTTTGGATGATTCGCGTAGCATCCAATTAAGTCTCTGATCAGACTGCATGGGTGCGCGAGCTTATCGGAGTCTTCCCTGGACGAACAGATCAGAAGGGTTTTTTTTCTTTGTTGAAAAGCATGGGAACTGATTAAATTCGCATGACTAAAAACCGTTTCTATGTATACTGCAAGGGCTTTAAAATGTGACACCTCAACAAATCCAATGTACTTCACGTATGATGAAGCTTAGCATTCATATGAAAGGACTTTTAACGTTAATTGCAACATTGTGTGTACTACTTTAGCGGAACAAATTTAAAAATATACGAACGGAAATTTCTGAAATTCTTTTTTCTGACATTTTAGTCTTCGAACTATAAAAGGAAAAACGAGAATGTACATATTCGACCTATTACTTCTAATATCGTAAATATGTAACCTTTAACATACTATCTGAAAGTAGTAGAAATAATCTGAAGAAAGTGGTCTTTCGGAAACTTTGAAATCCGGAAAAAAGAACAACAATAGGTAGATAGATAGATAGATAGATAGATAGATAGATAGATAGATAGATAGATAGATAGATAGATAGATACAGACATACAGAAGACGGACGGACGGACGGATCGATCGATCGATAGATAGATAGATAAGTAGACATGCTGATAGACAGAGAGACAGGTAGACAGACAAACAGATAGATAGATAGATAGATAGATAGATAGATAGATAGATAGATAGATAGATAGATAGATAGATAGGTAAATAGATGGATGGATGGATGGACGGACGGACGAACGGATAGACAGACAGACAGACAGACAGACAGATAGATAGATAGATAGATAAGTAGACATGCTGATAGACAGACAGACAGGTAGATAGATACATGTAGATAGATATATCTAGAAACAAATGAATTAAAGAAAAGGAACTGCAACAAATATATTACCTTTAAACAGACAATAGTTGAACTACTGGGGAGATTAAATGCAATTTTAAGAGAGCTTAAAAGCGGATCTAATGTCCAATTACACAATTGATGCGCAGCGCATTTTACATATCCAAGGATGCAAAGTTTCTTCATTAGGGCAACGAAAACTCTGATCAGACTGCACTGATGCGCAGGCTGATTTGAGTCTTCGTTCGGCGCACATCGGTCACTCTGATCATAAACTTCACTGGGCACATTTTCCATATCCAAGGATGCAAAGTTTCTTCATGAGGGCAACGAAAATTCTAATCAGACTGCACTGATTGGGCGCACATATCTGAAGGTACGCTTTCTGATATTACGGCTCAATCAATTGTTGATCCCAAGCGATCAGACCGAACAATTATGTGATTCCCAACGCAAAAAAGGCCTTATACAATTTGTGGACAACACAGGCCCAGATCAGCATGCGCATAAGCGCAGGCTGATCAGGGCTTTCGTTGTCCGCTTACAGAATCAATGGATACAGTGGTATATGAACAGCGAATGCTTCTTAGATCAGACTGCACGGATGCGCATGTTGATCTGGACCTGCGTTGTCCGTAAATTGTATAAGGGCCTTGGTTTTGCTTTGGGCATCACATAATTGTTCAGTCTGATCGGTTGGGATCAACAATTGATTGTGCCGTAACATCAGAAAACGTACCTTCGGACATGTGCGCCCAATCAGTGCGGTCTGATTAGAGTTTTCGTTCACCTCATGAAGAAACTGCATCCTTGGATATGCAAAATGCGCCGAGTGAAGTTTATGATCAGAGTGAGCGAATGTAAAGGCTGATCTGAATTTTAGCTGGACACACATGTTCTAAGGTACGTTTTCTCATGTTGCAACTTATAATCTTGTACCATCACGAAAACATGCCTACATAATTTTGAACCCCTTAAACAGCATTTTTATATAGTAAAATTGGGGTTTACAGGGATATACATTAGTTTTCTTATTTCTCCTCAAAAACATAGATTGTGGGTACATGTACCCGTTAGGTTTGAACCGCCTCCGCCAGGCGGTGATAACGAGTACATGTACCCACAATCTATGTTTTGAGCAGAAATATGAAAACTATCAGATTTTTTAATCTGAAAAGTTTTCATTTTCTGGTGATAAAATTTTCAGTGTATTTGAATAGGCGTGCTTTCGTAATGTATCATGAACGTCAGAGTAGGACTGAACTACAAACGTAACATCAAAAATGAGTGATGTAAAAGAAAATCAGTTGTAAAACCATGTCGAGCCAGGTCGCAGACGTTTCAGATCAAGTCTGACAAAAAAAAAAAAAAAAAAAAAAAAAAACAACACACACACACACACACACACACACACAAACAACAACACACACACACACAAAAAAAAAAAAACAAAAAAAAAACAACGAAAAAACATCAAAAACGGTTTGGGATATGGCCGTCAAAACTGGGAAATCTGCACTGTCAAATCGCAGTTATCTTGTCTGTCATAAATTTTAGATATAATCATACCATTTGATATTGATCCATACATCGAGCTTCAATGTCAGAAGACTATAAAGCTCCTTCGGATATTTTTTGTCAATAATTTATTTAAAACACATATTAAAAATAATAGGCAAGATCCCAGTTGAGATCGGAAGTTTAATACTTTGGTTTAAGCTTTATTTTGTTTGCTTTAGTTACATGTATAAACAATTGACAAATACGTATTATCCAAGATCTGACATTAAGTCAAACGCTCGTACAAATGTGTGACGAATAAGACATTCAGTGATAAACTGAATGGTCAGGAAGTGTTTAGAAGCATAAAGTACCACATTGAGAGAGAGAGAGAGAGAGAGAGAGAGATTATTCCAGCTTTCGTAATGGGTAAAATGGATTTTACACTTTCGACAGACATGCCTCTCATGAAATTGTATTAATTTGA
Source organism: Anodontia alba (assembly GCA_964016985.1). Lineage (NCBI taxonomy): Eukaryota > Metazoa > Mollusca > Bivalvia > Lucinida > Lucinidae > Anodontia > Anodontia alba. Next base: position 79,137,783 of record OZ024829.1, read on the forward strand.
TTCCTGTTAATCCATTCATCTTTTAATTTAGGTGCAGTTTGGTCAAGTAAATTATATCAAGCGACTCAAGTTGTTTTTGCTGATTGAGGCAAGGCGCACCCCGCCCCCATTTGCTGTTATTCTATATTCATCTATAGGTACATTATTGCAAAATAGGTTGTGGTGTTTGTTTGTTTGTTTTTTTTTTCAGTAGTGCTCGTAGAAACTTATTTCGGTACGTAACTTCGGATACAAGTAAAAGCGTGTATTGTGGGAAGTTCCAGTTGTCATCTGTATATTACAAAAATGCTTGAACGAGATGCAAGATGACTGGACCACGCAATATCACACAGATATGATAAAATTTGAGAGAAATCTTACCATTATAGAGCCTTATCGCAAATTGATTGCCCGGGCCAGCGCAAAGTCTGATATAAGAGTTTACTTTCGCCCACGTATAAAAAGGTTTCTTTCTTCTTTAACATATGTTTGGCACAGCTTACATATAAAAGCGGTCTTTAATACAAAGTAAGACGCACGTTATTAAACCAAAATACTGTGCGGCAGTTACGTGAGAAATAGATTATGTTTGTACTAGTTTCAACGAATACTATCTCAAATAGAAAGACAGTGGCCTCGAGGGTTGAAAACGTGCTTCGGACATTTTCGCCCAGCGAATATTCAAATTAACCGGCGGAATTGTGAAGTTTGATCTGAATCTTCTCTGAACGCAATTTGGATAGCCAAGGGTATAAAGTTCATTCATGCAGACAATGAAGACGCTGACCAGACTACGCGGATGCGCATGCTGATTTGAGTCTTCGTTTGGCGTACACGTCAGAAGGTACGTTTTCTCATGTCAAAAACAATGCACAAAGGGCAAACGTTCCGGCCAAATATCGTATCTGAACTGTCTGTCCATGATGTCCGCTTATCAAATCGGTAGCTGATAGACTGAAAAAGGAAAAATCAACTGCACTGACTCTGTGGCACTCACGTTCCGCATACGTGGAAAACACGCTCTGAAAGCGCGACTGAATGTATGCCTGGTAAAACACATACATGTAATAAAAACTGGTCCAATGCTTTTGTGAAGCCGAAATGCATTTAAATATTTACTCGCGCAATTGTGCTGGGAAATGTCGATATTTAGAAATTAAGAAAACTGAAACAGCTGATACCACGTATATTTCATGTAAGTCAAGTGACTTCCATAGATGTATGTTCGTGATAGGAAATTGTTTAAACGAAAACGAGAAAGTTATTTTCTTCCATTTTATTTGAACGTGATTAGAAACTGTATTCAAAGACACCCATCCTGCAACATTTCCTTAGCCTACGTTTTATTTATTTGGCTGAATGGACAAAATCTCAAACATGTTAAAGTAAACAAACATACCATGCTGATTAAAAGGGGAGAGGACATAGCCACAAGGGAGGTAAATCTGTCAAAATATTTTGCCGGCCTGCTAAAAGGAAACAGAAATGCTCCCAAGTTCAGCTACTTCTTTCCATTAAGAATTGACCCAGTTTAAGATGGGGGCTGTTGTGTAAGAAAGCAAAAAGAAAGTCACAAAAATATGTTTCCTTTATACTAATCGGTGTAAAATCAACGGTATCAAGTCCCATTAATGTAAAAATGAGCCCCAGCGAAACCTCAGCGATGTGCGCCCAGCGAAAACTCAGATCAGCCTGGGCATCCGCCCAGTCTGATCAGAGTCGTCGCTGTCCTTATGGAGGAAGCTTTGGTCCTCAGCTACCCACTGAGTGCATAGCAGAGACTCTGATCAGCCTTAGGCGGGGACCCTTGCTGATCTGAGTCTTCGATGTGCGCATATCCATTTTGTTGGTTTTGTCATTGGCTCAATGCAGTTACTGAGGGAAAGTCGTCAATATAAGCTTTCTAGGTACTGTTTAATTAAGTGACATATACCGAATAAGGAATCTGTTTTGTCACCGTGGTGCTGCTAATTACGTTCTTTTGCTCTGAGATTTAATTAGGCACCGAACCCTTATCTATGTTTCGTCATAGTGTTGAGATGTTAATTTATCATTTTTTTTTCTGTACTGGTCCATTCGTACAATTAGGACCCCCATTGCGGATAGAGCACTTTATTCGAATCTGAAAATATATCACGATTAAGGGTTATGTCTGAATATCAAAAAGTAAAATGAATATGGGCTATTATGGATAATCCATAATAACGGAACGCAGCTCAAGGCACCGAATAAGGTTAAAATGACACGAAGCGATATCACATAGCAACACTCTAACAAATTACAGTAAAACCTTGATGACTTGAGCATCGAAGGTTCGTTTATCTTGGATGATTCGAACTTGTTTTTGAGTCGCTATGAAATTCTTCCGATAACTCAAGAAAAGAAATATTTAAGGATTTTTTTTCTTACTTAATCATGAATTTGTATGTTGTGTGTGCTCATTAGAATAGCCTCATGGCTATTTGCTTCCTGTCATAGTACCATGATTACATTGTACCCTCTGTGGCTCGAACTACCCATGTCTCGAACAATTTTCCATGGTCCAAAAGATATTTGAGCCATTGAAGTTCGACTGTATAACAAAAAAACGGAAGGAACTGCAACAGAATTAGTACCTTAGAGCGGCCAATAACATACGATGTCGTTAGTTAACGTATCGTTAAAACTTTGACCATTAAATATGGCATATATGCTAATAGTTTTGCTGAAAAAATGTGAGTAGCTTTTGCAATTGCAAAAGCTACTTACATTTTTTCAACAAAAATACATGTACCTGTGAATTAGATATTGAACTTACTAGAAGAGTTAACATTTTGACCACTAACAAGCTCGTTAAGCTAACGATGCTTTGAACAACTGGGCTCTGGTTTTAAGAACGCCCAGCACTAAATGCTATTTCTGATACAGTTCCAGCTATACATAAATATTCACAAATATAAGTAAAGATACACAGATAATGCTACAACGTGAAACACAGCCCTCCCGAACACAAACGCTACATATGAAACCATGGACGCACTGACAAAGAAAACCTGCAACAGAGGAACCGCCTTGGAACGGTCATTATTGCATAAAAAGCAGTGTCGCGCGTTATTAACAACCGTGCATTAACCAGCGAAAAGCCATGTATTAACAAGGCAATCCACGCGCTGTTAATGCACGGCTACATAACTTTCAATATGACGGTACCGGGGCCACAGATTTTCTGCCCTTACGAGATGTGTACCCGGCCCTAGAACGAGCATAGTTCGTGGAAATTACGTTCTCGAGACATCGGTGAAGAGGCGAAATAAAATAGTGCAAGAAAATACGCAAAATTTAGCAAATGTTTTCATTTTTTATGCAATAATAGCGATCGAACATGTTTTTACAATGCTTTAACTTTCGCCAGGTCCCTTGGGAGGTGTTGAAAACCGCGGCCTTCGGCCTCGGTTTTCAACACCTCCCACGGGATCTGGCGAATGTTAATGCATGAAAAACCATGTTTGATCCCTATAGTGAGAATACTACACGGAGGCTTGAACCAGTTTTATTCGTCCGAAACCTCACATTAACTCTGACGCATCTCCCATTCACAAATATGTATATTCGGTTTGCATAAATACAAATAATCAAAACACTGCGATGATACGCAGCAAAGAGATCAATGGCGATCTGAAGCGAGAACATAAGAAAACCGCAAGTAAGACCTCGATGACTCCGACCGCATACATCAGGCCTCTGACCATCTGAAACAGACTGAGGATTCAGTCCGTTTAAAGGATGCCTTATGCATCAGTGAATAGGCACAGACACATTTCAGTTAAATTCTCAACACCATGATAAAGCACAGATTCGGACCGAACCAAACAAAACCTACTAGAAGAACGACGGGGCACCCGACTACAGAATGGTTAGGTTAGACAATAGCCACATATAAAGTGATAAGCACTGAGCCGTTACTATGCCTGCGCCCCGACCCGCCGTCGTGTAATTAAAGCAGATTGTCGCAAATATCACAAAACATCACAACACAAAACAACATTCGTCGGAAACCTCGACAATAGAACAAACAAACGAACAAAGAACGAACATATGAAGAGGAAATGCAATAGAAATGTCGCCTGAGAACAGCCTAGGTGGCTTTAACTCGGCTTGATGGATACCAAACCAACCCTCGCTAGTACGTTTTCGAAAACATGTTGCAAAAAATAAAAGCTATGACAACACTGGTTGGTCGATTGTCTCTGCGTGTAGACAGGTAATATGGTCCTAGACGGGGACTTTATACTGTTTTATTTAACCTCAGACGTCCTGTAATTTAAGCAAACACCGCAACCCTGATCAGACGCCGCGTTCTGCGACGTCTGATCTGGGTCGGCACTGATAGCCAACGTCCTAAACGTCCAAGTCCAGGTTTTACAGATAACCCTTTGTTAACAGCACTCTGATATCACACCTATAAATAACCTTTACCTTGATTTCGTCTTACGCGCGGTTTGCTTTCATTGGCCAACGGTCATCCCGTGGACAACTTCCTAAAGGGAATTTCGGCGTTTGTGTACTATGGCTCGATTGTAAACAATCGACTCACAAATATTAATTACAACATACATCCGACCGGTACTGCGCAGATGCTTGTAGCTGTCATGACCAGGGCAACTATTGCAATGTAAGTTGAGTTTCTGTTCTGAACTGGCACTAAAAACACGTCACATTCTGGTAAATCTCTCACTTGAATAATTATGTAAACAAAATGCTCTTTTCAGCATATGACGTAAGGAAGTTATTAAAAGGCTTGAGAAATCGATTTTGTTTCAACGGCAATAAAATTTAATTTGACAGCGCTGAGTGGAACAGTAATACTGTAGACAATACCAGAGGATAGATAGGCCTGGTAAGATAATGCTGATGCGCACGAACATCTAAAATACATTTAGAAAGCATCTGAAAACGTTTTCCCTTAACACGGTCGACTTGTTCATGTGTCTACCCATGTATTACTGTGGCAGTCGTCTTCATGTTTGTTTTGTTCGTGATTTATTTCACTTTCATTCCTTTTACCGCAATCGTTAAAACTAAAGCGATATGAATACTATTAACGAATGGACAAAAATACTCTTGAGGCATACAAACAACAGAGAGATACTGACATATATCGATGACTGACAAAATCGTGGGATTTGAGGCATCTATTAACCTATGCTTCTGCATTTTTGTGTTTGCTTACATTTCATACAATGCTAAGATGTAATTGCAATATGTATCATTTTACGACCCAGTACAAACCAAGACGAACTGCAATAGAGGAACTGTCTTGGAACAATAAGCAACACAATTACACGGAAGAGTTTTGCTCGATAAAAAACTCTCCTTTATGTTAAAGGAAACATCAAATTTTAAATATGCATTCGGTCTTCTTATAAGTTATCAATATGCATTCGGTCTGCACCATAGTGCAGATTACCCTTTTCATTTCCTTTGGGAGTACTAGGCCCATTGTGGTATCTTTGAAATTGGAGTTCTTCTCATATATACGCGAGACCCTAGCGGCCATTTTGTTCATTGGAGCAAAACTATTTTAGCAACTTAAGTAGAGGGTCGCTCAAGGAATATTTCTGAGATTTTGTTTTTAAATCGGGTCATTGGCCTAGGAGATGTCCAATATTGTGTTTTTAATTTTTTAGCCTTGGCGACCATTTCGTTCAGTGGAGCAAAACCAATTCAGCAATTTTGGTAAAGAGTCACCAAAGGAACAATTCTGAGAGATTATTTTGAAATCGGGACACTGGCCGAGGAGATGACGTTTAAAGACTTTTTTTTTAGCTCTTGCGGCTACATTGTTCAGCGCAGGGGAACCATTTTAGCATTTTAGTAGAGGATCACACATGAAACATTTCTATGAAATTATTTTGAAATCGTGCCATTATCCTAGGTGAAGATGTCGTTTTTAAGTTGTTTTGTTTTCTATTTTTACCTGCTGCGGTCATCTTGGTCAGTGGAGCGGAACGATTTTAGCTATTTCGGTATTGTGTCACAAAGGAACATTTCTGTGAAATCATTCTAAAATCGAGCCTAGGACAGGATCTCATTTAAAGTTTGTTTGTTTTTTATTTTATTTATTTATTTATTTATTTATTTTACTGTTTTATTTCTATTTTCAGCTCTGGTGGCCATCTTGTTCAGTGGAGTGGAACAGTTTCAGCAAATTTAGTAGAGGGTCAGTTTAGGAACATTTCTGTGAAATCATTTTGAAAAACGGGTCGTTTGCATAGAAGAAGTTTCTTTCTATTTCAAGCTCTGGCAGCCATTTTGTTCAGCGGAGCAAAATAGTTTGAGGAAGTTTGGTTGAGGTTGACCCAAGGAACATTCCTGATAAATTATTTCTAAATCCATCCACCAGGATAAAAAAGTCGTTTAAAGTTTTTTTTTTTTTTTGTCTGTTTTTAGCTTTGACAGCCATCTTGTTCACCGGAGCGGAAAGATTTGAGCAATTTCGGTAGAGGGTCACCCAAAAAACATTTCTGTGAAATGATTTCAAATTCCATCTAGCAGTTTTGGAGAATTCGTTTAAATAAAAGTCCGTCGGACGGACGTACGGATGGTAGACGAATGACGCACAGAAGCCTATCACAATAGCTAACTTTGAGCACTTTTTGCTCATTTGGGTTAAAACATTTTGTTATTAATTCTATCATCCTTTTGCAAGGATACGCTTAATACTCTGAATAAACAAATTCAAAAGACGACATATTGATTTTTTCTCAGAAGACAGAACGACATTTCTGGTTAAGTGTCTCTAGCTAAGCATGAAACGCCGTCTTTTTTTTCTGCGAAAAATTGGATTTTCACTGAATTAGCCTAGAGAGTGATAAAGGTTAATAAAGGTACGTCCACGACCGTATGAAATAAATAAATTATGTTCGACACACCCGTCACAATGTTGCTTTTGTCGTTTACACCTATGCTTCATCGAAATTTTACGTATTACGTAGAGATTATCTAAATGTCAGTATCCAGAAGCACACGGCGTAACCTTTCCAAGGCACCAAGAAATAAAGGAGAGATGAGAACATACAACATTACACACATGCAATAACGGTCATACAAATGCAGTCAAACTGTCTTAAAGACCACCTGTATAAAGGAATCACCTTTATTTAAACGCAATAAAATGATAAGTGTTAACTTACCTGTATTAAGCAAACATCCGTCTTAGGCATCCACCTTTGGGCTTTCCTTTAGGTGCTTGCTTAACACAGGTTTTACTGTAAAGCGTGAAAACCAGAAATGGCTTTGGAACAGTCAGCACACAAGCTGCTGGGATTGGGATGTTTTAAATGTAAACTAAATCTATAAACCAGTTTTATTCGACGGACAACTCGTCCTTTATTTTACCAATGTCACACACTGAAGTGTCGAGGTTTTCTGGACCATCCTAGCTACTTTTGGTCAATAAGGCATTATCATTGACTTTCATATTAATCTGTAAAACTCACGGAATAGGCTCAGTAATCCCAAAGGACCCGAAATTGCATACTGTCCTATAACAAATCAGCATACCAAAATCGTATTTCGGAAAATCATGAAGTTGATATACACAAAGACAAAAACTAGAACTGCCCAGACGGACAGACATGGACCTAAAATTTTTGGGGTGAAATCACGCATGTATGGAATGTAAGCATTACTTGGTAAGCATGTTTCTCCCACCATGTCTATCAGAGATTTAAGATAATACGGTAATTATAATGTCAGGGGTTTAGTTTAGAAAGTCTGTTTATGGCTATCGACTTTATCGTTTATCGACTTTAAGATTGTTTAAGCTCAACGCCGGTACTTTTACAAAAGATTTTCGAAATTTGATTTCGGATCAATTTTATTTCATTTCTCGCATCCACTTGGGGCGAATATGTACTTAAAACATCTTTAAACCATATAAATAACTTAATAATCAATATACTAAATGCTGATGTGTGCTTTGACAAGAATGCTGAAAACTTAGGGTGTGTAGATTACTGGCATATAATGTTAATGCATGGATGCCTTATCTGATGTGTGACGTATCTCATTAGAATTCAACATGATCCGGAAGACATATATGTCACTGCAATAAATTGAACAACCACATTTAACAAATTAATATGTAATTTGACTCCTGAAGTTAGAAATATAGATATAAAATAATGTGGAAAAGAGGAGAAATTGCTCCTGAGGAGTAATTTCTCCTCTTTTCCACATTATTTTTATACCTGTTGTCATAGATTCTTGTTAAAACAGGGACCAGATTTTCACTTCGAGATAAGCGGTAATTCGAAATATGCGAGTTCGAGATAACGCGGTGCGACTGTAGATATTGCTTGTATCAAGAGGTATATAACAAATTCATAATGGACAAATTGCATTCCAACGTACATGTAGTACTACAGTCAGTGTAATATCGTATGAACACAATTTACAGACTTCAGCGAATACCAAAATAAGGCAGAAAACCATTAAATTCAAACATGTTTGCAGGATGTCGACGAACGTTTGCACATGAACAAAGAATATAGCAGTAATTGACACGATAGACATCAATATTTCCGTGGAAAAGCATCTCCTGTCTCATGTCTGTAGTTGCTATGTTTTGCTAGTCATTGATAAGTGTTTGGTTGGTGATGCTTATTGTTTGATGACACATGCTCATGATTTTAGCCGCAACATAAAAACGCACCTTCAGATTTCTTGCAGTCTTATCAGTGTCGTCGTTGTCCGCATGATGAAACGTTGCATCCTTTGCAATCCAAAATGCGTCCAAGTGACGAATGCGCAGTCTGATCTGAATCCTTGCTGGGCACGCGTGTCCAAATGTACGTTTTCTCACGTTTCTGCTCACTTAGTTTCTTCGAAACATATAGGGCGTTGACAAAGTAAATTCCAGGAAAGAGTGTTCATCCAGTTATATATATGTTTCCCACATTTAAACAGAAATACAATCAAGAAGAAATTTCGAGTAAATATATTATACAAAAAAGTATTAGAACAAAGTAGATATCATGTCTTCTCTGTATATATTTTGTACACACACACACACACACACACAAACACACACATATATATATATATATATATATATATATATATATATATATATATATATATATATATATATATATATATATATATATATATATATCAGCAAAACGGGGTCTGTATCTCAAATACAAAGTGGACGGATCGCAATATTCAACCACATGCTTACTCTATGTTGAGAACGATGTAAGCATAGACCAGTCTGCAGGTGCCTTTGTAATAGGCAAACTATTGCATTTTTAGCCGATACACATATTTAGATAACCCCGTTTGCAATTGATTGTAGTGCTCCTAATAACGTATCATATCAATCAAGTGCATCATTTGCACAGCCGGTTAATATGTGGTAAGCCAAGATCGATTAGCATGCCATTGCATGCGACGGAATAATATATATCAGCGGCTATGACGCTTTTTTGAAGTAGGATTTCATTTGTATTAGTGTATGTGTGAATGACAACTGATGCCCTCATTCGAATAGCAGAACCACTGTGCATTAATATCCAATTAGGCGACAATGTTACATGCAATGCAGCTCGACGATGCTTCTTTCTAGTTTTTTTTTTTTGCATTCATTAATGCTTTCCTCATCAGAGCTCCATAAAACATCAAACTATTTTCGCATACTCTACTTTAATTGTAATACTGTGCAACGTATACAGACCGGTGAATATATATAATTAACATAATATTATTAAAGAACTGTTAGTAAGCTTTACCAAAATTTGCCAAGATTCCGCCTCCATTGTGGTACAGTAAAGTAATCGTGATATTAAAAGTAACAGTGTTTTATTGGAGGTAACTTGATGCAACGACGGTGCGCATGATTAGAAAACACTTGCATTAAAATGCGTTATATACACAATGTAATTATCTTTTTGTAGTACGATCAACGTACAAGTTTACGGGCTCAAAATACTAAAAGAGCTAACAATCAAAAACCCACAAGCAGCGAAACATTTTTGGTACAGACATTGAAGCTAAATAGTTTAACTTATACCATTTCAAACATGTAACAGGAGGCATCATGGCCTTTGCAATCCCTAAATGTTGTGTTTTCAGACTTATGTCTGATCATTTTGCCACAGCTGAGCTATAACAAAGTAAATCAGTGAACTACCGAACTGATGCAGTCAGATCCTCATCAAGCTACAATACCAAAGAGAAAGACAGACAAATACTTAATTAATAAGCAGCCACAAAATGAATAGATGGCAAGCAGAGCTCCCAAAAAAGTGGCAGCTCTGTTACCCAAACCTAACTGAATATATCTTAAACTGATATATTTGTTAAAAGAAAAACACTAAAAAGTGAAAACTACATAACAATTAACAAAAGTACAATAATGAAAGTACCGCCTTGGAACGGTCAAGTAATAAAATACTTGTTGTTGTGTGTGTTTGTGTGTGGTGGGGTGGGTTGTGGGTGTGTGTGTGGGGGGGGGGGAGGGGGGCTTAAGCTAGCTTTACGGGGTCCCAACCTTCGCCCTCAGCTTCCATTGTCTCTCTAAACCTCAGACATTAATTCTCGTGCTTTCTTAAATCTCCTTTCAGGATAATAGGCACGATGTATCGGTTCTTCAGTTCTCTTAATTACTTTAATAAATTACCAAGTAATGCTTTCTTTCCATGGACGTCTGATTACGCCTTATTCTGGGTCCCTGTCTTTGCCATTGTGTACATCGACTTTATGATTTTCCGAATTGCAAATTTGGCTTGTTGACATTAGACTTAGTCTATAGGTTGTTAAATGTTATTTTGAATACGCAATTCGGCCGAGGTGTGCGTAAATATATCTTCGAACATGTGCATTTTAGGATTCATGTAAAACTGAATATTCATACGGACAGTTCACAGTCTTCGCAAAGTGCTCTGTCAATAGCCTAGAGGTCAAATGCTTCGAGACGCTATTAAAAGTGACCTTTTGTGCAACAAAATACACCCTATGAGATGTGCGCCCTGTGAAGATTCAGATTACCATCTACCTGCGTATAGGTGCAGAACGAGCAGTCTATGCTCTCCGTGAAGAAGCCTATACATTTGCAGCTCCTAGTCGCATCCAGTAAATACTCTGATCAGACTATTTGGACAAACAGACTGTTCTGATTCTTCTTTGGGCGCACATATTATAATGCACTTCATATAAAGTTACGGCTCAAAAATGGTACTGTATAATGAGCTGTTTGAACCTTCTACACACTTCTTGGAGAAAGACAGGCGTATCATTCATGCCTCCAAAATTCTAGTTCTCGGAAGCCATACATGATGATGGGTGGGGAAGTTTTTGGCTTTTTGTATCAGACAATGTATTCAAATATTGTGTGAGTCGGTTCATTGTTAACATTATTAAATAATAATAAATTTGTGATATATGAACTTTTATATATGTCTTTTTTTTATCCATACACTGTTCAAAATCAGTCTTCATATATAACTGTATAAGACCAGTGCCTTTTCAATAGTTCTTGTTTTAAATTACCATGAAACAGACCCAAAGTAAATATGTGAACTTAGGAACTGATACAATCCGAACCAAATCAAGCCCCCAACACCAAGGGAACGAAAGAAAATCAATTTAGTAGCTATTAAATGAACAAATTTCAAGCAGAGTTGGGAACATTACTGGTGATGGCAGAAGATGGCGGGGGGGGGGTAGGGGTGGGGTGGGGTGCTGGGGAGGGGGTGGGGGGCTTAAGCTAGCTTGACCCAAACCCGCGCACTCAGCTTCCATAGTAGTAAACACTTGTATTTTTTCAGGCTGCGATCCACTTTCAAGCGGGAGTATTTTTAGTTCGGTATTGTATATATAGACCAGTTCGTAGTGTCGTCGTTAAAATACGTTTTAAATGCACGAAACCGGTTTGGGTCTCAGACTAAATGACGGTCTCTTCGTAAAACTTTAACCAGTGGGTTGGGGCTTGATGACATGTCTTTGGCTTAGCTTACCGTGGTTCAACCATTGGTTTTCATTTACTCTGGCACACAGTAGAATTAGCCATGAGTACGCGACTTTTTTTATCAAAGTGATTAATTTGATTTTTATGTTTTCGATTTGATGCATTGACTGATTTAGGAGCCTTTATGCGAACCGAAGTTTATATATCTTTGTATTAAGAGTAGCATCGGGACCCAGGGTGAAGTTAGTGTCTGTAAAACGTGTTTTTAAACCCTGGTGGTTTATTCAAATGACCCTGTTCTAAGGCGGTGGTCGCGGTGTTAGTCTTAGTCTTTGTTTGTGGTTTATTCTACGAGGCGATTTGTTTTGTCTTACCTTGTGTAATTTTGTTCTTATGTTTTTCAGTCCTTTCACCATTGCGATTACCTTGCTTGGGGAAGAGAGAGCTAATCCTAGTGCTTTTCGTACGTTTGTTCTATTTACGCTTGATTGGTTTTGTCTGTTTCCTCTTCCTCTTGGTGTCTGGGAAGAGCTGCTGCTTATGATTATGGCACTCCCTGGACTTTTCTGTTACCTTTTTAGAAAAAGCTTTCCTAAGTTTATTATATCCATACTACTTTTGGAGATGTTTAGCAGTCAAAGTTTTGTTACGAGCATTGAAGTTAACAAATGACTTGACACTCTTGCAAACCGAATAAGCTTAGAAATTTAAAAGCCATAAATGGCGATGCGAGGAACTTCGCCATCCAAAAAAGGAAAATTAACAATGTAAAAATCAAAATTGTCCCATTTGTCATAAATTTTAGATTTTACTTAAAAGTTCCGCAGAAGCCTATGTCGCGGCACGCAAATTTACAAAGTCGGTTAGCCGTAAAAAAACCAGATCGAGGTCAAATATGGATACTGCTGTCTGAGTTGACATCCCCAAGTGCAAGCGTATACCAAATATCATCACAGTAGCCTTTATAGTTCTTGGGAAATGAACTTGAGCATTAGGATCGAAGTTAGGGTTGACGCAAATGTTGACGGATTGACGGACGAACGGACGGAAGGACAAACGAATGGAAAACTGGATCTCCATATTATGCATAGCTAAAAGCAGACGCAACAAAACCGTTAGAAATTAAAAAATGCAGGTCCAAACATGCGGCTTTGGTATCAATAGAATTAGCTTTATCTAATTTCAGTTCATTAGGATACATTTGAGTGACCATTCCTTCAAAGTAAGGATTGTCGATATTCAAAGGATCGTCCAAATATCTGGAAGGTCAGTTAATAGCTTTAATAATATTAGCTTGTGTAGAATGGTCACCAAAGTAGACTGATACCATTCAAATCAGCTCATATGCAACAAAACAACAGATAATCGATCTTCAAATACACATTCAAAATGGCAATGACCTTGACTATGCAGGATGATGTTAGAAGTCACATGCACATGTTTGCACCCTTGAAATGGGTAGTCCATAGCTAACATTGTTTCCTTTTCCTTAGAATAATTTCGCGAAGATTACTCATATGCGATGTCCCAATTAAATGTAGGAACAGAATAATGTTCATGCAGATCATGCGTGTTTCTGAAACAAATCGAAATAATCTAAACGGCTTATGGTTTGGAAACAGTGAATTTTATAATAGGCAATTTGCATCTACCATAAAAAAGATAACTAGACGTCTATCACCCTGGTTGATCATTTATCAGCAATGTTTCAAACGTTAAATGATTTTCTTGAATTTTCTTCTTCAGCGAATTTAAACGACATGCTAATATGCAGTCAACAAATCGACATTCACTGACAGCGACTCGATGAATAATATTATTCAACTGAGAGATACTATTGCAGTATGTCTATATTTCAGTATCAGTAATACGGAATTCAGTACAAAATCAATTGTTCATTCTCAATAAACTGTAACTGTAAAGGCGAGAGCAGGAACAGAAGTAACACTGATCCCTATTGAAATGTTCATAATGCCTCCGTCCATATTATATACGCAACTCAAATTTGTAAGACTTATTTAATAGCTAATGCTGGTACATTTATCTAGATATTTCTATATTTTATGACTTTAACGTCAAAAGGTTGAACAGGCACTTTACATCTGCTATGTCCTATGTCCGTCCGTCTGCCCATCCATATCACTTTAGATATACTTTCCAGCCAAAACTAGAATGTATGTTAGCAACATAGAATTCCATATCATGATAGTCCTGCCATGCATCTTTCGTTTCCTTGTTACTGACATTTCTTTTATGTTTTGTTTTTAGGCTGTCTTTATGCGGCTTTCTCTCCGTTAAAGCAGGTTAATATTACTGGGGTATTTAATTCAACTTTTAGCTATTTATATGTCTGACTAAATATTAATAATGTGTATATTTGACAAATTAAAAACAAAATGTAATTTTAAAGCACTTACATTAATAAAACCAATTGATATTATACTGAAGCTGAAGTGTCATTTCTAGAGTTAAGTTAGGAAACATCAAATGGTATAATATTATCTAAATGTATTAACAATGAGATTGCTGTGCTTTTCTCATTGTAAATATTCGCTTTAAGTTGGATCCATCACGCGTAAAATATAACATTGGACATAAAGATCTCAGCTTATTCGTTTTCCCGAAATTCTATTCAGGTTAGTGAAATATCAATCGGAATAAATTTAATCGCTAAATCTTTAAAACAAGACTATCTTAAAATTCATCAAAAAGTCTCCAAACTTTATTATCAAAACTATTAATCAAAAAATCTTCGACAAGGCCCACTGGAACTAGCGTTTAATTGTAACTTTCTTTACAATCTGAGGAGGACTGTTCATAAGTCTGATTTTTTAGACACGTTAAAATATTAATTTATATAAAAAGATAGGATTTAATGTAGATTTATATCATAGACAGCATGTGTAGTTTTGGTTACAACTAATCAAAGAGGAAACACAAAAGAAAAAAAAGTCTGACGACTGGTTTTAAAATGCTCTTCGAGAACTTAACTACCGCAGTTCTAACCTCATAAATATGGATTATACTGCAAACTCATTCAGAGCAAACGAAAATGATATTAATAATAACACACAAAGCAAAGGCCAAACCAGAGTGAGCAAGATTATAGGCCGGTACAACAACGTTGGGGGCTTCATGACAATATGAAACCAGAGAAAAATGACTAGTAGAGCCACTTTACCCTCAGCTATAATTCAAACAGACGTGACAAATATAACTCCATTATGCCGTCACTTTATTTTAAATCACACATTATATATATATATATATATATATATATATATATATATATATATATATATATATATATATATATATATATATATATATATATATATGCACTTTAAATATATAAGTATATAGCTAACACATCAGACGTGCAGTATTACCGATAACGATAACGAATCACAAAGCAAGACCGTACCAAAGAACCTAGAGTACAACTAATGAATGTGAGGCACGTAACAACAAAACCAAAGTTACATTGGCATTTACCCGATCTAACAAACGAAATTAAACCAAACCATACGTACTTATTAATGGAACAAATTCTGAGGTCTCTGGTAGATTTTCGGCAACAGCTAGCATGAATACAGAAAATGCGAGGAGAACGGTGATACCTGAAAGTAAACACAATATGAGCATGTTCATAAACTGTGCAAGAATGTACATTTAACCATTTAACAATTACTTTTTCTTATTTAATTCATATATATATATATATATATATATATATATATATATATATATATATATATATATATATATATGCACTTCAAATACTCCAGGAGGCAAACAATGTTATATATTGCTAAATTCAGGTATTTCAATCTCTTTTCATAGCCGATATCACCATTTGTGCGCCCAGAACTCCTCGTGTTTGTGCTGTTGAGAGCGGGTTAGTAAAACACCCATGTATATCACGTGACTGGCAACTACAACCAGCCATGTGTATGAAGCACTGTTTGCAACGTACAAGTCTTCCGATCATACACTTTCACTGACACATAACAGAATTTACTTGTCAGTTGAATGTCCAATCCAAGCATTTGTAAAAATGAACTGTATAAGCAATGAGCACGCACAAAACTTAAATTAGTTATGAGTCAATCTTTTCCGCACTGACAAATTTTGGACAATAATGTTTCATAAGTATTCGCGTTTTCAGAAATCCCCGAAAGGGACGTTTTCATGCTTTACTCTATCGTTGTCTTATCGTTGTTTTGATGGACCATGTCTGGCATTGTGATCACTTCGGCGAAGAAGAGGGAGCTCAAGGCAACCTATGGCTCACTTGAAACGCAGCACTATCACTACTGATCGACTACTGATATGTTGTCTGTCACTAGGATGGTCGTAAAAGTCCAAAGACGGCTAAGTTAAATTTGCCTGAGTTCAATTATTTACTTTGCAACATATCTGTCCTGTAATTAAGTCGGAGATGTTGACTATGTCGTTTCATTCCATGAACCATGTAAGAAGTATCATTGGATTTATATTAACATCACATATCTTTTGCTGAGATAAATTCTATTAAGTAAACGAGCTAGAGGAAGCGTCTGATATACATGTTAATAGAAACTGATACACTTTCACGGGAGCCCGTTCTGTCAAAATCGTTTTGGATAGGGCTATAGTCTAAACGGAAAAAAAAATGTTCCCTGTTGGAGAAAACCCTTTCCGCTTTCAGAAGACGTATTGCACTGCAGGAAAGCAAACAGAAACAATATAAATACACAGGAAATCACGAGGCGCCAAACGAAGAACAATCAATGACAAAACAAACGCAAGGACAGAAACAGCAAAAACAATAACAAGGAAGAGCTGCAAGAGAGGAACAACACTGGAACAATCAACAGACAAAAATTCTGTGTGGGTTTGCTCAAAGCTGTTTTACAAGCGCGAAACCCCGCATCCCTTGATGCAGGACAAAACAGTATAAAAAGAAAGAAAACATAAAGCAAATTTGGCAGACAATAAGGACGATAACAATATTGCTAGCATCACAACAAGAAAAAAATGAAATCAAGAAAAACGTGGATAGCCGTACAGCGGTTGGCCACAATGTTAGAATTACAGCTAAAGAGTTTCAGCACCAGAATATCCGCCTTGGAACGGACACAGTATCAATCCATTGTAATTTAACCCGTTTTACTCGCGGGAAACCTCACCCTCAGGCTAAACCCTAAACTAGGATGCAGATCAATGACTACCTGAACTCAGAACACAACAAATACAAGCAGGCCTGTAGAATTGTTAACTACAGACATTGATAGTCCTCATAGTTAATCATTGTCCTCGGATTCTCATGTGCTCACCAAACTAGCCGATAGTAGCCGATACATATGCAGTGTGTTGCACAGGGATTGTACGGTAACACTGGTGCACATCAGGCACGTCGAGTGGTTGAGGGACAAAATACCCAGAGGAAAGCATAACTGGAGTCTTTGGGGTACTAGAATGCTGAACTCTAACGTATGACGCCATGTGTCGCAAATTATAATACATACGCTAAACATTGCGGAATATTGCAGGGATAAGTGGAAAGAGTGTTGCAAAAGGAAGTTACAGTTTACCGTTTACAATCATCTCCGTCAGTTGGTGTCGTAACGCCCGCACGTGCTAAACTGTCGCATACTTCCCAAAATATTTTGAATGGATTTGCTTGGTGTGACATAAAACTAAAGTTTCCATAGCCCATTTCGGGATTTTTGCAAATTTGTATGAGGGTCACTGATGAGGCCTTATGGGCCGACATTAACGGGAAGACAACCCCAAAACCAGATGCACATCTTCGGACAATGAAAAAAACACATGCCTGCAAAGTTTCTAAAAGATTGGTTTAAAAATCATTGTGTCTACGGACGGACGGCAGGACGGACGGACGGACAAACCCATTTTAATAGTCCCCGACTAACGTCGGGGGACAAAAAGGGCAAACCATGGTGATCACAATGCACGACTACGACGAGGTTTATAGTTCTAATAACCGTTAGTAGAATTATAAGTCTCTGAACAACGAACATGACAAAACCTGAACCCAAAAAATACTACAGAATTTTTTTACCCATGTGAAAGCTGAGACAGTGACATTCCCGTCTATTATACAGAACAGATTTCCATCGATAAATTTCTGTTCCAGATACTGAACAATAGGTTGTACATAAGTCACCATAACTAGTTTGCCAGACATCTTTTGATAATAATATTGGTATATTGGGTCACCGCTCTCGACGTATCGGGTCATTCTGTATGTACATAGACAAATATTAACAGTACCAATTTTCTTTGTAACTGTCTGCACTAGTTACTATAGTAACATAGATTTCTAAATGTAATTGTTAAATCATATATTCCGATAATGAGGTCGATAAGGAATTAATGAGCCAAGTTTAATTTTGTTGAGTAATAGACACTGATATGTATCTAGCCAACCATTAATATGTTTAGTTTCTATCCTCAGCGCATACGTTACTGCAATCCCATGGGTTAATGTTGTTTTCGCGATGAAACAAATGAGCCTTAACCTATATGTTAAACGTACGTATGCAATTAAACCCACACAGTCTGATTAGAAATTTCGGTTACAGTTATGCCCTATATTTAACAACGATTTGTTTAGCTTCCGAACGTGTTTGCTTGCCTGAACCTTCACCGTTCGCATATGCGATGGTATTGCGTTTTTAACCTGACATTATGACTATGAAGTTCAGTACATTTAGTGTTGCCATAATAACAATAAATCAGTGGACACCTTAACCATTTCCATATTTATTCCTTAATAAACTTTTGCATTCGCCTTTTGATGGTGTTTCTAACACTTTTGACCGATAAGAAAACAGTGCGCACCCTAATTAAATTTCTCCTTTACTATTTTGACATGCGTATTGTTCGAAAATATAAATACGAGATTTTATACCTTGTTTTGCGACTGTTGTTTTGCGACTGCAATCTGTATTTTATAAGACAGCAAAACTAGGTATTAGACAAGCTAACTTATATTTATGTCATCTAGTTACGGTACATTCATCCAAGTACGTATGCTAAGATTTTAAATCACTTATGATTTTTTGAGAACGAGTTCCTTTACAGAACTACAAAAAATGTATCGACTACTAAAACAATGATGAAAACCAACATGGCATATTGTGCATATTACAGGCTCGCAGCTGAATTTTAAAAACAGCAATAAATATTTACCAGCGTATTTACCACCAGAGTCTCTAAAGATTCTGAAATCATTCAATGTTTGCATTTAATTTTGGAGGCAACAAGGAAGGCCTTAGTATTCCATTCCGAGATTTTCGATATTTCATAAAATGGTCACTGATGAGACGTATTTAGCTGACACTAGTCAATCTTAAATAGAAAAAAATCGAAACTTTGCCGTTTTACTGCTCTTTTGTATTTCTGTGTCTGACCATTTCTTTCACAGGGTCCTTCTTTAACCTATTTCTTCCTAACACGTGTTTATTTTCTATGATTCGGTTGCCATACAAGCGTACGCAGAGCGTAGCGTATATATTGTCCCGAAAACTTGATTGACACGAGGATCAAGATCAGTTTTTTCTCTCGTCGGACAGATCTGTGCTTCCCTGCTTGGTGTTTAATTCTGAATGGAGCTTTTCAGTTGTGGCACACACAAAATAACAAGAGGTCAAATTACTGATCATTGCACATTTTTGTCTATTTCCGAATTTAGTTCACAAGGTCTTTCTTAAAATTTTTCACTATCTGGGCAATTCAACAGACAACAAACTGATGGAATTTTGTCTTATTTTCCCAGAAATAGGATTTGACATTTTATGCTAATCGTCTTCCTTAAAAGGAAATGTAAAATTATGTTTGCTGGAAAACGAAACGAAACGAAATGAAATCTCGCCTGCTGAGATTATTACAGATCATTATAAGCGTTTAAACTTGTCTGACAAATGCAAAGTTCTCTTATTGTGTCGGAGACTTTTAAACTTAACATTGTATTTATCTAGTCAGGCTTTTCTCTAGATGTTATAATATAATGATGTCTCATACCAATGATCATTAAAGCAACAGATCAAGTTACATTCATGATACTGGGAAATAGCGGCGACAAAAGGTTTTGCATTAACTTCAAAATAAAACTTCGAGAATTAAGGTAAAACAATACAGTGTCAGAAGGAAACAAAACGATTGAGATAACAAATAGATACTAAATATAATAAACATATCAAGGAAATGTCAAAGGCACAAAGCTTAGCCATTCCGGTGTACCAAAAGAAGGAGAGGTGAGGAAAATACAATTGCAAAACAAACGCTATATATGAAGCCACCGACAAGCATTACACATTAGAATAACAGAATGTACTATTTTTCAGCCTCATCGCAAAATATTCTACATTGTACAATTTAAATGCTCGTATTTACCTAATGCTATTTTTTCACCGCTATCTGGTGGCAAACAGAACACTAACAATGTTAAAGCTGACATCATAATACATGGGAATATCACATTGTACATGTAGTATAAAGTTCTTCTCCTAATTGTAATAAGGAATGTGACATCAGGAAATGGTTCATGGCAGCAAGCGTAGAAAACAACATTTCGGACAATTTGTATCTTCAGCAGCTCCCATTCGCCGTTGTTGACGTAGTTACTAAGGTCCACTTCTTGTGTACGGTTCGTGATATCGACCTTAAATAAGAAGAAACTTTACGGTTCAAAATAAAATATTATGAAAGTTTAAAAATCACAAAATACAAACTCTTCATGGTGCAGTAAACAGAGGGAAGTAATATGTGAAACCTCTGGACAAAACAAAAATACTAAAAGAAAGTAGATTCAAGTGGCAAAGAACAACTGTCTTCCTGTTACAATTTGTCTTCGTTTGTGCGTTCTTGTTTCGTGTGATAGTTTTGTATTCGACGAAGACAGCTTTGTACATTTATTTTATGTAAAAAGCCTTTTTCGAGATCCCGGATGGCTATCATTTGTAATTATATTTGCTTCTTATATCTTCACATTGATCCACTGGAACGGACAGTTTAAATACCATTGAAAGATATCGTCTTTTATGTAGCAACAAACTAATCCCAATTGCATAATATATGTGTTAGATATGCGAAGGGCGTATTAGCTCACCATCAAAGCATATTCGAAAAAAAAAAAAAAAAAAAAAAAAAAATCACCATCGAACTTATGAAGGGCAAACGGCTACACTGGATGGTAATGAAAACAAATACGTAATCAAATTTAACATACGAACATGTGTGATTGACTGGAGTTTCACACATTGCATCATGCAGCTTTTACAGATAGAATGATAGGTTCAGAATTTGATTAATATAGCTGTAGAGTGTCATTCACTATCGGTGACAATTGGCACATATGAGACACGTTTCTAGAACTTCCATACATCCATAGTCAATATGATGTTTACGATCATCACGTGCGCGTCCTTCATTTAACTAGTTGCTTTCTCAACAATAGTTGTTCTAGATTGATTTCAACTATTCCATTGATCGACAGGAATTATAGTTATTGCAACTTAATTGCAACATGACCATTCGGCCTTACCGAAGTTAGATATATGTCTTCGCGTTAAATATTAGTGTTTCATAGACATAGTTTTTAGTTAAATTAAATATTATGACTACTTATTATAAAAGCCAATTTTGTTTTTATTTTAATGATCAACTTGCTTTAGTAAATCAACACAAGCCGTATTTAAAAGATCACACTTTATCCTACCAGTCTACACAGTAACATGCTAGTGAAGGTTATACTTCTGAGATAAACTGTCTTCTATGAATCTGCGGTCGAACATAGGTTAAGCTGACGCTTCACTATTCCTGTATGCCTTTTATGCTAGACGCACCTAAAAGCTGCTAAATATGTCTTGATGTTTAAATCATACTAAAATGAGAGCAGTGGTTACCTCATCCGTACCAAACAATCAATGCGTCTGTGGTAGAAACAAACTGCACTTAAAGGAATGGATACATTGTCAAATTGGTTATGCTTCCCTTCTGAAACAGGATCTACTCGGAAACAAATGAGTTCGCTCCCTTTGGAGTACATTCTTTCCTTTGCGCGTTGAACATTTTCAGAAGGGGATTGGTATACAAGTAAGGAAACGGAAAGTTATAAATATTGTTTTCGTGTACAAATGAAGGCCTATCTATCATTATTCCTAATCATATAATCAAAACAGTTTGCAGTCTAAACTATGTTGTTGATCTTTCATTTACATATTTTGCGTATTTTAATCGCGCTTTGTTCCACAGTTCCCAATCATTTGGTGCTGAAGATTGTGGCGTTTCCTTGTTAAATTCATTTATAGTTTGGGTTTCCGTCGATGCCTTCTGTAGTATGCAATGGTTCTGTAATGGTATACCGATGACTCTGATAGGACAGGGTGGATGCGGATGCTATTTAGGACAATTTGTTATCAGTATATGTTTCGTATGAACAGTTTCGTATGACTGAGCCAATGTAATTTTAAGGAATATATCGTTGTAATTCAGATATAAGACGCAACATGAGAAAGCATATCTTCTGTCGTGTGCACCCAATGACGACTCAAATCAGCCTGTGCATCCGCGCGGTTTGATTGATCAGAGTCTTTGTTATTCGCATGGAGAAACTACATACTTGGCCATCTAAAATGCGCCAGTTACGATTCAAATCAGTCTGCGCGAATGCACAGGCTAACCGGAATCTTCGCTAGACGTGCATGCCAGAAAAGACGTTTTCTGACCTTTCGGCACAGATAGAATGGTTAGGATTTATTAGCTTTCTATGTCATCTTTATATACGCAATGTAAATACTTCATGCAGCTCTATAATCATCGGTTATTGAACTTGTGTTTTATAACTATTCGTCTCTAGTTCATGGTGAAGACCAGCGATGCGATCAAATTTCGAATATTACATACTTTTAAATACTGACCATTTCACAACAGGATTGCGCAACATAATCAGAACACGCAGTGTGCATTTAGTTACGAAAGTCTTCATCGTTTAACGTAGCATAGCTTCATTTAATATACTCTGAAGATTAAAAAAACAGCACAGAGATGTTCAGGAACATCCACAATCATAGAACATAACGTACCGATGGCAGCAAGGGAAACAGCAAACAAACGATGATGGATGGTGAATAAAATAGAAGTGAAAATGCTCAGGAAACGCCAAAATTACGCAGCAAAGCACTCCCGAGGCGCCAAAAGGAAGAGAGATAAGTAACAAATAAGGACACCACAAACGCTACATATAAAATCACAGACGCATAAAATAAAGCAGAACTGCAACAGAGGATTCGCCTTTTAACAGCCTCTAGGGGAACTAATGGGGCCTTTAACTAGTTTTATTCACGCGACACCTCGCCCTTTATTCTGATACAGTTCTAAATTACAAATATATGTTCGGTCCGCATAGGGTCCTCTACAACATCTGTGAAACATCGCAGTGAACCACATATATTTGCGAAACGCATACAGACTTAAGTGGAAAACAAAGAAGAGACACAAACAAACACAGACAAACACTCTACACATTAAGCGTTTGATGTAGAAAATACAAGGAACGGATAGCTAAACACACAACATAACTTGCAAACGAAAACGCAGGTCAGTAGTGAAAAATATGTATTGTGTGAGGGTTTGGGGATTTCAATGCAGTACCATAATAGGCGCCCAAAGCGCCATCACCTCTGGTGCAGTATTCAATATAAATATTTAATAGAGAAGACCTAACTATACAGTGAATCATACTAGGCAAAACCTGAACAATTCTGAAACAAGTCGAAGATTCCATGGCAGACTGGTTTAAAAGCAAAATGAAATTAGCAATAGAACCACGGTAGCCTACAGCAAAAACAATAAAACATCAGGTGATAAATGCAGAGAACGGATTTAGGAAGGATGCGTCATTTAACCTAAAGCCTGCGTCACCGTCGTCGTATTAAAAAAGAAAAGAGTCGTACAGGATTTATAATGCCATACAATACTCGTAATAATAATAAAACACAACCCAGCCAGCATTCTTCATAAATCTATAGTGGGCCGTTATCAGCCCGTTAAGTATTCTATATTTACTAATTATTTTCAGAAAATGTTCAGAAAATATAGTTCGCTTGCAATTGTTTTGAATGTTTAACTAATGATCACAACAGTCGGCTTTTGATAGTTTCTGTTGCAGACGTTTTTACATTGTTCTTAATACGAAACTATACATATCAACAAAGATTTTCAGGAAAGGTTTCGATCACGAAGCAAAGCCTTTCCGGGATAATGAAAATGAGAAGAGATGAGGATGAATGAAAACATACAATGGCAGAGTTGGAATAAGTGACATACAGAAAACAGTTGCTAACTGCAACATTTTAGGGGCAATTTCTGAGTATGAAATAAAAACACAATTATATTTATGACAAGGTGATTCTTACGGTCGCCACACATCACAAATACAACTTTTGTTACATGCAAAAATTTAAATAAAGTAACCCAGGAAAGGCCTTTCCGAGGCACGGAAATACGAAACAATTTTAAGTAAAGATACCTAGGAAAAGCCACAATCACAAAGCACAGTCTTTCCGAGGCACTACAGGAAGCAGAGATGAGGAACAAACAAGAAATTTGCCGAACGAACATGTTGCGACTGCTGGAGCAGTTCAAGAAACGGAGCTAAACGCACGAACTAAACATTGTTCAACCAAGCATGCAAACGAGTTAAAGTCAACGACAATCTCCAGCACTGGACAGGACGCATCATGGTAGATGTTTGTATGGATCTTCATTAGCATATTAGGCTGGGTGTTCTCGAAAGGAGCTAAATGCACAGACTAAACATTGTTCAGCAAAGCGTAACAATAGGTCAAAGTCGAAAATGGTTTATGGCAGTGAGTAGGGTATAGGATGGCGAATGTTTATATAAAGTTACATAAGTCTGGGTGTTCAGTGAAGCGTGAAAAGTAACTTAAGGTCAGCAATGGTTGATAGCAATCGGCAGGATGCGCCATGGCGGGTGTGTTTATGAGGTATCGTTAGCGTAGAGGCGGGCGTTAGTGTTCGAGAAAACGGAGCTGACCGGACAGACTAAACAATGCTCAGCCGATCGTGAAAAGCAGGTCACGATCAGTAATAGGTAGTGGGAAGGATGTTCATGGCGAATGTGTGTATGAAGTTTCATTGCATAATTTAGAAGTTTAGCAGTTAAAATATGATTTATTTTATTTATCAAAGTCGCTGACTTGACTAGATGCTCAAGCGAAACGAACTAAATGAGAAACATTTACACCATGTAGCATGAAAAACATTGCTATCCAAAAATGGAAACTTTACAATATAAAACTCGAAGGTGCCCTAGGTCGTAAAACCTCAAAATCAAGTGTAGCACCTGCGTTATTGCCATTGTTGATATACCTATGTATCGGACCGCGTTCAAGACAATAACGATTACCGTATTTTGAAAGATAGGTTATAACATGCTATGAGGCTACACCTTTGTTTTATTGTAGGTGTCTTATGACATACAGATATGTATCTAACACATATATTCATATTTTAGTCAGAATTAACAAGAACAGCGCAAAACGGGGCACTATACGCCCGTTTACCTTTTTACAAGGGTCACCATCTATATGTTTGGACAAAGGCGTAAAATATGTGGACTTTTACACATGTATATTCCTCATGTTGCCCAAAGGCAGCCATGACTAAAAAAGGTAAAAGTTTTATAAAGATATTCCATATGGTTACCTAGTTATGACACGCAAAAGGATAGGATGTGTGAAACAACACTAGTCAAAGGAAAGAAACTTAGAAATTGAGAACAGGAGAGCAATCGTTTTTTGTATGCAACACACCGTCTCAACCTCATAAAATATTGCTATAAAGTTAGTTCCATACCTAGTTATGGTACGCACAAGGACAATAAAAACTTTAATCAAAGGGAAGTAACTCAAAAGTTGAGAAAGGGAGAGCAATATTTTTGTACGCGACACACCATCTTAACCTCATACAAATTCCAGTTAAAATTCATCATCTATTCCATATGGTTACCTAGGTATGGCGCGCACACAAGAATAGTACGAAAAAAAAATCCAATCAATAAGAAGTAACTCAGAAAGTAAGAAAGGGAGGGCATTTTTCACGTGACACGCTGACATGACCTCATCCAGGCATTCCATACGGTTACCTAGCTATGGTGGGCACAATGATAGTCTGAAAAAAAAAACGTATCAAAGGCCATTTTGTACGCGGCAAGCCATCTTAACCTCATACAAATCGCTATAAGGTTTCATCAAAATAATACTTACGGAATGAAAAATCCAAACAAAGTAACTCAAACAGTAAGAAAGAAAGAGCAATTAGTTTTGCACGAGATTCACCGTCTGGACTTAATACACATTGCTATGAAGTTTTATCCATACATTCCATACGGTTACCTAGTTTTGGTGGGCACAGGGATAGTCTAAACAAACTTATCAAAGGGTAGTAACTAAGAAAGGGGGAGCAAATTATTATTGTACGGATACGTCCTCTTGACCCCATACACATCGCTATAAAGTTTCATCAAATTATTCCGTCCGGTTACCTTGTTATGGTGCGCAAAGACAAAAGTTTATGCCGGACAACGCCATAAGATAATACGTACGAGACCCACCGTCGTAACCTCAAACACATTACTTTAAAGTTTCATCAAGATATTCCATTCCATATGGTACCCTAGTTATGGCGCGCACCAGGATAGTGTGAAAAAATCTAATCAAAGGAAAGTAAATCAGAAAGTTAGAAGGGGAGAATAGTCGTTTTGCACGGGACACACCGTCTTGACTTCATACGCATTGCTTTGAAGTTTCATCCAGATGTTCCATTCGGTTACCTACAGTACTTATGATGCGCACAAGGATACCGTGATGATTTGACTATAAGACTGGAACTGAAATAAGAAAATGTTTTGCAAAAACCTGCATTAGACAATTCTTACTGACTTTTTACGAACCTCAGAAAAAGAGGACCGTAATTTAAAAAAGTCAAAAAGCAAAATATTTCCCAAGATAATATAAGAAACACCCTCGTTTTACAACCAAATCGCCTTATAGCCGGATCATTACGGTAGTCTGAAAAAAAAAGCTAATTAAAGGGAAGTAACGCAGAAACTAAGAAAGGGAGAAAGGAAGAGCAATAATTTTGTACGCGACATGACTTCATACACAACGCTATAATGTTCGATCAAAATTATTTCATACGGTTATATAAACATTGATATTTCAGAAGGTTTCGTACTTTTGCATTTTTTTCAGATGTTTGGTAGATTAACCTCCAGCAGATTCTTTGCGTACTTAAGGTGAATGGATGCACCTTCAGTAGGGTGCCTCTGTCAAAACGGTTCTGCCTCTCTTCTGAAAAGAAGTGTACTATAAAAGAAAGTTTGTTTTGAAGTTGACGTCTTTCCAAATAAAATAGGTTTTGCGAACCGAATTTTTATATATTTCTGTATTAAGAGTAGCATCCGGACCCAGGGTGAAGTAAGCTAGCTGTAAAAGTGCTTTAAACCCCCTGGTGGTTTGCTCTACCGACCGTTCTAAGGCGATGGTCCCAGTGTTAGTCTTACTTTTTGTTGCTTTGTGGTTTATTCTACAAGGCGATTTGTTGTATGTCTTTCCGTTTGCCTTTTAGTTCTTGTGTTTTTCAGTCCTTTTAGTATTGCGATTACCTCGCTTGGGGAAGAGAGAGCTAATCTTAATGCTTTTCGTACGTTTGTTCGGTTTGTGCTTGTTTAGATTTGTCGGTTTCCTCTTCCTCTTGGGGTCTGGGAAGGGCTGCGGTTTGTGATTGTGGCACTCCCTGGACTTTTCTCTTACCTTTTTTGGTGTTGTACTAAACGATGAATAACTACCAATCGCCAAAATGACTTACATAATGCGTAAACAATAAAAATCAACATTACCTGATATCCATCATATGTCCAGGACCCAAATTTCATTCTGCAAGTTTGATCATCAAACGGAAAGTAGGTGACATCAACTTTACATGAACTCTGTAGCTTGGTAGGCACTGGCCAAAATACGTTTCCATCGTAACGAACCATAGCATTTGCTGGCATCACGCCGTCAGTATATTCTGCTGCACTGAAAAGATGAATCCGTAAGTAACGTTAAGATGTTATTATTCAAATATTTGATCATTTGAAGACATACCTTCGGACATGTGCGCCCAGCGAAGATTTATATCAGTCTGTGCAGTCACACAGTCTAATCAGAAACTTCTCTTAGTGTATTTTGGATAGTCAAAAATGCAAAGCTTCTTCATGCGGGAAATAAATGTTTTGATCAGATTGCGCGTATGCGCATGCTGATTTGCGTCTCCGTTCGGCGCGCATTTATATTGTCTGACGTGGCGGCTCGTTTGATTTCTTTCTTTATGAACATTAGCCACTGTCTCGTGGTTTTATGTAAAAGAGAACTTAATAATGAAAGTGTACTTATACAAAACGATACGGCCGAACAAGGAACGCATTACTTGCAGTGAGCGTCTTGAGTAAATAAGTGAACTCAGACCTACTCTCAGATCCAAATCAAGTTTTCAACATCAAAAGGAAAGATAGACAAATACAATTGAATAGCCATAAAAAGAAGAGATGGTAAGCAGAGTTGGGAACCCTTTCCCAAAAAGGATACAGCTCAATAACCTAAATTTAACTGTATATCTCGTAAATATTTAACTTACATAATAGATAAAAGAAAAAAAATATTAGTAAGCCATCACGAAAACATACCTATATAAATTTGACCCTCTTAAACCCCACTTTTATATAGTAAAACTGGGGTTTACAGGGGTATACATTATCTTTCTTATTTCTGCTCAAAAAATAGATTGTTGGTACTCGTTAGAATCGCCTCGCCGAGGCGGTTCTAACGAGTACCCACAATCTATGTTTAGAGCAAAAATATAGGGAAAAATATCAGATTTTTTTTTTTTTTTTTTAATTTTCATTTTTTTTTTTTTTTTTTTTTTTTTTTTTTGTGGTGAAATTTTCAATATATTTGAATAGGTGTGTTTTCATAATGCGAAACAATACAGAACATGTAACAAAAATACCACAATTAAAGTACCGCCTTGGAACGGTCAGTAATGAATTACTGTCGGGATTAAGCTAGCTTTACAGGATACATGTACCAACTCTCGTCCTCAGCTTCTATAATGGTAAAACATACTTATTCGGTCCGCGGGAGGTCTTCTAACACATTCATGAATCATTACGGGCAATAAATAAAACACGGATAGAGCCTATAACGAAGCAAAGATGAGTACTCAATAGAAACAACGTGTTGAAGCACTTGGAGATACTTGGGGTATTAAAAGAAAATTACCAGTGAAATTCCGGTAAGTCGAGAAACAGATATAAAAAAAAATTCTGGCTCAGACCATCTAACGAACAGTTTTTAAATCGGGGACATCATATAGTCTATTATAGAGTCTAATATTATTTTGTATTATGAGTTTAACGCTATTTCACTAAAGACAACAGCCTACATCATCGATATGGTGATACATGTATGCACGGAGCTGTGACTGAATCATTGGGCCTTTCAATAAAATGCAAAATCCATATATAAACTAGCTGTACTTATTATTATTATTATTATTATTATTATTTATTTAATTTTTTAACATATCAGTAAATATATTCTAGAAATGACAGAGAATGATTTTGTTTTTAGAAGAAAGACAAATAAATAAATAAATGAAGGAATGAATAAATGAATAAATAAATAAATAATAACAATTCTAGTTATTATAGACACTTCGGACAATTATATACATGGGAAAAAAGTTAGGGATATTTGTATGTACGGTGAAATAAAAGAAAACTAAGACATATCTGAAATCTGAAATTGATATATTTGATTACATCATTTCATTTACAGACAAAAATCTATCCGTTGGAGTCTGTAGCACTAGATGCGAATGAGAAAATTTGTATGGAAAATCACTAGGGTCACCAATAAAACCTCACAAATCTGTCAATATCGCGTATGTCCACCCGTTGCATCTATGCAGGCCACACAACGACGACGCATACTCCTGATGAGTCTGGCAATCTGTAGCTGGGATATCCTCCTCCACTCCTCCTGCAAGGCTGCGCCCAAAGCTTGGAGCGTTCTTGGTCGTAGAACTCTCTGTCGTACACGCTGGCCGAGAATGTACTAAACATGCTCGATTGGCGACAAGTCAGGGGATCGAGCAGGCCAATCGAGATGATCCACATTGTTCTGCTGCAGGAACTGCTGTACTATCCTCGCCCGATGAGGTCTTGCGTTGTCATCCTGCAGCATTACGTGGTACCAGAAGACTTCCTCCTCCATACCGGTCATGTTCAACAGTGGCGCAGTTCGCTGTGAAGTCGATTCCGTACGGTTTGAACAGACACTCTTATTCCAGTTCGCGCAGTTGTTAGGCGCTTACTGGAACAAGAGTGTCTGTTCAAACCGTGTGGAATCGCCTTCACAGCGCTGGACTTAGAGCTCGGCGACCTTACGTTGGGGTGCCACTTTCCCAGAGACATAGACAAGCCAGGCTAGCATGGACAAGGCAGAATCGTCGATGGACTAACCAACAATGGGCGACTGTACTCTTTACCGACGAGTCACAGTTTCTGCTGGATATGCTTGACAAGACGACGTCGCGTTTGGCGTACTCTGACAGGCCAACGCTACATCAATGCAGTGCTACAGCCGGTTGTTCTGCCTTTTGTTCAACAACACCACGTAGTGCTGCAGGATGACAACGCAAGACCCCATCGGGCGAGGATAGTACAGCAGTTCCTCCAGCAGAACAATGTGGATCATCTCGATTGGCCTGCTCGATCCCCTGACTTGTCGCCAATCGAGCAAGTTAGGGACATTCTTGGCCAGCGTGTACGACAGAGAGTTCCACGACCAAGAACGCTCCAAGCTTTTGGCGCAGCCTTGCAGGAGGAGTAGAGGAGGATACCCCAGCTACAGATTGCCAGACTCATCAGGAGTATGCGTCGTCGTTGTGTGGCCTACATAGAAGCAACAGGTAACATACGCGTTATTGACAGATTTGTGAGGTTTTATTGGTGACCCTAGTGGTCTTCCATACAAATTTTCTCATTCACTTCTAGTGCTACAGACTCCAACGGATGGATTTTTGTCTGTAAATGAAATGATGTAATCAAATATATCAATTTCAGATTTCAGATATGTCTTAGTTTCCTTTTATTTCACCATACATACAAATATCCCTAACTTTTTTTTGCCACGTATATTTGAAAAAATAAACAAGAACAAACTATTGATATTGAATATAAACATGAACGGTAGAAATGTCTGATTATCCATTGTGTTTTAAGAACCCGGTTTAGCGAACGACAGGCAGTCCATATGAAAGCGAAAACGGTGCACTAAGCTAGTAACTGGCGAAACATACATGTCTTTATAATTATTATGACGTAGCTGTTGAGGGGAGTTTATCTTACAGACCATGTGATGGTCGGTGTATACCAAATTATGCGAACGCAACCATGCTGTTCGCTGTTACAGAAATTCAAGATTCTACAGATGACTGACATTTATTATTTATTCTGGTTAGACTATGGTGACTATATGAATCTGGCTTCACGCTAGTAAGATGTCCAATGTTCTGCAAGTCCGTTCAAGTTTGTTTTGTTAAGCTTCAATGCCAGAAAGGACACATATACTGGTAGCAGCAAATAACACACAGACGTCAAGCTAATTTATTTTGATTGGGCTAAAACGCCAATATTCTTGTGCAGCATTTGCATCAGACTGACATTTAAGTTCAATATTAAACACTAATTACCGTATTTAACCTATGCATCCTGCGGGATAGATGTTAACAAGTAGTGCAGAACAAAAGCGCGGCGTCTGATCAAGTTTTGCACTGTCTGCTAATCGTTCAAAATTTACATATAGCAAGTAGTAGGATAGTTGTGCTTAAATTCTAGGACAAGTGTTTAAGGAGTCAAAATGTTAAAATGTTTAAAGTAAATACTTGCAGATGTTTGGCTCCGATACTTAATTGGTAACGTCAATTCAATCCCAAACCATACGGTATAATTCACATTAATACAGTGAGGCATAAACGACTTATGAAATAATATTATTTAAGTGGGATTACCCTACACGTATATGCTTTTGTTTTCCTGGATTATAGTGGGTTGTTTACATACGTTTTGGTTTGGTTAGATTTGAAGTTTAACGCCCCAGTCAACACTATTAAAGTGATGTCGAGCTGGTCAGTTTACCTAACATCTTTTTTCTGTGCAGGCTTAGTTCTCTAAGCGGCCAGTCAGTACTTGTGCACGTTATTTCAATAGAAACTGACAACTCCCCTTACTTGAATAAGCGGAAGAGAGAGAATGACCGTAGATTGTATTATTACTTATACCTTAGAAATGACAGCTCATGTCTATAGACGATACAGGTACTTAATATGGTAAATTTAGATGTCTCCAGAAGTATTTTTTTCGTGAATTAAATATTTATTTCATTTTTATTTTTGAAATATAAATGACTCATGGTAGCCAACTTGAGTTTTGAAAAAGCACTAAAGCAGCGCCAAGCAAACATTTGTCTTGGAGGAAAGGGAGGGCTGCATGGGCTCAGATTAACGTGCAAATCCTCGTTGTCTAATTAGAGCCTTCGTAGTCCGTTTACAAAATGATTAGGCAGTGTATACTGTGGAACAGAACAAAATTAGCTGATGAAGACTACCCTCTACTCAAATCAATCTGAGCCCGGTTGTTCAAAGCGTCGTTAGCTTAACGAGCTCGTTAAGGGTTATTTCGTTAACTGTTCTAGCGGATTCAAAACACAATATTCTGATATTTTTGCTGAAAAAAATGTGAGTAGCTTTTGCACTGCAAAAGCTACTCACATTTTTTCAGCAAAAAATTTCAGCATATTTGCGTACCACTCGATGTAAATTTTAACGAATCGTTAACTAACGACATCGTTAGCTTTGAACAACTGGGCCCTGATTGTTCAATTAACGTTTATATAACTTATCATGTTTAACCATTGTCCTGCTTAACCCGGATATATCGTGCCTTTAGAAACAGTGTAGATCAAGATCAGTGAAGAAGCCAACTGATCTGGCACTGCACTGTTTGTCATTCAGTATGTGAACATGTATCAACAACCTGAATCGAGTAATCTGATTGGCTTACAATTAGAAATGGGTGTATCATCTTAATTTATTCAGCATGACAAGGTTTAATAGAGTATATTGCAAAAAAAGAAATATTACTAGACAGCAAAACTGCACAGATATATTTCAATTTGCGAAGGAAAGGCGACTTGGGTAGCAGTTCCTCTTTATTCGTATGTCAATAAATGCAGTTGTGGTGTCATTACGAAAACACGCCTATTCAATTATATACTGAAAATTTCACCATCAAAAACTGAAAGTTTTCAGATAAAACTTCTGATATTTTTCATATCTCTGCTCAAAACATAGAATGTGGGTACTCGTTAGAACCGCCTCGGCGAGGCGTTTCTAACGAGTACCCACAATCTATATTTTTGACCAGAAATAAGAAAAATAATGTATATCCCTATAAACCCCAGTTTTACTATATAAAAGTGGGGTTTAAAATTATGTGTTTTCGTAATGTTGTGTCTTGCCATTGTATGTCCCTCATCGTTTCCTTCAGTGCCTGAGAAGCGCAGTGCTTTGTGACTGTGACCTTAGCTTGGTAACTCAATTGATATTTTTGACATTCATAATAATACACTCGTACTAGATAATGTGTGTTTGTTCAACTCACTATAAACCGGATAAATTTTGCGAAAATTGTATTACCTTCAGATTCCACTAAACAATTCCTGAAAGCAATCAATGTACATGATATCAATACCGTGAAAAATTACTTTACTTTATGCGGTATTTGATTTTGGTGCTCTGCTTTTTCGTGAATATTTAGTGAAGATAAAATAAGACAAAATAATTTACTGAATATGAATTTATGATTGTTATCAAATTAACAGACGTCTTACTTATTATAGAGAACTATATCCGGAAGCCAGAGTTTGTGACATGGTATCCTCAACGTTGTAATATTGGCGAAGTCCTCTGGATTCCAATGCATGAATTCGTCGTCCCACTCCTGTAGACGTAAACAACAACAAATCGAAGAAAAATGACCCTTGGAAGAGCAATGAACACACACACACACACACACACACACACACACACACACACACACCGTCTTAAAGCTGCATTGTAAATTTCTATTCTGGCTATCAAATTATGTCTTGCGGAGAGAATGATATAATCATCAAAACTGCTAATAACAGGAAAATAATAACTGTTATACAACGTGTGGAAACGGCCGTTTTGTCCTGTCATATACCAGCAGCGAACGTATTCGCGCAGTTTGATAACAGGAGACGAACGTCGATAAAAGCCTGCTCTGTCAGTCGATATATTATAAACTGTCTATTGGTGCTGTAATCTATCAACGAATAATACCCAGAACGTGGTATTATCTCCCTTAAAACACAAAACTAAAATGAGATTAAAAGTGGAACAACTCACCAATGATGTGTTTGCCTCTACCTAGGCGCTAGGCAAGAGATACCAAAGGCATGTCATAAAAAGTGATTATGAGATCCCAGTAGGAGTTGGTAAAGAGGCTTACCAATGGATAATAAATATTTTAGAGGAGATATTACCAATGGATCAGATAAATATGCCAGTAATAAATTTCCCTATTGGATCTCTACCTGTCTATCGTTTATTGACAGTATACTATGTTTGATTGTGTCCAGTCTCTTATCAGTGATAAGAATAATGACCCAGACCCATCTTCTGTTTATGTCTTTAAACTCTTAGTACATACCTGATCCAACCATACGTTTGTTACCAGTACTTGGTCTTTTTCATCCTGAAACAAATATAACAGTTTTGAACATAAACAAATTATCAGACTAAACTAGCAACAATTTGCATTTTCCCTTTCAACTCCACATACCAGAAAAAGGTCTTATAAGGATCTACAATGCTTGTTTTCTCTTTTTGTTTTCCATTTCGTCACTACTCTGTTTGCCTTTTTTCGACTTTTGTCTACGCGACAACCCTTAATTGAGATTATGGATACATTCGATTTCAAAGACGAGACAGTCCGCTTTAGAGACCCAGGGGTAAAGGAATTAAATGTGAATACTGCTGAGGAACAGAGCTCCCAGGGAGCGCGGATATGTGCATTTAGCTTGTCGCAATCGCGGCACGGGTTCGATGTTCGGCGCTGGCATATGACAGAGAAATCGTGGCCCGTCTTTGGTCGTTTTTTTTTCTCCGAGTACTCTAGCTTCCTTCACCACGCATGACCATGAAACGCTAACAGGTGCGACCTCAAATGTGATAGGGTAATGGCGGCCCATCCAAGGTCGATGGTTTTCCCCGAGTACTCTGGTTTCCTCAACCATGTATGACCATGACACGCTAACAACCGCGACTTCGAGAACTGGTTTATAAGTTCACTAAGCTTTCCATGTAATCGAAGAAGAATAAATAAGCCGAGCCATGCTAAAAGTTGTCTTGGGAGTAAATGCGGACAGATAAGACCTAGATCAGCCTGCGCATCCGTGCAGCCTTATCTGAGCCTTCACTGTCCGCTTACAGAATCACAGGACACTGTAGAATGTTTCGATGCATAACAAAGGTTCTTATCAGGCTGTGCTTGAATCATTGTATTTGTTGCATCTTTCAAAATGGAGTTCTGCTCATGTATACGCTGGAAGGCATAAGCTATGTTGAACCATCCTTAACTGCTTAATAAAACCGAGACTCCCATTTTCTATCTGTAATGTGTTCTTTGTTTCTAAAGGCAATCTTCTTTTTTTTATTTTACTACACTGCAGCTAGTGTTAGTGCCTTCTGGCGGTCTTAAAATATTTCCCCGCACTTCACTATAGCACAGATTATATTTTCATTTCCTTTGGGATCACTGAGCCCATTGTGGTAACTTTGAAAAGGGAGTTTTGCTCATGTATATGATAGAGGGCGTAAGCAGTGTTGCAAACCTCATTACTACTTATGAAGAGTCTCAATAAACCCGAGACTCCCATTTTCTATCTGTAATCTGTTCTTTGTTTCCAAAGGCAATCTTATTTACATTTACTTCGCTGATTAATCTGGATCCCATATTCCCCGGAAATACATTTTTCTTTTTCGTTTTTTTGTTTCTGTTTTTAACCATTTTGAACCTTTTTGACCTTGTTAGGTTCTTTTGCAAACAGTGCAGATCCAGATGAAAGATGAAACGGCTCATAATGAGTTGGGTCCACACTATTTGCTATTCTGATCTTTATTTACGACTTACATCCCTATTTCTAACACTGAACATATCCAAATTCTAAGAAAGTAGAGTCCACTTCAGAAACTCAGGGGTGAGAGGGTTAATCTAAAGGTTGTAAAGTCCCGGTGAAAAAGCAACAATACAAAAGATCAGGTTTAGTGTATTTCTCACGTGGAACAATGAATGTTACAGCTCAGTAATCAGTCTGTAACATTCATGATACCGCATGGCTTAAACACCTCTGTCAAGACAGGTTCCAAGGCATATATTCGCAAAACATCATATTGTCCTACTTTTCTGTTCTCATATTCCTCGAAGACATTTTGTTTCTTTATTAAGCCTAACGGATTTTGTTGGAGGATATGGTAAATACATGACAAGTGTATTTAATAATGATATAATCTGTAAGCTTTAATTTGTCATGGCGAATCGATTATTTTATTATTATTATTATTATTATTATTAAATACACTAAACATACCACAAACGAAACAATCATGATAATTTTCCATGATTTATTAGAAATTTATCAAGACAGATGACAGACAATGCATGTGGCTGTATAACTACCACTGCCATGGCGCACATGTATAGTATAACGTTATGGCGCCAAAATGATGTAAAAAACAATACGCTCGTACGGCCGTTCGGTTAAATGTTTATCAGTGCTTTACGTTCTCTGCGAAAAGCCAAATATTAACCATTTATTTTCGCTTGAGAATTACTTTTTGAGAAGTAGACGTCAGCACAGAGCAAGTAATTGTGGTCATGAAACCAAAGCCAAAATTCAAACTCATTAATCCGTAAACGAATGACGAATCAGAATGTTCAGACCAACAGACATAGACCCCAGAATAAAGGGTGTAATCAACCGTCCGCGGATAATAAGCATTACTTGGTTAGCAAGCTTCGCCCACCATGCCCATAGACCTGAACGAAGGAAATGCAGGTTGAAGCGTATGTCCGGGATTTTGGAACTCTACTTATGGCTCGTCATTGGCAAACACATCAGAAACAATTGTGGAAAATGCCACATTGTAGGGATACATGTAGTACCTCATCACATCGTTGCAAATATCAACATGCATTAATGGTACTAGTCGGTCTGTTATATATATTGACCGAAATACTTTTACTAATTATGTAACATATTTTTAATAACAACTTCTGTGTCGTAAAATTATGCTTCATTACTTTTGCTAGTTTTACATCTGCATTGCAATATATCACACTGCCTTGCTGTTGAGTTTGAGCTTGCTGTTTGTGAGATTCTATACACCAGCGGTTGTATAAATTTGAGGGATCGCACTCGTATATGTGACAATTTACGCTAGAATTATAAATGAGCAAGCGCATGACAAATCCAAACAAATGGCATATGGCATATGCGCCCAACAAAGACTCAGATCAGCCTCGGCATTCACCAAGTCTGATCAGGATCTTTGCTGTGCGCTCAATGGGTAGCTAATGCCTTAAGCTTTCTTCATGCGGACAGCAAAGACTCTGATCAGACTGGGCGGATGCCAAGGCTGATCTGAGTCTTCGCTGGGCGCATATGCTATTTTGCTGTTCTTGTTATGCGCTGGCGAAAACACAGACAGTCTAATCAAAATTAAGTATATGCAAAACTGCGACTTCTAGTCAGTACAACGTCTGTGAAAACTGTAAGAGCCGTAACGTCAGTAAATGCACCTTCTGGCATGTACGCCAAGAGAAGCATCAGATCAGCTTGCGCATTCGCGAAGTCTGATCAGAATCTTTACTGGGCACATTTTGGATAGCCAAGTATGAAACGTTCTTTTTCCATGCGGACAACAAAGATTGATCTGAATACGCGGATGCGCAGGCTGATTTGAGTTTTTGTTAGGTTAATTGCAGGACATTTATCACGGCTACAGTTTTATTAATTGAATCTATAAGGGTATGCCACACACACACACACACACAGACACACACACACACACACACACACACACACACTTAGAAATCTGAACAAAACGTTTTTATCTCTTTCAGCCCGGAAGACCAAAACAGATACCTGAGTGTGCAAAAGTGTAGATACATATGAGACGGCTTATAATAAGCCGTCTCATAGGATCTACGCTGTTCGTCATTCTCTCTGTGTGTGTGTGTGTGTGTGTGTGTGTGTGTGTGTTCTTTTTTTTTTTAATTGTTTATTTTATTTTATAGTCAAGCCCATATTCGCATCAGTGGACAAGTCCAAAGTCAAGAATGGAGGAGTCCACATAAAAGGACAAAAATGTAATAACCTTCTGTGTTTTCTTTTATGAGGTTTTAAGCGGGTGTTGTGTATTCTAAGTGTTTGAGGCATTAATATTACCTCCGCCTATTTGTGACGGTTCTCAATAGTTGGACTCGCGCACTCAGTTTACTGTCTCCTTTGAGTATATAGAGTTTATTTGGTTCTTTTGATCGATCACGTAGAAATTAGTCACTAGTATTCAAAGGCTTGAGCGTAAAGAAAAAAAAAAAAAAAAAAAAAAAAAAAAAAAAACGAGTGAGCGAAATGAATGATTTTTGTTACAAGCAAACCTTTGGACAAGAGTGAATTATTTCTCCATAATCTATCAAAAAAAAAACAAACAAAAAAAAAAAAAAAAATAAACTGTTTACTACATATTTATTCATGGTTTACCTTTGAATTTTCACATTCAGCCGTCATGATATCCTACCAAAATAGTTCCAGTCAGTGCATGAATTTCAGGAGGCGTGCTTTAGTTTGAAAATCAGTCGCCGTCTTGTTTTCACTTTAATGCAAAAATCATCCTGTGCTTGAAATACAGACACAACAATATCACGAAAGTAGAACTGGATTATCAAGAAAATCATACTTTATATTTATGTCGCAGGTCTTTCCTAAAAAAATGCCAACTGGAAATGAAAATTGTAGTCCGATTTCCATGATTTTATTAAATTTCCCGCAAAGCCTTAACTATTGTTACTGTTGTTACCAACAATGTCAGCAACGTCGCAAAGCAGTTATGACGACAAAACGTTTGAAATTAAATAGTTCATTCGGTGAATTATAGATTATAATTCACTAACAAATCTCAGTAAGTCACTGCTGAAAATATAAAAAAAATAAATAAATTATGAAACTTGGAAGGAAGCTGACACTGCATCATGTATGAAAAGGGTGCAAAAACGCCACATCATCTGTACAGTCCGATTATGGCCTTCATTTAATCTCTATTGATATATTAACCATTTAATAACAGGAAACGCAGATCCAATAGATACTATGGAGCATACATGTGTACATAGAAAGCACAGATCTGACTAGTTTGGGCTTTGCCAACGGAATTAGTTTTATCATGTTTAAAACCTGAGCTTTCAATGAGAGGCTTATTTTCCTGTATCTCGGCGAATCTACAGGATAACTTTGAAATGTCATCGGAAGTGGTAGAAGCAAGAACACAAAAGTAACATTCTGAGATAAATTTCGCTGTCACAAAGTGGTGGATGATTAATGTAGCTAAAATCAGCAGTTTCCAGTAGCTCAGTTTGCTCTATCTGAATGTAAACGAGAAACGATTGAAAGATCTTTTTTTCGCATATGTTGACAATGAAGACCTAGATCACATGCGTATTCGAGCATATTTTTGTCCGTTAATGGTACCTTTGGATAAAGTAGAATGTATCGATGAATGGACAATGCCCTAGAAAGACACACGGATCTAACAACGCTGGAGACAAGTGCAGTAACAATCTCATGTTGTGTTTAATATACCCTGAATAGACGGATCTTAATCATGACTGCGGACACGTGCAATAAGGTGCATAATCATATATGAGCCAGCGCAGTACAACTGCAATTAATAACACAGACACAGGAGAGGGGTATTCTGGTAAACATTTCTCGCAAATGCGCCTTTAATGACACCCACATCATAAATGCTCATGGCGAGACAATATCAATGTTTTGAGGCTGATAAACAAGCTTTATTTTTAGATACTGCTAGGCATCAAACATTTCACACAAGCCTGTGTACATGATATTAACGCAATAGTAGTTTACCGAAAGGGAATTAAGATATATTAGAAAGCAGTTTATAGGACACCTGCTTTGATCTGATTTTAGTCTCATGTAGCATCGTCCAGATTATTGATTGTAATCGATCATCGGTCACATTTGCCTCATGTGTATCTTATGATCGGACACAAGTTTTATAACCGACAAATCAGAAACGTCTAATTTCAGGAACACTTTTTATCTCACTTTTTAATTAATAGGCAAACTGCAAAAAAAAAGTACTAAGTTGTCTGTTTGGGACATTGTATAGTTATCGGTGAAAACAGATAAAACGGAAACACTATTTGCTGTCTATCTGGCGCGTTTTACATGTATAGTTATCGGTGAACATAGATAAAGACAGACTTTGATTAAAGATAGTTAGCCTGAAATAAGTATTGCTCTAGATATGGCTTGTAATTGAACCGAAAATTACTTACTTGTTTTCATATACAGTCGACTCTCGTTATCTCGAATTCCAAGGGACTCTCTGAAATACTTCGAGATATCCGTAGTTCGACATATCAGGTTTGCAGAATTGAGGAAAAAATAATTTGATTAACCACATTTAACAAACTGATAGGTAATTGGACTTTTGAAGTTAGAGATATATTGAAAATATTGTGGAAAAGAGGAGAAATTGCTCCTTAGGAGCAATTTCTCCTCTTTTCTACAATATTTTCCATCTGTTGTTAGGTTTTCATGTATAGGCAGGGACCAGATTTTCACTTCGAGATAAGCGGTTATTCGAGATGAGCGAGGTCGAGATAACGAGAGTCAACTGTATTTTCCCATGAAGACATGTGTACTCACTGGAATCGCCTCACCCACAAAATGTTTTCATGGAGAAACCGTGTGGCGCTTCTAATGAATACCCACAACATATAGAAAGAAATCGAACGAATATCTGGGATGTTTCAAGTGACACAGTCTTGGACAAAATAATATGTAAGTTGCTGTATGCTGGTTTCCGATTTGTTATAAACAAAATTATCAACAATTTGTGCGCTGTGATACAATAAGGAGAGATCCCAAAATTGAACAGATGGCAGGTAACTGGACACGGGGCCTGATGTAAAAAGTTGAGTTGGAGTTTAACGACCAATCAACACTATAAAAGTCACGTCGAGCCAGTCAGTTTACCTAACCAGACTTTTCCTATGCCACCCCAGTCTCGGTCAACAGAAACTGATGACTGTCATGCTTGAATCAGTGGAAGGAAGGAAATGACCGAAAAAAATATTTCATAATCAAGAATGATGCCGGACCCGGTGAAAATAGATACCGTGACCTGATCAGCAGTCGGATGCTCGTCCGACTGCGCCTTCATGGCCGACTGATATAATAAGATATAATATATATATTTGCGTGCCAGGCGCTTCCTGAATTAAAATTAAATACACAATGATATAAAAAAAGACATTGCATCTCTGTATTTGTTCAATTTTGATTCAGGAAGCGCTTGACACATCTACAACGTACGGCATACATTTTCCCTTGCTATATACACCAGATGGTGTTACAGCGTGTTGTAACTTGACAAACGATCTGAAAATCACATACGTTCTTCAACGATTCAATAACAAATTGGTCTGGACGATTTGTTTTAGATTTCTCAGGAGCCTGATAATTTCACTCTCATGTCAAAATGTCACGATTACGGGCTGATCAATTTACGATAATAAGTCGGATAGCACTGTCAGGAAAAAAGTATTAAAGGGGACTATATACAGTTTATACATTTTCCTCCATTTTGTACAAAGGAGACAACTTTTGTGATTTCCAGTTTGTTTTACTGCACATCATCTCCATTCTTAAAAAGGGTTTACTCTGAAATGAAAGAATTTGCTCCCAAAAGGAGCAAATTCTTTCATTTCAGAGTTAACCCCTTTCCCGAAGGGAAGCAAAACATTATGAAAGGGTTGTCTATCCTGAAAGTGTATACATTCTGCTAAAGGCATGTATCGAATATGATGAAAAAAAAAGAATAAGTGGAACAAGAAGATTACAACGAATTTCCATGTACTATACGTGATATGGTTTCAATTAGCATAAACCCAAACAAATGCATTTGGAGTGCACCACAGCAGCAGTGTGTTAGAAATAAAACTTTACAGGATTGACGGCAAACAAACATATAGTTTCATGATGCCTACACATTTACAAGTCCAAAATATATCTAATACATCTAATATTATTTGGTTAAGCACAAACATAGATCAGACTGCGCATACGTATGGCCTGATCAAATTGCCTTGGAGGTCTGCGGAGAGACAAGAATTCATGCGGACAATGAAAACCGTGATCAGATTATGGATGCACAGGTCGCTGGTAGCACATGTCTGAAAGTGCACTTTATCAATTTGAGGCAATTCATCTTGAAACAAGGAAGTGAAAAGGGATGATGATCAACGCACAAAACGGCCCTTATGCAATTCGTGGACAACGAAGGCCCTAAGCAGCTTGCGCATTCAAGCAGACTGATCTGGGCATTCAATCTCCGCTT
This sequence comes from Anodontia alba, assembly GCA_964016985.1. Classification (NCBI taxonomy): domain Eukaryota; kingdom Metazoa; phylum Mollusca; class Bivalvia; order Lucinida; family Lucinidae; genus Anodontia; species Anodontia alba. Next base: position 79,180,582 of record OZ024829.1, read on the forward strand.
ACATAATTAATAGATATTGTTGTACATGTCATGAAGGCCCAGGTCAGACTGCACAGATGTACATGCTGACTTGGGTCCTTGCTGCTCGCATATGGCATATAGACTTTTTGCATTATGCGCACAAGATGATAAATTACAAGCTAATGTGTGGGACCCATATAATTAACAGACAAGACCAGGTTCTAAAACGCAAATGTTTTATTAAATAAACGGAAGTAATTCTGCACAAGCAGACAAACATTTGAATTCTTTTAAATAGCAAACGACCTTATGACATATTCAACCAGCATTCGCGCAGTCTGATAGGTGTGCGCTGGTCACTGATGGGCCCTAAACATTCTACTACTGCGAGGATGCGCATTCTGATACACCTGGGTCTCCTATGGCCGCTGACAGATTGTAATGAATATAAATATCTTTAAAGTCGAAAAGAGACTCTGGTCAGAATGCTCAGATGCTTGTTGCACATGCTTTAAGCCTTATGGAAGGGCCGTCTATTCCAGAAATTATTAGCTAATCGGAACTTTGGATCAGTGAGTATCACAACAATACAGGTAGTGGGGTAATCCTATACTCATCCTATCTAAGAGACTAAATATGCAATTTCCTACTTCTGTTAATAGACTGACTAAATAATATGGCACATAATAATAAGGCTATGGACACTTTATTAAAGTGACATGTGGCAACTACTTCTGTATTTTTTTTTTTTTTTTTTTTTTTTTTTTTTTTTTGCCAAATTACAATGCGTTATTTGCACTTCATAGATTTTCATAAAATTTGCATCTACCATCTTTGCTAAAAACACAACATTTCATGAACCCTGATCAGAAACGAATGTACTTTCATTATGCATATGTAGAAGGTATGGTATTGCAAAATCATAAATGTTTTGCTATATGCCATTTGAGACATGAGTTATGTGTCCTTGAATGTAGCAAACAGACACTAGTAAAATGAGAAAAAGATGCTGAGGTTTTACTGGAGTGTTTAATTGTGCCTGATATTAATTTTGCAGCTAATAGCGTTTGTCAGGAAGAAAGGTTAAGCCGCATTACAATTAAATGAACAAGAGGACCATGATGGTCCTATATCGCTCACCTGAGGTAACAGATTTATATACTTAATATTTAAGTTTCACACAAGTAGATTGCTTTAAGCTTTTTGTATAACTTTTATGTTATGTTCAAGAATGACATGATGGTCATGTCATATACAAGTGACCCCTTAGATTGGACCTATTTTGACCCCGGGGCTGTAATTCAAACAATATTGTAGGTCCAAAAGATAAAGCTACATACCAAATAGCAAAGGTCTGGGCATTTTAGTTTCGGACAAGAAGATTTTTATTTTTTCTGTATATGAGTTTATGTAAAATAAGTGACTCCTAGAGCAGTGCCGTTTTTGACCCCAGGGCTATACTTTGAACATTTCTTCGTAAAGGTCCATTACATGAAGTTGCATGCCAAATATCCAAGACCTAGACCTTCTAGGTTCAGACAAGATTTTTAAAGTTTTTCCCTGTGTGAGTCTCTGTAAAACAAGTAACGGCGGGACCATTTTCGACCAAAGGGCTATAATCTGATCAATATTGGTAGAACAATACAGAAATGAACGTCATTTTATAGTAGGTGTTGGTGTCTTGGTTTCGCAAAATCATGGATGCTTTACTATACGCCTTCTGAGACATGAGTTTATTCCTTTGAATGTAGTAAACAGACACCAGTAAAATGAGAAAAATGCCGAGGTTTTATTGAAGTGTTTGGATTCATGAAGATGCAAATATAAGCTTAATTCTGGTGTATTTAATCCATAAATATGACGGTATATTAGTATAAAAATGTCAGAACAACGCTTAGTACTATGCAGTAATAGACACTTGATTCCTACACGGTCCAAAATAATGAACAATCGAGTTTCAGCAAATGGAATATGAACAAAGATAAGTAGACTATAAAGATTTTTTTCAGAAAACAATGTATAACAGCAAAAGCGTCAAAATTAAGAGGTGAATAAAATGCTCAGAAAATAGATAACTCTTTCTAAATAGTATGAAACATTAAAAAAAACAAAAAAAAAACGGCTACAACAGACAGAGTATGGAACCAGCTGAATACAGTTAGCAAATTCCTTTTAAAAGGAATGTGATCTCTCACTGCCCGGCGTCGTCATTGTCCGTCTGTCCGTCCGTCCACAATTTCTTTAAACAACATCTACCCTTAAAAACTGAGCCAGTTTAACCAACTTTCACAGGATTGATCCTTGGGCGATACAGACTGAAAATTGTTCGAAGATTTGGAATTCATGTAGGATTCTAGTTGTCCTGGCAACCACAAGAAACAAAATCTTCTTGTGAGAAACCACTAAGCGGATTTCGATATGATTTTGCAGAAATGTTTCTATGGTAAACCTCTATAAAGCTTGTTCAAGCTGTCATGATTCATCAAAATATGGCTGCCAGAGGCAGGGTTTTTCCCCCTATATATCTACAAAGAAAAGTTAAAAAAATCCTTGCCAGAAATTGTTGGACCGATTTCAATATAACTCGGCAGACCTCGAAATCTTTCTTTGATTACCATCTACCACGACTGATCAAGTTGTCGTGATTCGTGGAAACACACGGCCTCCAGAGGGCGGTTGTGTGTGTGTGTGTGGGGGGGGGGGGGGGAGGGGGGTGGGGGGGATGGGGTCTGGATTTTCCCCTATATATCTATAAAGAAAACTTCAAAAATCTTCTTGTCAGAAACCAATGGACCGGTCTTACAATTAGGCAGAAATGTTTCTTTAGTGGCACTTTATCAAGTTTGTTCAAGCCATCATAATTCGTCAAAAAGATCGGCCACCCCCTTGTTCAAGCCATCATAGTTCGTCAAAAAGATCGGCCACCAAGGGGCGGAACTTAGTTTCACTATATATCTATACGTAAAACTTTAATAACCTTCGTGGCAGAAACCACCGGACAGAAACTATGTTCAATATAATATGACAGAAATGTTTCTTCGGTGACCCTCTACCAAGAGTTTTCAAGCCATCATGTTTTGTAGAAAAACGTGGCTGCCAGCGGGTGTGGCTTTATTTGCCTGTTTATCGGTTTAGAAAACTTAAATTATCTACTTGTCAGAAACAGCTTGACCAATTTCTAATTAAACTGACAGAAAAGTTCCTTTAGAAATATTAATGAAAGATTATTCAAAAAGACTTTACGCCTCTTACCTCTTGTGATGGTGTTTGGATGTTTCATATAGACTCATATAGGCAAACCTTTAAAATGTCTGAAACTACAAGTAGAAAGCCTAGGCCTTTGATATTTGCCATGTAGCTTTATCTTGTGTACCTCTACCAAGCTGGTTCAAGTTATAGCCTTATGGTCGAAAAGGGTTTTACATAGACTCACATAGGGAAAACCTTTTAAAATCTTGTCTCAACCTAAATGGTCTAGGCCTTGAATATTTGGCGTGTAACTTAATGTAATGGGTCTATACCAAAAACGTCCAAATTATGGTCCTGCGATCAAAAATGGCACTGCCCTAGAAGCCACTTTTTTACATAGACTAATCTAGAAAAAAAGAAACAAAAAAAAAAAAAAAAAAAAAGGAAAAAAAAAAATCAAAAAAAAATCTTCTTGTCTGATCTTGTCTGAAAAGCCAATGTCTTTCCTATACGGAATGTAGCTTCATCTTGTGGACCTACAAGATTATTTGTATTATAGCCCTGGCGTCAAAATAGGCCAAATCTCAGGGGTCACTTGTATATGACCATCATGACACTCTTGAACATAAAATAAAATTTGTACAAAAAGCTAAGCTAAGGGTCAAATTAGGCCTCATCGCTATGGGTAATTTGTATAGGACCATCATGTCACTCTTAAACATAAAATTCATACAAAAAAATCTTGAAACAATCTACTTGTGTGAAACTTCATTATTAAGTATATACATTTGTTAGATCAGGTGTGCGGTATAAGACCATCATGGTTCTCTTGCTTATGTAATTGTAATGCGGCTAAACCTTTCTCCCTGACAAACGCTAAAAGCTGCAAAATAAATGTTAGGCACAATAAAAACTTCAATAAAACCTCGGCATTTTTTTTTCTCATTTACTGGTGTCTATTTGCTACATTCAAGGGCATATAACTCATGTCTCAGATAACATATAGCAAAATAAACATGGTAAGAGAAAAGTCCAGGGAGTGCCACAATCACAAATCGCAGCCCTTTCAGACACCAACCCATAATTTTGAAATACAATAACATCCACATCTACTACAATAAAAGGACATATTCATTTCTGCTCAGGGTTCATGTAATGTAAGAAATGCTTTTTTCACTTCTGAAGTGCATAAAAATTACACATTATGGACATGTCAGAAAGTGTGTGAAGCTCTCACCTTTCTACTTGACAATATTTATATAAGATTTGATACTAAGTTATTTAGACAAATTGTGGGTATTCCGATGGGTACGAATTGCGCACCCCTTGTGGCTGATTTGTTCTTGTTTTGTTATGAAAGAGACTTCATGATGTCCCTTTCCGTTGAAAACCAATCTGAAATCATTGAAGCTTTTAGCTCGACTTCAAGAAATTTGATTGATGTATTGAATATTGACAATACCTACATCGATGGTTTAATCAGTCAAATTTACACCCCCAACCCACCCCCACGCCCCCGCCCCAGAATTTCAGTTAAATAAAGCTAACTCTTCTGATACCGACGCCGCGTTTTTGAATTTACATTTATCTATTGTAGATGCAAAATTTATGATAAACGCGATGATTTTGATTTTGAGATTGTAAATTTTCCTTTCTTGGATGGTGATGTTCCTCGTGCGGCATCCTACGGTGTTTATATTTCACAACGAATTCGATTTGCCAGAGTGTCCAGTCATGTAACTGACTTCAACACTAGTAATAAATTGCTAACTACTAAACTTCTTAATCAGGGTTATCGGTATCATAAACTACGTAAAGCCTTTTCTAAGTTTTATAGACGTCATTCCGATTTAGTTTCAAAATTCAATGTTGAACTAAAATCTCTTCTGCAAAAAGGCCTATCGGAACCCGAACTTTATGGTGACTTGTTTAGATTTGTCGGTTTCCTCTTCCTCTTGGGGTCTGGGAAGGGCTGCGGTTTGTGATTGTGGCACTCCCTGGACTTTTCTCTTACCTTTTTAGTGTATAAATTCAGAAAAATATATGCTTGCAATGACTTCAGTACCCAATTTCGTAAAATCATTATTCGATATAAAAAGATTAGGTACAACATAAATGTTATACGACAGACTGCATGCATGGTTGTTAACCCAATCACGATTAATAACTTTGCTTCCCTCTTTAATTGCACACCGGCGGGTAAGGCCTCAGATTCTATGATGGTTCCAGCGTAAAGGCTTACTTGAAATTTAATTTTGGGTAATGTTGGTTGGTACTTGATGCTCTATCTTTGGTCGGGCCCACTGGTTCTCTTTTGCTCCAGCATTTCAGTTATTTCGTGCTGTCGAGTCCTTGTCGTTGCTGCATCTCTGTAATTAGTTGATTTTTTCTGTTCTCGGATATGTAGCACTAATGAGTTAGGAAGCCTTCATGCGGGCAGAACAAATTATGTGTCTAAACCGCGGCAGAAGTAAAGGCGAGGATTGTGGCCACGTAAAATCGATTTAAGCTGCCCAGTGAAATACTTTCCACTGACTGTTCCAAGTCGGTTCGTCTGTCATGGTTTATTTTTGTTATAGTTCGTCTTTGAATGTGTGTGTCGCTTACATATTTTTGTTTTGGATAGCCATTTGGTCACTTTGTGGGAAAACAACTATCCGTTTGGCTTTCCGCTAGTGATTTTTCCATTAGGGTCTAGTTATTTCGTGGTTGTGTTTCTTTCCCTTTGATGTCTCTGATGGGAGGTGTGGGATAATTGTATCGGTTCCTGATCATTGCCTTCCCTTCTATTTTTCAGGAAATGTTGTGGTAGATGTAAAACTTATAAAATATCTAAGAAGTGCAAATAACGCATTGTAGTTTGGCAAAGAAAGCCCACAGAAGTAATTGTCATATGCCACTTTAATATGTTTCTGTAGGCTAGTTATTATATGCCATACCAGTCTATTAACAGAGAATAGTAGATTACATATTTAGACATATGACGGGTATGGGATTATTACATTCACTGAACCAAAGCTCCGATTATCAAGTAGTTTCAGGAATGGATGCCCTAAACATAAGGCTAATTGACAACCAAAAATATTTGAAATCCAGTTGTACAATTTGTGCTTATGGCAACCCCACCCCTCTCCCCCACCACCTTCGTTTAATATTTGTCCACAAGTGCAACAGGGGATGCAGTAGCAAACACAACTTAATTAGTTCCGGTAGTTGCCTGTTGAAAAATCATAGACCCATGCCTTTGGCCCAAAGGAACGGGGAAAAACTCGTCGTGATATTGCATGATCCAATCAAATGCAAAACATATACAGCAAATGATGTTAAAATCCAATTCTATATTGTGTAGGCAATACAATTACGGACGTACGGGCGGAAGAATGGACGGGCATATGCGATTACAATATCCATGTGTTTTCTTCGAAAAGAGTCAACGCAGTAAATAATCTGTAATATATTTCGAAATGTTTTCCTTTCGCAGATATCAGACAAAGACAAGGACTGGATTGATTTAATTACACTCAAACGACACTAAATCCATCAAGAAGTGGGATCGAAGTGCAGTAATGTAAATATCATCGCTGTTTGCAAACTCTGTGATTGATAATAGATGGAATGGCAAACATTTAAATGCTTTAGGTGAACTGATACACTTTCAAGTTGGGCATGTCTGTCAAATTTGTATTGTCTCCATTGTTAAAAGGGATATTCTCTAAAAGGAAAGTATTTGCTCTCCAAAATTCTGTAGAGTAGACCCCTATTCCAAAAGGACTTAACGTGTATGAGAGCAAATAAAAGATGTCCCCCTCATAAAACATGAATGAAAATATACAAAGATGTCTAGTCTCTATAAGTGCAAACAGCGACGAAAAAGATCAGTCTGGTTATTGTTCGACGTTATGACAATACATTCACGAAACCAAAATGGACACACGAAGAGGATCCTTAATAAAAGTACCGCCCTAAAGGGTCAACAGCAAGACTGCTAGAGACTTTATGGTGATTTTATGAGTACTCAAGCTAAGTATTAATGCCAATCCAGCTGTACATAATGATATTTAAAATAAAAAAAAAAAAAAAAAGAAAAAAAAAAAAAAAAAAAAGAAACGCCATTTTGGCGAGTAAGTGCGTACATAAATATGCAATACACAGACGGACATGGGTGAAACTTAATGCCCTTCCACAATTCTTTGAATGGCGGGGAATAATTAGCCAGACATTATCATCACGCATTTTCCTTTAAACTCTTTTCTTAATTTGGACACAGCAAGCTTATGTTTTATTTTATTTTACTTATCGGAAAAAGTTAAGTAGAGTTTTATTGTGTATTATTTAGTAAAGTTTCTATTTTTTTTATGCCCGGTATTGAAGACTGTATAGAGATATACATAGAAATAGATAACAATCGGTGCAGATTCTGGTTTTACAACGATACGTGGTATGCTAAATGGCATGAAAATTTCTAATGGTACAATGTGCTGTATTTGCAATTGAAATATAAATAAGAGTGTTTTCGTAAAGCCTCTAACCTGTAATACTCAAACAGATTTTTGTTTTTGTAAACTAAGTATTTAATGTCTTGGCTCTATTTGTTGAAAGAGTTTAGACTTGGTCGAAAATACTTATGGCGACTAGGTCAATAAATTCAAAAGGTCTTCTCGTCTCCTTAGCGCAAAAAAAGTCAATAAATCTATGAAAATATGTGCTAAGCTGGCGTGCTGGTAGTTTGACAATCATTACAAAAATATACTGTATGCGGGGTTGTTAACGAAATAAGGGTTGATTGGTTTGCTTGCCTCTATAACTAAACGACGGTGAGTCTGTAGAACGGTTCCTTCCTCAATATTTTTTTTTCAGAAGATTGGCGCCTGACTACTGCTGTCCGTGGTCGTGCCCATCGTGTTTCATCTTGCGATTTTTGCTTTTGCTTCAGAGTGCCAGTGTGTTGTTTACTGTGTTTCATTGCATTTTTGTGATTATTTGCGCTTTACTGCGATATTTCACTGATGACGTAGAGGACCCCACGCGGACCGGAAACATTTTTGTCATGTTGAGCCTCATCGGAATTAATCCTTTCATCTATGATTTTCTGTAGTGGATTCTTCCATCTTTGAATCTGGTCAGAACCATTGTTCCAAATAGTGGTCTTAGTCAAACAATCAAAACATAATTATATGCAAACAATATAGATCATTATTAGGCGACTTATTATGAGCCATCTCATCTGAATATATCCTGTCCATAGTTTTCTGCTGATCGTTCCAAGGCCGCTCTTCCGTTGCAGTTCTTCTTTGTACAGTACAACTTCAGTGTCTCGAACAGTTTTTTTTTCTTGTCTGAAGCTTCTACAAAATCTCTTCCACATGTCTGTGAACAGCAAAGGCTCTGGCGAGACTATGCTTATGCGAAGGTTCGCCTGAGCCTTTGCTGGTCGCGTATGTGATAAGTAGCCTACCCTTTTTTCATAGCTGGCTCATTTTTGTTATTCATTACATCTACGACGTACAACAATTTTACTTACCATATCAAATATCTGTGTCAGGGTGATTCCTATCCTTATTATGACCGGTGTACTGGCGTTACGAACAGGCCGTACTGTTCTTTCATATCCCCGAAACAGAAAGTTCATAAGCCTTTGTTCGTCAGGGATTCCTCGATTAAATATCGGTATGTCAGCAAACTGGTCGGTATATGGTTTGGTATCCACAGTTGTCCTAATTTCGTATGTTACTTTTTCATCTATATCCTTGTTCAACGTTTGTAATATAGGAAGGTCTTGCAGCTCATCAGCTGAAACACAGAGAAACAACGGAGTACAACAAGGCATTGTAACAACGGATAATGCAGAAATGTAGAAAGTTCTCCACTTTGCGTTGACACTCATGCGGTTTCTACTTTGTGTTGATATCAACTTTCTGCATTTTACGTGCGAGTTAACCCAAAATGTACAAAAACTCAACATTTTGCGTTGATGTCAATGCAAAATGTAGAATGTTTGTAAACTGTTGCTTGACGCGAACGTAAAATATAGGAAATGTCTATATTTTGCGTTGATAGGTAGGCTAGTAACATTTTAGCTCAACTATATAAATAAATAGGACTGTTTTCGGACATGTTTCCTTTACAACATTTGAATTTTCTTGTCTTGAGGTAATGATCGTCGAAGATACATATACGCATGAATAGGGAGAGGGCATTGACAAAAACAATACATCTCCTAGGTGGGGTACATAGGTGGGGTGATCAATTAACTCGTAAACCTTTGCTCTAGTTGTTGTGTTTCTATATGCTTTCACATGATTTTCTGCCAAATAAATTGCAACATAAGTTAAGTTGTAATTGATATACTATTATGGAAATATATTGTGGAAATCGGTTCTCACGTGGCGTCACCAAAATAATAATGACGTCATACGCTTGCGTAGTCGTCGTGAAACTGCTAAAACAAGGCTATGGGTCTTTTCATATTTATTTTGATAAGTTGTATTTGGTAGAACCAATTTTAACGAGATGTTAAGGAGGTAAACGCTATTGCATGTGGCATGTGGTCAGTTCATATTAGGAACTGACAATATAATAATGTCAGAAATATGCTTACTAAAATGAGAAAATGATGGTCTCCTACAAATTTTCGGAAATCAGACCAAATTTCAAATGAATGTCTTTCCTAAGTGTAAAATATGTAATTCCGATTAGCTGAATACCATATTCACCTAATATCCTAACTCATTAGCACACGATACTAACTGTTAATACGCCTAAAATTGGAGGCTGTGTAGCAGATAGTGTAAACCCTAACAATCTTGAACAAACATTGTAAGGACAGATCAGTAAAATACTACATCTAACACAAATAGGAAATACCTTTTTATCTTACATTATAAGGATAATCATTATGTTTGGTATGATCTAGGAACATACCAAATGGTTAGGTTCAACGCAACGTGTTATATGCTTAGTTCTAATCCTACTGAACCCGGATATGCCCTGCCTTTGCAAACAGTTTAGATCCAGATCAGTTGGTTTCTGAAGAAGCCATTTGATCTGGATATGCCCTGTTTATCATTAAGTATGTGAACTTGTATCAGCAACCTGGATCAAGTTATGTAATTCGAAGTTGGTGTGGCACCTTTATTTAGCATGGCAAATGTTAGTTTTGTACATGCTATGTTTGATAGATTGATTTTCATATTGTTATTATAAACAGTAGCAGAATCAATAATAGTAGTAGAAGTAGCAGCAACAGCAGCAGTAGTAGGGCAAGATAGGTAACGTTTAGGACATAGTAGGGATGTGAGCTAACGCATCATATCTCAAGCTTACACATCCATACCCCATCCTACAAGGTAATTTCCTGCATAAGTTGTACGGGCTTCCATAAAAATGTACGGTAAAGGCGGCGCTTGCAGCCAGTTGCCAGTATTTACTGTAAAATCTACAGAATTTTTTACAGTGTATATTGTTTGCATTTTTTTTTAATGCTTAAGCTAAGCACGACAAGAAAATAAAATCAGGAATGTAACGCTTGATATCAAACAATTTCAACAAGCGAATCAAATATTTTAAGAACTGGTTTATTGTGCTGCGTTGCCAAAAGCAATACATTTATCATTGCTTTATGCAAATGACAGGGAAATTTAACCAGTCTGATTACAGCTTTAATTTGCAATCAAACCATTTCAAACGCAGATTGTTTCGTACTGTTCAATCAACTGTTATTATTCCAACTCCTCATATTTATACATATTTCAGCAATTTGATTAGATGAAGAAAATGTTTTTATACTTCAACATTGTCCAGAGCAGGAATACAGTCGAACCTCAATAACTCAAACGTCTTTCGGACCATGGGAATTTATTCGAGACATGGGTAGTTCGAGCCACTAAGTGTTAATCATGGCGCCAGGTCAAGAAGGAAATGGCGATAATTTAGGGTATTTTCATCTTCTATATAATAATGATATGTTGAGTGTACTCATTAGAATCGCCTCCATGAGGCGATTCAAATAATACACACAACATACAATGTCATGATAAAATAAGATAATTTCTCTTATTATTGTTTCCTTGAGCTATTGGAAGAATTTCGTATGGACGACAAAACGAGTTCGAATCATCCAAGGTAAACGAGCCATCGTTATTCGAGTCATCGAGGTTTACTGTAAGTCGGATCTATTTTCCTTCCACCGTCTCAAAAGATTGACATTTTAGCAACATTTGTAACATTTATTATGACAAAGTTGATATTATAATGAATAAAATATTTTTAGTGGATTTTGTCGATGTGTAAACTCTGGTGAATCTCATATGTTTTAAATAGATATCGCGAAAACATTGTTATTGTAAAGTAAAATCCAGCACCATACTTACTTCTTTTTTTATATTACTTCATTTTATTTTATTTTTTATTTATTTATTTATTTTTTCAAAGGCGATTTCTGAAGAAATCACATCCGGCCAAATTAAAAATCTACGTTGTATTATTAGTGTCATGGTAACATGACACATCTTGTACTTGGAAGCGATGTCACGATAGCTCGATAACGTTAGGTGTGTCATCACACATAGTGTACCGATGTCCCGATAACTGGATAACGATAACTGTGACATCAACAACGTTTACCTAGAAGCGATGTAGCGATAGCTCGATAATAATAGCTGTGACATGACACTTAGTGTACCGGGAAGTGATGTCCCGATGGCTCGATAACAATAGCTGTGACATCACATGGCCTCTTTACCTAGAGGAGATGTCGCGATAGCTCGATATCGATAACTGTGGGATCAAACATCGTGTACTTGGAAACAATGTCACGATAACTCGATAACGAGAGCTGACATCACACATCGTTTAACTGGAAGCGATGTCACGATAGCTTGACAAAAATATTATCTCCCTTTAAATGATAAATGTAGGGAATTAAAAGAGTCATAGTTGTTGTTGGACGTTTTCACATTCGTTGCTTAGCTTTTCGTCTTTGTGCCAAACTCAGATAAAATCTGCTAAAAATTCTGTTTGAAAAGAAAAGTGTCAATAAACGTTGAATAGAAACCTATTGCATTCTACCAGAAGAGGAATGTAAATGTCAAACACATTTCCTTAGTATAGAACTTTCTACTGATATCCGTGATGCATTTGAAAATGAAACGTGTCCTTACAGCTGTTTCATCCTTTTATCGACTGAATACATAAAATACCTAACCTTTATCGCCACTGTCCGTAAAGCTTGCTTAACGGGAAGCTACTTATATATGCAAATATTGATTCAAACCCCTTATTCGTTTCAACTGATACCATTTGCTTGCTCTTTGCTGAAATATCTTGAAAATTGCTGCAAATTATGCGTAAATGGTTGTTTACAAGTATGCCACCAAAGACATATGCAGCTGTGTAAAAATCTTATGATTAAACAAAAGTGACTTACCTGTATACTTAATTTAGCCTCTAAGTATATCTTAATTTTGCTTAAGCTCTTCAGTTGCCTAGCAATATGTACGGGCTACCTAATATAACGGAGGTATGCAAAACTGAAGATATTTCGTGGATGTTGTATTCTGCATCCCTGTCCGCGAGAAGGCATTGGCGTTGTCGTTGCAGTGCAGTTTATCACTTGGTCAATAATAAGAAAAATGTTTGCTACTGACTTTTCCAAGGCGGTTCCTTTGTTGCAATTTTCTTTTTTTTTTTTTTTTTTTTTTTTTTTTTTTTTTTATTCTAGCGTCCATGGTTTCATATGTGATGCTTGTTTTGTCATTGTTAGATTCTTATCTCTCTTTCTTGTTTGTGCCTCTGGAAGGCTGTGCATAAGGATTGTAGAATTTCTCATATATTGATCGTTTGGTTACTTCTAGCCCAGGATCGGGAGGAAAGGCCTTGACCTCAACAGTAACCAGTGTGGGAATTGATGAAGCCAAATGCCTATGTCTACGCTTGTGGCTGCAAAGTAATTGTAGTTTTACCCGGCAACGAATATGACAAGAATGATATTAGGCCTGTCAATACGCAGTTTCTCTATCGATGGTAATTACTGTATATGTACAGGATTCCCCTGTGGTGGAGAACAAATCTGTTCTGATTAAGTAAAGTGATCAAACATTCAAGTAAAAAACGCGTTTCGGTATTTTCTGGTAAATACCTTCGGCAAAACCGTTTATACATTTATCTAACCCCTAAATAGAATTAGCTCTCACCGAATAGTAAATGTTTGAGGCTCCTAATACATACAAAGTGTGATATAGAGACGGTCGATATACTCCTAGTCACAATATTACATGAAAGTAAAAGGCTAAGTGACCCAACCTAGATGCCATCTTAACGCTTAGCATGCTTGGTCAAGTTTTGTCGTCTGCTGAATTGCACCGTAAGTGTTAATATATGAAATATATTCCAAAGTAGTGATCCTTTTGAAATTCAGACCAAATCAAAACTGGAACAAGAAGTATCTTTAAAAAAAGATAATTGTCGAAGTAAAACGACTTGGTGCGTATAAAAGAAGTTTTGATAAATTCTGAGCTCTATTTTCTTTTGAGTGTTATATGTAAGATGTTTAATTATTTTAACTATCATTATGTCCCACTCTGCCGGAGGGTAAGGGGTGTGGGCATATTCTATATTGGACGGATCCCGTTGGTGTCGGCCTCGGCGTCAGCCTCAGCGTCGGCATCGGCGTAAAACTTCTTGTCCGCTCTGTAATTTAAATACCCTTTGAAATATTTTGATGATTCTGGGCCGAAATGTAGATCAGGACAAGACGGTCTGTCACCTACAAGAATAACAACTCTGGCTTTTTTACTTTTGGAGTTAACTTCCTTTATTTGTTTGAAATAGATTTCGTGTCCGCTCTGTAACTGGAATACCCTTTGGAATATTTTGATGGTACTTGGTAGAAATGTAGAATAGGACTAGACAAGGTATTGCGTACAAAGAATGACAACTCTGGCTTTCTTACTTTTGGCTTCGTCTCCCTTTGTCGTATTTGACAGTCATTATGTATTGATTTCGTTTCCGTTCTGTAAGTCAAACACCCTGTGGAATATTTTTATGATACTTGGTAGAAATGTAGAACAGGACACGACAACGTGTTGCGTACAAGGATGGCAACCGTGGCTTTCTAATTTTTGGAGCTATATCCCTTTGTTTTGTTTTTTAAATTGATTCCATGTCCGCCCTTTAAGTCAAATACCCTTCGAAATATTTTGCTGGTATTTTGAAGAATAGAGGAAACGGGATGAGACAAAATGTCGCGTACAGGAATGACGACTCTGTGCCTTTGTTACTTTTGGCGTTATCAGCCTTTGTTATATTTGACAGTGATTATGCATTGACTTCGTGCCCGCTCTGTAAGTCGAACATCCTTTGGAATATTTTTATGATACTGACTAGAAATGTAGAATGCTATAAGACGACATGTTATATACCAGAATAACAACTCTGGCTTTTTTTACTTTTATATTTATCTCCCTTTGTTTTGTTTGAAGTAGATATCGTGTCCGCTCTATAACTCAAATACCCTTCGAAATATTTTGATAGTATTTGGTACAAATGTAGAACAGGACAAGACGACATGTTGCTACAAGAATGACTACCTTTCTTACGTTTGGTATTATCTCCCGTTGGTATATTTGACAGTGATTATGCATTGATTTCGTGAGCCGCTCTGTAAGTTTAATACCTTTTGATTATTTTTATGACACGTAATAGAAATGTAGAATAGGCAAGATGACGTTTCACGTACAAGAATGACAACTTTGGCTTTTTTACTTTTGGAGTTATCTTCCCTTCTTGTGTTTGATTTTGATTTGGTGTCCGCTCTGTAATACAAATACCTTTCAGAATATTTATTGATACTTGGTAGAAATGTAGAATAGGGCTAGATGACGTGTTGTGTACAAAAATAACAACTCTGGCTGTCTTATTTTTGGAGTTATCTACCCTCTTGTGTTTGAATTCGATTTCGTGTCCGCTCTGTAACTAGAATAGCCTTTCACAATATTTTGATGACACTTAGAATAGGGCGAGTAGGCGTATTTTCTACAAGAATGACAACTCTGGCGGGGTTCGTGGGATGGGAAGGGGGGCATTTTTTTTATTTTTTCTTATTATTTTTGTTTCTAAAAATGCTTTCTTAGTTATTTTTATGTTTACTGCAACTTTCTATAGAACTTTCTGAAAAATCGTGTTTACAATAACAAGTTGTTTTTTATTCCTTTTAGACATTTCTGGAAGGAATGAATTGTTTTAAGACTTCTCTTGAAACTTGTAGAAACGTCTTTTATAGAAGGTCTTGGAAGCCAGTAGAATATTCTGTAAAGTCCTAGAACATTCTGGAATATTTAGAACCTTTAAAAATTTTAGAAGTTTATGAAACATTCTAGCTTGAGCTATTTTTGGCATGCCATAAAGCATTTACAATATTCTAAACCAATACTAGAAAATGATTGATGTCTCTGGAAAATTCTTTCTCTAGAATGTTCTTTCATAATATATATGGGGATCTTTCATAATATATATGGGGAAAACATTTTCATATGGGCGTCTATGTATACTTTCATCGGAAATTATTCTATACTGGATTACTTTAATATTTTGATTATTCTAAAATTAAATTCTGAATTCAGAGACTTTAAATCGTGGGATCAGAAACAATTATTGAAGGGATTTGTTTTAGAAGTTCTTCTGGAATATTTCTGAGGGACTGTGACAACAAAACTTAAAAAGTACTGTTTAAGTTTATTTTTCTGTTTTGTGTTATTTTTGTTGTTGTTGTTGTTGTTAATAAATATTGTAAATAATTTTAAAGCTTTTTGCTGGTTTCACGTTCATTCATTTTGAGTAAATCATACGTTGCAGCATCTGTATAGAGCGAATGCATTACGAAAACACGCCTATACAAATATATAGACAATTTCACTATCAAAAACTGAAAATTTTCAGATAAAAAAACTCTGAAATGTTTTAAAATTTCTGCTCAAAAAATAGATTGTGGGTACTCGTTAGAACCGCCTCGCCGAGGCGGTTCTAACGAGTACCCACAATCTATGTTTTAAGCAGAAATAAGAAAATTAATGTATACCCCTGTAAACCCCAGTTTTATTATATAAAAGTGGGGTTTGAGTGAGTCAAAATTATATAGGCATGTTTTCGTGATGGGCCCGTAACCGATGTACGTTTTTAATAGCCGTCTTATACACAGCGCATTCAATCAAATGGGTTTAATTTTCGTTCAGTGAATTTTGAACACAGTAGCATAGTACAAGAGACTTAAAATGGCATTAAGTTTTCTATATTACCGCTATTCGTTTTGTTGTTTTGCAATCAATAGAATGGACTATATGTTTTCAATTAGCTAGTCCGTGTTTGTCCTAGCGCATTTGTTATTGTATATTTTCTGAAGTTATTGTACATGTATGACATCATTTACCAACAGAGCGCTTTCAATTTTAATATATTTCTCGTCACTACAGACTGCGCTGTGCAGCCTCAAAACGTCTTATCATACTTTATTTTATCGTGTAGTGTATGTTTATGTCATTTTTAACCAATGAAGCATGTCCGGGTATTCTAAAACTTGCATCAAGATTATTTATGTCTAAGAGCTAATTTGAGGCAGAAAATTATTACACCATCTCTCTCTCTCTCTCTATCTCTCTCTCTCTCTCTCTCTGTATTTTGTGTTCAAAGGTCATTCCTTTCCGAATTGTACCAGTGTCAGTGTCGTGTAGCGGCCTCAAAACGTCAACTATAATGTAGTTTGTATATATCCTGGTTCTTAGTTATCATTGAGCCTATTCCGAGATTTGTTTTAAAATGTTATATGATAACTGTTGAGGCACAACCGCCTGAAAATATCTGAACTGGCCTAACCAAGAAAACATACACACTTCATACATTTTCATTTCGAGGGTTGAGCGCAAGACTGGCGTAAGTCAGATGGTTGTTTTTCCCCAAACCTAATCTCCTCACCATGAAGGCGTTATAGAGATTACAACATTTCTTTCTGTAAACAATGAAAATTTAGGTGCCATTGCTCGTACGAGCAATGGCACCTAAATTTGCATTGTTTACAAAGGGGTCCAAGTTGCCCCTAAACAAGGGTTTCAAAAATATATTTGAGTTACCATAGTCTTGCGCTCAACCCTCGATTTGTGTATCTGTTTATTGTTTTTCTTAAGATATTTGTGTTTAAAATCTTTTTACATCACCAAATTATTTTCACTGTCACCAAATCATCTGTTGCATTAACTTGTTTTGATCATTTTGATCTATAATAGTGTTTCGTTGACTTAATGAGAGTTTACGGTTTACATGTATTCTGTGTAAAGTTTATGTTAAATAGTATGCCTTTTGAAATAGTACCCAGACGCATAAAGTGAGCTATCGTGGTTTATTTGTCCTGATATGAGTTCTCTAAAACTCTCCGCCTAATGAATGATTCCATATCCAACACGTGCTAGAGACACCACTGAACAGTGTTCTCTCCTCATGATTTTGTTCTCTACTGTTGATCATCATTTCGAACAATAATCATGTATTACTAGTACTTAAGCATTTCTTGCTTGTTAGTCAATTACAAGATAAAATTGATAAATCCAACACATGAGAAATGACAACTTTCAATGGTGACGTCATGTGATCACGGAAGCCATATTAAAGTGCTCTGTTGAAGTTCTCCGTAATATCAACTAACCTGTATTTTCAAAATAATGTTATTCCGGTCTTCAAGCGCAAATAAAGAACATAAACAATGACTGAAACGTCCTTGTAAATCTGTTTACGAGTCCTTTACATGTAATATTGTAATCTGAAGGAAGGATCTTATAATTGTAAACGATCTATCAAATTGTGTTTTAGTTGAATCTAAACGATTCTAATGACATAGGATATGCTGAATTAAGGAAAGTGGACACAACAAGCAATACGTTTTACCATTGTTATAAAGGGAGTTAACTTTTCTGACTTGCTGTTAGATTTCCGAAACACCAAACCCCTTTCATCACGAAAATAGCCTATTAAATTTTGACCCCCTTTAACCCCACTTTTATATAGTAAAACTGGGGTTTACAGGGGTATACATTATTTTTCTTATTTCTGCTTAAAAACATAGATTGTGGGTACTCGTTAGAACTGCCTTGCCGAGGCGGTTCTAACGAGTATCAACACTCTATATGTTGAGCAGAAATATGAAAAATATCAGAATTTTTATCTGACTTTTCATCTTTTGGTGGTAAAATTTTCAGTATATTTGAATAAGCTTGTTTTCGTTATGTTTTGAAATGGATCTTCTCAAAAGAAGCATTTTGTTTTTTCTTGCCTTTTAGAGTAATACATTTTTCAGAAACAGTTTGACAGAGTTGCCTCCCCTGAAAGTGTTTCCATTTATCTTAAATCATGTATTCAGAAACATACGTCAATGTTTAAAAAATAAATAAAATTGGTACAAAATATTGAGAAATCCGGAATTGCTGTGTAAAGCAAAAACTACTAAGTGCCACGGAGTATTGATTGAAAGCAAAAAGCATTGTCTGTATTCAAACATGTAAACAAGAACTGTCTTCTTATTATCGGAAATGCTAGTTATTAAACTTCAACCAAATATAAATTAAACTTCCAATTTATTTAAAGTATGAAGAAATGGCAGGAATTGTTGCAGTGAAATAATATGAACATTTTATTTCATGGAGTGAGGAAGTTGAATACACAAATCTATAAAATAAAAACATTATTGCTTGTTTTCTACGCTACATTATTATGTTTTATTTGTATAACACCGTAAAATCTTAAAGATGATCCATTTAACAGCACCCAGCAGACACACAAAGTTTAAACAACGTCGATTTAACGTTGATTCAACGCATTGATGTTGAATCAACGCTGAACCTACGTTGTTTCAACGGCGGGGAAACGTCTATTCAACGTTGATTCAACGTCTCTACATTAAATCAACGTTGTTTCAACGTTGTATGCCTGCTGCGACGCTGCTAAAGAGCGTAATCGGTTTGGCCGAGTCCTTTAATGAGTAATAATTAAGACAAAATGCGACATTTCACACATCCTAGACTGGCTCCAGTCTCCAGTGCGTAACTGTTTTTCTTTTTTTTTTTGTTTTGTTTTGTCTTTGTTTTTGTTTTTTGTTTGTTTTTTCTTATAATCTGTTTAATAATCCACTAAAATAAAACCAAAATAATATCATGACTATTAAGGCTGGTGAAAATCCAAAAAAAAAAAAAAAAAAAAAAAAAAAAAAATATATATATATATATATATATATATATATATATATATATATATATATATATATATATTATATAAAATATATATATATATATATATATATATATATATATATATATATATATATATATGTATATATATATATTTTTTTTTTTTTTTTTTTTTTGATTTATTTATTTTAGTGGCTTATCAAACAGAATTATTAGAAAAATATTTAGTCACTGGAGTCACTACACACATCCCGACAGTCACCCAATAGCAGTCTGAATCTGCAATACTCTATTTCTACATGTATTGTATGCGGTCGAAGAACAGAAAAAGTTATTATATTGAAATACGGGAACGACCGTTGCAATAACCAAGTCCATGGTAAACGGCCTAACAACTGACCGGGGCACAGCATTTCCTACAAGATTGGATGTGCGCCCAGCGAACTCAAAACAACTTGTGCGTCCGCGCAGTCTGATTAGAGCTCCGTAAGTCACTAAGTGTTAGCCAATAACCCAAAGCGTCTTCAAGTCGACAGCGACGATTCTGATCAGACTGGATCTGAGTCTTTGCCGATCGCATATGAAGTATTGTAGATAATGATGAGGAAATGATGTGGCCCCGATAAAGTTTTACCCTGCGCACCCCGGCCCCGAGGTTATAAAACTTTTTTTCATGCTCAACTCAGCTCAGCATGAAATTTATTTTGCTTATAAATCTTAAAATACTGACAATTTTTTAAAACTTCTTTCATGCTCAACTCAGCTGAGCATGCTCAGCTGAGTTGAGCATGAAAAAAGTTTTAATTGTTGGTATTTTTATTTTTATGATCAAGTGAAATTTCATGCTCAGTTGAGTTGAGCATGAAAAAAGTTTATAATCTCGGGGCTCGGTTTCAACTATATGTTACGAAAAACAATGGGTATACATTCACATACTGCTGCGATGACAGAGCATTTGTAAACGAAACAAGCACAACCGTCTGTATCAACAATTATATATTAATTATACAGAGTACAGAACATTTTTGTTCTACTTAACTGACATAAGGTATTATTGACTACAGGGTCAATGTCCATTTCCCAGACTATATCAGTTGGCATATAGACGTTCGTCTGACAGAAACGTCTAGGGTTACTCTAATCAGTATACTAATTACGGCACAGTGCAATCAAATAGTCAGAAAAGCACAGCATCCAAACTATAGATGGTAAAAGTTTGATTGCATTATCGGCCAGATGACGAAGACGTATATTGGAAGGAGTATCCCTATCTTAGAATTATGATATAAAATAAAGTTATATTGTTGCCTGTACTATTCTAAAAATGAAACAATCTTTAAGTGTACTCAAAACATATGTTTTGTGAAGAAATTATAATATGGGAAACGATGAAGAATTGGTCACTGAGCACAAATGATATAAATGTGTGGTAAGGTTTTGACTTTTATTCTACTCTACTGAAGCTGGTGTTGTGCCGTGTGGCGGCCGTAAAATGTCTCCCCGTACATCATCATAGTTCAGGTTATATTTTATTTCCTTTGGGATCATTGAGCCCATCCTTGTTATTTGAAAATCGAATACCGCTTCGGCGCTAGGTGTGTGTGTGTATAGGGGGAGGGGGGGGGGGGGGGTGTATGCAGCCTCGCAAACTACAGTGTTGCATATGAAGAGACTCAATCAAACCGAGTCTCCGATTTTCGTGATTTTGTGTGTTCTTTGTTGCCAGAGGCTATCCATTTTGGTTTTTATTTATATTTACATGGTTAAGTTTTATTATTCTGATTTTGATACTGTAGAGTTCAAGCTCCCTATCACACATACCTCTGCACATTACATATCCAGGTCTCTGCAAGCCCATGTTTTCGCCGTGACCAACCAAGGCCCTGTGAAATCCCTTAGGAAACTTCTAAGACATTTCTAATGAATACCCAAACTATATTTTCTTGGAGAAACTAACAAAATATTTATCTTGATGTCCTTCTTATCTGGAGTTTTGTAAGGCATAACCTTTAACCATATTATATTGGAAATGAGGATTGGTAAAGATTTGGTAAAGAGACTTGTTAACTTAATGTTAACATGTGCAAAAAATACGATGCGTAATGCCCGAAAAGGACCCTTATTTTTGAATTGCGGACAACGCAGGCCCTAATCAGCCTGTGCGAATGCGCAGGCTTATCAGTGCCATCGCTGCCTGCTTACATAATCAATAGATACTGTAGTATATGTCGACGGACAATGAATGTCCAGATCAGGAGTCATGGATGCACACGCTCAGCTGGACCTTCGCTGTCCGCATATGGCACAGGGCCTTTTTCACACGTTGGGCATCATACGGTATTTCATCTTCATAAACAATCAAAACGATAATTGTACTGTTGAAATCCTGAAGAACTGATGCATTGCATACGTACGTTAAGTCTGTTTATATTATTTTATTTATATTTAAACATAATCATGTTCAAATTTAACAATCACTTAAAATGCTATCATTGACGTCACCGGAAAATGCTTAATTTGAAACGTGTGGCTAAAGCAGTCTAACAGCTGCAAAAATACAACGAAGAAAGAAATATGATGATTTGCCATATTTATTGTAATTTCCAACAATATCATTTTATCTAAAACTGAATGATTACAATTGCCACATATAATTAAAAGAAAGACAGAAACCACATTAAATACATTTAAGGCTATGGCGGTTTCATTTTATACGACAATTCATGGTATGAACCTGAATGTCATGTAAATCACATGTGACATTTTGAATAGCTATCAAGAGAGTGAAATGCTTTTCGAAAATGTAGAACATATGTCATTCTTTCAACACATACAGAAATAGGTTAACTGGTACATAACTAGCAGGTATAACAAAACAAGTACACTTACATCAAACTGAAATACAGTCGACTCTCGTTATCTCGAATTCCAAGGGACTCTCTGAAATACTTCGAGATATCCGTAGTTCGACATATCAGGTTTGCAGAATTGAGGAAAAAATAATTTGATTAATCACATTTAACAAACTGATAGGTAATTGGACTTTTGAAGTTAGAGATATATTGAAAATATTGTGGAAAAGAGGAGAAATTGCTCCTTAGGAGCAATTTCTCCTCTGTTCTACAATATTTTCCATCTGTTGTTAGATTTTCATGTATAGGCAGGGACCAGATTTTCACTTCGAGGTAAGCGGTTATTCGAGATAAGCGAGGTCGAGATAACGAGAGTCAACTGTACATAACTTATTCATCAAAACGTTGTGACCCCGTTTACATTTATAGAAAGACAAAGTGTTCTGATGTCCTGTAAGTTGCTTAATTATCATTATTATTGTTTATGTAAAATATTCTGAATAACCTATTGTATACACTAATACAAAGGCAATGGTTGGAAGTGTCATATATACCATACATGGTGAAAACTACGTTCATTAGATCTATTCAATTCCTCTTCCGAATATATTTTGAAAGAGCGTCCTTTAGAAATACAGAGAAAAAAAAATCTAACAAGTATATTCGGTTTGAATGGGACTGTACAGAAAGCATGATAAATACTCTTCAATAGTGCATGGTTGTGCACGTTTGTCAATATATTATTTATCTATGTAAAGTATCACTTTGCAGTAAACGCTTGAGAGAGCAACCTTTCTTGAATTAATTGCAAAAACTGTTCTTTATCATGCTTGAAGGGAACATAATTATAAGTTTTATAGTTTTGACGATTAAAACCAATATTAGTGATTTTGAAGCTCTTTTCGGTGTTTTGATAATATCCATTATATTTGTTTAAACCCCGACCCTGCCTGTCGGGAAGAGTATTTTATTGTATAATTTGAAATGTATGACCCGTTTAATTATTATTATTATTATTATTATTATTATTATTATTTAAACAACATTTGAATCTAGGGGAATATTTTGTGTTAGTAATATCAATTTACACCCCTTCCCCAGCCTTCCCTCCCCCCCATGGTAGTTTTTACTACGGCTGTTGTTATGGTGACAAGAAACAGGCACTATCACAGAACATAGCCCAACATTAACAGCATGACAAACAACCCAGCAGGCACATGACGTTAATACAACGTCGCCTCAACGTCGATGCAACGTCATGACGTTGCATCGACGTTGAGGCGACGTTGTATTAACGTCATGTGCCCGCTGGGAAACCATGACAGACAGTACACAAGCCACTAACCAAAGAAAACCAGAGCCACCAGATCCCTCTTCCCCAAAAGGTGATATTATTATTAATAGCCATTTGCTACATTCAAGTAGAAATTTGCCGACTTAACAACTAAATGCTATTTTTATAAAGAGCTTTAACCCTTTGTTACATAATACATATATAACAAATAATAACTAAACATCTTACGACCTATACAAAGGGGAATCAAAAGAAAGTCTTTAGTTAATCTGTATCCCTTTAACCCTTTCAATAAACTTCAAAAACGATTTGCCTTTGGAAACAAAGACCACACTACGGATTAGAAAATACCCTGCAGATGCTTTTTCAAACAGTAAGAATGTGCACAATACTGGTTAACCGCTCAGAGGACTAAGCCTGCCCAGTAAACGTGTGGTTAGGAAAACTGACCGTGCTCGACATGACCCCATTGGATTGACTGGGCCGTAAAACCTCAACACAAACAAACAAACATTGTATATCCAGGGTTTACACGGTTTGCCATTCTGTTTTCCAGTTTAGACTGAAACGTCTATTTTCAACGATGAAACTGTCCAAATTTAAAGATGGATGAGACCACCTTAGAAACTCACGGGTGAAAAGGGTAATAAAACTAAATCTCTGAATTTCGTTCTTTTGTGTGTTCTTTGCTTCAAAAGGCAACCTTTTAGATATTTTTATTGCATGTACATACTGAAATTTAACATTAGCAGACTGACCCCTTGATACGCACAGATTTATTAATTTATCAAATGAGAAAACGATGAATTACTAATAATATTTTAATAACAATTGAGCGAACTCAGGAACTTATACAATCAGAGCCACATCAAATTCTGAAAATGAAAAGAAAAGACAGAGAAATATAATGAAACAGCCACAAAAAGAACAGATGACAAGCATAGCTGGCAGCCCTTTCCCAGAAAGGCGGCAACTCTGTCCCCTAAACGTCACTGAATGTATCTTTAACTTAGTATACATAACTGGTAAAAGAAAAACAACAAAAAAAAAAAAAAAAAAAACATTTGTAAGTGAAACACTATAAAATATTTTAAAAGAAAATACCACAATGAATTTACAGCTTTAGAACCATCAGTAATAAAATTCTGGGTCGGTGATAAATTAATAGTGTCATGCGACATTACTACCGATTCTCATGTTGTCGCCTAATACAAGATTGCTTGTACGCCCAGCGAAGACTCAGATCAGCCTGTGCATCCATACAGGTTGACCAGAGCCTTTTTTGTCCGCCTAAAGATGTTGTGGATCATTGTCTACCCACATAGTTCCCTACGAAGATCCGCGCAGTCTGAGATGAGTCTTCGCTGGACACACATGGAATATTGTAGAAATGCTGTGCCTCGGCGCATATAAACATTTACTAATAGTTGGCTATCACTGATCTCAAATAGCTGGGCCCGGTTGTTCAAAGCGTCGTTAGCTTAACGAGCTCGTTAAGGGCCATTTCGTTAACTGTTTTAGCGGATTCAATACACAATATTCTGATATTTTTTTGCTGAAAAAATGTGAGTAGCTTTTGCACTGCAAAAGCTACTCACATTTTTTCAGCAAAAAATTTCAGCATATTTGCGTATCACTTGATGTAAATTTTAACGAATCGTTAGCTAACGACATCGTTAGCTTTGAACAACTGGGCCCTGGTGTAGTACTACTTATCTTACGGTATTGTGTTCCAATCAAGCTGAATATAAAATCTATAAAGTTTAAACTCAAAGTCTTGGTTTAATTGAGCTTCTTCATATTACATTATTAAAAGTTTTTCAGTGCTGTATACGCCCATTTTAATTGACCTAGGTGGATCTCGATTTTCCAAGAAATCAGAACCCGCTCAATTATCCATAAAGAAAATAGCCGCACTATGAAAACGTACGGGAAGACTTTTTGCGGCCGCCACAAGGCTGCAGACCTTGAAGGAATTTTGAATATCTATAATTGTCAATTAACGGACTTACGATTCATACGGATTTGATCATAATCTAATTCACGTGAACGGTCAATCAGGATCTCTTATCACAGAAACATCCTTTTATACAGACCCTTAGGTTTCGCTTGAGTTTCCCAAGAGGAAAACTGGCTTAAACTTACGTGTAGTTTATCTGTTGACGGTTTCAAATCAGGAACTATTTGCATTTCTTCCTTATTCGGATGACATTTCATGCAAATGTAAACATTTGTTTGTCATGAGTTTCATTTCTTCTCTTGCGTTGCCCTAAGCATGCAGTATTCGTTGCAGTACGATTTACTGGGAAACTTCATCTGTATTTTTTTTTTTTTTTTTTTTTTTTTTTTTTTTTTTTTTGGTTTGTTTATTATTATTTTATTTTCTTTAATTGAAGCGTTTTCATCTTGGTTTCATGAGGTAAATGGAATTGCATTAGCTATATGGATTTTATAGTATTGTAATATCTGACTACATGATATCCCTTTGTTGTATGCATCTGCGTATTTAAACGACATTAAACATAGGAAGTTAGAACATCTTGCAAATTAAATACGCTTTAATGTCACACAAATTTGAAACGTTGTAGCAAATGAGTCGTTTACATCACGTCTGTGTAATATATTTGCAATCTATCTAATGCAAGTTCGCTTCTGACAAACATGATACGATTTGAGCCGCAACGTCCGGAAACGTATATTTGCATTTGCGCAGTCTGACCTGAATCTACTGTGGGTGCGTTTTGGATCGCCAAGGATACAGTTTCTTCTTGCGGACAACGAAGATTGAGCAGGCTGCGCGTTGCACATGTCCGAATGTACGTTTTCTCACGTTGCGGCTCATGTTTCAAGCTCTTAATGCAAATAGACTGTTTGTGCTTTGAGTTCAATGTGCGCCATACTTGTGCCGGCGAACCAATAAATCATTTTCTTGGAAAGATAAATGAGACATTTAAGGCGGAATGGTAACGCATCGCAAATGTAACGTTAAATTAATGACAAGTGTCGTTCCCGCTTCGGCATTCTAACGTCATTTACTCAACTATGCGAGTTATTAACTTTAAATGAAGCTGATTTTTGAGTCTTGTGGTGCCATTGATATCACAGATGTTATATACTGTTCGGAATAAAGGGTATCATGATATAGACTAAATAATCTAACCGATGAATGCACAAATGAAATAAAATATGTAATACGCATACTTTCATAGTGAGTTCAACACATCAATGTTGTATAGCGGAATATCATAAAGATAAAATTAGGAATGTTCAGACAGACAGACATGGACCAAAGTAATCAGACATCCATTGAAAGCAAGCTTTACAATATACTTGGTAAGCATGTTTTGTCCACAAAACCTGGGCAGAGATATAGGAAAATACAAGAATAGCAATGTCTTAGGATTAGAAAGACTATTTATGGTTTGGCTGTTTATAGATGACATATTCACTCGTAATATCTGAACAGTATATGGTATGTGCGCAATATACGAGTATGGTTACAAAGATTATCACGTATAATTTAAAACTTCAGTTAATTTTACAATGCGTTTTTTACTGTAATGTCTCACTGATAAGATAGAGAGCTCACCCTACGCAGAACGAACACAAATTTGTAATTTCATCTGCTTCAAAAATATGGGAGGACTTGTGCAAACTAGTTTAAATTCCTGCTTACTCCCAGAAGTTGTTTCGGCTGACCATTCTGATGCGATTCTACTGTAACAGCTATTCTGTGTTTGTATGAAATTATTGTAATTGTTTGTATTGTGTTTTATTATTGTGTGTCCCTCACCTCTTCGTCTTTTGGTGACTCGTAAGGGCTGTTCTTCGTGTTTGAGACTGCACTCTTATTTTGACTAGACTTCAGAGTGATATTTTGGAAGATAGTTCATTCCAACTCTCTGAATTTGCTTATCTGGATTTGTTATATTTATCCAGAAATGGAGTCCAATGCAAAACAAACAATGCCGACGGCTGTTGATAGAGATGTAGATCTAAAAACAGCTTACATACGTCTCTGAGTGCCAGCTTACTGCTGTATCGTTTATGGCAGGTAAATTGAACATGTCGTTATCATGCAAGAGACAGGGACCAGACACAGCCAAACATAAAAGTAACGCTACCCATTAATTGCTTTCCAAATGCACCAAAAGAAGTAGAAATGAGAAACAAACAATGACAAAACAAACGCCATACATAAAACATAGATGCACTGATAAAGATGAACTGCAACAGAACAATCGTCTTGGAACGGACTGAGTCATCATTATACTAGTTTTGATCGCAGAATTATAACAAACTCCCAGAAAAAAAAAAAAAAAAAAAACTAAAAAAGCGTGTAAACTTTTTTGAAAACTTATGTCGACCTCTGCAATGAAGCAGCTTTTATTTTCTAAGTCACAATGCTGCAAAAATAATCCTTTGGAATCATTATTAACGCTACATGCTTGACATTTGACATTTTGTCGGGCACAAACCGTAAGAAATATCGATTACTTATCAGGATATGCCCTCTGAAGCGGTTTAAATGAACATTAAAACAGCTCCAGGTAGGGAGCAACACTTGGCATATATTTGTCCATTACTTATTTCACTGCACAATTTTTAGCATATTTATAACACAAACCACTGCAAAAGTGTTATATTTCATGCGGGAACCACCAGCTATCAAAGCTATAGCACCAGGTTTCAGACAGATTCTGCTGGGAAATTGTATTTACGTGTGATATGTTAATCTATGACCTTTATTAGTCATCAATGGCAATGTTAAGACTAAAACGTAAGGTAACAAATTAAATACCCTCAATTTGTGTGGTAACAAATTCAATACCCTGGTACATTTTCGACGCAACGGTCATTTCTACAGGAGTTCTTGTTAACATATAGAATACTTTTGTAAGTAGATTTGACTATCATCTTCGTATACGTTTTTGCTTTGTGTGTTTTATTATAATAACTAACACTGATGTTGTTGTTAAAATCTTAACTGTTATGAAGAATAATACATATATATGATTTTCTTACGTCACATCCGAATGTATCAAATAGTTTATGTGGTAAATAATGTAATTGAT